>JAUPFT010000001.1:17040959-17738459 GCA_036936625.1 Parnassius smintheus behrii | reverse complement strand
CAATACTTAATACCTAATATCAAACTTTATTTAAAGAATATTAGTTGTAGTGTTACGCTTATAATACCAGGAGCATTATTAGGGTAACAATATTAATCATATGAGAGAGAAGATGAAAGAAAGATATAAGCTGCAGAAAGTTCATGCAAAAATATTGATTGAGGAACTACGTGAAAGGTGTAGAATAGAAGCGTACGAAAGGTTGTCGCACAACTTTAAGGAAAACTCCAAACTCTTCTGGAAATAGGTTGGAAGGTCCCGGAGTGGTGCGACAGCCTTAAGGATGAACAAAGTGCTTTCGAAAACCAATGACGTCCTCTCACAAAAATCGGACGTCATGCAGCGATGGAGCGAATTTTATAGAGAAATGTGTATATGTAATAGGTGACGCCGTGACTGGCACGCCAAACACGGACCTCGATGACAATGAGGTCATCAGCATGAAAAAGATTGAACGTGCGATTCGAAGTTTGAAACGTGGTAAGGCTGCGCGACTAGACAGAGTTACTGCTGAAATGGTCAAGTACGGTGGGCCTCGCGTCTGGGACAGCTTTCATCTGCTGTGCAATTTGTGCTGGCGGACGGGAGGCGTCCTGGATGATTGGCGATCCGCGGTCATTGTGCCTTTATATAAAGGTTCACATTTTGACTGCGTGTGCTATCGGGTGATCAGCTTGATCAATTTAACAAGTAAAGTTTACTCGAAGGTTTTGACACGTAGGATGCAAGAGAAACCGGAAAGATTATTATGGGAGGCACAATGCGGATTTAGACCTGGAAGAGGATGCACGGATCAAATGTTTTCTCTCCGCATGATAAAGGAGAGGCTTCTGAGTGTTAACCAGAGGATTTTCTGTGCTTTTGTGGATCTGGAGAAAGCATTTGATAAGGTTATAAGGAAGAAAATGTGGGAACTGTTGCCGGAATAAGGTGTGGAATGTGGATGGTCGATTGTTAAGGGCTGTGCAGTCACTTTACTATGACTGTAAAGCCTGTGTGCGGGTAGGGCATGACCTGTCACCCATGTTTAGCGTCCAAGCGGGCGTAAAACAGGGTTGTGTCATATCTTCCTCGCTGTTCATACTGTAACTCGACAGCTGTTTACAGAAGCTGAAAATAGCTGTTTGGGTGTGAAATTGGGTGACATTAAAGTAAATTGTCTGCTGTATGCTGATGATGCAGTGCTTATGGCACCAATAGAAGCCGAACTGCAGGCACTAATTACGTGTATGAAAGAGGAATGTGAAATTAAAGGTCTCCGTTTGAATGCTAATAAAACATATACGTTTTAAATATATATATGTATATATATATATATATATATATATATATATATATATATATATATATATATATATATATATATATATTGATTTGGCAATCGCACTAAGCAATCTAACGTAATATAATATGTATTACTTGTGAGATACATTGTGTTTCCATGCGATGGCCAAGTCAATCTATTCTTTTGAAACATAAAAGATTTTTAACATTGATATGGTCACTATAAAATGTTGTTAGGTTATCCAATTACGTAATAACTTAAAACAGAAGGACCCTTAAGTAGGGACTTAATAAATTAACCGACTTGGTATTACATGGATCTCACAACTTTTTACGGTAGAAGAACTGAGATGCGAGACTTGGTTTTTTTACAAGTTATGTTTTTGATGGCATTATAAGTACAGTAATCAAGTAAATTACTTAAACTATTTCGTAGTGCTTCAACGTCTTTTAATGAAGAAATAATTTAAAAAAATGTTAATGAAATCTTCGAAATATAACAGACGAGGGTTACGTAGACAGTATTATTGATATTATTGACAAAGTTAGCAAAAAAATAAGAGTGTTAGCAACGAGCCCTGGGAAATGTCGCTAGAGATCTTGACCCAACTAGAAATGTAATTGTGTTTTGTTGTCAATATACGAAGAAAACCTGCGAAATAGGTCACCCCTTATGTTTACATATTCAGCATTGTACAGGAGGCGACAATGGCTACTCCGGTCGAATGCCTTACTGTATCTTATGTACCGTAATACGACATCGATTCAATGGCACTTATCTATTTGAATCAATAAAGAAGTCATAGCGTGAGAAACGAGCACACAGTCCACGTGATTGTAAGTGGTTGCTGTGGCACATAAACATCTACTTCTATCCTCGGTTACGAAATGCAGATGTGTTGTCACCCGTGAAGACTGACATGGGATGCCTCGTTTCCAGTAGAAATGGTCTCTGGTTCTCTACACTCACCATACGAAGCAAAGCAGCATTAAGCTACTATTTGACGCTGGTATTTTGTAAGAGCATAATCCTTCCCCGGTCGAGCTGACCGATTCGTGCTACAACTACTATTATAACTGCAGCATGGCTCTTTCAAGTATAAAAAGGTTAAGGGTTACAGGCGTTACCAACCATACACACACACACACACACACACACACACACACACACACACACACACACACACACGCGCGCGCGCGCGCTCGCACATAGGCAGCCACGGCTTCTTCGCCGCTTGTAAAATCATCATCATCAAGAAATCACAAGAAGCTAAGTCAGAACTGTAGGGTGGTTGACTTAGAGTTTCAATACCAGATTTCTCAATAAATGCTTTTGTTCTAAGGGAGGTATGTGAAGAGGCGTTATCGTGATGCAGCATGATTCCACGAATCCCGGTCTTTGATCTTCTCTCCCGCACAGCTTGAAAAGATTTGGGTAATGCAACTCTAGCATACCATTCAAAGTTGATTGACGTACAATTTTTCAGCTTTGACGTCGACAAATGGCCGCTCCGCGAATAAAACTAGCTATCATTTTTTTGCCGACGTTGCGAGGCCTTTGCAGTTTTGTCGGTAACTGTCCTTCTGAGTAGACCCATACCGATGATTGACTTTTATTTTCCGGATCATATTGATCCATGTCTCGTCACCAGTAACGATATCTGAAACACGCCTAGATTTCAAAACGGAGACGCGTTTCATGGCACCAATCCAGACGAGTCTGTTTTTCGCTTTCGGAGAGCAAACGAGGGATCCATCGAAAACAAAGCTTCCACAATCCAAGATGCTGATGTAGGATGGTATGAATGCTCCCCGAACTGATGCCTACAATCTTTTTGATCTCCGTTTATAGGATTCGTGGGTCTTCTCGCACCAATATTTCAGTAGTCCATACATTTTCTGCCGTTACTGCTGTTTGCGGGGCCCCGGTTTTTTGGTCATCTTTATGTTTAATTCTACCCCTTTTGAATTCAGCAAACCACCTAAAAATTGTTGCGCGTGATGGAGCTCATTCCCCTGATGATGTTTGTAACTTTTGTAAACTTAATTGTTCGGTTCAACCAAATTTAAAATCATAATATATCATAGCATGCAAATGCTCACTGTTCAGATCCATCGTTTTTAGCGTTGCAGGAAAATTAATAGAACTTTGTTTTTTTTTTCTATATTGAGCAATTGGCTTATGGAGTTCTATTTGTAAATAACTTTGCCTTTTAGAAACGTAACACGGGTGCGTTCCATTTTTTAAATTCGAGCATCTCAAAACTTATTGAGTGACCTACGTACCTATAGAATGAAGTATTACAAATTACTATTACATATGAAATTTAGTCAAAATAAAAATAAATATTGTTTTGATGTAATACAATAAATTTTAGACTCTGCATGTCTAAAAATAAGGATTGTAATATTTATTTGCTATAAAATTAGATTTCTTATATTTTATGCCGCATCTCCGGTTGAAAATTATCAAATAAATAAATCATTTGATGTGAAATATTTTTGTTTATGTTTCATTTCATTTGAATTAGATTTTTTAATTCGTTCCATTTATTAGTTTTTAGTTGTAGCTCGAGCCTAGATTATTTTTATTGTATGATTAACTCGGAGGTAAAATTTATACCATTTGTAATTTTAAAACAGTTATCAAAAGTTATTTTTAACAAGTTCGTTTAAAAATTTAATTTACAAGCTTGGCTAACCCGCTACTTATTTTAATTTGGTAAATAAAATATATGGTATTGTTTTAATTCCCTTTATTTATATGAATGTACACGACATGATGCAATGCAGCTTTATGATATTGTAAATGGAGTGAAGTCTTCCTGAAATTAAAAAAAATATATATATAATTGTAAATTTCTAAACATAATTTTAGCGCAAAAAGTCATAAAAGAAAAAATAGTCTGCTTATAAGTTACTAAAAATATATAAATGTATATTGTTGATTAAAAAACAATATAAAAACTAAAATAAGTAAACCTGATTGTAAAACCACCAGTTCCTTATATTTTCTTTTATATTTCGAGGAATGAAGTCGTTATAATTAGGCGCATCTTCTCTAAACTTTATATGACTAAATGCGTCCTGTAAGAAAAAATATTTAAAGTTGCGTTTAATAACAATTCGTTTCGTCTAAGTTCGACCTTAATGTCTGGTTCCAGATAAGGTATCAGACTACGTTTTCTACATTTGGGCACAAAAATTCCGAGCATTTTATACAAAACATTATAAATCCTGATTTTCGTTACAGAAAGCAAATTCGACCTACGTTCTGAATGGAGAACAGAAAAAACCGAATAACGTCATCCCAAACCAAGGAGTGGGCTACTTTGTATATTTATTTGTAATACTTTACCACATTTAACAGATTTGACTAGTACTTTTTATAAACCGGTAATCGAACCAATGACCGCACCGTAGCTAAATCCTTATTTCCACATTAACGTTTTTTTAGGAGCAAACGAGCATGCGGCTCATCTGAAGGTGATTACCGCCGCCCATAAACAATTGCAACACCAGGGGAATTGTAGATGCGTTGGCGGCTTTTAAAAAAGGAGGGGGCTCTTTTCTTAGATTATTGATAGGCTAGAGCGCGCGGAGACCTATCAATAATCTACGGCTCTTTTCTTGAAGATTCCTATATCGTATGGGCCCGAAAAAATCTATAGTGGTTGTCGACTCCACAAGGAAGTTGTGTGAGGAGGAAAACTTTTTTAAATCGCACAGTGGTGGACCACCAGTCATCCAGATGGTGTGGATGGTATTGCGAGTTTTGTTGCGATGATCCATGGTGAAATTGTGCGGCCAGAATTAGTCTGAACAATTCCTCAGAGCACTCCCCGTGATAAATGCGATAAAATACGGAAAGAGATGCAACATCTCTTCATTGCCAGTGAGTCAAGCTGATCGGAAAGAACTCGGTTACCAAAGATTTGAATGGATCTGTGCTTGATGCGATCAAATAGAATGAGCTGACATTGGTGAGCCTCAGTCCAGAGATGGGAACAGTATTCCATGTGCGGTCGAACCCTACGCCTTTTAAAGTTGCAGACGGTGAGTGTCACCGTTTCATCCTTTTTTTACATTTTTCCTGGTTGGAAATTGTGAGGAAGTGGATTAGTTGCGTCGGTGCCAATATCTTTCGACTGGGACCCCCAGAAAGGATGCACAAACGAAAGTGACCACACTTTTAAAAGACTGTCGCAACGTTCTTTCCTCGAATGAAATGGTCAAGGCGAAGAAGTTGTTACTCAAGTACGCCGATGTTTTCTTGTCATACGATGCTGACATAGGAAATACTGGCTAAGTTCTACACAATATAAACACAGGGGAAGAATTGATGTGACAAAATCTTTTTTTAGCAACGTGTTATCCTTTTTGCAGTCACATGCTGGTATACAGTATTCTAGCATTATATGTGGTAATAAAGAGTGATTATCTGTATTTTGATTTCAAATGTCCGCCACGGTAGTAGCTGTTCGACCGTTCGGCAATTTTCGGAAGTTATCGGCTGCACTAGAGCAACCGGCTCGGTTTTCCCCGCTTCACCATTTGCGCACTCTTATCTATGACCATTTGGTCCGAACATCTGAGGCCGTGAAGCAATTCGTTCGCGTACGGTGTAGTCAATAAACGGTTATTTAATACAATTATGTAGTGTGTTAATTATTCACATTCCAACATAAATAAGGATAGATGTATATGTCTCTAGTCTACAGAATCCTGTTGCCATGTGATGATCTGTTTACTTCTTTGTGACACTTACTTGTATAAAAATATTGTTTGCAAATAAAAAGTTTGAATCTAATCGATGACGATGAAAACAAATCATTATAATATAGCTCTAATGCGCACTTAATAGGGACACATTCTTTTTAACTGCCATTACTGTATAATTTGTTAAAACTGCTATATGTTATAGCTGAGGTACATCGTTGTACCTAAGCGCCCTCTGTAAATTTGGCAACCCGGATTCGACCTCGCTGTCACCAATAACGTAGTAAATTTCAGTTTTTTTTTACATGGCAGAGCCACGCTGCAGTCATGGTTGAAGCACGAATGGGCTGGTTCGACCGTGAAAGAATCGCGCATTCACATAACACTGGCATAAAATAGAAGTTAAATACTGCTGTGTTTTATACGGTGAGTGTTATGAGGTTATTATTGACGGTATACGAGGCATTACATCTTACTCCTCAGACGTGACAGCGGATCTGCATGTTGATTTTTATTCGAGGATACAGATGTCTTTTTTATAGTATAGGACGACAAACGAGCACACAGTCCACCTGATAGTAAGTGATTGCTGTGGCCCATAGACATCTACATCTATCCTCGATTACGAATCAAAATGCAGATGCATTGTCAACCGTGAGGACTTAGGTGGAATGCCTCGTTTCCAGTAAAAAGGGTCTCCGGTTCTCTACACTCACCATACGAAACACAGCAGCGTTAAGCTACTATTTGACGCTGGTATTCTGTGATATCGTGGTTCTTTCCCGGTCGAGCCGACCCATTCTGCTACAACTATACTACGAATGTAACTGCAGCATGACTCTACCATGTAAAAATGTCTATGGGCTACAGTATCCACTTATCACCAAAAAAAAATTGAATATCGTTTTTACCAAGTGTTCGGCGCTGAAGTAAAACATTGCAAGAAATCCAGCACGTTTGAGAAATAAGATATTTTCAGAACATATAGGGTCCTCCAATAGTGTGTATTTAGAGTAGTTTTACTGAAACTGTGATATTGATGCGAAGGCATTCCTTAACATATTTTGCAATAATTTACTATGAAATAATATTAAAAAATAACTTAATCTAATCAAACATGATTGTATCGAAAACAAAGGAAATGCATGTTATCTTAAAAGTTAATAAATCAGAGACAGTGCAGCCGATATTGAAAAATAATGTATTTAATATTTATTACACGTCACAATATAGAAAATCTATATATTATTGTTTTATAATAAGTTATAACCTGAATATTTCGGATGTAATATATTGGATGTTTCTAAACCAAAATAAGTATTTACCACACATTGACTTTTAAAACTCTACATATAAAATTCTTCTGTGTGTGTGTGTGTCTGTAATACTTTTAAGAGATTTTGATAATATTTTGTGTATGTAATAGATTCGAGAGTGGTTTGGATTCAACTGGACTCAGTGGGTAGCGCTGTTGTCGAAATTCAGAAATCACCCGTGCAAAGCTGTGTCGGATTGCTTGTTATTTCTATTTAACTAAATAGGGAGGCCTAGAAGGTCTTTAATAGTATTCACCGATCGTGGTATCAAAAATAAATAATATTATGTCGTAAAATAATTGCCAATCGAAAACGGTTCATAGATATTACCTTCGTATTAAGAAATGAATTCCATTTCTGTTTGGCGGATTCAACAATTTTTTCTATTGCCTTTGAACTATCTTCAAATCTTTCTTCTCCATCTTCCAAGTTAAAAGTATCCAATTTCAACATTTTTTTCGGCTTGAAAGTTCTTAAAGGTATTGGCGAGCGTTCCGGTTTTTTAGATATCAATTGTAAATAGTCTCTCTGAAAATATAGTAAAATTTTATATAAAAATCATGGGTTAATGTATGTATTTATGTATGATATACGATTTGTTGCTGTGTAGTAGCGGCGTAACCTCCATTGGTCCCGTGGGTTGTCATAAGAGGCGACACATGAAACAGGTGAAGGGCAGCAGCATATTCCCGATAATAACTAAAAATAATAAAAAAAGGCCGCAGTTGATCAATTATTACAAATATCCTCGAAGGGACAATCTACGTGGCAAACCTATGTTCAGCAATGGGGTTAAGGATGTCATTCAACATCATCATCATTACAACCCTTCACAAGTCAACTGCTAAACGTAGGCCTCCCTGAAGGGAAACCACAAAGCACGGTCCTCAGCCACCTCCATACATCGACTTCCTGCATGTCTTACCGGGTTGTCACTTCATCTAGTGGGGTATCACCCTACACTCAGCCCGGTACGAGGCTGCCACTCGGGAACACTTTTTCCTTATCAGTTGTTGGTTCTTTGAGCTGTATGGCAAGCCCATTTCTACTTCAGCTTACTAATTCGTTGAACTGTGTCAGTCTCTCTGGTTCTACAGCGGATATACTCATTTCTAAGTTCATCGCGAATCTCCATAGCTCGCTGAGCAATCTTGGGCTTCTTCATACGGCCAGCAATGAAGAACCACGTCTCAGATCCAAGTCCAAGTCATCACTGGCAACACGCACTGGCCACGAGATGTGTCGTAATATCCCGAACGCTGCTCATCTCTGTTGAATCCGTCTATTAACCTCTCAGTCGAAGTTGGACTCACCTAGTTGGACTATTTGTCTTATGTAAACTTACTCTTCAATAACTTCGTGCAAAAAGCATCCAACATCTACCAGCTTAGGTGTGACATGGACATTACATTTTTTTGTTATATAGCGATTCTGCATGTAAGGCTATAATGTCGGCAAGTTGAAGCTAAGTGAAGTAATAACGTATGAGTGATGTAATACCGATGATGTTAATATCGTATCCTTTTCAGTCCAGTAGCTTGAAAACGTCTTTCCATGTAGCAGCGAAGAGTTTTAGGGATATTACGTCTCCCTTTCTTACACCTCTCTGCAGTTTGATAGGTTTAATACTCTGGTCCTGTACTCAGATAGCCATAGCATCCTTATTGGACAAACACTTCAGCACTACGATATATCGACAGTCAACTTGACATCGCTGAAGGGACTGCAGCACCACCCAAATTTCGATTGAATCAAAGGCTTTCTCATAGTCTATATACGCAAGACATAGTGGCAGATTGTACTCCGTATTGACTCCGCTTGTATGTGATCTATGGTACTAAGGTCTTTTCGGGAACTGGCTTGTTCGGGAGGCTAGATATAATCCAGTCTGCGTTCGAGACGGTTCATAATGACTCGAAAACAGCACGTAGACGCGGCTCAGAAGGAAATCGGTCTGTAGTCCTTCAAGAGAGTGTTTTCGCCTTTCTTAAAGAATAAGACCATCGCTCCATGTCCACTTCTGCTCCATGTGTCTGGATTACTTACACCATGGAGGACGGAATTAAAAAGCTTCTGAAAGTCTTCAGGTACCAGCTTTCCACCCGCTTTCAGAAGCTCTATTGTAATTCTATCCCCACCCGAGGGTTTGCTGCTTTTAATGTGCCAGAGAACAATTAGAGAAGAATTCTAATCTCGTTCAGACTGACGTCCGGGATATCATCGGTGTAGTTTCGAATAACACTTGCTCTTGGATCGTTACTCATATTTGCGTGTGACTCCAGTGATGACGTGTACAGCTGCTCATAGAACCTCTCAATCTTACTTAAAATCTCAGGTGTCCCTGAAACGATGCTGCAACATTCGGTCTTCAGCTTTGATAATTGGCTTGGCAATTGCTTCTTCGATACGGACTGTATTGAAGTTGCGTTAGTCCCGCCGCATGCATTTGAAGATCTCTCTGTTCAGTTGTCTGTATGCTGTCAAATCTGCTGAAGACTGCAGCTTCATTTCCTATCTAACAACTATGAGGTTAAAAGTGTGATTGGAGAGTTTTTGTGTTCTTCTGCGCCGGGTCTTGCAGAACTTTGAAAACATGGACAGTTTCCTCGAGCTTGTCATTCATATCGTCCACGGCAATGCAGCCTTCTAGGTACTGAAAACGATTTTGTTACTCAAGCTCAAAATTGGGGACTTTGGATTTCTTAACTTTAAATTGGAGAGGAGTGTCTTGTACCTATCTAACTTAAAGTTAGCTTTATTAGGCTATAATAAATGAATTATTTACGACTTGATTTAATTGAAATTTTGATTAATATTGGCTGCAGCGTGGTAGGCCGTGGGTTCGATTCCGTGCGGAACCAGTATTTGCATCACCTACAAATAATTTTTCTGCGTCTAAGTGTTCGTCGATGTACACAACGTCGATGTACAATTTATGTGTACACACCAGCTAGAACAAGACAAATTTATATAAATATTATTTAGATTATTATTATATAGATAACGATTTTTAATAAAAGAAGAAATAAGGCTACTTCTACTTCTTCTCTTCTAATTATCCGGTGAGTAATATATAATTTATGTTTCAATTATTACAAACTACAGAAAAAATCAACAATATATTTGGTTCATTTAACTTACAATTGGTATCACTGGACGATATCTATAAATAAATGTCGATTTTATTACTTGAATATAATATTAATAATATGACGACACTGTATGAATAAATTTCGAATTCGACTTGAACTAATGTGATAAGTGATAAGTCATTGGCTCAAATCTGCCATTGAATATCGCAAATTTACTGTGTTGAGCGATGACTGATGTACATACACACCTACAGATATCTTCAAACAAAGAAGCATACAGATGCGTCGTCACCATTAAGTACTAAAACGGAATAACTCACAGTCTTGAATACTGAACAATATCACTGTTTTGGTTTTAAGGGACAAGAGATACTCTAAAAACAGCGACGCAGGCGCTAATGTTTAGCGGCAGATATAGGTAACATGGTAGTAGCTACGGAGACGAACTGCTAAGCAGAAGACAAGTCCTGCCTTCTAGTGCCTTTTTATAAAAATCTATTTCCATGACTATGAAGTTAGTAAGGTAGCTAACTTTATGATTAGTTGCTTTCATTAAGTCTTTGTTATGAATTGTCTGTTAGTTTCAAAAGTCATGTAAATTTTCAAAGCTTAACATTACATGTTAGAACATCATAGCTTTATTATAGTTGTAGGAGATATGGTTGGGTTCGATTGACGCAGGACCACGCTCTCACAGATTATTAGCGTAAAATAGCAGCGTAATGGTGCTGTATTTCGTATGGTGAGTGTAGAGAAGCGGAGACCCTTTATAACTAAAAACGAAGAATTAAATCTCAGTCCTTAGGGGTGACAGCGTATATGCATTTTGATTCTTAAATGAGGATTAATGTAAATGTCTATGAGTTTCAGTATCCACTTACCATCAGGTGGACTTTGTGCTCGTTTGTTACCCTTATTCCATAAAAAATACAGGAATTAGTACGCATTACGCAATAAAAACGTTTCGTTGCAACTAATTTTTTTCTGATATTCTTATAATATTCATAACTTACGGAAATTTGCATTCACGACATATTACGAATGTGGAAATGCAGGAGCAGAACACATAAAAGGTTTTGCACGTTTTGCATGATTTTAGTTAATTATTTTTGGCCATTACTGACAAAGGTTTTCCTTTAAAGTTACTACTAAAATCGAAAGCTGCTGCTAATCCAGCCGTAGTTTGAATATTATCAGCTTCCACAATCGCCTTTAATTCATCATTGTCGACCAAAGTTTTCAAACAACCATGGGGTTCATTTTTCAGGTTGAAATTTCCAGAACGCAAACGGGAATACCAATAAGAGGTGTTGGGTTCGTTTGAAGTATTCACTCCGCTTGAGTCGCTTTGCTGCCACAACTGTACTCATATTTAATAGTTACTCTAATTTTTAACGTATCCATAATGACGAGAAAGATTCAAATGTGATGAAAGCATTACTCTATTCAATAAACAAAAGACTAATTTTGAAAAAGAAATCCATATTTTGTTATAAAATTTGATTGAAATTATAAGTCAGAGCCAAACAAAAGTTATTTAATATTGGAAATGGTCAGTACTGCAGAACGGCAATTTCATAGTAAATACCCATTATTTATTTGATAAGAGTCGAATTATAATATACCTGTACATCATATTGTCATCCCGCCTTATATCCTAAAAACCAGGTCATTTATTTTAAACAAAACATTGTGAGATAATTCAATAATCATAACATTTTTATTACCTCTCTATCGCCGGATCTGGAATAAAAGCAGAAAATAATATAAACTGTTTTTTTTAGTTTGTAATTATCTTTTATTATTTTATTAAGTTTTCTTTTACTATTACAATAAATGTGAATTGTAATAAATGTATAATATATCTAAAATAAGTAGTTCATTTCAATAATAAATCCTCAATTTGTTAATTTACGCACACAAGAAATTTGTAAATTTTTTTATCATTTTAACATGAAAACTTGTACGAAAAAGAAAGTTGAACCAAAATTTTTTCATAACTTAAGTAGACTGCATGTTGAATCGTACATCTATAAAAAGATCCTTGACTCGAGGAGTACGAAAAAGTACTTTATATTCCAGTTTGAAGACGTGAAATATTCAGTACATGAGTGTACTTACTTTACATTATTAATGCCGTGCCTGTTTCATTGAGGCTTTCTACAATTTAAGCTTTTATGTGATACGAGCATCTGTATAGAGTGATTACAAGATTATAAATAAAATCGAAGTGTCGGTCCATAATATTGAAATAACTGGCTTCTATTTAGCTCAGGGGGTTATTTGAATGCTGACGAGACTCAAGTAACATTAACGTATTCGTGTGTATTTGTTTGTTAAGGTTGAACAGTGTGTGCTGTGATTGATTTCATTAGTGTGCATGTACATAAACTCATGAATTTGTGTATGAAACTTTTCAAATGTGTGTATTGCCTGAGAATTATATGAGTGTAAAATTGAGTGTATACCTACTGATACTAATTATTACGACTGTAGTATGCTGTTATAAGAATAATATTGTTTAATGTAAACAATATAGAACGCTGTTGATTCTTAATAAATAAAATAAAAGACACATTTTTAAATTTTTTGTCTGTCTGTCTATCTATCCGGGCTAATATTTGGAATAACTGAACCACGGGAATTAGAAACAGTAAGATGAAGAAGAAACCCCTCACCATGATTGCACGTATCGAGAAAATGGTCCGGTTTCATTTCGCTTTTTTTTATAGAAGAGGGGGCAAACGAGCATGCGGCTCACCTGATGTTAAGTGACTACCGCCGCCCATGATCAACTGCAACACCAGGAGGATTGCGGGTGCGTTGCCGGTCCTTTAGAAAGGAGTAGGCTCTTTTCTTGAAGCTCCCCAGGTCGTATCGGTCCGGAAAAATCGCCGGTGGTAAACTATTCCACAGAGAGGTTGTACGTGGAAGAAAACTCCTTGTGAAACGTACAGTGGTGGACCTGCTTTTCAGTTGTTTCTCTATCTACGACAACAACGGCGAAGGGAGAACGTGAGCGTAACAAGAAAAAAGGCAGGAGGCGTTCAAACAGTGAAAGGAACAAGAGAAACATGAAGAGTTTCGTATGGAAAAGATGAAAAGGCAAGTGGCACCGGTAACCACAATAAAATAGCCTGAAGAGTCAACCCACCGATTGGCAGGACGCAAACGTCTTCAAATGAAGCGACGTCGGCCGAAAGAGATAAGGTATCTGAGATCATGGAGCGCGAAAGGGAAAAATGGATTGTAGATTGGTGGAATGGATCCGTAAAAAAAGGAAGAAATGAATGCTATGAAAACTCGAGAGGAAAGACGTGCGGCACGTGCTGCTTTTGAAGAACGGCGGAAATGTGAGGAGAGGGAGCGTGCCTATCGCGATTGGTTACGAACTAGCAAGAATAAACCACTTTCTGTGCCACTTGACCAGGGAGAAATAAGTATGCGTGGATCGGTGTCACTAATGTACATAAAGAAATTAGTATGCGTGGATCGGTGTCACAAATGTACATAAAGAAATAAGTATGCGTGGATCGGTGTCACAAATGAACATAAAGAAATAAGTATGCGTGGATCGGTGTCACAATTGTACTTAAAGAAATAAGTGTGCGTGGATCGGTGTCACAAATGTACATAAATCCAGTTCTTTGGCAATCGACCGTATGAATGGATAAGGATAGAATGTCTGTGATGCGGTAAGATCATTTTTTTATCGTTTACTGTCAAAATCATTATTGTGTTGTAATCGAATACGTATGCGTAATTTTAGAGATTTTTTTGAAATTTGTGAAAGACATCTTTATACTAGTTGTTATTTTAATTTAATCTACTTTTTGTAATAGTTACATTTACAATATGTCAAGATAAAATAAAACAAATATTAAATAAATCATTTGCTGTAGTATTTGTATTTTATATTTCATTTCATTTGAAGGTTTCACTTCTGTCGCGTGTGAGCTGCACGCATATATTTTTTCTATATATTAGTATGTAGTAGAATTAGCATAAATAAGCTTTATATATATATATATATATATATATATATATATATATACATATATATATATATATATATATATATATATATATATATATATATATATATATATATATATATATATATATATATATATATATACGCAATAAGTCGACAACTAAAAAGTCAAGACTAGCCGAGCATCTGGTTGTCGGCTTAACCTGGGAAGGGCCACACTTTCACAGAATACCAGCTAGATTATGTGAACAACTTAGTGCTGCTGTGTTTCGTCTTTAATGGAAAAAGGCATCGTAGTCCTTAACGTAATCGCATATTGATTTTTATCGAGGATGTACATACGTTAATGTCTATATGGGCAACCGAATCCATTTGCTATCAGCATCACTTGATAGACGGGAGCATTAGTAGTGTTATTAGTTTTTGCCAATACACTTCTTTTAAATATGGATTATGTTTAAGACTGATGATTGAACGATGAATGATAATTTTTACTTTATAATAAATACATATTATATTTAAAGAGTTCCTATTTGGATATATTATATTTGTTATTCATAACTCACGTAAATACACCCATTTTGTTAATACACCTAATATATTATGTTTAATTATTAACTTACAGATAATAGGACCTCGGTATTTTCACTGTTGATTTATAAGCCTGGAGCGAAAAATGTTATTACGCGACCAAATAGAATTGGGTTCAGAAAATTATTTTGGTTACATAATAATGAAAGAGACACTTATAATACTTACCGAAGCTTTATCAAGCAACGACAAAATAAATATATTAATTTTCCTGAAAATTAAATTGAATTCTAGGTAAACAAATATAATATAATTATAAAACACTTTCATCATTTGTTTCGCAATGAGTTGCAGCACAAAGGGTCGTCAGATCGAATACCCCATGGAACAAGTATTTGTAATGCTTACAAATATTTTTTCCGGATCTGGATGTTTGTTCTAATATAATTTATGTATTTAGAATACCCACCACCACAAGATACGAGTACAGTAGAAAATCCTTGTGTGATACTATATATCTATCACTTTTTGTTCCACCACGAAATATATATATATATATATATATATATATATATATATATATATATATTTGTACCGATTTTCTTAATATCCAATGTGAAGTGGCAGTAATTATAAACTATAACATAAAATTGAGTTAAATATTATGAATTTATAATATTGAAATTATTAAAAAAATTTCGGGACCTATTAATTTTAGCATTTATCAACAGGGTATGATATCCTTAGTATGCCGTCCAAATAACGGTCACAAAATCAGCCCATTTTCGAGCACTTTATAAGCTTGTAGTAACTGCACAACCGAGGTTAGCTCAGAGTAAGAAGATTTTTTCCCTTGGGGTGACACTCTAGATAAACTTTGAAAGTAAAACATTACGCAAATACATAATTTTATCCAAACGGTTAGATTAGATTCAGAGAAACTTATCACAAGTACACATATACTAGGGCATATATTTCAGAAATGCTAACTTAGAGTAACAAGATAGATACCTATATTTCGAAATTAAAATGTTACCTAAATACAACATTTTATACAAAACGTTAGAGCCGTTACTGAAATAACACTTACATATTATATATATACAAAGATAATTTGTCATGCACGCAAAAGACTTCGTCCCGTCGATCAATCCACTGAAGTTTTATCTTCTACCCGTAATGCTTTAAAAACATAGAATATCTATGTTTTCCTTCACCGTCGAGTACAGTATTACTCACTGTATATTTACAGAGAGCCCTTTGTCCCCAACCTTCCAAGACTCGGCATATTTAGTTATTATTTATACCAAAATTAATAAATTTAATGTTTCTTTTGTACCTGCTAACATGTAGTAGCAATTGTCTGTTGAAATAATACGAGCATTGGTGGAGTGTAAAGCGAATGAAGAAACGATCATTTTTTTTTGTCAGAAACATTCACCTGCGCGCACACCACTACTCATCTTTCTTTCTAACTTTCATTTTTTACGTATCATAGAAAGAGATGAAAATAGTGAAAGTCTTAACGATCTCATCCCTGTGACATTCATTATGAAGAAATAACAAAAACGGTTGCGAAAATTTAAAATATTTCATAAACAGTAAAGAGACAAAAAACAAATGTACTGTGTATATTTTACTAAACAATTTAGGTTAATGGTGAAACATAAACTGCAAAATGGTGGGTGAGCAGCAATATAAAAACATGCAGTTAATATATGTGACTGCTAATCAACTAATTATGGAACTGAAAAGGGGTTTTCTAACTAGTTTACACTTAATAAATTATTTCAATGGACTATTTTCAATTTTTAAAGTAGGAGTACCAACCCAGAAAGGTTTAATTTCTGTAGTAATGCAAAAATATTTTTATTTGTTATTTCTTTCTCCTGAAATGAAAAACGTTTTCTTATCAATATTATCTTTTGTTTAAATATGAAATAATTATAAAAAAAACTTCGATTGGAGAATATTTTTCGGTTTTATGTTTATTATTTATGGGTGATAAATAGTAAGCACACATTCAACCTGATGGTAAATGGATGCTGTGATCTATGGATATCTACATCAATGCTCGATTAAGAATGCGTTATAAACTAACATAGTATGTCTCGTAACCAATAAAAGGAGTCTCCTGTTATTTACACTCACCAAACGAAACACAACACAATAAAGATGATATTTTACGCTTGTATTCTGTGAGAGCGTCGTCCTTCCTGGGTCGAACCAACCCTTTAGTGCTGCAACAATGACTTTATGCAGCATCTGCCAGTTTAAAAACATATAATTAAAAAATATAAGATAGACCAAAGTCAAAAACCATATTTATTATCACCCCATAAATGTTTCACGAAAATATGGTATGGTTATCTATAGTCGGTATGATTGGTATTTTAAATCTGATAGTAGTTGTTTATTTTTTACGCATTTTAGTTTCACTTATTCCTATGACACATAGTATTAAGTACGTGGAAGACAGCGTTAGCCTTAATCTTAATAATAACCTTATATATATATATATATATATATATATATATATATATATATATATATATATATATATATATATATATATATATTGTATTCTTAATAACTTTAACCATCAGGTGGACTGTAACCTCGTTTGTCATTTCTGTTTTATAAATAAAAATTTTTTTCACAGCTCACCAACTGTACGTCAGTTGTTATGACTTAGTTTGAAAGTTAAATAAAGAAAGGACGATAAGGCATTCCACCTCAATCAAGGATGATTAAGGCATTCAAATCAGTTCTCATTTTTCTTGAAGTAGATTGTAGTTAACTTTGGACAGCACAAGCATTCAGGTGTACTAGTGGGTCGTTTGCTTTTTTCCATAAAAGTAAGAATGATGAACGAGTACACAGTCCACCTGCTTGCTCTACAATGAATTTCGTGGCCCACAGACACCTATATCTAACCTCTATTAATATTCAAAATGCCGAATAAAAAAAAAACAGAAGACTAAGATAGAGATAAGGTAAGAATATATATATATATATATATATATATATATATATATATATATATATATATATATATATATATATATATATATATATATGTATATATATGAACTAATAAACTGAAAAGGACACAAAATATTTCAGTTTTGTATTTATTACTGAATAAAGAAAAATAAAACTCAACCTTTTTAATTGTTTATATTATTCGTTTTGGTGCTTTTACTTCATTAAAAATAGATTTTAATAGTATTTCATCGTAAAAAATGTACCTACCTAGCGCAGGACAGCAGCGTTAATATCACAATTATTTCTATACATTACTCGAAATTATTTACGTAAAAAGTAAATTATATTCACACAAAAAGTTTTATAACAATTTTATAATAAAACACTATACTAAACACCTAAACAAACAGATTAGATTATTAATAAATACCATAGACTAACTGAGTTTTTATTGCATTACAGGATAGAAAATTTCACATGGAGCCTATAATACCAAACTTCTTTCTAGACAAGTAGTCTGTAAATATAAGTTCCTATGGTTTAAACTGCTGTGGGTGGCTTAGAATTTGACGGAATATCGCCCTGGTCGAATCCGACCGTGTGCATATTGAAGTGTTAAATTTATTCATTAAACAACAGATTATAGACTTATAAAGAATTTTAACATTTTCAAGTCGTTGTTGAAGCATCTAGCAGTTCATCAGCATTCGATGTAGAAATTTCTATACAAAAATAAGTATTTTTGTTGTGTTAAATTGAACAGCTATCGCTTTACCAAGATGGCCGCTATGCGCTGTTAAAATGCACTGTTATAAAAACCCATTGGTATAAAAATTCATATCTTTTATATTTAATTTATACTATTAGAGTTAAGTAACTTACCAAATCGAGGACTGTCGAAACTAATTTAAATCTAAAACAATGAAAGGAGACGAATTTGATTCTATACAAGCTTAGGCTCGGTGTTGGATACTTATTTTCATAAATCATATTTTTGCAGAACCTGTGATTTAGTTTGATTTTATGTTTTATGATTTGTAGGTTATGTAATTAAATCACTCGTTCTTGTGATAAGTTGTTTGAATAAATTGAAAAGGACCCAAAATATTGTAGTTTTGTAGTTATTACTGAATTAAGTAAAATAAAACGCAACCTTTTTAATTGTTTGATTATTTTCTGCAATTAGTTATGAAATGTCACCTAGAAAAGCAGCCGGAGGCTGTACGTTGTCTGTTCTATTCCTCTCTTAACCCAAGTACTACATTATTGTCGCTATGTGGCCGCAACAACCTACTCGTACTGTCGTGTAATCCAAGAGAAAAGCCAAGGGTCAACTTAAATAAATCCATGGAAGTAAAACCACAAAATCTATCTAAAAAAACAGCCACAATACCAAATGCGCATGCAAGTTGAAACTCGAAATAACCACGTTACTTCTTCTTCGGAACAGGCAATGATCGATACAATTCATTCAATCGTATCAGATAGTATTCAAATGTTTTTTTAGTTCAATAAAATATAATATTCAGTAATTTTTTCATCAATCAGTCGTTCTAAATATATTTTTTATTCAATATTAATCTCTATAGACTCGCCACAATGTTTCAATATTATGATTTTTTTGATAATGAAAGGTATTTTATTATTATCTATTGGCTTATACAAAATACAGAAAAGTATTTAAAAACGTGATGATTATGGCGTGGATTTGACCGTCAACGGATTGTTGCTGTTATTTTATCATTGAAATATTTTTTATAGAATAAGGAGACAAACGAGCACGTAGTCCACTTGATGATAAGCGGTTGCTGTGGCCCATAAACAGTATCCAATACCACATAATATCATTCCTCGGTTGTTGTAAGAGGTGACACAGGGAAATTGAATGATATAAAGATAGACATCAGCATCATTCTAATCACAATAATAAAACAAGAACAGATCAAAAATGATAAAAATGATAAAAAGCTGCGGTATCCAGTACATAATAAAATTGTCATCATTATCATCAGTTACAACCTATCAAAAGCTGAATGCTAAACATAGGGCTCATGATTCTTGAACTTTTGCCTCTCAATTATGTTATAATTATTATTAAATTCCTCCTTCGAAATAATATATGGGAATTTGCCAAAGCCACATTGGATTTTCAGTTCTCGTTGTCGCAAAATTAGTCGGAGGACTCTTTTTTTAATTTCCTCTCCCTTCCTACAGGAGTACATTCTGTTTACAATTATAATAACTACATTACATTAGTCTGGTAAGATAGTTAGAAACCGCTGTCATATAACTATATACCGGCATATAGCTATATTCCTAGAGATGTAACTATGTCACGGCTTTAACTACCTTACAGCGACATGTGTACTTGCATATGTGTACGTTTATTAGAATTACCTTGGTTTTGATTGCTGCACATTATTTTTTTCTGGTATAACCTGCGTAAATAAAAAACAATTTGTTAGACTAGAGCCATTTGTCTCTACTTTGAGGAACGGACTACAGACTGAAAATTTTACACTAAATATAGTGTAAAATTTTCAGTCTGTAGTCCGTTCCTCAAAGTTCCTAATAAATATTATAAATGGTACAAAGAGACACTAAGCAAAAATAAAATTATAAACGTAGCAGGAATTGGTCGGCTCGGCCCAGGAAGAACACTCTCAAAGAATACCAGCGTAAATAGCAAATTAATGCTGCGGCATTTCATATACTGATTGTGAAAAACGAAGAACCTTTTCACTGGATACGAGGTAATTCATTTTAGAGATCGTCAGAGGTTACAAATGAAATCATTTGTTGAAATAGTAGTGGTATACATGTACTGTTAATGATTGTACTAGTTGAAACTAATGTAATATATTCTTTTTTTTTTCTTCTTTACCAACTTTTAACTGTTAACTACTTGATGTTGTTCCCCCGAGAATACTGGACATTTTACCCGCAAAAGAAGGATTCGCTCATTCGCCACGCTTGGCAGAGACGAAAGAATTTTCACAGATTTCTTTATTTTTTTTATTTAAAAAAAGTTTACCCCCATTACCCTTGTATTTTATATTGTATCGTGGATGTAGTTTCCATACATAAATTATACAAGAATAAATATTCAGGCTCGAATTAATTATTTGGATACCATACTAATACTTGCTCCTCGCAGAATTAGAACCTACGGCCTTCCGCACAACGCTAAGCAAACAAGTAGTTGTCTGGTACTCACGTATTGATTTTTTGTTATAATATATCATCACCATTACTTCCACAGCTGAACATAGGACTCGCCTAAGGAATGCCATAAAAATAATATATAGTTTTTAATATTTCCCAGTGTCGCTTTTTAACCGGGTGACTGAATATGTTACACCGCCAACGCACAGACTACTTCAGGCTGTTGTTAATCTATAATTTATTCTAATACTTACCATGATATAATCTGCAGGCATTCTCCGAAATCCAGTATATTTAACTCTATCATTTGTTCCATCGTAACTGGTTACAGAAATAACACAAATGAATATTAATTTTGTGCCAGAATTAACGAAAACAAGAATATAACTTTAAAACAACAGCCATCCGGAATAATTATTAAGTTATTCCGAGTGAGATTTGTAATCACAGTTCGCCCTGCTGCAGCTGGAAGTTTAGATAGTACGCTATCGAGTTGTCAAATTAAGAATAATAACTAGGTTGTGCAACATTCACCTAAAATCGTTTTTTTTATTTTATTAAACAAGAGTGACAAAAAATAACTTACAGTCAACGTGATGGTAAGTGGCTACTGCAGTTCGTGACATCTACATTCAACCTCAAGCATAGAAAGCTAAATAATGCCTTCAGACCAGACGCGTCAGACCAGTGCAAATGCTGCTACCTAGACAGATTCCTAAGCAGACACGTCACAACAGTGCAAGCGCTGTTACCTACACAGACTCCTAAGCAGATACGTCACACCAGTGCAAGCGCTGCTACCTAGACAGATTCCTAAGCAGATACGTCACAGCAGTGCAAGCGCTGCTACCTAGACAGACACCTAAGCTGACACGTCACACCAATGCAAGTGCTGCTACCTAGACAGACTCCTAAGCAGACACCTCACAGCGGTGCAAGCGCTGCTAACTAGACAGACTCCTGAGCTGAAAAGTACTCTTAACACTGGTGCAGTTCATCAGTTTAAAAATACGGTTTATAATTATTCACAACACCATTTTTCATATTTTATTTTATGCCACACATTGATCAAATATTAAAAATCAAAAAGTATCTCCGTTTTCGTACTCACTCCTGAGGGTTAAAGTAGAATGTTTCATTACGATTAAAATGGTCTTCGCTTTTGCCACCTGCCTTATAACAGTGGTAGAGCCACGCGAAAGCTTTGCTGTTGCACGTATGGGCCGGCTCAAACTGGGGTAGTACCACGACCTCACAGAATACCGGCTTGAAATGGAAGCTCAGCTTCCGCGTTTCATCTGGTGAGTGTAGGTGGCTGGGGGGCCCTTATCATGGAAGCGGAATTAAGTAAAGATCTACCCCAGGAGGGTACCAGCACCCCTGGAGAATCCCTCGCTGAACATCCACGACCAAATTACTCCATTCCTGAGCGTGGGTGCTAAGGTTATCCCGCGTATTCTGGGGGTAGGGGGAGCACAATTCCGCTCAAGACAACAACTGCATGGGGCAAACCGAGCAAAAGACGAAGGCGACCCCTGCCACGCTATCAGTGGCAATATCAGGTGACTTAACTCTAACCTAAACACCGTCTACTACCATCTTGAGACGGCAAGGCCAGCTCTGCTCTTTTTGACCGAGACGCAGGTGTCTTCTCCAGCTGATGTTTCGTATCTCTCCTACCTGGGGTACAAAATGGAACACTCCTTTCTGCCTCAGACTGGAGTTTGCGTGTTGCGTTTGCGTCAGAGAGTTCGGACTTGTCCATCCTTTGGCTAAGCGTAGACAGCGACGACCATCCGCGCATCTACGGATGCCTCTATAGGTCGCATAGCGGTAATGCCAAAACAGGCTAACTCTTCGATCACGACCAAATGGCTACGGATTCTTTGCTACAGCAGATCCCCTCCGCAGAGATCAAAATCCTCGGCGATTTTAACGCCCACCACGCCGAGTGGCTTGCTTTACGTTTAACTGATCATGAAGGGTGATCTGTAAATGATATTGCCTTAGCATATGGTCTGACACAACTGGTTACTTTGCCTACGTGGATTCCAGATGTGGAGGATCATGCACCTTTCCTGTTGGAACTTCTGATGACCTCTTATCCAGACGGATATCAGATTTCTGTCGATGCACCTTCAGGCTCCTCGCACCGTTGTCTTGTACGGAGTGTGGCGCTACTCACGCTGAAATCGCGGTATTCTGCAGGCTGCCGCCGTGTTTGGCACTGCGGGTCACCCGATTGGGATAGGATGCGGCCTTTCTTTGTATTCTTACCTTGAGGGCGGGTTTGCTTCTCGCCGGATAATCCCAACGTTGTTGTGGATTCCGCAGTTGATGTGGTACTTCAGGGTATTAAATTTTTTATTCCTTCCTCTGTGGTGTCCATCGGAGGCAAATCTCAGCGATGGTTTGGTCGCTCCTGTAAAATAGCATCATGCTATAAGCAAGAGTGCTACCAAGCCTGGGCTGACGAATCAACGTCCTGGGATGTAAACAGCAGCGCTCTAAAAAAGAAGTATAATTTCGTTTTCAGGTCCTACAAAACAGTCATTACCAAGGCAAAGTCAGAGCACATAGGGAGAATTGGCGAGAAACTAGTTCACCTTCCTTCTGGAACCCGTGCATTCTGGTCTCTTCGCCAAGGCTGTCCAGGGGAATCTCTGTCAGCCATCTCTTCCATCTCTGCATAGATAGGACGACTCACTGACCCATACTGTAAAGAAGAAAGCCAATCTGCTAGGCTCTTTCTTTGCGTCCAACTCGACTCTCGATGACGGGGGGAGTACACCGCCGACCATCCCGCAGTGTGAGTGCTCCATGCCGGAAGTGCAGTTCACACAGCGCTCGGTTCGCAAAGCACTACTCTCCCTGGACATCCACAAGTCGAGTGGGCCTGACGGAATCCCCCCAAATGTGCTGAGGACGTGTGCTCCAGAGTTGGCACCGGGTTTAACGCGTCTTTTCCGGTACTCCTACTCCTTAGGCGTAGTCCCAAAATCATGGAAGACGGCTTTCGTCCACCTAACCCCTCAAAAATTTGACCGCTCAGACCCGTCGAACTACCGGCCTATCGCCATCACCTTCTTGTTCCCCAAGACAATGGAGCCCATTGTAAACTGCCAGCTCATGAGGTACCTTTAGGAATCACCAGCTGATTAGTGTTATCGCCAATAAGGTTTTCGCCGTGGTCGATCAGCTAGTGATCTTCTGGTCTACGTAACTCATAGATGCGCGGAGGCAGTAGAGTCCAACGGTTTGGCACAAAGTGCTTCTTTCGAAGCTCCTTTCCTTCCCGAAAAATTGTGGAATTGGATCACCAGCTTTCTTGCAGATCAGAGCATCAAAGTCATTGTAGACGGTGCAAGTTCCGATTACAAACCTGTTAATACTGCTGTTCCACAAGGCTGCGTGCTAAAACCAACGCTATTTGTTCTGCATAACAATGATATGTTGCAAACTTTTAACATACATTGCTATGCAGATGACAGCACTAGTGATGCTCTGTACACTGGCCGTGTCAAAATTTCTCGGGAAAACGTCTCCGAGTACCGGGACAAACATGTGTCTGAAGTCGAGTCTTTGCTAAACAAAATCTTGGATTGGGGGCAACTAAATCTAGTCCAGTTTAACCCTCAGAAGACACAAGTTTGCGCGTTAACCGCTAAAAAGAACCTCTTTGTCGTATCTCCTCAGTTTCATGGCACACCCCTTGTTGCCTCAGCCAGTATCGGAATCCTCGGCGTCAATATATCGAGTGACGTGCAGTTTCGTGGTCACTTGGAAGAGAAGGCTAAATTGGCCTTTAAAAGCTTGGCGTGCTCAGCAGAGCGTATTTCATGCCAGCACACCACTTGCAACTTTACAAGGTGCAGGTCCAGCCGCACATGGGATACTGTTGCCATCTCTAGGCTGGGGATTCCTAGTACCAGCTCCTTCCACTTGACTGCATCCAGCGCAGAGCGGCTCGAATCGTTGACGACCAAGTGCTTTCTGATCGGCTTGATTCACTGGCGCTGCGAAGAGATGCTGCATCTCTTTGCTTATTTTGTTGCTATCATGGGGTTGGTTGATTGGTTGGTTGGGGGGGGGGGGGCTGTTCTGATTAATCACAGCCGCCAAATTTCATGAACGTATTACGCGGAAAACATCCACACCATCTGGGAGCTTGGCGGTCCACCACTGTACGTTTTACTAGGAGTTTTCTTCCACGTATAACCACAAACAAGAAAAGAGCTTTCGCCTTTCTAAAGGGCCCGCAACGCACCTGCAATTCCCCTGGTGTTGCGGTTGTTCATGGGCTGCGGTAGTCACTTAACATCGGGTGAACCGTATGCTTGTATGCTCCCTCTTCTATAAAAAAATATGTGAATCAGTATGCTGTGGAAGCGTATTTTTTAACCTGTGGACTCGTACTCAATCGAGCTGCATCTATTAAATCACAACTTTTTATAAAATATTAAGTTGTTTAGAGAATCAGTGTTACGAAAGAGTCATCATTTTATACGTGGTAGAACCATGCTACAGTTATAGTAGTAGTATAGTGGACTGCCTCGTTGGTCAGGTGGTTGTAGTGGTGCGAATACTGATCATGAGGTCCTGGGTTTGAATCCCGGGGCGGGCTAAAAAATTAATTATTGAGTTTTTCCGTCAAAATTCTCAATAGCTGCCCGGAGTCAGAAAGTTGGCGGTATATCACCCCCGTGCTTCGGAAGGCACGTAAAGCCGTTGGTCCCGCGCCTGATCTCTCTCCGGTCGTGTCGGTTTACCGTCCCATGGGAATATGAGAGTGATGGAATAGAGAGTGCACCTGTGCTTGCGCATAAACTTGGGCACTGTAATCCTGTCCTGCGCTGATGGCTAGTCTTCGTTGAGGCAGGCCGCCGTGACCGAAATGCGGTCTGGAGGACATTATAGTTGTAGCACGAATGGGTCAGCACGACCGGGGAAGGACCACGCTCTCACAGAATACCAGCGTCAAATAATAGCTTAATGCTGCTGTGTTTCATATGGTGAGTCTAGAGAACCGGATACCCTTTTTAGCGGAAACGAGGCATTCCATCTAAGTCCTCACGGGTGATAACGCATCCGCATTTTGATTCGTAATCGAGGACAGATGTAGATGTCTATGGGCCACAGCAACCACTAACCATCAGGTGGACTGTGTGCTCGTTTGTCACCCATTCCTATAAAATAAAAAATATCATGAATTCACGTTAGAAAACTAACCTGAGTCCTAAATTTTCTGTATTTCCATATACACCAGATCCATCTTCCAAATCTCTATGAGGAAATTTGATTGATGATTTTAACATGCCTAAAGACGGCCTAATGAGCGTATGACCTGGTAGAATGGGTTCAGCTTCTGGGAGGTGGCTAGGATGTGCTGGCACACCTAGTATGGTGGATACTTCCTGCGGGTCATAGCTATAAAATCTTCGCTGAAACATTCCGCAAAGGATTAGCGAAGCTACAGCCTCAATCAACAATCCGCCTACCAAACGTGGTGATGAAAGCAAATTCTTCCTAATAGGAAACTCCCATGTGCATGATTTTTGCTAGCAGATGAAGAAGTTATAGCTTTTACAGGTCCCGATGATGGACACAGGTCTCCGCTAATTTCTTAGAGTGTTATGGAATGGGCTGCGTTTATAAGTTAAATGGCGCTACCTTACAAATTGGATACAAAATTTCTTTCACGCATAAAACATGTAAATTTTCTAACACATGATGGAAATCAGCACTTAAAATTAATATTATATATTTTGTTGGTGTCCGGCGGGGGTTGAACTCTGGCACTTACTGTGTTTAAGACTAGCACTTAGTTTTTGAGCTGCCACGGACTACCTTTTTAATAATGCAATTTTACGATTCTACTAGCTAAAACGTGATTTTATAGTTTTGGAATTATTTATAAATGGGTACTTATTTTAACTGAATTTTTGACTAGAGATAATTACCAACAATTGTAATACTAAGAACTGCATCAGCTTGAGTAGCGTTACCCCATACATATCGGTAAAGCACGATCCTAAACCTTGCGTATCCTAAAATATTGTGAATAGACCATTCGAAAACCAAACTATGTAGATTATATACAGGATAATTTACGTGCTATTTGTTTGTATTGTTTGTAATTATTCTAAAAATAAGTTGGATTTTTAATATTCTTACACATTGAAATGGAAATGTTTGTTCCGCGTTGGTCGGGGTTTTATTGGGTGCGTTTGGCAGAAAAAAGCGCTAGCAAGCGCTTATAAGCGCTGAAATAATTTTCGGCCAGGACACGATTGCTACTTCAGTAGCGCTGACACAATCCGCCATTTTGCTTATTTAATTTTTTTGTTTTTAAGTAGAGTTTATAAGTTGTTTTGTGCAATATTAGATTTAAGTAATATAATGACATGAAACATATACATGTTATTAAATATTCATGCCCTTCCATGGAGGGCAATTTATATATTTTAAATAGAATTGTATTCTAAATGAAATAACTTTCCATTTCATATATAATTTATATATAATTATCAAAAAGGGTGTCATTAATTTTAAAAAAGTTTTTGACAAAACTTATGACCGAACTAAGTACATGGATTAAAAAATTAAAAGAGCCAAAACTGAAATAATGGCCATACCAAAAACCAATTGACTTTATGTTAAAGATCTCTCATATTGAATACTTACTCCTTATTCATTTCTAAAATACTTACTAAAGGTGTAAAGTTACTTTCACCGTTATTCTCCTTGCGTGTTCTCTGTTAAACAAATTATAAAATTACTTTCTCAGTACCACAGATTTTCTTACGGTATTTTCTTTCATCACTGAGCTGCTCGGCTGAGTCAGCCGAGCTAGCGCACCAAGGAATTGTAGTTGCAACATTTAGCTGGTGCCGGCGGCGTTACTCTTTCTCCTTTTCTTGTACAAAAAATTTATAATACATAACCCTAATATAGCATTTAAAGATGAGAACTTTCCCCTGCTATGCAAAAAATATGTAGCTAGCATCTAGTATAATATTAGTTCAAGTAACTTACTGTCACACTGTTATATTTCAGACCAAATTTTCTACCGGAATTACTGGACAGGATTACAGTGCTCGAGTGTATGCGCAAGTACAAGTGCACTTTATATTTCCTCAACGTCCGGACCGGAGAGAATCGGGTGGAATATCAATGGCTTTACGTGATTTCTGAAGCACAGGTGTAAAACACTACTAACTTCTTGACTCTGTTTTCTCTGACTCTTCCTGTGCTACTACCGAGAATTTCTTAAAAAAGTTGAGAAAACTCAGTACCCCATTTTTGGCCCAAACCGGAATTCAAACCGGAGAGCAAACACGAGACCAACGAGGCATTCGTTACGTTATTCAATAAAAGGAAATCCTATCGAATTTGATGCTAAAATTATATCTGTTGTTTGATTAAATTCCACGAAATGTATTTATTGAATTCGTAACTGGAACACAGTGAAATTACCGATAAGAAAAGCAATTAGTTTAATCAAAACAAATCTTACCACAATATGCTCTAACTGCTGTAACCAACTGACTCCATTACAAGGGAATACGCCCTGAAATGAAAATTTAATTAATTTTACTGTTTCAGTGCGGACGACGGATTTTGATATTTTCTTAATCTCTTCTGCAAATTAAATAATTGGTAACTTAATTTACCTAAATTACACATTTAACATAATAATTATGTAGTAAAATAATATGGTAACCAAATTAGATAGGTGTTTATTATATGTACGGATCAGTAAGCTGAAATGATTATGGGACGGTCAGATAGCTCGAAAAATCAACAACGGACAGGGAAAGAAGGATCTCGAGTAACCTCGTACCGGTGTAGGGAGACCCCCTTAAATGGAGTGACCGGTAAAAGATGCAGTAAGTCGATGAATGTAGGTGACTCAGGACCGTGCTTTGGAGCATTTCTTATGTGGGGCCACGTTCAGCATATAACTTTTGAAGGGTTTTCATGATTAATGATAGTGATATATGTATATAATTTTATTGTGTAAATAAGCAATGACGACGTTAGAGCAAACAATCCCTCTGATGGTATGTAGATGCTATGGCTTGAAAACATCTGCATATATCTGCAATTAAGAATTAAAAATCAAAAAGATGACACTCCTGAGGACTAAGATGAAATGTCTCGCACTAGTAGCTGTTTTACGTCACTCAATATGTAAAACACAAAAGCAATATGCTGAAATTTTACGCTGGTATTCTGGGCACGTTCCTCCCCGGTCGAGCGGAGCTTTCTTCAGGAAGCCTTAATATAGCTTCAGCGTGGGCCTACCGTGTTTAAATGTTCTTGCTTTATCTAAAATATATTTTGTACTATTTTAATAACTTATTAGGCACTAAAAACCTTTCTTTTCTTTTTTCTTAAAAAATCAACTGTTTCTTCGAGTAAGGAATAGAATATTGGTAACAACTTACATTGTCGTAAACGAGACTCCGTTAATGGTTGAAGTTTTAAAAACCAAGTTCGTTTTGAACTTTAAAATCTTAAAAGCTTAGCAAATCGATTTATTTGATACTTAGGAAGCGTTGAAAGTTTCTTTCTATCAATTCAGATTTGATTTAAATTAAGAGAAAGGAAAACAAGGTGGGAGCTTGTTGAATTAGATTTATAAAATATTTCAGTCACATAAATCGCGTCACATATACAAACGTTTCAAGCATACTTGGACTTGGAGGATCAGGGACAGCCTTTATTCAGAAAAGAGAAACTAACAATATCATTACCAGTATTATTTGTTCAATTTATGAATGGAAAGAAATAACTAGAATACGCTTATAGTGTAACCGTGGTATGCTTGGATTTGGATTTTATTTTATTATGGGATCTAAATCTCATCTTGATATTTTAGACCAATAGGTGAATAAATGGTATAATACAAGTTCATGAGTCAAACAATAATAATAATATAATATAATAATAATAATGAACCACGAAACGGTGCCGGGCTTGGGCGTCTCCCGTTATTTGGCGCCCATGCAATGGATGATGGCACAAAGAGGAACGCGCATAGGGCCGCTGCCTGGGGGTCGCCGGAGCGCGTCTGGAGCTGGCGCTGGACACGGTAGCATGCAGGCCGCCAGCCGAGCGCGAGGAGCTGCACAGTCACCTAGCAGCCCTCCGCATCCATCATCCACACCAGAAGGCTTGGTACCGGCTGGGTCTTCTCGGACTCAGCAACCGTCACCCGCCACTGGTGGATCATGTTGCATGCGTTGGTCATAAACAATGAACGCAAACGCACTGCGGGCGTACTTTAGGGCAAAAGGGAAAGAAACTGGATGTTTGGCGTATCGGGCTAGGATGTATCGTCTTTTTGCTGAGCTGGAGCCAACTTTAACCGTCACAAAGCAAAACCTGGAAGACCGAGTTCGGTATATCTTGCGCTCAAATATATTTGATGTCGCCGAACTCGAACGGCTACGACGTGAGGCTGTTCCCTCATTGGATGAAAATGCTGCGTGCCGCCGTGGATGCCGCCGCGAAAACCCCAGTTGTGGTCGATTCAAACGGTGATGGAACAGTCGCCCAGGAACTAAAATTAGAGCATATGAGGAGTACATCGGAAGAGGCGATTGTGGAAACGCGCAGTACGCCTCTCGAAAATCAACCGCCACTTCCCCGCATAGCCCTAAGAAAGCGGAATCGGGCTGTCGTGAGGGCTCTGAACCCAATGCTGGTGACCTATTTGGAAGCCAGCCAGGACCTTTGCGAGACGGATTCAATTCTTTTTGGCGCCGCGCTGGCAGTCTGCCGTATCATAGGCGCCAAGGTTTCCACGGCTGGACGCGCTACTGGCCAAAGTAGCGCTATCCTAGCATGGAGAAGAAGAATTGAGAAACGTATCGCAAAGGCTAGAGCTCTCATCGGCAGACTGATATGCTTCAGATCAGGCTATAACAGGCCAAGAATTGTGCGCACCGTCACGATGGCGTTTGCTGGGACAAATATCAGTGTATCCCAGCCGGATATAACGCAAAAACCGACGGAGTGCATAGATGTTCTGAAGCAGAGAATCCCTGCTTGGGGAAACCGGATTTGGCGATATACCGAGAGGTCGACACGGTTCAACCAGAATCATCTTCCAGGGTAATCAGAAGAGCCTCTATGAATCATTAGAGCGACCAATGGTAAGTGGAACGGGCCCAGCACCGAATCAGACCGACACTGTAGCATTCTGGCGCGGCCGGTGGTCAGAGCCCGTAAATCACAGCGAGGGCCCTTGGACGGAAGTTGTGGCGAGTCAGTTTGCGAGTATAACGTCCATGGACCCCGTCATTATAACACCGGATGACGTAGCTGAGGCGGTCCGTAGGGCCCCGAACTGGAAAAGTCCGGGACTCGACGGGCTGCATCACTACTGGCTGAAGGGGTTCGTGGTGTGTCACACTGTGCTCGCCCGACAGTTTCAAGAGGCTCTCAACCAGAAGTCGCTCCCGAGCCTCTTCACTACTGGGATCACCCATTTGGTTCCTAAAGACCCGGGTACCACAGACCCGAGCAAATACCACTCAATCACGTGTCTACCGACCATATACAAGACACTAACATCCATTTTGAACGCGAGAATCACTCGTCCCTGGACTCAAATCAGGTGATGTCGCGCGCTCAAAATGGATGTCGGGGCGGTGGTCGTGGAATCAAGGAACCACTTCTCATTGACGCAGTCATTGGCAAAGTGGTGAAACGCAACAGTCGGAACTTCTCCGCCGCCTGAATAGACTACAGAAAAGCATTCGACTCGGTGCCCCATACATGGCTAAAGAGAGTCCTCGAGCTGTACAAGATAGACTGTACAGTTAGAGACTTCCTCGAGCAGTGTATGGGGCAGTGGAGTACGATCTTTTGTCATCTGAGCGAGCGGATGATGGCTGCGGAGAACCACATAAGGATAAGAAGGGGTATTTTCCAGGGCGATTGTCTGAGTCCAATCTGGTTTTGCCTCTCTCTGAACCCTCTCAGTACCTTACTGGAGGGCTCCGGGAGGGGATTTCAACTACGAAAAGGAGGGATAAAATTGACCCTTCTTTTCTATATGGATGACCTCAAGTTATTCTTCACTTTTCACTTGTGAATTTAGCAATTCCATTGGAATGGAGCTGGGGACGGATAAGTGTGCGGTCCTTCATGTTGAAAGGGGAAGGGTTACTAACTCTGAGGTCATAGACTTATCTATGCCCGTCAACTTAAGAACCCTTTCCGAGGCTGAAACATACCGATACCTGGGTATGTCACAGAACATCGGTATCGTTGAGGCTGGTATGAAACAGTCAGTTTGCGACATGTTTTATGCACGCTTGACCAAAGTGCTTAACAGCCCTTTGTCCGATGTGAATAAGGCACACGCATATAACGGCTGGGTCATGCCTGTCCTCATGGCATCCTCACCTTTGGCATACTTAGGTGGACTCAGACTGAACTTAACGCCCTGGATAGAAAAGTCCGCACTACAATGACGTCCCATAGGATGCATCATCCGAGATCGTCGGTAATGAGGCTGTACTTGCCGCGAAAGCATGGTGGGCGAGGCTTCCTGAGCGCGTTCACCATGCATAATCGCGAAGTGTGCAGCCTCCGTGATTACTTCATGATCCATTTTGTAAGGACGTCATTTCTTGTGATAAAGGACTTACCCCTCTATCCTTAGCCAACGAGCAATGGCAAGACCCGGCAGTGCAGAGCATTTCCGACCGGGAGACCGTATGGAAGGAGAAGGAGCTCCACGGAAGATTCTACAAGGCTCTACATGAGCCTTTCGTAGACGCAGTAGCCACCCTCCACTGGTTACGCTTTGGTGACCTCTTCGGGGAAACCGAGGGTTTTGTCTGTCCAATACAAGATCGGGTTATTAAGACCAACAACTATCGGAGATACATCCTAAAGGATGGCACTGTCGACATCTGTCGAGCTTGTCGACATCTGTCGAGCTTGTCGCCATCCCGGTGAGTCACTTAGGTATGTCATCTCCGGTTGTTCGGCGCTTTCTAACTCTGAGTACTTGCAAAGACACAACCTAGTAGCCAGAATTCTTCACCAGGAGCTTGCTCTGAAATACGGTCTTATGGATCGGAAATTGCCGTATTACAAATACTTGCCGGAAGCCGTGCTCGAAAATGATCGCGCCAGGCTCTATTGGGACCGGGCCATCATCACAGACAGGACTATTCTTGCGAATAAACCTGATATTGTGCTGATGGACCGGGCACAGTCAAGGATATTTTTGGTCGACATTACCATTCTGTATGACGAGAACCTCGTGAAAGCCGAAACAGATAAACGAACAAAATATCTGGACCTGGCTCACGAGGTGACCGACATGTGGGGTGGTATGCCGACCGAAATTATTCCTGTAGTCGCCTCTGCAAACGGGCTAATCCCAGTCAGCCTCTCGGGTCATCTGAGGCGGCTGGGACTACTTGGCGGACCGCTTCTGGCTCAAATGCAGAAGGCGGTGCTCCTCGATACCGCCCGCATCGTCCGCCGGTTTCTTTCCCTTTCCCCCTAACCCTCGGCCGTTTGGTCTCCACTGCCGAAGGCCTCCATCTGGTTGGGTTATTTATTTGTGCTGGTATATGAAATATATGTTTATGTATATAAAAAGTAGAAAATACTTTCCCGCCATTTTCAATAGTTTTCTGTCCGCCAAAATGAGTGAATCTCACGAAGAAATTCGATACATGCTGATATTTTATTACAAAAGGCTATAAATGCGACTCAAGCCGAGAAAAAAAATTTTTTGACGTATGTGAACCTAATTCAGTGTCTTTAAGAGTAGCTCAAAGTTGGTTCAAGCGTTTCCATTCAGGGAATTATGATGTCATAGGTGACCAGGGCAAATTACAACGACATTGCCAGAGATTTAAGGATTAACCTCAAAACAGTTTTCACCCATATGGAAAGGTCTAACTACACACAAAAGCTCGATGTATGTGCACCCAGCTCACTACACGAGCTCACTGAAAAAACCTAATGAATCTTATACTCGTTTGGGATCCTCTATTGAAACGTAATGGAAACGAACCACTTTTCAAAAGATTGATCACTGATGATGAAAAGTAGTTCATCTACGACAATATCGTACAATAAAGATCTTAGCCAAAGGATCATTTGGCCACTCAACTGAAATTGAGAGTTTGGTGAGGAAGTGTTAACGCATCCACCATATAGTACTGTATTTGCACCCTCAGTCTCCTTTACCTGTTTAGGTCCCTTCACAATTTTTTGATTAGTGTTAACATGAAGAAAATACTGTTAAAACTACTTATCGCATTTTTTAATCAAAATTCCCAAGATTTCTTCAGAAACAGGATTATGTTATTTTATAGCAACAATATATATATTTAAACCTTCAAAGGAATGTCTTGAATACGAAGAAACTATTTCCCGACCTTATATTTTACGACGCAAACCTACGAGTTGATGTATTTTTTTATATAAAATTGAGATATCGAACGATTTTACAGTCCACTTGATACTAAGTGACTAAAGCAGCCCATTCTAGTTGCAAAGGGGTGCAGGTAAGAGGGTGTTATCTATCTAGACAGATTCCTTGGCAAAAAAGACTCTTACCACCTATCAAACATTATACACACTATTATTACCTTATCCAACTAACTATTGGTGGTAGAGCCATGCTGCAATTATATTAGTAGTATAGTTGTAGCACGAATGGGTCGGCTCGACCGGGGAAGGACCACGTTCTCACAGAATACCAGCGTGAAATAGTAGCTTAATGCTGCTGTATTTCGTATGGTGAGTGTAGAGAACCGTAGACCCTTTTTACTGGAAATGAGGCATTCCATCTCAGTCCTCACGGGTGACAACGCATCTGCATTTTGATTTGTAATGGAAGATAGTAGAGAAGTAGATGTCTATGGGCCGCAGCAACCACTTACCATCAGGTGGACTGTGTGCTCGTTTGTCACCCTATTCTATAAAAAAAAAAATACTATATCCTGATATAACTGGTAACTGATCACCAAATCACAGCATAAGAATTTCAGTAATATTAAGAAATAAACAAATAACTAAATATTAATTTCAGTAACTACCATTGTGAAACACTTACAAATAAAACAATAAAAACAAGAATGTTTAAGAATTTCTCTTTCCAGGTCTTCATATCAAAGTTTTTTTCTCTTAAGTGGTTTTGTTGCCAATCAATAATAAAATTTTATGTTGCAAACATAAGTTGTAAACATAAGTGCAATCAAATGGCGTAAAATTAAATGTTAATAAGTAAACTATATTAAAGTATTTTTTTTATAGAAGAGGGGGCGAACGAGTATAATACATGGTAGAGCCACGCTGCAGCTATATTATGGTTGGAGCACGAATGGGTCGGCTCGACCGGGGAAGGACCACGCTCTCATAGAATACCGCGTAAAATAGCAACTTTATGTTGCTGTGTTTCGTATGGTGAGTGTAGAGAAACGGACACCCGTTTTACTGGAATAGCATTCTTGCATGCACTTGAATGCATTAAGCATTCCACCTTAGTCCTCAGGGGTCAGTCTAACAACTCATCAGCATTTTGATTCTCAATCATGGTTAAATGTAAATGTATGCTACAGCATTCACTTACCATCAGGTGGACTGTGTACCCGTTTGTTACTCTTATTCTATACAAAAAATGCGGCTCACCTGATGGTAAGTGATTAACGCCATCCATGAACAACCGTAACACCAGGGGAATTGCAGGTGCGTTGGCAGCCTTTTAGAAAGGAGGAAGCTGTTTTCTTGAAGGTTCCTATGTCGCCCGATGGGATCTGTTGCAGCAAGGAATATGTAGCCATCTGCACGTGGCCGATGAGTGGGTCTGTTTCGATATTACCGCTATGGGATTTGTAGATGCACCCGTAGATGCGGGGATGGTCGCCGCATCCTTGAGATGGACAGGTGAGAACCGACGCCCAGGAAGAGTAGGATAGCTTAGTCGCGGATGCTCATCCATGAGTTCTCCGTCACCAGAGGTGTTAATACCCTTTTGGGTTTGTTTTTTTGATTCCGCTACCATTTATTAAGATGAGGGAGGGATTTGGCCACCTCGAGTAATACCGATTTAAAATAATGCACTATATTATATCTCAACAGTTTTTTATTAACTTTAATAATAATGTCAAGAATGTAAATAACGCATTTACAATTCCAAGGCAATTTGGCTTTCTTGTGGATACATCGGCAGACACGCACGCTGTAAATGTTTCTAGACATATGATACTAATACGATTCTAAAAAAACTTACTAATTCACGTGCCTATAGTATAATATTATATCTGTGCCACCGAGACACCGAGGTGACTCTTAGTTTTTATTTTTATTTGGCACGCAATATCAAAGCGAGCAAAAAAGTGGATAAACAGATAGTTCTACAATAAAACGTGTAATATCTCCCTTCTTTACTAAGCATGATAGCCTATTTTCAGCAGTTGTGGCTTGTGAATTATAAAGATATGTTGTAACCCATATATCACAAATAAATAAATGAATTTTTATTAAGCTGTAGTGATGACGACAATGAAAGTGAGATCATTTTCCGGTCAAGCCCAACTATTTGTGCTACAGCAAAAAATAATTCCCTGTCTCTGCCACGTAATATTCTCCTATTATGCATGTATTTTGTGAAATTTTTAAAAAATAAATATTGTGGTGTCAGCACGAGTGAGTCGGTTCTTCTGGGAAACAACCATACACTCTGAGAATACCAGCGCGAAATAGCAAAATGTATTTCGTATGGTGAGTGTAGAGAACTGGAGACCATTTTTACTGGTAATAAGGCATTCTATTTCTCTATCAGGGGTGACAACGCATCTTTTTTTTAAATAGACGTCTATGGGCAAAGCATTTTGACTGAAAAATTGCATAATATCTTTTTCGCCACTGATTTAACAGTGGTTTTTAGGGATGAGAATACATCCATCTTGTTCTAATGCCCCTTGAGAATTGATGGTGCTAGTAATCTCGTAGTAAATTACACAGTTTAAGTAATCGTGGAAAAGATAACTCTTCTCAGCTTTTACAATATTAGGCATTACATACAATAGTTTAAGTTTACACTCAAGAAATCTTATTATGTTTCAAATAAATTTTTACATTATGCGCCCAGTACTTCATCATCATCATTACAGCCCTTCACAAGTCCACTGCTGAACATAGGCCTCCCCCAAGTAATGCCACATAGCACGGTCCTGAGCCATCTGCATCCATCGACTTCCTGCATGTCTTACCAGGTCGTCACTCCATGTGGTGGGGGGTCGCCCTACACTACGCCTACCGGTACGAGGCTGCCACTCGAGAATCTTTCTTCCCCATCGGTTATCGGTTCTTTACCCTATATGGCCGGCCCATTGCCACTTCAGCGTACTTATCCGTTGGGCTATGTCGGTCACTCTAGTTTTACTGCGGATATCCTTATTTCTGAGTGTATCACGCAGAGAAACTCCGAGCACAGCCCTCTCCATAGCTCGCTGAGCGACCTTGAGCGTCCTCATACGGCCCAGTACTTAGCGAGTTCAAATCTCGCACAAAAAATCCTATACCTTTAATAGAGCAATTCTTGTATATATATAATTGGAATCTCGGAAACGGTTCTAACGATCTTTATAAAATTTAGTATCCAGGGGTTTTCGGGGGCAATAAATCGATCTAGCTAGGATTCATTTTTAGAAAATGTCGTTTTGTCCGTTTTTTTCAGGCAATGAAAAACTGTTACAATATAAGAAGGTACATTTTGACACAATGTTAATGATCGTAATAGCTGAAGTGGATATCGGTTCAACGTTTTTCCTTTTTTTTCAAGTTCCCTCTTTTGTGATACTAAAAAAGGGCTCGAAATAATAGATTATTATTATATTACTTTTTTGGTATTTTTTTATAAATACGTGAATTTGAATTAAACTAATTGCACTCACAATTTCTTATTCAAATAACCAGTTCAGTTTTTTCTATTATGTCAAAAAGATCAAAAAATATTATTCATATTTCATCAGTATGTAATTTGTATCTAAATATAATTTCCTAAATACACGGTTTCCAAAAAAAAAAAAATAAAAATACCGAGCAAGCTAGCGGTCATCCAGGTACTATGTATAAACTACAAATAATATTTCCGGGTCTGGTTGTGAATGGGAATTAGTTCTTCTGAATTCAATGTATCTCAACTGCCCCCACGATACAGGAGAATATCATAGCGTGGAGGTAACTTTAAATTAAAAAACTGAAAATAGAGAAGAAAAAAAATGTTACTCCAACAATTTTTGTTTTCTGTGTTATGTATATGTGAATACATGTTTGTTTAAATCTTTGTGCGGAGTGCGGATTAATATATAATATAATGTAAGATAAGATATATTTGAATAATAATTAACCATATAGGCTATGATTATTAACTAGACTAATAGTAATAATTATCCGCAGAGGGAAAAAACATCATGGTCATCGTCATCACAGCATATAAAAATCTACTGCTGAACATTGGCCTTCCCCGAAAAAATGTCTCATATACATATTTGCTACAGTTGCTATTTTCGGCAGGCCATTGGTAACGGCAGTTTTATTTTATTATTTTGACTTATTATCTCATCATCTTTTATATGTCTCAGTTTAATCGGTATCTTATTTATTTTTGTCGTATCAAGCTACAACCACGGGATACTGACATTCGCAGAAATTCGCTTTGCATTGCACACTTACTTCAAATGCGCAGAGAAGTATGAGCACGAAATCAATCGTCGGGATTGCAATTGAACTATTGTTTTACTTTCCTTTAAAATAAATCAATAGTATTTTCAAAATCGTGGCGTATTCCATTGTTTAAAGAATATTTGACAGTAAACTCAATCTTATTCTTATTCTTAGAGATTCTATCACCACATTTCGAGACTTGAGTGTCGTAGGAGAAGACTATGGGATATACCAGATTTACTTCATGTCTTTCCATTGATTATGGTATATCATCTTGTTTACCTGACCCAAATTACTCGGATCAGTGACGAGGAGCCGCGACAAAAGTACAAAATATGAGGATCTGCGATCGCTTAACCCACCGTGGCAATTACGGTAAATTCTTCCCACAATAGAAGATATCAATGCCCTGGCTAGTGAAGTTATTGGTCGTAGGGCTTAGGGTTGCTCTCGGTATTAAGATTTCTTTCTATGATTTTTATGTAGAGTCTGTCCAATAAGAAATCAGAAGAACACAGGCCGAAGCGTACTACTGACCAAAATGGGTATTGGCACATAGCACAGGCGGTCAAGGTCGCAACTAATATAGTGAAATGATGATAATATAAACCTTAAATTGGATATTGTTCGGATAGGTCCACTGATTGCAGGCTAAAAAATAGTGTAATTTAGTGTCGTCAATTAATAACTAATGTAATTTATGTATAAGTTTTAAAAATAAGTGTTAAAAATATACATATATTAATATAAGAAAACGAACACAACGTAATAATAACTTTTCGAAATAATATAATATATTAATTAATAAAGTTAAGAACACACTGTAAACACACATTTTTAAGAATTTTAATTTTAAGAATACAGTGCATGTATAATAAGCACATGTACATACCTTCGGGTTGAAATCAATAATTTCAGCATAGTTAGACAGACTGGTTTTAAAATATTATTATGTGCATAGAGTAGAGTAATATATAAGTGTGTGTCACACGCGGACGTCCGTACGTTATTATCCGTTCAGGCCCACTGAAAAACAGCGCTGTTGCTCCGGCGACAGCATAAACTGAGTGAGGTCCGTTTGTATGACCCACCACAACATACTAGTACAATATGAGAAACGATTTTTTTGTCTTTCTATATTTTTTTAAATTATAATCTATAGGTACACATACCACCCGTAAACTCTGACAGCGCGCGACATGTTATACTCCCGTTCCCTCGAGACCTTAATGGCGGGAAAATTTGTAAGTTAGAAAACTTTTTGCTATATTGCAAATTTTGCTATATTTTCACTTTGAGACAATATTTATGGATAAAACTTACAGGAATTCTTGTTGAATGTATAAACTATGGAATAAAATTATTTTTGTATGCTAGAAATTGTAATAAAATACATAAATTACCCTGTATAGCATAGTAGTAGTATATACTTCAATTTTAGTGACAAAATCACTACTAATTTGAATTCTACACTTTTCTTTTGGAGAAATTTATATGAAAATGTTTGGAAATATGTATATTTTTATGTTTTATGTGTTTTTTTTGTTACTCATACCAAAATATTAAAATATTAAAAAATTTAAAAAAATAATAATATTTTATCTGTATGACATTTCGAACAATATTTCAAAAATATTTTTGTGTGAATTTGAAATAAATACAACGTCAAGTTATTTGAAATATGTAAGAAAACTATTTTTACTTACATTTTACACTAAAAATAAATGAGAATTTGAAAAATAACACATTTATGACCCAACGGCCAAAATGGGCCTTCGGGATTTTGAAGTACTTTTGGCAATTTACTTTTCACTTTTTATACCACAAATTATATATCTACGTGTTTACTATATTACAAAATAATATAAAAAAGTATAATACTTTCGTTTTTAGTCCAGACACAAACACAAAATTTTATAAAAAAGACGGAGCACCTTCATCAAAGCGACACGTGGAACGCCGAAAGTTCAGAGTGATTTCTTTTTTTTTTCTAAGAAACATTGCCAGGTTATGGTTTAAAATAAAAGAGCATATCTTTGTCTTTGGTACTATTAGCTATTGCATAGTGTCTTTGGTTTTGTTTTAAGGGAAAAAATAGTTTTTTCATAAGGCAGTACTTCTGATCTAATCCGACCCGTACTAGAGCAATCATAAGGTAGGTATTGTATGATCTAATCAGAACCGTAGCCGAGGGTATTGTTTTATCCGTCAAATTGTTGTTTTGTTTCTTATTTTTTTCTTGTTATAATGTTTGTAATTGATGTGTCCACAAATAATAAAATTTAAGTGCCTACTGATGTTTGTGGCGTGCTGGAATAAATCTTTCTTTCTTTCTTTATTTCAATTAGATAATAAACTCACACATATTTCTGCCGCTATACACGTATACTTTTCAATTCAGAATGTGTTCGACTATAGTCTGTACATACGCAAAAGCTATATTTTATACGTGGTAGTGCCACGCTGCAGCTATAATTATGGTTGTAGCACAAATGGGTTGGTCCGACCGGGGAAGGACCACACTCTCACAGAACACCAGCGTAAAATAGCAGCTTAATACTGCAGTGTTCCGTATGGTGAGAGTAGAGATCCGGAGAACCCTTTTTACTGGAAACGAGGCATTCCATCTTAGACCTCAGGGGTGACAACGCATCTGCGTTTTGATTCTTAATCGAGGATAAATGTAGATACGTAGGCGATCCCATAATGAATTGGCCTAACTATGAACCAATGAAGGAAATGAAACGAAACCAATTTTATTTTTCAATATAATCACCATGAATACTAACACACTTCTGACATCTGTGAATCATCAACATCTCTAAACCTTTATAAAAATAATCACATTTTTTATCCTCAAAATGACTGACTCGCGTTTGCTTTGTGGATCATAATACAAGATCATAGTTTCATCAACAGTCACTAGCCGCTCGATCAAAGTCTTTGGATTTTCGCCACAAACATCCAAAAACTCCGAAGCGCAGCGCACTCTTTCCTGTCTCTGTACCGCTGAAAGAAGTTTCGGCACTCGCTTTTTTCATGTGAAGATGTTCATGGATCGCGCGATGAACAGTACTCTTAGAGAGCCCAAGCCTTGCTGCAATTTCTCTAATCTTCAAACGGCGGTCACTCAGAACCTCCTCTTCGATAAGAGCAATCGTTTCGGGAGTGAGCACTTCCACAGGTCGACCGTCGTGGCCAAAGTCTTCAACGGTTTCTCTCCCGAGGCGAAACTCTTTCACCCAATTTTTCACTGTGGAGGGGCCAGACTACTTATACACGCCATCCAATCGTTCTTTTATTTGGGCAGGGGATAAACCTTCTTTAAACAGAAACTTTATGACACTTCGATACTCAGTTTTCGACATTTTGAAAAAATACGCGACTCTCGTTATTCAAATGCCTGTTAAACTAAGACTAAGCATTTCATGTTGATACATGTTTCTTATATTAAGTGCACGATAAACGTACTATATAATGCAACACCACATGTAGCGACATGTCGCGTTGAACTATATCAGGCCAGTTCATTATGGGACCGCCTGGTATCTATGGGTCACAGCATCCACTTACCATTAGGTGGACTTTGTGCTCGTTTGTCATATTCTATAAAAAAGCTAACTCACTTCACTTCGGCCAAGATAGAATGAGCGTATAGTACTGTGTGGTTTACAGCCAACTCTTAGACTCTGATTTACCACGGCTCGGATACAATTTAATATACTACAAACTTGCTTCACACTCATCATTAATTATTTCGATGTCTTTGGCACATGCATTACTTCCTTTTTTCTCGTCGCCATCAACCCACATCAATTTATTCCTATCAATTACTGTCAAAAGACAATAAATTCAAAATGGGCTCCTGTCAAGAAGGCAGCGAACGTTTTATTGTTATATAATAACATAATTTATTAACAAAGTTGCGGAAGACTTTATGAAGTCGTTAAAGGTTATTTATTTTAAGTTATGTTCACTATAATTTATTACGTTATTTCTTATTAGTATTAAATGATAAGGTAAAAGAATAATCTAGAAATGATAGTCTTTAATTATTAAACCAAGACAATTATTAAAGGTTCAAATCCGCGCCGACAACGATGAAATTACTGATTAAAATTTTTAGTTCTCCTTTATCACTTTGAGGAAACCTACATGTTTCTTAAAATAAAAACATTATACTTCCTTGCCCTGGTTTGCATATTTTTCGTGGGAATCCTATCTTGAAACAGATTTTAGTTATTTTGTTTATTTTACTTATGATTGGCAAACGAAGGGGTTTGACGACAAAAATTATACTGTGGCTGTACAAAATTGTAATTTGGACCATGATCATTTACGGCTCTCTGGTATGGTGAACCAAAACTAATGAAGCCACCACTATAAAAAAGCTTCAGCGTTACCAGCAATTGGCATGTATGGCTGCCACGGACTGCATAAGTACTACACCGACAGCTGCAGCTTTAGAGGCTATACTGGGGCTGACCTCGCTTCATCTACATACACAACAAAAAGCGACTTTACAAGTAGCTGCCATTAGACTCAAGAATCTAAATCTTTCAAGTAAGGGTAGAGTCCCCCATACACGTATAATTGATAGAATTTACTCAAAAATTCCTATCTTACAAGCCAAGTACGAAAGGATACCAAAACAATTTGTATTTCATAAGAAGTATAAAATACAATTAAATGAAACTGACCAGCCGGAGCGATTAAAACCAAAAGAGCTTAGAGTTTTCACGGATGGTCCTAAGAAAAATGAAGGTGTAGGATCTGGGACTTTTTCTTTTTCGCTGGGTACCCATAACACAGTCTTCTAAGCTGATGGGTATTATCCAAGTAATAGATGATAAGGAGGTTTTTACCTCTTTATCACAATACTTACATACTCCATTATGTAATGTGGCGAGCTCGGGACTAATATATGAATGTCATCAAAGATTAAATCCGGTATGTAAGCACAACAATGTGACTCTGCAATGGATTAAAGGACCCTCGCTCCCTAAAGTTGCTTGCAACATCAAAGGACTGTTGAACTTCTTCGGGGAGATTTCATGGCTCGAATAATATGCTTAACATTATTCCTGCCCGCACGCAAAATACGCGCTTACATGTGGAGTTGCCGAAAACAGCCCGTCGTAAACTAACTAAACTAAACTAACAGATTTTTTGTACAGATAAACGAGCACACAGACCAACTAATATTTTAAATCTGAGATTAATAATTATAAACAACTATATGTGACACGGACTTAAAGCATTGATTTAAACTTAAACTGTTTATTTAAGCATTCCAAAATTTTGAATATTTAACGGCCCTCAAGGACACGCCGGATTGAGAAATTAGAGTGATGAGGTTCATTTTGTAACGACTTGGCAGTATGGGCACACTCTAAAAATAAAAAATTTTATTGTTGAAAAATAGAAAGCATCAATATGTATCGGAAAGAACTATGCGTACAATGTATATAAGTAGACCTAAAACGTTCTTTTAGACAGATTATTTGCCAAGCTCACTTCATATGCTTTATTCTTAACGTTTTCAAATACAGAAAATTTTGCTCTGAAATGTTCAAACTTTTATATAATACGAGTATTATATATTTAGATTTAGATTTATATATTTAGCTACATGTATTTACAATATGACATGTAGCTAAATATATAAACATTTTATTCCATTCTCCATTGAAAATGATATGATGAAGGGTGGACTTAAAGCTATAAACATTTTTAGCAGTCTTCAAATTAAGTAAAAATTCGCAAAAATAATACATTATAGACTTATATTCTTTTACCAGATTCGTAATAAGGCATTACGTAATATTAGTAAAAAGTCTCATCTAGTATTTGTTTTACAAAATAGCTCCCAAGATACTTTCACTAAACAACGTGATACCTAACTCAAAGTTCAGCCCCTGTGGCACCCACGTTCAAATTTAAAGTTAAATTCGACTTGCAAATTACATTAAAAGTCCGAGTCCTTTGAAAATTGCGTAAATTTTATGAGCGACCTTCGCTATCCGGAATTCCATTTCAAAGGGATGCTTGAAGAGTTTTTTATCACTGTTTCAGTAAATAAAAGAAAATTCGTTTCTAAATTTATTTATTTCTACTGTGCTCTTCTCAATTAAATGGTTTGTAGTCATCCTGAAATGAATATATAATATTTTATAGAAAAAAAAGTATTCTTTCCTTAGCGGGATAAAATTAAATTTAAAGGTAAATTCCTCTTACAATCAAAAAATATTGGCTATAAGTTTTGTCTCAACAGAAAAAAAAAAACAATTTTTAACTTCCCAGTGGGAAGTTATTGTAATGGGTCCGATTTTGCAAATTGGAATTTTTTACATATCTCCACGTTTCAAGGTCTTTAGAGTTGAATAGTTTTTAAGAGGATGTCCGTGTGTGCAAATGTATGTATGTATGTATTTTCAGATTCAATTTTCGCCTCGTGTGTCTCGAGAACAAAGATTGATATTGACATGGGACCAGTTTCATTAAAACACAATTATGTAACTTAGACCTCAATAAATTTTCAGCAAAATCGGTCAAGTCGTTTTTTGTGCCGAATGAAAAATTTTATAAAATATTACAACATATTATGATATTTTTTTATTCTTTCCACTGGGAAGTTAGTCGTGTGGACCTTTAGGGTTGCAACTAGATCGCTTTTTTCATATTTTTTGGCAACATTAATTAAATTCTTTTTGCTCTCTAAACTTTAAGCTGATCTGTTCTTTTTATAAAACGATCAGGTTGTCGCAAGAGGCGATAAAATAAAATGAAATAAAAGATGGGCAAAAGCGTCTTACTGATAACACCTAAATAATATTAATAAACTTCGGTTGCCAAGTCGCCTGCCAAGCGTTCCAACTATAGAAAATATCGCTTCTGCGAACCAGTGAGAGGCCTTTGTCCAGCAGTGGAATTCTCATGGTCTGTTAATTGAATGAATGAAAAGTATTAAAAGACATGTGTACAGTATTTGACCTCCAAATAAAGGATGCGGTAAAACCAACTCTCATTTAGCACAAGTACAAATGCAAAATTCTGGAGTTTTGGACACATGATATAAGTAATCAAAGCAATAAACTGTATTGCTTTGATTACATTGATCGGCAGTCAAAGCTAATTTTACTTCTAATTCAAGTAGGCTGTGTGTGTCAAATGGTATATTAATATCGTATTATTATTACCTGATTAAAATACCACCATTTCCTACCAAAGAATAGATTTGTTGCAGATGGGCCGTAATTATTGTACCGAGGTGCATATGGATTTATATTCATGTGATCTCCAGTCATCTGAAATAAAAACAGAATTTCAAAATTACAACTTCATCACTTTAGTAAAGTTTTTTATTTTATATTCTGGCTTAAGCCATCTCTCTAGTTTCCGGACTTATTTAAAATTGTTGACTATCACTAACGATATCGTCTCTTTCTATTGGCATTTGGTGAAAAGAGCGAGAGCATCTATAGCATTTTTTTAATCGTCGTGGATTTGAGTTTTTATGAGAGGTAACAAAACTTGTTCGTTTATTGTAGTATAATCCTTGATATCGTTAAGTACTTTATACACATTTAAGCCAATAGTAAAATGATAACCTATTTTAAATATACACAACAATTACATAATATGACCTTAATTCTGAGTGCTCTTATCGTTGTCTTTTTTAGGAAAACTCTCAGGCAAGAATTACATTTTTGTTTCTCTATGTGAATAGGATATTTTTAATCACTATAGATCACAAATGTAATTCCAATTAAAAGTCATTTTTTACCTTAAAACTGGTTCGGAAAAACCTTTGTCCCGGGTCCGGTGTCCGGAAACCAACAAGAAACCAAGCTACTCTTTTTTTTAAATTAAATTTTACAACATGAAAGGTTGTACACACTACTCACAAACGTTATTTTAGAAACAGTTTGGAAGCGACCATCTCATTACCACGTATTATTATCAACCATATATTCATTTATATTATAATAACCCTTTTTGTACGGTTTTTGTTTAATAATATATTTAAACTTCATAATAGAGTGACCTTGCTTATTTTCTGGAACTTTGTTATAATAGCATATACATTGGCCTAAGTGTAAGTTACTGACTCTTTGGATTCGAGAAACTACTATCACTTGCTTGTGTTTGTTTCAAGTGTTTAGAGGCTGTAAATCACTTCTTTTTACTAAAAATAACTGAGAGGCAAAAGTTAATATACTTATGTCGTTAAATCTCTCGTTTTTTTTTGGTTGGTACATAGTTTTTGTTAGTTGTGTATTAAATACTTATGAATATAAGCAAATAAAATTATATTCTTTCGAAATAAGTTAAAACGCAATTACTTCAAGTGCGTAATTTGGGACGCGCAAAAAATAAAAGTACAAATTATTTTAATATTAACCTTCTTTTTCATTTAGATCTCAAAAGTTCACTAATGGATTTGGAACTCACTCTTAACAATAAGGTTTTGAACCGCCACTCTTGGCACGTGGTTTGGCGAACGCAGTACCAAAATTCTCGTAACATTGATGCCGCTACCCGTCGCTAGTTTACCAGCCGGGTGTATTAAGATGGTTATATCGCCGTCTATCAGAAGCCATGAGATCTTTCTAAGACTTCCCATAGTCACATCTTATACAACGCTATGACGATTTGGAATGACGATTTCTTTTACGCCGATATATTTATATTTAATTTCTGGTAAGAGGCATTTGCTAGCTGTTTAGTTTAAAAATTATTATTAATAGTTAAAAATCATGATAAAAACGATTTATTGAATTTACTTACAACGTGATTCCACATCCAATTTTGCTTATACCGATTTTTGTGTACTGTGTAAGGATTGCCAGGATTCTTTTCATATTCACTTGAAGCGTCTGAATCGCTATTATCCGCTGTTTTTTGGTTTCTTCGATAATCCGTTACCTGAAGTTACTCGTATATTGTTAGTTTTGTTGTAAAGCAATATTAAATGAAACAATTTATAATTATTGCTTGAAATCAGTGAATATTAAAAGAATCTCATTATTATTTTTTCAGCCGTTGATATCACGGAAAAATGAAAGAAAAGAGAACATGTGACTTTTCTTTTATTTTTTTGTTTTTCATTAGTTAAAAGCATTAATTAGACTTTCAATAAATAAAAAAATTATGTTATTTTTAGTAATAACATGCATCATCATTAGCCTGTAGCAGTCAAATGTTCAACATAAACCTATCCTTAACCGTGCCACATAGTCCATATTTACAGCTTAATACATCCAGTTGCTGCTGACACCCCTAGCTACAGCCACTGCCTATACATAAGAACGGTTTCCAATCCATGACGCTGTCCACTCCAATGATTACCAATTTTGTGACAGATTGGTCATACCTGCTCATAAACTATAATAATAAAATTAATTAATTATTTTTAAATATCGTTGCATTTTTGATGTATTATCAGCAGTGAAACTAAACAATGAATTCGATTAAACCGAGAATGCCGTTGCAAGTTACTTAACATTTTTGGCTTAATTCGTCTATTAAACTCTTAATTAGGTTTTCAAATTAGAAATTCTTAAGACAAAGGCTGAAAACTTGTAAAGATTTTAGGTAGAAAACAAAATAATTATTTTAGTACGTCCAAAGACAAAAAAAATGTTAGTTTGTAAACTCGTGGACTTATTACTATTTGGTTATAAAACTGTAAGTCGTCACGTTTACAATGTATTTTTTTAAACTTAAATAAATAAAAAGTGTAAAAATCAAGAAGATGACAAAAAGAAGAATATCGAAGAGCCCAGACTTCAGTGGACTATAGTATGCCATCAAAAACATAACTTGTAAAAAAACCAAGTCTCGCAACTCAGTTCTTCTACCTAAAAAATTGTGCTAAATTGTACATGGGTACCAAGTCAGTTAATTTATTCAGTCCTAACTTGAGGGTCCTTCTGTCTTAAGTTATTACGTAATTAGCTAACCTAGCAACATCTTATTGTAACAATTAGGTGTTGTTAGGTATATCACATCAATATTAAAAATCCTCTATGTTTTGAATAAATAGATTGACTTGGGCCATTGCATGAAAACACAATGTGTCTCACAAGTATTACATTTGTATTATATTTGCCTTAGAGGCTGAGTTTATTTAACTTAACACAAAATCTGTGAAAATATATCGCTGAACATACACATACAAAAATAATAATACAAGATTTGCATTGGGGCAATGAGTATGGACTCATCAGACTTGGCAGGCAATTGAGTGAAAAGTTAAAAGTTACAGCCTATATACATATACGTCCCACTGCTGGGCACAGGTCTCCCCTCATTTCGGAGAGGGTTTTAGGGCAAGGAAGTGTCAAAATATTTTTTTCTTATCCCTCAGAGATGCAGGTTTCCTCACGGTGTTTTCCTTCACCGCCGAACGTGGTAAATCAGCACTTAAAATTGCAATTAACAATTTCATTGGTGCCGACGGGGATCGAACCCGGATTACTCGCGTTCTTTTATATTTACAGCGAGCGTTTACCATCTTAGCTACCACGGAGAACAGACCAAATCTTCCCCCTCATTTTATCAACGGGCTGTAAAATTTGGCATAACTTTTCGGATAAATTTTTACTACAAGTACAGAGGTTTTTCTATCTACCTGTAGGTCCACTACGAACACTTGGATGCTTGGCGGTCCACCATTGTGAAATTTACTACTAATAGTAGTTTACCACTGGCGATTTTTCCAGACTGATATTACTTAGTAGCCTTCAAGGAAAAAGTTTACTCCTTTTTGAAAGGACGGTGATGCACCTGCGATTCCCCTGGTGTGCTTCAATAGTTCATGGGCGGCGGACACTTACCATGTGGTGAGCCGCATGCTCGTTTGCCCTCTCTTTTAAGAAAAAACTTCTTTTCAAACTTCCCCATTGGACATTTGTAAAAGAATTAAAATATTCCTACTAAGACTACATCATATAGTTTAGCAGAATCTGACTAAAAGTAATGAAACTAAACAAAATTTAAATGGAATTAACTGTAAAGCTGGTAAATCAAAAATAGCATAATTGCTTAATTTATCTCGGAGATTTATTGTTAATACGCCAAATAAACCACCAAACAAAATCCACCAAGGAGTTGAACTCAAAAACCGTAACTCCTTATTTCTTCACAGGTTGACTATTATTTGAAGGGCGATCTTGATCATTAATTGAAAGTCGCTGTCTAAGATAGCTTATTAAAATTAAACGTTTAAATATATGTTAGTCTTACTTCGTTTGAAGACTCTGAAGAATCTGTACTGAAATGATAAAATAACAAGATGTGGGTAGAATCTAAAAATAAAAATAAAATATATGGTAATTAACAAATTATTTTTAGCCAACTTCAAAAAGAAAGAAATTTTCAATTCATCTGCATGTTTTTCTATTGTGTGTGTAATGCGAAATTTTCGTAAATTCTGGATCATTTTTTTAAAATAGGTATGTGTAAATTGTATTATAGTATACATTTTTATTAATATACTTCACAAACTTTGCGTTAAAATTGAACACATATGGTTTAAAATAATAAAGAAATAAAAAGTAAGAGCCGACTTTACAGAACTGAGTAAATAAAACAATTTCACATTCCGAAGTCGAAGCTTTAATTCTTCTCTACTACTTATATGTATTAGATAATTAATAATGAAGCGTTACTTTGTGGAAGCACTTTAAATATGTTAAAAACTAACAAGCTAATATCAGCATAAAAAGTAGAAATGACATGTCTTAATTACTTTGAAGAAAGTTCCCGCCGTCTCAAAAATTGCGTGCATTTCCAAGCGTCACTAATCAATACACATCTACTCCCAACACTACTACCGCAATCTAACTACTAGGTAATAACAGTCGGTCAACGAAGGCGTCTTGACGGGGCAATCTTGCGGTGCGATGCGGAGCGAGACGGGGGCGGGTTATCCTGACTCTCAAATAAACGAAAATGGTTCACTCTACGTCATCATTTAAAGATAAGCAATTAAAGTTGCATAATTTTCCAGAAACATAGGAATTTGTTTATATGTGAAATAAAATAAAATCAGTTTTTTTATTTTATTTTTAGTTTCCATTCTGTTAACCCTAGCAATTTATTGCTTATGTCAGCCTTTTTGACAACATCAAACGCGATGACTAACTGTATGTCCTTCTTAGGCTATGTCACTTAACTAGGAAAGACAAGCCATCATATATATACTTGTTTCGCCTCTAAACGGATCTCTGCTGATTAATTTGTAACATATTCAATTAGTGTGTATTAGCACTGATTTGAGAATGTAAAATTATTTTAATATTTTTAGTTCTTTGAAGTCAGCTTCCCCCCCAAAAGCCTTTTTTTATAGGATAGGGTGACAAACGAGCACACAGTCCACCTGATGGTAAGTGGTTTCTGTGGCCCATAGACATCTACATCTATCCTCGATTACGAATCAAAATGCAGATGCATTGTCTCCCGTGAGGACTAAGATCGAATGCCTCGTTTCCAGTAAAATGGGTCTCCGGTTCTTTACACTCACCATACGAAATACAGCAGCATTAAGCTACTATTTCATGCTGGTATTCTGTCAGAGCGTAGTCCTTCCCCAGTCAAGCCGACCCATTCGTGCTACAACTATACATCTAATATAACTGCAGCATGGCTCTACCACGTATAAAAACCTATCAAATGTCAAAAATCAAACATCAGAGACAGATCGAGCATAATGCATGTGTAGTCGTTTGTTCCTTTTAGCTTTTTTTTGATAATAAGCCTTATTATTGATATTGAATGTACAGCATTTATTTCTTTGGCTTTTTATTTTTCATTAAAAAATTAAGTTAATGATAATATGTCGAAATAATTTAAAAACGATTTATAAATTTATAAAGTTGGCCACCATTACCGATTTTTTATTTTTCAATTTCATGTCGAGTTTTCTGAAAGTGTGGGACTGCAAATGCTTGAAATATTTATTTTTCTATTTTTCAAACTCTACTGCACTTTAACAAAGTATATTTCACTATGTAAAAGTTGATACAGTTACAAATGCTAAAAGTTTCCTAGCGCGGATTACCATCTGCAGAAAAGCTGGCGAACTCATTCGACCGGAAATTGCATCTGAACCACTTTTCATCGTTTTGAGGAGTATGCTTAGTGTCGTTTGAAAAAGTTTTTTTCGTATACTATTGATATAATGCTATTGCTTCTGCTTCTAAATAAATTATAAAAATATTTCTACGAGGTGGATAATATGTATAACATTAACAGCCGCCATAGGGCTCAAGTTTGATAGAAGAAGAATTCCAACGTAAAATAGCAGCTTAATGTTGTGTGTTTCGTACTGGAAACGAGCATTCCATCCCTTTCTTTAGGCATGACAACGCATGATTGAGGATAAATGTGGATGTCTATGGGCCGCAGCATCCACTTACTATTTGGTGGACTGTGTGCTCGTTTGCTACCCTTCTCTTTAAAAAAAACTTTTTACTTTCGTGTCGGAATGACTTAATAGCACATACTATTAATATTTGAAATAATTAAGAATAAATGAAAATGATCATAAGTAGTATAAATAGATGCATTAACATTTAATTATTATAAATCAATTTCGTGACTTTATTTTACGTTTCCTCGTATTATTATTTTGTTACTGTGCGTAATTTACATTTATTTCTAAATCAAATTTCATGTTAAGTTATGCGATTTTTTGGATAAAAATAAATATTCCAATATAGTCCATCTTTGCTAAGGTTTGGCTTAGTGCTTATTGCGAAATTGAATGGTACACCTGTTATGCATATTAATGGCCCTTAAATAGTTAAATGCCCTAAAGCCTTCTCGAAGAACAGTAGGTAGAGAATTTATTGGGGTAGATTGAGAATTTATGACATATTATCACTTTAAAACACTAAATTAAGACATAATTCAGTTAATATTTTATACCTTATACAAGATATAATTAATTCTTTGATTAAAACTGAATTTTTGCTAAATAAGTAGGTAAGCTTTAAATTGGTTTAAAAATCAATTTTGTCCACACGGGTGGATTAGTATTGATGTAAGTTCCTTTATTTGTATTTGACCTGATGTATTCGTGGACAGTCGTTTTTATTGATTTAATCTACTATATTCAACTAACGGCTATTGAATATTAAAAAAATAAAACCCTGACAAGAACTGATAGAGACATCACAAATACCGTTGAAACATATTTATGATTGACATGTTATGAACTACAGTATTCAATTATTTACTTACTCCGTCAAAATTTCGGTAGAACTTTTTTTATCGCCTGTCATCTGGAAAAAAAAGAAAAAGATTGGGTGTACATTTTATATACATACGTGATACATAATTAATGAAATAAAACATATCAAACTTCTACCGTTGAATATAGGCCTCGGTTTACTATGCTTGGCACACGGGTTGAAAATCGCTATTTTTTTAATTCGAGTTATTTAGGAAAATACCGCTGCCTATCTTTTGTATCATTTCCATGCCTCGCCTCTTATAACACCCAATAGGATAATATGGCGTAGTGGATGTTCATACGCCGCCACTACAGTTTGTTTGATTCAATGGAAGCTAAATATGCAATTTATCCGCAGTACGCGTCATCAAGACTAATTAATTCATATAATAAATTCGGATGATACGAGTAGATAATTTAAAATTGCTTTTACAAAATTACCTTCATACGACCGACGAAATAAACTAAGTAATATCCAGTCAACGATTCTTATAAGAAAGGCATTTTTTATTTAAATCATCATCATCATCACGATGAACACAACCACCACTACCACCATTATAATCATCATTATTATAATCATTACCATCGTCTGTTACAACCTATAACAGGTCTACCGTTGAACATAAGCCACCATGCATGTTTCATCAGATCGTCACCCCGTCTAGTTGGTGATAGTCCAATACTTGCCAGAATTAAGCAACACCCTACGGTACACTGGTTACCTAGTAATGCTTTGTTATCTTGAAAATATGTTCCTAAATAAAAAAATAATAGTAAATATGAACGAATAACAAGAAATACTTTAAGGGTATAAATAGTTACATCCGATAGTGTTATGCCATCAAATATAAGAAAATGATAAACACTAACAATATCAACAATAAAATTAATTACTAACAAAAATATTATGATATTTTTTCATGATGTTAAAGTTGAATAGTTAATTAAAGTTACAACTTATGTACTAGTCCAACTACTTCACTCAATCCTCCTCTCGTGCCAAGTAGGGTTATGGGGCAAGTAGTCTGCCGCGCAATTCCAGTTTCTTTTGGCGGACTTCTTTGACATATTTTTATTCTGTCTAACCGTTTTCCTCGTGATGTTTTCCTTTAATGCCAAACACTAAAGCTAAAATTGGTGGCAGCAGGAATTGACCTGGGATATATACGACGAGCGATTAGCTCTTTAAAAGCCGAGTATATCATGTTTCTCTTGCTCTGCATATTTTGGTACTGTATTAATATTTTAAATTATCGTAAATAGTTTTTATTATCATAGACCGTAAAAGACCACAAAGTAAGACCCGAAAATAAGAAATAGAATTAGTTTTAGATAAATACCTTATTGTTCATATTATTTCCTTTCCTTCTGTAAAATAATAAAATAAAATCCATCACCTAATCAGTAAGCTGAAGTGACAATGGGCTATCCAAATCCACGCTCGATGAACTGACAACCGATGAGAAAACAAATTCTCGAGTGGCAGTCTTGTACAAGTAATTAAAGTGTAGGTTTGACCACCCACTTAGTTGAGTTCAAGCTCAGGACCGTGTTTTGTGGCGTACCTTGCGGAGGCGTTTAGCAGTGAACTAGTGGGCTGTAATGGATGGACTGGGTAGACTTTAATCCTCTTTAACTTACTATTATAAGCCAGTGGTTAAATACTATGTTAAATAAGTTGTCATGAATTGAATATTATTTTACTTTGGTTATTTGGAACGACGTAGTAATAAGTGGTAGAGCCATGCTGCAGTTATATAAGTAGTATAGTTGTAGCACGAATGGGTCGGCTCGGTCGGGGAGGACCATGCTCTCACAGAATACCAGAGTAAAATAGTAGTTTAATGCTGCTGTGTTTCGTATGATGAGTGTAGAGAACCGGCGACCCTTTTTACTGGAAACGAATCATTTCACCTTGGTCCTCATGGGTGACAACGCATCCGCATTTTTATTCGTAATCGAGGATAGAGGTAGATGTCTACGGGCCAGAGCAACCACTTACCATCAGGTGGACTATGTGCTCGTTTGTCACTCTATCCTATAAAAAAAACGACATAAAGGTACTCTGTGCTTATAATAACCAGAATCTAAAAATAAAAATACCTAATAACTCAATCCTTATTCACAATTTAACGACGTATTAGAGCTACTGTATAATTTGACAATATTTTAACGGGTTTTTAATAGCAAATTTTTAAAGAAAAAATGTATTATCACTCGTGGTAGGAATCATTTTCTATGCATAGGAGTCCGTCTGGGTCGAAATCCAGACCGACTCCTAGGCATCTTTTGCATATCGTCCGCCTAATAGCAGTGCTTGTGTTGTGTAGTGTATAATAATAGGCTGCGAGACATTCCATTTTAAAACTCAAAGATGACAACACATCTGTAGCCTTCTTGGTTTGAAGTTGGCTGCAATAGTTATCTACCATCAGGTGGACTGTAAGCTAGTATATCACTTTAGTTTTACAAAAAAATCCTCCTCTCTAAAACAAAGTTTCCTTACTACAATATATATATATATATATATATATATATATATATATATATATATATATATATATATATATATATATATATATATATATATATATATATATATATATATATATATATATATATATATATATATATATATATAATATTTTAAAAATACTTCATAAATCACAAGTACTTTCATTTAGGTATCAAATATTTTATCACGTTTATTCTTATAAAATAGGATGTAGCTAAAAGCAACGAACAAGAAAAGCGGCTACTTGACGTGACTTCATTTTCTCTCATCCGGTTATTTTTGTATGCAGTGAGGAAGTGTTATAAAATGGCAGTTTGCCAGAGAAATGTGTTCGTTGCGGGTAATTTTTGAGGTCCTATAAATTTGTGCACATATTGTGGTTACCTACAAAACTTGTACGTTTATATGCATTTTCATATTTCAGACTTCAAGACACATGGGACAGTCAAGCTGCTGCCATATTATGGTTATAGCATGATTGGGTTAGCGCGACCGGGGAATGACCACGCCCTTTTACAATATACCAGCGTAAAATTGACGGACGTGCGGCGTTGACAACCTGATACCCTTTTTACTGCTTTTTACTGGAAACGAGGCATTCTATCTTACTTCCCCGGGGTAAAAACCCATCTGCATTTTTATTTTCAGTCGAGGATAAAAGAAGATGTATATGGGCCACAGCATCCATTTAACGACAAGTGGACTATGTGTTTATGTGAGGAAACCTGCATCTCGGAGAAATAAGAAAAAAATATTTCGAAAACATGTGAAGTTTGTCATCGCAAATTGGGGCAGAGCGGCAGACACTTCCTTGTCCTAGAAACTCCTCTCAGAAATGAGGAGAAACCTGTGTCTAGCAGTGGGACGTTACTTATACAGGCCGATCATCGTTTATCAGAGGAAAAAAAACATGTGCTCGAAATATTTTGAATTTTTCAGACGCGTTCGTTTCTTCACAACGTTTTCGTACACCACTGAGAACGTACAGTTTCAGTGATGCCGGCGGGGATTGAAATAATATAATATATATATAATAATTCTTTATTTAAATCACAAGGTATTTTAACATAAATAAGTGGCTAGAGCCTCCCTTTAAGCACAGAGCGCCTGTAGTAGGAGGCTCCGCTCTTCCACAACTTCACAAACAAAATCTTATGAAATACTTTAGACAACTAATATAAAAACGTGCATGCTTGTGTGGTGTGTGTGTGTGTGTGTGTGTGTGTGTGTGTGTGTGTGTGTGTGTGTGTGTGTGTATGTGTGTGCGCGCGTGAGTGCAAGCGTGCGTGCGTGTGTGTGTGCGTGCTGTGCTTATTTGAGTATTTATATGAGCGACTTTTCAAGGAGAGACTCAATTTCCTCATAATCAAGTGGTTGTAGATACTTTTTTACTGCATTTTTACATTCGTAATGGGTCATTGTGTAAATTCCTACATGTTTATTAATTTTGTTGTATAATTCTGCTGCGCGTTTACTATACTGTACTCTAGCAAAAAACGTGTGAGTATTGGGAACTTGTGCTACTAATTCTTTTCTCCTCTTTTGTAAAATATTTGGATTAAAAGATAGGGACTTATGTTTCTTTAATATTGTGTGCAGTACATAAATTTTTCGTACTGATAATAACTGTGTTTCATTGTAAAGACTTGTAGTAGGATATCTTCTGTTTTTAAAATACATATTTTTAATTAAACCACGTTGCGCACGTTCCAAGTGGATAAATTTTGTTTTGCAAGCACCCCCCCCCCATATAGATATACAGTACCCCAAAACGGATTGTACCAAAGCAGTGTATATATCGTTTAATAATTTGTTTTGCATATGTTCAGTGGACGGTTTTCTTGGCACCACATGTCTTAAGGTACGAAATATCCAATTTAATTTAGCAATTCTGTTAGATACATGTTCTATGTGAGAATACCATGACAATTTCTGGTCTATTATTACACCTAAATATTGTGTATATGTTACTTTATTTATCAATGGACAGTTATTATTAAAGGCGCATTTATTTATATTGTTACACGTATGAATCCTTATATTGAAATCTTCCGACGGTTGTGTGCGTTTAGATATACTGAAACAGATATATTTAGTTTTTGCCGCATTAAGGGTCAGTAAATTCAAATTTAACCATTTTGCCACCTGGGCCATCCCAAATTCTGCCCTTTCCTTAACTTCTTGCCACGATTTACCTTTAAAGATAACTGCTGTATCATCAGCATACGAAATTATTTGTGCGTTTTCTATTTTTAAGTTGCACAAATCGTTTATGTAAAGCAAAAACAAGGAAGGCCCCAATATACTGCCCTGTGGCACACCATATGATATAGTTGCGTCGTCACTAATAAACTGGTCAACTTTTACACATTGATTTCTATTGGAGAGGTAGTCTCTAAAAAGTTTAAGGGCAGTACCTCTTACTCCAACTTTTTCCAGTTTATATAAGAGTAGAGTGACAGAAACCGTGTCAAACGCTTTCATGAGATCTAAGTACACAGTTAAGCATTTTTGACCTTTATCTAAGTCATCAACCACCAATGATGTCATACGAGCAACTGCATCCTCACTAGATTTGCCATGCCTAAAACCAAACTGATAAGGAGATAATTTTAAGAATTTAAATAATTAAGAAGTCGAATATTAATTAATTTTTCAAGTATTTTTGATATAGCTGGTAATATTGATATGGGCCTATAATTACTGATGTTGTCTCTGTCCCCTCCCTTAAATATTGGTACAATAGAAGATTTTTTTAGTTTCTCCGGGAAAACGCCTTTTTCAAAACATAGGTTAGTGAGGTGGGTGAAAATTGGTATCAGTTCGTTCTTGGCATACTTTAAAAATCTAGTGGAGATCCCGTCCCAGCCAGGGGCACTATCAGTCTTTAAATTCATTAATATGCTCTCCACCTCACCTGTGTCCGTATTTAATAGTACAAAGGAATTAGACTGTGTAGGCAAGTTAAGATGTTGTATGTTATGGCCGCTTGAATTTAGTTGTTGTGCTAATTTTTTACCAATATTGACAAAGTATTCATTAATATAGTTGATTGATTGCAATGGTGATGATTTTATTTTTAATAACTCTGTATTTTGATCCTTAGATTTATTGCAGTATGTTATGTTTTTAATATTCTTCCAAAGTAATTTATTATTTGAAACCGATTTTGCAAGTAATTCTCGTTCATATTTACGCTTTAGATGTTTTAAAAGATTATTACAGTAGTTCCTATACCTTTTATACGTTATCTTAAGTATTTCATCGTGTGGGTCTTTTCTTGCTTGTTTTTGTAAGTTATTTCGATTTTTAATGCAGCGTAAAATACCAGTTGTTATCCAAGGTTTTATGACCCGTTTGTTGCTAGGAATAACTTTAATTTCAGTACACATTTTCAATGAATCAGTTATTCGTTGTATAAGTTGACTTATTAATAAATTTGGATCCTCACAAAACAGTAATTCTTGCAAATTTTGGTCACTTAGATGCTTAAGAGCTTTTTAAAAATCTATAGAATTCTTTGTTTTATTTATTCTTATATTGCTCTTTATCTTAGATAATGATAATAATGTAGTAAAATGATCTGTGATAGATGTTTGTATAATTGCTATAAAAGCTGATACTTTCTTTCTATTAATTTTTAACATAAAATGATCCAAACAATTTTTTTCTCTGGTGGGTAAACAATGTCCAGGAAGTATACCATGTGTTGAAAGCATATTTAGGTAGTTTGCCCTATTTTTAAACTCATTAGGAAGTTCTACAGTTTTTGTTTTTATATTAATATTAATATCTCCTGCAATTATAACGTTATTCTGGGTATTTAATGTACTTAAGTGGGTATCAAGTGAATCAATAAAAATATCAGTTTTAGTGTTAGATGGAGAACGATATATACATAATATGGTATTATTGAGTAGATCTAGTTGTAGACAAGAAGCCTGTGATATTTGTATTTCCTTAACTTTAGGTTGTAATGTATTTTTGACATAAACCACTACTCCATCATTTTGATTCACCTGTAATTTTGTAGCATAAGAGCAATAGTTATTAAGTTGGGGAATAGGTTTATTTACATTTAATCGACATTCCGTTAAAATTATTATATCTGTGTTAAGTGTTAGGCTAGAATATGTTATTAAAAAGTCATCAAAGTTATGGTAAATACTTCTAATATTCTGAGAAATAATGGTAAGATCGTTTTTGTTAATATAAATATGTTTTGTTAGGTCAGAAGTACTACTACACTCGATAGACCGCGCTATGTCTATACTATCTATTTCTTGTAAAGTTTGTAAGGTCTTATTATCCATTTTGTGTGTAGGCAGGTATTGACGTCATTTTCAATTTAATATGAAAGCTACAGGCTCTTATATACTCATCATAGTAATTTATCATAGTTACAGTACCAAAATGATATTGAGTATTTCTTATTATTAACCATAAAATTAATATATTATTTATTATATACTGTAATGCAACATAATGTAAATAGTACTGTATGATGCTCTTATGTATGGCACTTGTGTGATTATGTATTGAGTGTGAGTTAATACGTAGTGTGTATGTAATAGGCGTGTAAATATAGTAATATGTAGGGTGTAGGATGAGGATTGAGTGTGATGTATAAACAGATATATGAGTGTATGTGATAGCACGTGTAATACATGAATAATATATTAAATTATTTTTATCAAACCAATTTGAAATTTGAAGCATAAGGTAAAACAATGTAGTTTTATAGTAACTAAAAAGCTTAAAAGATAATATTATTGAGAAATAAACATCTAAGGAAAATATCCAGTAGAGAAATAGCGAAAAATTATTCTTATGTAATATATAAAAAAATAGTACTACTACACCGGATAGTCATTTTTCGAATTGCAGCTTTCGAATCTGCTCTTCACTTTTAATTATAACAATAGGAGAGTTTTCATCTTTTCTTATATAGACTTTCCCGTATGCAGTCCAACAGAACTTATAAGAGTGGGTTTTTGCCAGGTCCCTTGCCAGAAAGTGCAGTCTAGACCCTTTTACAGTCAGGTGCTCCGATAAAAAGACGGGGATGTCGGCTTCCGTTTTAATACCTAAGTGTTGACTACATATTTTAGATCTATGTTTTTTGTTAAAGGCTTTACCTTTTTTGAGAATCTCAGTTTTTATTAGTACGGAGCTGGTTTCCACCACAATCGGAGTATTTTTCTCCTCAGATTTCTTACCACGAACCCTGTAAATGTCTAAGATGTCAGTCTTAGTTATTGGGCAGTCTAAGTTTTGGGATAAGCATAATACCATCTCAATAAGGTCTTTTTTACTTTCATTACTTTTCTTTGGCACATTTTTTATTTGAAGATTATTCTTGCGGCAATCCATTTGTAAATCCTCAATTTTATTTTCTAAGATTGTTATATATTTTTTATCTTCACTTACTTTGCTCTCAAGTTGATTAATCCTTGTTTTAAATTCTTCGTTTTGTGCCGTTAAATATGATATCGAATTTTCAATGTTGACATTGGATCGCTGTATATCTTTTAAACTTGTTGTAACTAGTTCCAAATCCTTTTCGTGTTTAAAGGAGAAGGAAGTTATCATTTCCTTCATTTCTTTCCTAAATTCATTTAACTGCATAATAATTAGATCCTGCGTGTCATCTTTAGTGTTTTTTTTGCGTTGTGATACGTAGGTCGATGGCGGCGACTCCGCGTCGGTGAATGATTTGTCTATTGATGAGTCCATAAGTACTAGGCAATCAGTGTTTTAATGCGGTAGCGTACACGCAGCGTAACGCAACAGTTGTCAACAGGTGTCGCGCAAACGAGACGTCCGAGCAAGAAGAAAGAGAAGTAGTTCCAACAAACACTTAGGCACTATTTTAGTCAGTTTAAGAGATCGAAGTACCAGGCACGCATAAACGCAGCAGAGTCATGTACACAGTTAGTTCTTTTTGGTATTTTAAGTCTGCGGTATACGTTCAATGACTTACAGAGGTACCAGGGCAACAGAGCCGCAGGGGAGATCGTTCCGTAGCAGAGTACGTAGTGTTGAACCGTAGCACAGTTCGTAGTGTGCTACGAAAAACAACCGTTTCTACGGAATAATAGGAGGGGCTTGGAGTACTGCTACGGCTATTGATTCACCAAAATAACCTCTTGTTTGTTTATGCACTCCTATTTTCGCGGCACTGATTTATAGGTTTGATTTTAATTTAATATCGAAAAATAAGACAATAAAAGATCCAATACACGAGCACTCCATGAGCGGTCCGAGGAGGAAGAAGATGAAATAAGATTGCTTACTTATAATTAAATTCAATGTCATAAAGTGTAATTCAATATAGCTGAAATTATTTATTTTAAAAAATAATAAAAATTGCAATAAAGACAGAAATAAGGAAGAAAAAGGAGAGCAAAATTAAAAAAAAAATATTTATTTATATTTTTCGATCACATCAAAATACTTACAAGTTTCTTTGTAAAGGAACGGATATTACTGTGTACTGAAAAGAAATTATATTTTGAAAATAAATATTTTGATGAAATCAAAATTGTTAATGTAATAGCGAGTTTTGCAGGAGGGCTGTTATAGATATAGATTTGAATTCATTGAAATACGAGTTAATGATTAATACTCCTAATACGTTTATATTATTAAGCTATTGATATGTATGATACGTATAATACTCGTAGTTATAGCGGATATAGGTGATAGGTACATCAAACAGTACGGTCTTTCTCAGAGGCATCAAGGAACATAAAAAATAAGAAAAAATTGTCGCCTCCAATCAATTGCGACGAAAATTTTAATATGTTATAATACTGATACCCGTTATAATTTCTATCGCAATTGTATCAGGTTAAGTCTACGCTCTTAAAAAAATAAACATAAACATATTAACCTACTTGTTCCGAGCAAGAATCGAACGCGTGACCAGTATCGGTAAAGATAAAATGATAACAATTACGTTACCAAGTATTCAAATTTTTTTTTGAGTAAATATTTCACTCCGATAACTACTAAGTTAGTTTTTGTGTCATTTTTTTCGCTTTGTTTTAAATAATTTACTTTTTATAAATTAATATTTCTATTACTTTAACAAGTGATGAATCACACGAAAATATCTGAAGCAATATCCTTGTACAAGGCCAGTGATTCATTTTGCCGATAGCTCCTTATTATTATGCACATCACGTGCACCATTCAATTTTATATTAAGTTTCAAACCGTGGCAGTGATGGGGAGAATAATTGATATCGAAGCGTTTAAATTGCTAAGAGTAAAAAATTATGTACTGTTCCAAAATAGTGGCAAGAGAATCAAGAAAGTATCATCGTTTGAAAGTTCTTTAACAATTTTAAGGAGACGTATTCCGGTAATAATTAATCCGGGAATAGTTTTGATGTCTGTATATCTGCCAGCCCGTAATTGAGGTTTTCTCTAATAGTATCTTTTATTTTATTGAAATTAAGTTTATTAAATGCGATTAATCAAATATGGATTTGATGTAAAAATCGACCATTTGTCCTCAGCTTCAACCCTTTGTGAGGGAGATAATATTCGGTCATATTATAATTTTCTATTTATACTCATAGCTCTCAATGTAAACTCTAGTTTGAATACAAAATATCATTTTTTACGAAAAAAAAATTTACATGCGTTAACGTAAAGAAGTAGGTACAAGACTCAGTTTTAACGGAAAAAGATAAATTGAAATTATTTATTTAGGGGCACAGGTCCGCCAAGCATTATGTATATAAATGAAGTATTTTAATACGCTATTTATACTATAGATAAATTATTTAACTATATTTAAATTTGTCTCATATATAATTAAGAGAACCGACAATACTCTATATCAAGCTGTGGGTATCGTTAGATAAGATGAGAAACATGAGATAGGCCGCAGCCTCTTTCTGATAATAAGCATAAAAATATGGTAAATATTAGACCTATGTAGAAAGACAGGGGAGGCCTATATTCAGTAGTAGACTTGTGATAGGCTGTAATGATAACGGTGATGAGTTCTACTTATCTTCACTTCCCGCAATATTTGTGGTAGAGTAGAAACAAAAAAGTTTATATCTCTGAAAATATAAATAAAATAATAATTGCATGAGCCCCATTAAAGTAAAAAGTAGTAGCTTACATACTATCCACTATTGGGCACAGATCGCACAGGATTTTGGGGCAGGAAAGAGTTCGCCGCGCCGAACCGACGTGAGATGTTGCAATTCACAAATAATATTTTTATAAAATATTTTAATACTTCTCAGACGTGCAGGATTCTTTGCGAAGTTATCATATACCGCTAAGTAGTTGGTATACTTCAAGTTGCAATTAAAATTTGAGTGATGTCGGCGAAGCTCGAATTGGGGCGGTTCACGTACTATGTGCATTTACGTTTGGATGGGTTAGATTACCGAAACGGATAAGCGACTTTCAAAATTCTATCGGTGCAGTTCGACTTCTACAGGACGGCCAAAGTAGAGTTACACAACTTTTTTGTCGCCATTTTTTTTTTAGCGGCTAATTTTATAGTTGTTTGTTAACAATTATTTTGACTAGCTAAAGCAAATTAGCTACGGCGAAGCAGATGTTTCAAAATGGGCCAGGCCTATGTACATTACCTCAAAGAAAACGGAAAAAATCTGTAGAATTCGGCAAAAATGCAGATAATTAATTTAAATCTATCCTATCGTGGTAAACGAATGATGTTTATCAATTATTTTTATCTACTTTCAACATGGCGTCTCACCGATTTAGTTATTCTGTGATTATAGACAATGTCAGTAAACTACAAAGCGACGATTAATCGTAGAAAAAGAACTGTCAGTTAACATAACAGTGTCAAAAATACGTGAAATAAACAAGTTAAACGTCACTAATCAATAAAAATGACAACTTACCTCCATGACGGCTTTTTGTTGTGTGTTGCAATTTCTGGTGTAATTTCCTGTGCTTTACCAGCAAACAAAGCTATTATAAAATAGTTGGACAGTTGAGAACCGTTTAAAATGTCCTTCTCTATTTTTGAGTATGGTGTGCAAGAACATGGCCCAGGCTCCATACATTTTAGAACATCTCATTTGATATGGAGCGTTTTTTTTGATTTATGAACATGTTTTCTTAATCAAAACGTTCTACTCAAATAAATCTTATATTGCTCATATGGTCAGAGAATTGGGACCAATTTTCGTTAGAAATCACTTACCTTCGCGATTAACGACGACTCATTTAGTGAATAATCTTGAGAAGCATGGTATTGTAACAAATACACCAATTCCTCATCGAGCCAGAAGAGTTTTTACTAAGCAGAATATTAAAAGTGTTCGTGAAAGTGTAGCCGTAGATCTGACATTGCCTACCAGGTGACGTTTTCAACAACTGCAAATTAAGAAGGCCTCTGTATAGACTATTCCGAAAAAAGACCAGGGTCTGTTCCCATGTAAGATGTGGATAACTCATAAACTTAAGCCTCGGGATAATAAACACCGTCGTAGCTCCAGCAATTTGTGTTAACCAAATTGGATATCGACGAATATTTTCATCATAAAATCATTGAGAGTTTTGAAGCCCATTTTAATCTCAGTGAAGAACAGCCTTATTTGATCCATGAACGACCACTACACCCACGTCGAGTAAGAATTTGGTGTGAAATTAAGTTAGGAGGTGGACTCTACTTCTTCGAGATGCTACGAGTGCTGCTGTAACAGTGAATGGAGATCGTTACTGTATGATAGTGAACAATTTTTTGGATCATCAAATTAATCAGTTGAATTTAGAAAATATGTGGTGCCAACAAAACGGTGACATAATTGGAAAATATAGAATAATTTTTTAGGTCAATTAATTTCAAGAAATGGTGACATTGATTTGCCACCAATATCACCAGATTTCATGGCTTTTGACGTTTTTTCTGTTGGGATATCTAAAGGAACGTATTTATGCTAACCGATTAATCTTCAATACTTATAACAGAATATTCGACACGAAGTCAGTGTCATGACACCAGAAGTGTGCAAAAGTGCGATGAGAAACGCGATGAAAAGAGCTCTCATTTGAAATGCGAAAAGAGGTGGACATTTGGCAGATGTTATATATTACACGTAATTGCCTAAATAAGGTTTTTATGAAAAAACACCTTGTAATTTTTGTTTATTTAAAGTAAATTGTAGAGGTTAAGTTGTGTACCTCTTATTTGGCTACCCTGTAGTTAAAATAAAAATTAACCTGTGTTTAAGTACAATTTGCTATCTTTAAGATATATTTTCTCAAAAGTTTTACATTTATTATACTCATGTGAGCTATGAAACCAGGTCTCTCAAAAAATCTTTATATGTCTCAAATATATGAACGCTATCACACTACATATTATAAATACATATTATAAATAATCAACTAAGTGCACACAACAACAAGCATATTTATAAATAAACAAATAAGCGACAGTAGCCTAATGGTAGGCCGCAGACCGCAAACTCAAAAAGGTCGTGGGTTCGAATCCGCCATCCTACTACTGGCATGAACCACTCGAAAGTAATGTTTATAGCATTGTTAATATTCTTTAAAAATAAAATAAAAATAAATGCCATATTAATAAAGCTATATTAATAAATGTAGCAGCCCAAACGTATTACTACATGGCTGATTGTGAATGATGAAATCTCACGGAGAACTGCACGGCTCTCTAATTAGTAAAAAATTATAAACACTGAAAAGAAAATTTTGCACGATTGTTCACTATAGTTGTAGGTTGTAGACCGTATTACATCGAGTGATTAGTCTGGAAGAAGATGGTGATATAGAACAAACTATGAAAACTAAAACTTTAAAGCTATAATATATTATATGAAAAAAAAATCTTTAATAAAACTGTACTGATAATATGGATAAAAAGTTGAAAATAATGACAGGCCGACCAGTTTTAATCAGTTTATTTATAAATTTAATATTTAAACTAAAACTCATCTCAATTTTCATATTATTTTAAATTAAAAATAATACACTATTAAAATGAAATAACGTAAAAAAACTAATTAAAGTCCAAATTTGCAAAACATTTTCTAAGTGTAATACACAAATGTAAATCGTTTGTATTAATTAGTTTACAAGTTACTGAAGACAAAATATACTATAGGTTATAGAAATCGCCTATAGCGATAAGACCGCCCATTGTCATACCTTCTAATATTTTGTAGTTTATGTTTTCTCTATTATTTTGTGTTACAGTGTGTGCAACAAAAAATTATCTATCCATTTATCCAAATCATTTTTGCATTTTATGGTAGATTTCAATGTTTTAAAAAGGTCATTGTACGTCGTCAGTGTCCTAACTATTAGAATTGTTAATATCCATTATGAAAATTAACTTCTAAAGGGAGGAAAAAACACTATTTTTTAAAGTTTCATAATCCGATCAATAGTAGTATATAAGTTGCTTGTCACTAACTACAAAGTGCCATGAAAGTCCAGTAGTTTTAGTACATTGAGAACACACAGTTAGACAGACAAACAAGAATTCAAACTTACCACTTTAGGAATGCTGAAATTTTTTTGTTTAGAAACATTGATTTGTAATAAATGACCTTATACTTATTTCATTCTAACCTGTCAAACAAAGTCAATGGTGCCCTGAATGCATTAGTCAAAAGGCAAGGCGTGGTGAAGAGTGCACGCCTTGCAATACATAACGCAGTGTTGGTACCGACTTTGTTATACGGCAGCGAAACCTGGGTATGCCAGAAGAAGCATAAAAGCAAGTTGAATGCAGTGGAGATGCGATCTCTTCGTAAAATGTGTGGCGTTACCGTAGCCGACCGAAAGCGAAACGAATTTCTTATTTTATTTCCGAAGAAAATGCAAAACAATTTTTTATTATATATATAAAAAGAAGAAGACCCTTTTCCTATTTATTTGAGGGTCGCTATACAATTTGCTTACCGTAACGAGGCAGCCACTCGAAAACCTTTCTTGTTTAAATTGGTTTTAGTGTTTTTTATGGAGAAAATCTTGTGTATATGTTCACAATATGTTAACTTTCTTAATGGCAACATGCACACAACATCCTGATTTTCTTTGCTGTGCATATTTTGACACAGTACCTACTTTTCAAATGATAATAGTTTTATTACAACAATCAAAAAGTACTTTCATTTCGATGTTCTCAGATTAATAAAAGGATAAGTAGTACACCTACCGTTTTATGTTAATGTTATCACCTTTGCTTAGAATTGATTTCAGTAATGTTTCCTGAAAATTATGAAGTTTGAGATTGTAGTAAAATAAATATTATTTAAGCATGTACAAAATTAATTCACATCTTAAGTAAGTAAAATTTAATTGCTTATTACACAATTATATAATAATTTAATTTTACTTGTCATATAAGGGCCGATTTCTTTTATTCGGCAGTTAAAAGTTACCCTTCAAATAAACTATAACCCAGCAGCACTCTGGCTGAATATAAAACTTAAACAGTTGAGCTATTTCGTGCGTACAACTCTAGATTTTAACTTACTTATTTTGTGTTTATCATATGTATACCTAACAATTTTTTTTACGAAAAATGTTTTAATCAATGATGTTTTAAATTAACTTATTTATATAGATATAAAGATAAATTAAAAACAATAAGTAATATAAGATTGGAAACATATAATTTTAAAATAAGTCATATTGACTAGTTAGGAGTTATAACTGCAGCTTATCGGACGGACTGTAAGTTAATTCGTTACGTCATTAACAAGACACTTTTCACACGTTTCATAAAAAATTAAAAGTACATACCAACAACTTGCTTGATTTTCTGAAGCTAGTGTATAAAATCCGCTCATTCGTCTTTCCAATGCTAAATATAGAATACGTAGTATTAATTTATAACTAATCAAAGAAATAAGGAAAAATAAATGCAAGAACAGTTCAAATCCAAGATAGTAGGTTAAAGTATCTTACGTGTTTCCCAAGTTATTTAAGTTACCATAAACTAAATAGACATCATTGTGTGGAAATTTCACGGCGGATTTTAGCATTCCGAGAGATGGTCTTAATAACGTGTGTCCTGGTAGGATGGGTTCAGCTTTAGGCAGATCTTCAACACGCTTCGGTTGACCTAATATTGATTCTTCGGATCCTAGTCTTCTCTGTCAAATATGTATGATCGTATTTAGTAAAAAATCTTCATTGCCTCGTTTAAGTCTGCTACTGGACAGTTGACCTCTCCCGTAAGGGAAAAAGTAAAGTTACAGCCTATATACGTCACACACCTGGTTACAGTCCTCTTTTACCATTTCTGAGAGAATTTCACACGTTAAAAGGGCGATATGTATATATCACCACACCAGTAAGCGGATTTTCTATTGCAGTTTTAGACATCTCGAGCCTTTGACGCTCCTCACCGTAACTTGTCTTTATGTCTGATGTAAACTAGATGGTTATAAAGTCGTCTGTCGGTATCCCACTGGAGTAAAAGAAAAACTTTAAACTGGTTGTGAGTGCGGTTTGATCTGCCCATTTGATTTAGTTATTTGATTATAATTAAAACTTAATCGTACAATTACTATGCAAGAAATTGGTTATATCATCAATGTTGCAATGAGCCTATTAAGTTTGCAATATTTTAAGTAACAAGTACTTTGTAGTTTATTTAGTGTAACCTTGCCCTGTTTGTTTTAAATTAATTTTTAAAAAAAGTATTTTTATTTAATAAAGTAAAAGTAACAAACTAAAATACAGTCGTCTCATGGTAAGTGACTTCTGTCGCCAATGAACACCTGCAACCGACTTTCAATAAATAAGGCTACAGATGCGTTGTCTAAAGGCTAACGTGGAATGTCTCTAAGCCTGTAATTATAATGGCTTTCTATATCCTTTAAAACGGAATACAGCAATTAACATACTGCTTTTCGGTGATACAATACCCACACGGACTCGGACTAGTAAAATTAGTTCGATCTCGTACCGTGGCAGTAACTGAGGCAGATGCCCTGAAGGAGCATTTTTTAGCAAAGGCGGGACGAAAAATGAGGTTTATTATTTATATTATAGTTATATCTTTAAATATTTATCAGTTTGTTTTATGAATTTAAATTATAAATTTAAGTCCATACTTTCTTATATCAAAAAAACCCGAAATTGTGGAATAAAGTGTGTTATATTTAAAGTAATAATTAAAGTTTTTAATTTTTGCTTCGAGTGAGATTATTCATACTTATAATAACTTCACACATCGACTTATAAATAATAATTTGAGTTGATTTGCACAGTATCGTTCTCATTAATACTGTTAGAATACTGTTAAATTGAGTTAAGAAGAGTTTCAGTTAGTTCACCTGTACAATGTAATTGAGTGGTATACTGAGTTAGAAACGAACAAGGGAGACAGCATCGGTATTGATTATATAATATATAAAAATTGTTTATTGTAAGTAAAAAAAATGTATCTTCATTCGGTTATTTGGTTAAAATAATAACCTTTTGAGATTTTGTGATAAACAAATATTTAAACTTTTGTAATGCAACTAGAACTGTTTCCAAAAGAGGACCCCTGTTTAGAAAAAAAGACTACAAGAAATAAAAACAGCTATTTTGCGGTATAACTCCGCTACTCTTCGCACTCAGACTTAAATAATGGAACTTACGAAATATTTTTATTCTTTTTAGGAGTTTTCTTTTACGTTAAATTTTTTGTAAAGTTTAGTTATTAAAGCCTTTTGGGTATCATCAACATCATCATCATTACAGACCTTTACAAGTCCACTGCTGAACATAGGACTCCCCCAAGGTATGCCACAAAGCACGGTCCTGAGCCACCTGCATCCATGGACTTCCTGCAAGTCTTACCAGGTCGTCACTCCATCTAGTGGGGGGTCGCCCCACACTTCGTCTACCGGACGAGGCGACGAGACGGTTGTCGGTTCTTCGAGCTATATTTTTTCGGGTATGCCAAGCAAAATCACAGTTATATTATATATTGCATTTTAATTTTTGCCACCCAAGTGGTGGAGTTTTTACTCAAAACGGAAGCAACCCAACACGTTATTTACTTATACATTTAATTAAAAGTGTCCCTCTGTACTATTGAAATAACTGGATTCTATTAAGTTCAGGAAGTTACTTGCATGCTATTGAGACATAAACAATCATTTCTATAATTTTTGTCTGTCTGTCTGTTCGCCTGTTCGAAATAATCTTCAAAATAGCTAAACTGATTGTGATTAAACTTTATAAGCAAATAGAGAGTATTTGTCTACATTCATCAGGTGGATTGTTTGTATTGTCCGAAAAAATAAGATTTTCTTTTAAAATATTAGAGTTGATAAAATAAATGTTTTTTTTTTGATACATTTAAATCTAAATAACGCAGTTAAATAAAACCAAACCAGGCGAAGTCTTGGCGGGTGGCAAGTACCTATATTATTATAGTACATAAATACTTATAATTTAAATAAGTACACAATTTTTGCAGGTTTAGCGTAAGACATGTACAAAAACTAGTCGAATTGAGAAGATGTTTTTTGAAATATTAAAGTAAAATCATCATCATCATTGATCATCAACTGGTAGTTTACAAAATGAAATTAAGTAATAATGAATACATTTCACAGAATTGGTATTTACCCCGTAAATAATCTATCGATTAAGATAAAATACAGAAAGGATTCAATTTTAAGCCATAATAGTAGGTCGCGCCCGCCTGAAATTTCAAGAACAAAGAAGGAACCTGTGTTTGATCTCCACTAAAACACTGAAGTTGTTGATTACAATTTTAAATGATTTCGTGATAGAATTAAATTTTAATTACTTATGTTAATCAAAGAACCGACTATGTAATCATGGAGGTCTTAACGCAATGTCTGCCACATGCGTCGTACTTGTGAATATGTTTTGCTTGTGGGGGTTAGTCTATTCAGGTTCTGTGGGTATTGCACCGCATATTTAGTTATCGATGGTTCTATTATTATTTTTCATTCTTTATTGTGTAATATAAACCCTACAAAATTGACAAATACGAGGTAATGGCGGAGTTTCTTTGGCTGTTTCTTCTCCGGTCAAATGAACCTCGTTTTGAAATCGTAGTAGATTTAAATAAAAAGCATATAATAATGGAATAATAATATATTCATAAGTCAAATAAATATATTTCATTACTTACATACTATAATGAAACCGAAGGCATGGAATATATAAAATCATCATAATTCATTAATTTCATCTTTAGTGACAAAACTATGTTAATAACTCCCCAAAATTACCTGGATGTTAGTATTACACCTATGCTCAGACACGTGCTTTGTGTGCGGAGGATGATAACTGCTAAACTCAATTCTAAAAGTTTCTTGCATATATAAGTTTCAGTGATGCTGACGACATAACAAAGCAAAGAGGATTTCATATTAATCGCGTGCTTAATAAAGTACTTGAAACTATACGTGATGACAATGAATCATATATTTTATTGCGTGTGGATAATAATGTTAAGAGCTGGACCTTTCATTTAGTACTGAGGGCTTAAAAACCATAGCTACTTGTATGTTTTAAAAAATACATTAGGTACAATATATTGGCGTAACACCGCGGGTGTCGAATGGGCAACATGGTTAATTCGAGAAAGATTTTACGACTTCCGAAAGATGGCAGTACGAGTATAAAAATCTCTTTGAGCATGAATAACGTAAAATATATGTTTACGTGACGTCAGATACTGCGTTCGACTATCCACCTGCCAAGTGTAACAATTAAGGCAAAGTACCTGGTTGACCGAGCTTTGCTCGGTATTTTTCGCTCGATTTTTTTAATTCATGTGTTTTGGAAATTATATTTAGATACAAATTACATACTGATGAAATATAATTAATATTTTTTGATCTTAGCGACATAACAGAAAAACCGTAACTGGTTATTTGAATAAAAAATCATGAGTGCAATTATTTTAATTTAAATTTTCGTGTTTTTTAAAATACTAAAAAAAGGGCTCGAAAAAATAGATTTTCTCAAAAAAGAAAAGAACACGAAAAAATAATTAAAAAAAGTCGGTCGGTCGGTATCGAACCGAGGTTTTAAGATTCTGTGACCGACCACTACACCAATTAAGCAATTTATAATCACTAACAGTTGGTCAAAATTTACCTTCTTATTCTAACGATATTGTAGCAGTTTTTCATTGCCTAAAAACACGGACAAAAAGACATTTTCTAAAACTAAATCCTAGCTAGATCGATTTATTATCCTCGAAACTCCCTGGACACTAAATTTTATGAAAATTGTTGGAGCCGTTTCCGAGATCCCGATTATATATATATATATATATATATATATATATATATATATATATATATATATATATATATATATATATATACAAGAATTGCTCGTTTAATAGTATAGGATAAAAAAACATAAATAAAGCTGCTGTTTACATAGTTCTTTTAGATATAAGCAAAGAGAGAGCCTCTTGGTGCAAGCTTAGATATTTTATTCAATTTAAATTCAATGCCACAATATAAGTTTAAATTTATTAAATCGTTAAAATTGTCATGATGGCATTAGAAGCTTAATTAAATTCTAATTTAATTAAAAATTTGATAATTTCTTCGACAAGTAAGAATGGAGAAGACCTAAAAAATAGCATCAACACTTACGAATATCCATAAATCTAACCAGAATATAGAAACCTTCAATGAGTTTCTCACTGCACACTAAAATTGAAACATTAGAAATCTAAGCGCAAGAAGATCGTAAATTTATAACTATTCTAAAAGATGTAATAGAAAATATGCATAAAGGGTTGAGAAAAGCGAGTTTCAAAAAATGAGACGAATTAAGTATACTTATAGAGTGCAAGTAAGAAGAGAAGGAGTGAAAAATACACCAATTGTGGTAGAAATGACTTCAAGTTTAATAAAAAACGAGTTCCTAAAAATGAGCAGATCGTTCAATATTAAACATAAATCAAAAATTTGTGCAAAATATGTAGGTCTTCGAACACCTGAAGACACCCCTCTCTTTTTATCTACAAAACTGATTGCCAATGCAATAGATTTATAGATAAAAAGACCTGGTTAAGGGGAAATATAATCTCAAATGGCTTAGCAAGATCCTTTGCTATGCCTAAAATATTGCAGCATTAATTTTGAAATAAATATATGGTAAAGTTGAGGATTAATGTTAAGGATTATGTTAGACGAAAACAAGATTTCGTAAAATTTTCTCGATAGAAAACAAATCCAAAGTTACCTCCAAAATAAACAATAAACCGCTGTTATTCATAAAATACTTTAAATAAGATCATTAAACTTTGCATACTAACTGAACCAACTATAAAGCAGTGGTTATGTTATTTACTTTTTTTAAATACCATTATTTTCACTGTAAAAAGAAATTACCTAAACTATCGGCGCGTAAGCTTGATTCCTGTCGCCCCGTTAGTATCGCTCTGGCTTTTGAAGGGAGAAGTTGTGTCGCTTACGATCAGAATACACATTACGCAACAGGACTACGTGAAATTAAAATGGAAAATAACTGTAATAAAAATAAGAAGTGACTGGGTTGGCGTTAAGAGGGCATATGCGTTTCGCGTCGAAAACTACATGTTTTATGGTTTTTCCAAAAGCGATATCGTAACGACGTGAGGAGATTATTTGCTGAAAATTAGGGCTTTAGAAAGATGAAGTCTTTATTTAGTACATAGCAATGCAAATCATAGTTTTTAATGACGGTTTTTTAGGGCGAAGACAATCCCTTCACAGTGTTTTACGAAAATATGCATCAGAGTTATATTTCAGGTTGAATATAACGATTATTATAAGCTAAAATACTTTATTTTAAGCGTTATTATAATGGAATATATAGTCTTTTAGTGTATAGCAAAACCTAAATTACGAAAATATTTCGATTTAATATTACAAAAAAATATTATAAAATCACCAATACTGTCTACTTCAACGTAATTTTTTCCATGTATTTGCTTACAAATATATCTATTTTCATTATTTTATCAAAATAAATGTAATGTTAAATATCAAAAAAAAAAATTTAGCTCGTTTTATTTTGTCAATTATTTTATATAATTATTTTAAAAATACTATAAAACATCATGTGGAGACGCCGTTCGATTCAGCACGCTCCGGGTAATCCCAACGACAGGACGTATTAGATACACCGATAGGGCTATACTACACCATACTATAACTAGATACCTATAGCACCATCGAGCATTTTAAACGATTGTGACTTTTATAAGCGTTATTTATTTTTAGGTAGTAAGTAATTTTGAAATATGTTTATGATTGTAATATTTAAATATTAAATGAAGTAATGGTGGCAAATTTTCATTTCATACATATTTTTTAGAAATGAGTAATGAAAGTAAGCAATTCGGATCAAGTAAAAATACAAAATCGTTGGCTTTCACCTTCGGCTCCGTGGCGTAGTGACTTGGTAATGAGTTGTAGCGCTGAGCGCCGCAGGTTCGAATCCCACATGGAACAAAAATTTGTATTACCTACAAATAATTGTTTCAGGTCTGGATGTTTGTCCTTGTGAAATTAATGTATTTAAACTGCCCTACGTTTAAAACACAGATGCAGGTGGCTCCGGACCGTGCTTTGTGGCATACCTTGGGGGAGGCCTATGTTCAGCAGTGGACTTGTAAAGGGCTGTAATGATGATGATGATGATGAAACTGCCCCAACGATGTACTTAGGAAAAATTCCTAGTGTGGAGATAACGTTATGATTGAACAAAGACATGCCATCAAAAACATAACTTGTAAAATAACCAAGTCTCGCAATGATGATACGGCCGTGCCGCTGTTTTGCTCGACTTGGCGGGGGCACTACCGTGCCCCCAGATATAAAACATATGAGCCGTGCTTGAGTTGAGTAGCTCAAGGGCGTAGTGCTCGCCGTAAACGCGAACAATCCGGGCTCGATCCCCGCTAGTGTTGCCAGGTGTCTCGATTTGCGCGGGACGTCCCGATTTTCAAGGGTCTAGTGAAATGTCCCGATTCACCCATGATTGGGACGCCAAATGTCCCGATTTTCACTAACCTTCTTATTTTATACTTTACTCCATAATTTTGATAGCAAAAATAATTATATCTGTTAGCTACTACCACAATAAAATATTTTTACTACGACATTGTCTCACCAGTCGAAAAAAAAACACAAAGGTTTTAAACAGAATTATATTAAAATGAGTGATTTGAAAAATTCAGGGACTGCAAAAAAAAATAGTTCAAAAATATTTTAATTTGCCTAAAATGAAAAAAAAATCAGTTTTTTCGATGTTTTAATGAAAAGTAACTATATATTTTGTAGTCATTGTAGATATCCGGATATGAAAACCAAATCCCGATTATTTTTACCTTCCGTCCCGAAATTTTACTTGCTAGACCTGGCAACACTAATCCCCGCCAACACTAATGAAATTGTTAGTTTGATGAATTATGTTTACATTATGAAACAGAATTAAAGTTTATCAAATGATATATATTTTATACAATACATATTTTTCAATAAGAACATATATATTATAATATACTCATTACTCAATAGGGTGAAAATGTAAAGCCGACTTCAATTTACTAAAAGAATAAAACAATTTCCACATATTAGCCTCCGATTTCTATACACTATATAAGCCATTATATGGAAATTATTTTTTTATTATTTTAGTTCCAATAGTATCAACGACAGGTATATAATCAAAGATCAAAGTAATTCGTAGTCGTCGTTAGGCAACTATTATAGCCTCACGCTCGCCCTGACATGCACACAGAGATAACATTGTAGTGTGCGTCAATATTACGCCGTTCCAAAGCGATCGCGTAGATTTCGACTTGGACATATTTGAATATGCGCTAATGAAATAAGTGTCTAACGACCTTTCTACTTACAGTATTAGTGATTACAAACATGTCGGTACACAGCATACGACGCGCGGGCAAGTGTGGACGAAATTAGAATTTGAGCTGACTTACTATACCCCCTTAAGTCCAAATCTTCTGAGTTCAGTTGGACAACCTATGGGAAAGTTTACATGCGAAAGGATGAAAACTCTTGCATCATCTCTCATCGCTTTCTATTATTACAGCTGTACACAAGAATGAGAGCAGAGACGATATAAAACATTATAGACCTGTTTCCATACCACCAAATCATATCCTAAAGAATCCTAAAAAATCCTATAAAATTAATAAATAACAGACTAATACAGTATTTAGATAAATATAATATTCTACCGCAAACGCTGTATGGTTTTAGTAGACAAAAAACACACAAAACGCTATCACACATTTAACTACATAAATAGTTGAGCACCTAGACCAAAATAAAAAATGACTTACTATATTTTTGGACCTAAAAAGACATTTGACATTGTCTCTGTTCCCATGCTTGTTTGGATGTTGAAAAGGATCGGTATAAAGGAAGTCCAACTAGATCTAAAGAGAGATTATTTAAAGAACAGAACGCAAATTACTAGAATATTTGGATCTTTAAAACCCTTAGTCATGTAACAACTCATAAACTTATAATCAAATATATGCTGTACTAGCCCAATCAATTTTGACATATTTTATACCAGTTTGGGGAGGTGCTAAGAAAACGAAAATTTTACAACTGGAACGTGGTCAACGATCATGTGCAATTAATTATATAGATATCCTACAGAAGAACTTTACTCAGTTAGTGGTTTATTAAGTATTAAAAGTTATGCATTTTAAATTTGTTGTTAACAAAACATAAAGGAACTTTCTACGTCATTCTTTGCTCTTTCCCCCCGGCCGTCGTAAGAAGCTAATGTGTCCGTCCACTTTGTCTACAGTTTTATTTTATTAAAATACAATTTTATGTTCCATAAATCTTTCATAAAATTAGGAAACAAGAAATTCAAGGAGTAATTTAAACAAGTGCGTATTCTAGTTTTATGCAGCCCTAGTACATTAATATTTGTGAGTGGTACGAACACGCTCTGGTAACGCCCAATAACCACGCCCGTGTTTCTGCCATCCTGATCTGGTAACGCCCAATATCCACGCCTGTGCTTGTGTTCCTGTGAGTACTTAGTTTATAAGCAGCAGTTATTTAAGGAAAGCCTACGCACTGTGTCTTAGCGAGCGTCTTTACAATTTTATTCATCAAAATTGCTAATCATTATTTAGAGCTTTGACATATTTCTGTTTGCCTGGTACTATGGACAACAAATTGAGAGTGATATGGAGAGTGAGTGAAGAGCAAAGGGCCAACAACCCCCGCCCCCCCGCCGCCGGAACTTTGCTTTTTCTCGCAACAAGTGAAAGAGGGAAGTCGACAATATAATGGACTTTAGCAGCCTTAAAGACGAAATTAAGAATATGATATCCTCCGCATTGGCGTTGCAAAAACAAGAACAATTAATATATTAATACAAATTACTAACACTTTAAAAGATATTCAACAATCAAACAATAACAATGAAAGTTCAATCACATTTTTAACTGCGCAAAATGAAGAATTTCAGAAAAAATACAGCATTTAGAAAGCAAGATAAAAGAGGACAGAAACTATATTATTCTGTTACAGGTCAAAATTAAAGACATGCAAATGAACAACCGTGAAACTAATTTTGAAATTAAAAACGTACCTGAAAAATCGGGTGAAACAAAAGAAGACCTGATTAATATGGTAACATGTTTGTCGAAAACTTAAATAAGACTGGTATCAAAGACATCTATAGGGTACGCAGAAAGCAGGATAATTTACGCAATATTCCAATTATCGTAGAAACATGTTCAACACTTTTAAAAACAGAAATACTGAAAATGAGCAAGGCCTTTAAGAGGGCATATGCGTTTCGCGTCGAAAACTACATGTTTTATGTTTTTTCCAAAGGCGATATCGTAACGACGTGAGGAGATTATTTGCTGAAAATTAGGGCTTTAGAAAGATGAAGTCTCTATTTAGTACATAGCAATGCAAAATCATAGTTTTTAAGGACGGTTTTTTAGGGCGAAGACAATCCCTTCACAGTGTTTTACGAGAATATGCATCAGAGTTATCTTTCAGGTTGAATACAACCATTATTATAAGCTAAAATACTTTATTTTAAGCATTATTATAATGGAATATATAGTCTTTTAGTGTATAGCAAAACCTAAATTACGAAAATATTTCGATTTAATATTATAAAATAATATTATAAAATCACCAAAACTGTCTACTTCAATGTAATTTTTTCCATGTATTTTCTTATAAACATATCTATTTTAATTATTTTATCAAAATACATGTAATGTTAAATATCCAAAAAAAATCTTAGCTCGTTTTATTTTCTCAATTATTTTATATAATTATTTTAAAAATACTATAAAACATCATGTGCAGACGCCATTCAATTCAGTACGCTCCGGGTAATCCCAACGACAGGACGTATTACTTTTTCTCAGCGACACCGCGCGATCGCGTTGATACACCGATAGGGCTATACTACACCATACTATAACTAGATACCTATAGCACCATCGAGCATTTTAAACGATTCAGACTTTTATAAGCGATATTTTTGGTAGTAAGTAATTTTGAAATATGTTTATGATGGTAATATTTAAATATTAAATGATGTAATGGTGGCAAATTTTCATTTCATACATATTTTTTTAGAAATGAGTAATGAACGTAGGCAATTCGGATCAAGTAAAAATACAAAATCGTTGGCTTTCACTTTTGGCTCCGTGGCGGAGTGACTTGGTAATGAGTTGTAGCGCTGAGCGCCGCAGGTTCGAATCCCACATGGAACAAAAATTTGTATTACCTACAAATAATTGTTCCAGGTCTGGATGTTTGTCCTTGTGAAATTAATGTATTTAAACTGCCCCAACGATGTACTTAGGAAAAATTCCTAGTGTGGAGATAACGTTATGGTTAAGCAAAGACATGCCATCAAAAACATAACTTGTAAAATAAGTCTCGCAATGATGATACGGCCGTGCCGCTGTTTTGGTCGACATGGCGGGGGACACTACCGTGCTCCCAGATATAAAACATATGTGCCGTGCTTCAGTTGAGTAGCTCAAGGGCGTAGTGCTCGCCGTAAACGCGAACAATCCGGGCTCGATCCCCGCTAGTGTTGCCAGGTGTCCCAATTTTCGCGGGACGTCCCGATTTTCAAGGGTCTAGTGACACGTCCCGATTCACCCTTGATCGGGACGCCAAATGTCCCGATTTTCGCTAACCTTCTTATTCTATACTTAATCCATAATTTTGACAGCAAAAATGATTATATCTGTTAGCTACTACCACATTAAAATATTTTTACTACGACATTGTCTCACCAGTCGAAAAAAAACCACAAAAGTTTTAAACAGAATTATATTAAAATGAGTGATTTGAAAAATTTAGGGACTGCAAAAAATAACAAATAGTTCAAAAATGTTTTAATTTGCCTAAAATGAAAAAATTCAGTTTTTACGATGTTTGGATGAAAAGTTATTCGTTTATGAGATCAGACCCGAATAATAATTATAAAGCACAAAAATAAAGTAAAGTTACAGTCACAATTTCTCGCATTAATCGCATACTGTGATATTTACAGTTAGCGTTGACCATCTGAGCTACCACGGCTCTCAATAAAGCACAAAAGGCTACAAAGAAACCTATATTTTGTAGTCATTCTAGTTGTCCGGATATGAAAACCAAATCCCCGATTATTTTTACCTTCCGTCCCGAAATTTTACTTGCTAGACCTGGCAACACTAATCCCGCCGACACTAATGAAATTGTTAGTTTGATGAATTATGTATACATTATGAAACAGAATAAAAGTTTATCAAATGATATATATTTTACACAACACATATTTTCCAATTAGAACATATACACATATTATAATATACTCAATAGGGTGAAAATGTAAAGCCGACTTCAATTTACTAAAAGAATAAAACAATTTCCACATAAGTATTAGCCTCCGATTTCCATACACTATATATTTTTTTATCATTTTAGTTCCTATAGTATCAAAGACAGGTAAGTATATAATCAAAGATCTAAGTGATTCGTAGTCATCTTTAGGCAACTATTATAGCCTCACACTCGCCCTGACACGCACACAGAGATAACATTGTAGTGTGCGTCAATATTACGCCGTTCCAAAGCGATCGCGTAGATTTCGACTTGGACATATTTGAATATGCGCTCTTAATATCAAGCATACTCGTAAGATTAAGCTATCTGCTAAGCACCTGGGATTTCATACAGAAGAAGATACTCCCGTCTTTGTTTCAGAGCAGCTCACAGCAAAAGGCTCTCGACTACACTTCCTCGCCCGAGACCTCGTCAGATCCAAGAAATATAAATTCTGTTGGACATCTTATGGTAAAATTTATGTGAGAAGAGACTAAGACTCTCGTTTAATAATAATTAAATCTGTAGCACAAATTCAACAACTCCAACAGGACCCATGACTAGATTCAGTGTTAACCGTAGAATATTCCTATAAAAATATAATAATAATATTTTTTTTCTTGTATCTACAAATGTTGATTATGTTCTCTGTATACTTTATTTTCATGAATTGTTTAATTATTTTTTATTTATTTGTCTATTGAAACAATTTCTTTGTCACATAAACCTCAGTGTTACACTATACACACTTATTATCATACTTTGCATACAAATAATACACGATACTTATATGTTATTCCTTACTACTCATTTAAAATTCATACACACTTACATACAACCCAACGTAATTGATAACTTATTTCATTTTGCAAACTTTAATCCTCGGAAATTAATAGCTCCGAAATCTTTTTTTTTCACTTATCATGAATTGTGGACTGATTGTCTATTGGCAACTTAAAAACTGTGACAGACCTCTAAAATTCGATCTAAGTTACACTCGCATATATATATTTTATGAGAATGAATAGCTCCATAAAAATTCTAAATGATCTTGATGCCACGGAGACAGTACAGGCTGTTCGCTGTGATGTAGAGGATATACCAAAAAACATTTGCGTAAAAAATAGTGATTTAACAATTATTTCTCAAAATAAAGGGTTTTTCAACAAGAACTTTAATTTCTAAAACAAAGAGTTTAGATGAAGATGATTTAAATTTTTATTGTATTACGAAGAGAAAAGTTTGACAATTATGAATGAAAAATGATATCTGGCAAATGTCCACCACGACCACGCTGACAGATGTCGATTCTTTCATCAAAGTTTTTAATCACTTTTTGGCAAAATGGCGAGTCTATTTCGTTAATTACGTCACGGATTTTGAGTTTTAAGACCACGATCGATTCGATTGGCTCCTTACAGACTCTGTTCTTAACATAGCCCACAAAAAAAAATCCAGTGGTGTTAAATCACACGATCTGGCTGGCCATTTAACAGCTGAATTTCTTGAAATTATGCGATCGGTAAATTTTGTTTTGCAATAAATTGATCGTTTCGTTGGCTGTGTGACATGTGGCACCGTCCTGTTGAAACCACATGTTTGTGATATCGATGTCATCAATAATAGGCCAAAATTGAGATGTTAACATCTCGCGATAGCGTGATCCATTGACCGTTACCGCATTTCCAGCCTCATCTTCGAAAAAAAAAACGGGCCAATCACGCCTCCAGACCACATAGCGCACCATACAGTGACACGTTGAGCATGCAAAGGCTTCTTAATAATCGCTTTAGGATTTTCAGAAGCCCAAATGCAGCAATTTTTTTTGTTGACGTACCCTGACAAGCGAAAATGGGCTTCGTCTGAAAAAATGATTTTTTCAGAAAAACCAGCGGGCTGTTCCTGAATGAATTGAGCGAATCTACGGCGATGTGAATGGTCAGCTTCAATTCCTGCACAAGTTGAACCTTGTAAGGCTTCAAAGCCAAATCCTTACGCCAAATTCGCCATGTGGCGGTTTTGGATAACCCCAATTGTTGAGAACGTCGAGGAATTGACAAATTTGTATCTTCTTCAACACTGTGGCTCACGGCTGCGATGTTTTCGGTTGAACGACCCGGTCGAACACGCGTTGGTGTTGGCACATTTTGTACCGAGCCTGTCGACTCAAATTTATCGACCAAATTCTTAATAGCGGTCTTAGAAGGACGATTATGTTGTCCGAAAATATCACGAATTTTACGAAACGTAACTTTAACAGAACCACCATTTTCATAGTGGATTTTAATTATTTTAATGCAATTTTCGAGCGAAATCAAATTCATTTTAGCAATTGCCAAAGCATCTACTACGAATAGGTCAAAAAACTAAATGTCAAAACTGTCATGTTGTAGGTGTTGCCCTACAACATGAAAAACAAAGTTCTTGTTGAAAAACCCATTATTAGAAGTGTTTACAGTAATATTGAAAATCTACACCTGATCCTCACACGCTTAAATTTTGATCCAGATAATTATTGTATTAACAGAATGTTGGCTTAGGACAGCAAAATAATCCCAAATATGACAAACTATTCATATTTCGCTACTAATTTTCATCTCAATCAAAGTAATGGAGTGGTCGTTTATGTGAAAAAAGGTAGTGTGAGGCAGTATTACTCAAACACTGCCTCACATCCGGCTATCTATTGTGGAAGGAAGAGTTCTACAAGCAAGTAGATGGTGTGGCGATGGGCTCACCTGTATCTTCCATAGTCGCCGACACATTCATGGAGGACTTCGAGGAGAAAGCCCTTCTTACTGCTCCTGTAAATCCAAGATTCTACAAGCGGTACGTAGACGACACTGTCACAATTTTACTATCTGACAAAGTAACTGCATTTTTAAACCACCTTAACTCTATAAACTCTAAAATACAATTCACAATGGAGTTAGAGGCAAATAATTCTTTAGCTTTCTTAGATGTTTTAGTCATTCGAAATCCTAATAACACAATTGGTCACACTGTGTATAGGAAAAAGACCCATACCAACCGATATTTAAATGGTGAATCTCACCATCATCCTTCACAGTTAGTTACCGTGGGTAAATCTTTGTTTCAGAGAGCACGAGGGATCTGTGACAGAAAACATCTGGCCGCCGAACTTCAGCACGTCAAGCAAGTATTGCAAGACAACAAGCTTCGGGTCCCGCGCCTACGCCACAGTGACCTAGTGAAGCCGGCCACAGTCGAGCGTGTACCTGCTGTACTACCATATGTCAGAGGAGTCACAGACAAGGTTCGCTACATCTTGAAGCGAGCTTCTATTAAAACATACTATAAGCCGCCGAAGAAGATTAATCAATTTTTACCATCCGTCAAGTGTAATATCCCTCTACAAGATGCAGTTAGATTGTGAATGTGGTCTCTCTTACATAAGTCTAACAAAAAGATCCATAAAAACCCGCGTGAAAGAACATATAGCTGACGTGAAGCACCGACGCTCCGGGATCTCTGCAGTCTGCGAACATGTTCAAGATTATCCCCACCATTACATTCGATTTGATAAACCACAAATTCTCGCAAAAGAACACCGATTCTTACCAAGGGTGATACGCGAGGCTATTGAAATTAAAAAACATCCAAATTTCAATAGAGAAGATGGATGGGTGCTGCCACCTGCTTGGGATCCTATAATTAACAAAATTAAACCCAAACCTAAGCATACCACTGCAAGACTTCATGATACCACAAGCTCCTTTTGCGTAAATCGGACCAAAATTAATATTCAAAAACTGAAGGTAGCCGGACTAACTATGACATTGGGACGTCAAACATCTCAGTCCTCCCCGTGACCATGGGTGCTGTAAAGCACCCGAAACGTCGTCGAGAATTAAAAATAAGTAAAAGTAGAGAAATAAACGCAATAAAATCCGTAAATTTAGTTTTATTCAATGAGAATAGGTGTTAAAGGAAACGTCAAAGAAATAAGACTTGAGCACGCTTCATGTTTACAGATTGATACTCACGATGGTACCATTTTAGGTATATATCGCTCATCCTGTAATAGTAACGCTGTCATCTTTATTAACTCTCTAAACCTACACATAGAAACGATTAAATCACATAAACGTATTGTAATAACTGGTTATTTAAATATAACTCGTTGGTTACTACTTTCCAACAAGAGGTGTCAATTGCTTAGATCATTTTATGCCTAAATTAGAAAGAAATAAAAAAATGCTCAAATTGCCGTTTTAAACACCACTGTCACTGATCACTGATATTGCTAACCTTGTCAAATATAAAGATAAAATAGAAATTTGTAAATACCAAATTAAGGACTAATTTTACAAAGGCACTTAATAGTTTAATTGATAAAACCTCTCGGAAATATTGTTTTGTGGTAACCCCAATTTTGTGATAGAAATGCTCATAAACAAAATAACCGAGTTATTAAAAGATAACACTATTGAAATTCAAGTAGCCCAAAATCAAACGTGTCATGAAATCTTGGATCACTCCTGGAATTTTAGCTATAAAAGATATCGAAATTATTGTAATAATTTACTTAAAAAATTAAAACGCAAATATGAAACACAGCAACTAGCACTTTCATCCAAAACCTCAAAGAATCTTTGGAACAACATAAAAATAATAGCCCATTTAAATAGCTCAAATACCGATGATTCAATTTTGTTAAATATAAAGCCATCCCCCCATAACTTTTTTGCTAACACGGGCAAGTCTCTAGCGGATAATCTTTTAAAAATTAATACAAAAACAAATAATCATTTAGACACTAATCGTACACAGCCCAAATCGTTTGTGCTTTTACACACTGATATAACAGAGGTACATGATGTACTTATGAGCCTCAAATCATACGGTGCACCCGAATATGATAATATTCCAAAGAAATTCCTCAAGCTAGCTAAAAATGAAGTGGTCCCTATTATTTGTACTTTACTTTACTTTACTTTACTTATCGTCACGCACAATCCCTAACGGGGTAGCCAGAGAGAACAGATCGCCAAGTGTCACGATCCTTACAAACCTCTTTCGCTTCTTTCAGGTTCATTAACTTCTTCATACATGCACGTCTAGGTATCCGAGTACTCTTGACCCTCCCCTCTTCGAGCAATTTGCTCACATGGTCTTCGAAAGTTAGTCTCGGTCTACCTCGACACCTTTTAATATTTACTTTCGCTCTATATATTTTATTCACCATTCACTCAACTTCACTCATTCGTTCAACGTGCCCAAACCATTGCAGTACGCCCCTATCAATTTTTGTGATAAGGTCATCTTTCAATCCTGCCATATTGCGAATGTCTTCGTTTCGCTTTCGGTCGGCTATGGTAACACCACACATTTTACGAAGAGATCGCATCTCCACTGCATTCAACTTGCTTTTATGCTTCTTCTGGCATACCCAGGTTTCGCTGCCATATAACAAAGTCGGTACCAACACTGCGTTATGTATTGCAAGGCGTGCACTCTTCACCACGCCTTGCCTTTTTACTAATGCATTCAGGGCACCATTGACTTTGTTTCCGGCAGCGACACGCCTATCCACATCTAAATCACATCTTCCATCCCGGCTGAAAGCACTCCCCAAGTATACAATTTCATTTACCTGTTCTAGACATTCCTGATTTACCCATATTTCACATTTCGTTCTCTCTTCGTCCTTTTCAAATACCAGAACCTTAGTTTTATTTGCATTCAAATGGAGACCTTTAATTTCACATTCCTCTTTCATACACGTGACTAGTGCCTGCAGTTCTGCTTCTGATGGTGCAATAAGCACTGCATCATCAGCATACAGCAGACAATTAACTTTTATGTCACCCAATTTCACACCCAAACAGCTATCTTTCAGCTTCTGTAAACAGCTGTCGAGATACAGTATGAACAGCCAGGAAGACATGACACAACCCTGTTTTACGCCCGCTTGGACGCTAAACATGGGTGACAGGTCATGCCCTACCCGCACACAGGCTTTACAGTCATAGTAGAGTGACTGCACAGCCCTTAACAATCGACCATCCACACCATATCCCGGCAACAGTTCCCACATTTTCTTCCTTATAACCTTATCAAATGCTTTCTCCAGATCCACAAAAGCACAGAAAATCCTCTGGTTAACACTCAGAAGCTTCTTCGTGATCATGCGGAGAGAAAACATTTGATCCGTGCCTCCTCTTCCAGGTCTAAATCCGCATTGTGCCTCCCATAAGAATCTTTCCGATTTCTCTTGCATCCTGCGTGTCAAAACCTTCGAATAAACTTTACTTGCTAAACTGGTCAAGCTGATCTCCCGATAGCACCCGCAGTCAAAATGTGAACCTTTACCTTTATATAAAGGCACAATGACCGCGGATCGCCAATCATCCGGGACATCTCCCGTCCGCCAGCACAAATTGCACAGCAGATGAAAGCTGTCCCAGACGCGAGGCCCACCGTACTTGACCATTTCTGCAGTAACTCTGTCTAGTCCCGCAGCCTTACCACATTTCAAACTTCGAATCGCACGTTCAATCTCTTTCATGCTGATGACCTCAGTGTCATCGAGGTCCGTGTCTGGCATGCCAGTCACGGCGTCACCCCCGGATCCTTCACTAAGATCATGACACGCATACATTTCTCTATAAAATTCACTCCATTGCTGCATGACGTCCGATTTTTCTGAGAGGACGTCATTGGTTCTCGAAAGCACTTTGTTCATTCTTAAAGCTGTCGCACCACTCCGGGACCTTCCAACCTCTTTCCAGAAGAGTTTGGAGTTTTCCCTAACGTTGTGCGACAACCTCTCGTCCGCTTCTATTCTACACCTTTCACAGTACTTCCTCAATCAATGTTTTCGCATGAACTTTCTGCAGCTTATATGTTTCTTTCATCTTCTCTCTCATATGCTCATCGTTACTAGAGGCCAAGTAGTCTAACCATGCTTTTTGCTTCTTTTTACAGCTTCTTTCACTTCATCATTCCACCATGCATCTCTTCTTTTACTACTACCTCTTTTTGTCGTACCACATACTTCTTCCGCTGCACTTACCATTCCATCCCTAAATTTCTGCCATGTTTTCTCCACACATTCTTTCCTGCCATCGATGGTGTCAAGCTTTTCGGCTACCCTCGTGTGATATTTGTCCCTAGCATCCGCTTCCTGAAGCTTCCAGCTTCGGATGCGACAGACCGACTGTGGTTCTGTTACTGCCGTCCGGTGGCGCCAACCCGCGAACAAACCCCTAAATCTAGTAATTACTAGATAATGATCCATTCCCAGGTCAGCACCCCTGAACACTCGTGTATCCATCACCTGTTTTCGCAGTCGGTCATCCACCAGGAACAAATCAATCATACTTCTCTCATTCTTTCTTTCTCTAGTGTACATATGGATTTTCGTATGATTAAACATAGTGTTTGTCACAAGAAGACCCTTTTCCTTGCATACAGCCAGTATAAGCTTGCCAGCATCATTAACCCTTTTATCGCCAAACTTTCCAAGCACCGACTCGTATCCTGGTCGAGCGATACCTACCCATCCATTCAAATCACCACATACAACAGTTCTTTCGTTTCCCTTAACCAAATCTAGAACTTCTCTTACATTCTCCCAAAACTCCTCCAGCTCAGCCCTGGACGACGAAGCTACCGGCGCATAAACAGCCAAAAGTAATAACTTCGTCAGTTCCATTTTGAAGCGAACCCAGGGAAGTCTTGAGTTTACAACCTTGTATTCAGTCATAAGATCGACCAACCGGGACGACAACAGCACTCCCACTCCTTGGCAGGTGTTCTCACTTTCCGGGACTCCGGACCATATAACTAACGTCCCGCCAGGGAGCTCTTCAATACCACTGCCTTTCCGTTTGGTCTCCGACTTACACACGACATCTAATTCTCTTTCTTTCATTATTTCGATCAACTCATTCGTCTTATCTCTCATGCCCCCTCTAACATTCCACGTGCCAACTCTGCACTCCGTCCTCCACCTTCTGCCGCGTCGGGCTGTGCGTGACGGATGGCGGTCGCCATCGCCGCTTTGCACGCTGCATTCCACACCAACGGGGACGAGCTGGTGTGCGTCTCCTTGGGGGGACGCCCTAACCCTCGTTTGCATGGGTGCGCATCTGTGTAGAATTGCAGCCCTGAAAAGGGCTGGCAAGGGTCGCGACGAGCACGCTTCTACAATGACCCCCATTATATATTTTATCATTATATATAATCTATTATTTGTCATGTAGTTAATATTTGTTTTAAGCAGGGTATTTTCCCGTCATTATTAAAACAAGCCATAATAACTTCAGTATACAAAATGGGAGCAGAGACGATGTTAATAATTACAAGCCTATTTCTGTTCTTTCCTCTATCTCAAAAGTAATAGAAAAACTAATAAATAAACGACTAGTACAATACATCAAAAATTTAAAATTTTGTCTGACATGCAATTTGGTTTTAGACAAGAAAAATCTACAGAAGATGCTATAACAGTTCTTACTTCCCTAATCGTTGACCTACTAGATCAAGGAAAGAAAACCCTAGCCGTTTTTCTACATCTTAAAAAGGCCTTTGACACTGTCTCGATTCCTATCTTAATACAAAAACTAGAGGCAATTGGCATCGTAGGTACACCAATCAACTTATTCAAGGATTACTTGTCTGAAAGAAAACAAAAAGTCAAAATTGGACAGTGTGTTAGTGATGACTCCTTTGTTACCTATGGTGTCCAACAAGGCAGTGTACTAGGCCCTACCTTGTTTCTTGTTTATATTAACAATTTATGCAACCTAAAATAAATGGAGCTCAAATTTTTTCTTACGCGGATGATACGGTTGTTGTATTTCAAGATAAAACTTGGGGTGCAGTTCGCAAACGCACTGAACTGGGACTGGCCGAAGTAGCCTCCTGGCTTAGAACTAATTTGCTTACTCTTAATGACCAAAAAACCAACTACGTATGCTTTACCATCAATAACCGGACTCAGCCACAAAGTGACCTTAATATAAAAATTCATAAATGTAAAAACGTTATTGATAATGATTGCACTTGTCCAACCATAAACAAAGTATCGGCTATTAAGTATTTAGGTATAATTATAGACCAACGTTTGACGTGGCACAATCAAGTAGAGCATCTTATGGGCAGGGCCAGAAAGCTAATTTGGATTTTTGAGCAACTTATACATGTAGCATCAAAAAATATACTAACTAAAGTAACTGGCATATTGCATTCCTATGTAGGGTGGCACGTCCAAAACCAAATTCTTGGAAGTAGAAAGGGCTCAAAGAGCATTACTCATAGTAATATTTTTCAAACCGTACAGATTTTGTACAGAAAAATTATATAATATATGTAAGCTACTTACAGTAAGAAAATTATATATATTACAAACCGTTCTAAAAATACATAGTAGTAACGCAGAAAGTAAACACAAAATTTGATTCTCATCAATATAAAAAGCAATCAGTTTTATATACAAAAAAGTGAACAAAATTCTCAATATATATAAATTGAATAAATATAATTGTAAACAGTTGTTGACAAAATGGTAAAAACAATTAGACTATGAATAAACAGAGGTCTTACGGATTAAGTTGATCACTATCTGTATTATGGCTACGGAAGAGCGGGATCTTCTGGCACAGGTGTTTTTACACTTAAAGGAAGATTTCCACAATCTCAAATCATTGTAAAAATTTTTAGTTGATCAATAAAGATTTATTATTTATTATTCTAGTAATAAACGTGGAAAATATTTTGAATTGACTTCAGTCAAGACAAATTTTGCTAGTCACCAATTTGAAAGACAGGCTGATTATTTATACCATGTAATCAACAAAAAACTAAACATGTATTCATTGAACTCTAATGAGCTCAAAAAAACAGTCACAGAACGGTTTCTCAAACTTAAGTATGATGAGTTCGAGGCGTTATTAAAAGTTAAAATTTGACATACAAACATCCATCCATATTTCCGTGCCTTTCCGACAGATAGTAGTTTTCTGTTGACGGTTTAAGAACACTAAATTACACTAAATACTACAGTAAAACGAAATATAAGGTAAAACGGAAAGTAAATATGTCGAAATACTAAAGTAAAATGAAAACTAAACTTGAACGAAAAACGATTAAGAGTTTTTTTTTTATAAATACAAGGGAGTCGTTTGAGGTAGCATTTTAGACGATAAGTAAGGTAAGTGTGTGCTCAGCCCTTGATTGTTTGTGGGGGGTTATTTTCATGCTATTAAGACATGAATAATCATTTTTGAAAATATGTCTGTTTGGATGTCTGTGGGGCTAATCTCTGCGATGGCTAAACTGCTTGTGATGAAACAGCATGACCCAATAGAAAGCAATGCCATTTAGGCTTTTTTATCAGAGAAGATTTTTTTTGTGAAGTCGAGAAATTGGTGTAAAGTGACATTAGGCTACAAGTTACTACTGACCAGTTACAAATGCATTATTTTATTTATACCGTCTTTAAATTGTATACTACGTAACGCGCGAGTACTTTTCAAGTTACATGTTAAACACGATTTGCTTTGTTAGTACAAGGATTTCATAGCTTTCAACATCACTTCACAATTGGATATTGTATCAGCTCTAGCAGCTAGTATTACGGTGGAGAAGCTTTGTCAAGTCATGTAAATATCTTCAGTAAATGATACCTTGTAGAACAAGTTGTTATTTTTCAGAAATCTATGAGGGCGTATGGATTGATATGATATGCTGTATTACTGATGATGGTGATGATAAATATATACACCAACTTTTTCAGTTAAACGCAAAAAAAGTGAGGACTTTTTTTGCGTTTAACTGTAATTTTATTTTATAAAAAATTAAAGAGACAAGCGAAGTAACTACATTTGATATTAAGTGGCTATTGCAATCCATAGACAACTCCTAAAGATAAAGACTATAGACGCGCTATTAACTACTACTACTAACTAAGATGGAATGCCTCTCTACCCGCACATTACTGGCTTTCATACCAATCAGACCGGAACACAGCAACGCACGCTGCTTGACGGCAGAAATATGTAAGAGTAAACTAGAAGGAAAAAGAAGTCTTACCATATACGATTGACCCAAGGTGAAACATCTCTCACAAACTAATATTGTGAAGCATTATAACTAGCGCAAGGGTATCAGTACAGGTTCAACAACTTACCGATGGCCAGTCATGGCGGGTGAGCAAATATTTTCAGAAATACAACTTACTTATTGCATTCACGAAAATACCTAATCAAGTAGTAAATGTCCACGCTCATAAAAATCGTTTATGGCCAAATACACAAAATCTAATCAATTTAGATATGTCGTTAAGTCTCGTGGTGTCACAGTCTCCTTGTTTTAAAGTGGTGGATGCGGCAGGAGACATAACAGCATCTTAAAATTGAGCAGCGTTTGAGTATTTGTGCATGAAATATTATTACTATACTAAACATATTCACTAAGAGTTGACGAAGGATTTTATTTGAGAAGTTTCGGAGAGTGCTCAAAGATTTTCATCGATTCAAGCCGAGTCCATTATTACTACTCAATTTAATGAGCGTAAATAAATTGCTCCTAACTGAATGTTTATTGAGTTATTTTAACAATTTTTCATACATCAAAATTGTAGTGACTCCCGCGCGGTTCAGAACAAACAAAATTTTTACGACAAACTTATATTACGTTGTCAAGATATAACAGAAACTGAGGAATTTTTATTTCAGCAGCAAAAGCACGTAACAAACTTTATGTTGCTCGAGCTTTGTTAAGATTCTATTATAAATTCAAACAGTTTAAAATGTTTTGCACAATTTAAGTTTTTTGACATAATTTGTTACGTTTCAAGTATATAAATGTTTATTTACATACATTTTTTAGTACAGTAGGTTTTTCTCCTAGGTTGTGGAGGCGTTTTACGTAGGTATCTTATTTGTACAAGGGCATACATTCATTACCGGCCGATTATTTTTTGGCCGTAGACTTGCTCTGTGCGGAATTTGGACAATTCTCTTTATTTTCAGAACATTAACAGTTATTATCTACTGAGTGTGGTGTGTTAAATATTCTGATATATTTCGCTGATTTCGCACCAACAAATCGAGCGTTAACACTTAGAAGTGCATACCCACTCAGCATAATGAGATTGACATATTTGCGGATATTATAACACATCTGCTGACTATTTTCTATAAAAATATCGATAAAACGACAATTAGTAACTACACATTTTTGTTTCTTCGAATATGTATTATTACTTTGTGTCTAAGAGATGTTGTTTAAATTAAGAGCTCGTTAGGATTGTAATTAGCTTCAAATGACATTGTATTATTAACTGATTTAACAAAATATTTTATAACCTGACATCGTATGATTGCGACCTTTCTCTTTTTTAAATATTGTACAATCATTAACATTATATTGTTTCAGTTGGCTTAATTACTGTTTGAATTTTTTAACAAGGGCTAAGGGCTGCTAAAAGCTTCGAGGTTTTTTAATTATTTAAGGTGTGATGATTAGTTTTATAATTTTTTATATCGGTTATTAGTTTGTATGTTATAACTATTAAGTTTCATTGTTATGAGTGGATGATTTCTTCTAAAATTTTTTGCTACACGTCACTAGATGTAGTGACGGTAAGACAAGCAGGAAGTTGATGGTTCAGATGGTTCAGGACCGTGCTTGGTGGTATTCCTTGGGGGAGGCTTACATTCAGCAGTGGACGTGTAACGATGATGTTTATGATGAAATTTAACCTTGGATTTTCTGTAAGACACAAGAGATTATGAATTAATTAATTAAATAATATATTTAAGAAAACAGATTACCATAATGTCTTCTTTTACTTTTGAACTAAGATAATACACATGGTGGGGCCACGTTCTGAAGCTTACGCAGCACGATTGAGTAGGGACTAAACCAGTAGAGATACCAGCGTGAAAACGCAACATAATGTCGCTGTGTTCTGAATGGAGAGTGAGTGACGATCTTAATCCTCAGACATGACAACGCATCTGTAGCCTTCTTTGTCTGAAGTTGGCTGCAGGTGTCCTTGGACTGCAGTAACCACTTACCATCTGATGGACTGTGAGTTTGTTTGTAACTTTAGTTTTATGAAATAAAATCATCAGGACTTGGAATGTTCGCATTCTAAACCTTACATGTTAGTCTGTTTACAAAATCTTACCTTAAGTATTTGAAATTTTTTATTAAAATTGTTCCAATCCTTATATACGCCGGCGGTCAATGTCAAATTCTGTGGGAAAAAATAAATTACAGCAATGACACTCGATTATGTGAATTTTTAACCGGTGTTTGGGCGACCGTGACGAACAGAATCTTGGACTAGAGTGTCCAAAGTACTGTTACCGTTTCAGCCTATTAAAGGCCACTGTTGAACATATGCTTCCCCCATAGATTGCCCAATAGGGAGGATGTTTGCCATAGTTGCTACGATTGGCAACTGCGGTTTTTTTTTATTGTTAGTCGCTTTTAGTAAGATGCTGCTGCCCATCTTCTGTTTTTTCCCTCTGTCGACTTTTACGACACTCACGGGATGTTATTATGATGTAGGGATATTGCTACATTGCCGCTAAAAGTTAGCAGCCGTTTAAAATGTATTCTAAACGCCCCGCTTGGCACAAACCATTAATGGTTTAGGTTAGGTTTAGGTATAGGTTTTCGATTAGAATACAATATGCATATTTTTTTTGTTTTAACATACGAGTATGCATGCAATATTATATTTAAGTTTTTTTTTCGGCATATTTTAATCGTTGAATAATACTCAATTTTGGTGTGAACGAGCTAACAATACGTTAAAGTACAGCAATATGCTTGGATTTAAAATTAATTTTATAAGTAATGACATCAAAAGAAATTGGTATAATCCAGCTTTCTTTGGCCAGCTTTCTTCATCTTTTGAAATTAGGATACATATACATATACATAAACACTCACGCCTGTCACCCAGAGGGGTAGGCAGAGACTACGGACTTCCATTTGGCACGATCCTGACATACCTCTTTCGCCTCCTTTACATCCATATATCTACGCATACATGCTCGTCGGTTAAGGGTACTTCTAACGTGGCCCATTTTCAAAATATCGCCAATTTGGTCGATAAACTTTTTTCTAGGGCGTCCCTTTCCGACTCGGCCATTCACATCTGCCATATAAATTTGCTTTGTCACTCTTTCCTCATTCATTCTTTCTACGTGACCAAACCACCGAAGCATTCCTTTCTTAATCCTGGTCACAACATCATCTTGCATACCACATTTATCTCTTATCACGCAATTTCTCACCCTGTCATTCAGATTAAACCCTAGCATATTCCTTAAAGACCGCATGTCTACAGCATTTATTCTACTTTCGTGCTTCTTCTGCCACACCCAGCTTTCACTACCATACATTAAAGTAGGGACTAACACAGCATTATGAATTACCATACGTGCCTGTTTTGACACATTCTGGTTCTTCATAATAGAGTGTAGTGCCCCATTCACTCTATTCCCTGCATTTACTCGTCGTTCTATTTCCCTATCATATCTACCATCCCTGCTAAATACACATCCCAAATACACAAACTCATCCACTTGCTCAATTAACTCTCCTTCTATTCTTATTTCACATACCGTTTTGCTTTCTTCTCTTTCAAAAACCATCACTTTCGTCTTACTTGCGTTCACTTTCATTCCCCTTTCTTTCAATTCCCAGTTCATTAATGTAACCATCATCTGCAACTCTGCCGCCGATGACGCAAGTATGACTTGATCATCGGCATACAAAAGGCATTTGACGGTTAACTCGCCCATTCTTAACCCACATTCTTCATCTTTCAAAGTTTGCAAACACCGGTCCATAAATAGGTTGAACAGCCAAGGGGAAGCTACACAGCCCTGTCTGACACCTTTTTGGATGCCAAACCAGTCCGAGTAGACCCCATTGATCCTGACACAAGCACTAGAGTCCCTATAAAGAGACCTTAATGCCTGTATCAAGCCAGCGCTCAACCCATATGAGTTCAGTGTTTGCCATAACACATTCCTGTCCACTCTGTCATAAGCCCTTTCCAAGTCCATGAACGCACAAAAAACTTTCTGGTTTTTGGCCAAAAACTTCTCCGCAATCATGCGCATGGAAAAGACTTGATCTGTACACCCCATTCCCTTTCTAAAACCCGCTTGCACATCCCAAATTTTTCCATCAGTTTCTTTCATAACTCTTTCAATTAACACCTTAGCATACAGTTTACCCACAATACTAAGCAAGCTGATACCGCGGTAGTTTTTGCAGTCCTGCTGTGACCCTTTTCCTTTATATATTGGTACTATAACTGCTTTACACCAGTCATCCGGTACCCGTTTTAATTCCCAACATAAATTAAACAAGGTGTACAGCAGGCCTGCCACCACTCCCTCTCCAGCCCTTAGCATCTCGAGTGATACTCTATCATATCCAGCTGCCTTACCTGCTTTCATGCTTTTCATTGCTTTCATTATTTCATCTACACTTATCGCCATATCCCTTTCCACTTCTTTCGGAATTTCTAGTTCATTTAATTCATACGACTCTTCACTCATAAACACGCTTTCAAAGTATTCCTTCCATCTGTTTAAATTCGAAACTTCATCATTCAGAATACATCCATTCTCGTCTCTTATAGCATTTATTATAGGCTGTTTTGTATTTCCCCTGGCAGTTCTTACGAGTTTCCAGAACATTTTTATGTTAGCCTGGAAATTATCAGATATCCTTCTATCATTCTTATCCGTTCTTTCTTTCTTTTTCCTTTCAACAACTTCTTTTACTCTCTTATTTAGACGTCTAAATTCTGCCTTTTTTCTTTCAATCTCATCATTCATACCAGAAGAATTACCAGCTTTGGTTGCTAGTAAATCTAACCATGCTTTCTTCTTTGATTCAACTTCCACCCGTACCTCATCATCCCACCATAACGTATTACTTTTCCTTTCATTTGTTCTCTTACTTACACCACATACTTCGGTGGCGGTATCCACCAAACCTTTCTTAATATTATCCCACACAGTATTCAAGTCTAAATCATTCATACACAACTCATTCAAACATCTAATATTTTCTCTCAGTCTACATTTATACTTCTCTATCACATCTTCATCTTGTAACTTCTCTATTCTTATACGCTGTAACGCAGTGGTAGATACAGATGTCCGATGCCGCCAACGCTTGAAAATACCATTAATTCGACATAAGACCAAGTAATGATCCGTCCCTACGTTGGACCCCCGGTAAACCCTTGTATCTACGACTGCGCTCCTCATTCTTTCATCCACAATTACGAAATCTATCATGCTTCTATCATCACCTCTTTCCCATGTATACATGTGAATCTTCTTATGACGAAAACAAGTATTCGTCACAAAAAGATTCTTTTCCGCACATACGGTGAGGAGGTCTTCACCATTCTCATTTATACTTTCATCACCAAACGTTCCCAATATCCTTTCATAACCAGACCTCTTCACCCCAACCCTTCCATTAAAGTCTCCTAACATAATAATATTTTCATTTTCCTCACATTTTGTCAACACCATCCTTACCATGTCCCAAAACTGCTCTCGGATGTAAGTGGGATTAGGACATGTCTGGGGCATATACCCCTAGTAGGAACATCTTCTTTAAGCCCACTTTCATTCGTATCCATAGCAGTCTCGGGCTTACACATTCATACTCTTTCACACATCGTCCCATTCTTTCTGAAAGGATGAAACCGACTCCCTGGCATGCCCGTTCGGTCTCGCCCACACCAGACCAATACGCGGTATACGTGCCATGTGCAGTGGCATCCTTTCCCTTTCGTTTCGTCTCATTCACACATAACACATCTATTCCTCTGTCATTCATCATTTCGCATACTTCATCCATCTTATCATTCATTCCTCCACATACATTCAGCGTAGCCAGACGGGTTTCCGCAATCCACTTTTCGCCCCTCCGGGAGACAGAACGTGACGGGTGGCGAACCTCGTCGCCGGTTTTTCTCCCGGAGATTCTTCGCACCCCTGCCCCATTTAAGGGGCGCCGGGAACTCGGGGCCATTTCTTTTATTTCTTGAGTCATGGTGCGAACAAGGGTTGGTGGTAGATTTTACGCCGCTACCATACGGCGAGGAGCCGAGTCCATTTTATCGGCTTTGTCGCTCGTTTAGCACCACCCGGGGGACACGTGTAGGGTGGGCCTAAGGTTAGGTGGTCGAAGCCTACGGACGCGAGCGACTCATCCCCCTTTATTTATCCCCCCCAAATTAGGATATTTTTTATTTAATTTTGCATAGCATTGCGAATCATCGTAGGTAGCAATTGATGTTCTTTTGCGAGGATTCTTTCTATTTTCTATCAAACCCGATGATATTTTTTTGGGGCGATCCTGAAAATGTTCACATACTCGTACTGCCGACCTTACAAAGCGTTAGTGCTTCGAGTGAGCTAAACACATCAACAGAATCTATCAGGATACCTAGATTCTGTTGATTTGCGATCAACACGCGTTTGGAGAACTCCAGGGAGAGTAAGCTATCTACGGAGGAGTCTGTCAGGAGGTCCACTCATGTCAAGGCGGGATTCACCGGGGAGCCACACATATCAAGGTGGTCCACTCATATCATGCCGTGAGCAGGAATTATTCTTGGTGGACGACTCCAGATCGTTTAGATCCAAGGCATTACGACCGAACAAAAATACCACTAGGCGGTAGTAGAACCTATTATTATCCCACAGAAATAGACACATCCAAATGGGCCAGAAATTTCTACTCATACACCATAATGCTCTTTCCCGTACTGCGCGGCTGGTGTCGGCCGCAATTCGTCGGCCGATATTCAAGTTTAGGATTGGCCTGCACAGTCGCCCGATGTATATCCTATCAAGTATGCCTCAGACATGTTATAAGGAAAAGCTTTAAGAGATATCCCGCAAAATTTGACGACGGAACAACAACTTTACGGTCACTTGCAAAGAACATGGGATCTCATACCGCAGTAAGACATTGACAATTTAATTTTAAGTATGAAAAATCGATGTCTTTGTATAATTAATTTAAGAGGTGGCAACGCTGATTATTAATAATCAGATTTTATAAGATTTTTTTAAATTTTAATCAAAATGAACAGTTTTACAAGAAGAATTGACATTTTTTTATCTCACTATTTTTCTACGACAATCAAAAAAAAATAATATCTTATTTGTATAAAATTACGAAATGCTTTTTATTTTTTATTCAAGACCTTAAAGTAACCTAACCTACCTTTTTTCTATTTATAGTATAAGAAATTTTCTTAATAGATTTTTTTTACATTTTATGAAATATAAAACATCCCTAGATTCTGTTGATATGTTTATATATTTTAGGCAGGTTTTATATAACAAGTTTATTTTGCCCTATAAAAGGGACCACATTCACAATAAAGCTTGTAAACTCCTGCATCTTCTGAGGAATGTACTTTGTGGATGTTGGGTATCATAAAGCGTCCGAAACGGAATAAAAAAAGTTAGATTATTATTATTATTGTGGAATATTATTATTACAACACCTATTCATGTAATAATAAGAAATTATTATATTTTACGCATAGTAGTAGCAAAGTTAAAACAAATTACCGTTATCAAAAAATATGTAAACACACGCCAGTCCATAGTTAGTTTTTGGTTTTAGGATTAAAAGAGTAATTACGTCTTCGTTTTACTTAAAAATTTAGAAATTATAAAAGAGATAAAAAACTATAGAATCGGGAACACTGAAAGTAAATTTTAATTTCTTACCCCAGTCACATTTATTGCCATCTTAGAAGTTATACATAAAAGGCAAACCGTGAAATTAAAAGGCACATATCGTAATAAAAACATAATAAAAAGGTAACCATTAAATTTACCTAAACTTGTAATACTAGCGAACCGTCTCGGCTTCGCACGGGTGATTTTACAGTGGTAGAGCCACGTGGCAGCTTTGCTGTTGCACGTATGGGCCGGCTCAAACCGGGGTGGTACCACGACCCCACAGAATACCGGCGTGAAGTAGAAGCTCTGCTTCCGCATTTCGTCTGGTGAGTGCAGGTGGCCGGAGGCCCAAATCCCCCCCCCCCCATCAACATGGTAGCGGAATTAAATAATAATAGACTACCCCAGGAGGGTACCAGCACCCCTGGAGAATTCCTCGCTGAGCATCCACGACCATGTTTCTCCACTTCTGAGCGTGGGTGCTCAGGCTGCCCCGCGTATTCTGGGGGGGGGGGCAAAATTCCACTCAAGACTACAACTGCTCGGAGCAAACGGAGCAACAAGACCAAGGCGACCCCTGCCACGCTGTCCGTGAATTTCTGCAATATCAGGGGACTTCACTCTAACCTAAACGCCGTCCACTACCATCTCGAGACGGCGAGGCCGGCTCTGCTCTTCCTGACCGAGACGCAGGTGTCCTCTCCGGCGAATGTCTCGTATTTCTCCTACCCGGGGTACAAACTGGAACACTCCTTTATGCCTCGGGCTGGAGTTTGCGTTTACGTCAGAGGGGACATCTGTTCTCGACGCCTCGGCAGACTTGAAGGTTCGGATCTGTCCATCCTTTGGCTACGCGTAGACAGCGACGACCATCCGCGCGTCTACGGGTGCCTTTTTAGGTCCCAACGTCCAAATGGCTGCAGATTCGTTGCTACAGCAGATCCCCTCCGCAGAGATCGTGATCCTCGGCGACTTTAACGCCCATCACGCTGAATAGCTTGGTTCACGTTTAACCGATCATGCGGGGAGATCTTTTCATGATTTTGCCTTGGTATATGGTCTGACACAACTGGTTACTTCGCCTACGCGGATTCCAGATGTGGAGGATCATGCACCTTCCCTGTTGGACCTTCTGCTGACCTCTCACCCGGACGGATATCAGATTTCCGTCGACGCCCCTTTAGGCTCCTCGAACCATTGTCTGGTCCGGAGTGTTGTGCCACTCACGCTGAAATCGCGGTTGCATTCTGCAGGCTGCCGCCGTGTTTGGCACTATAGGTCAGCCGATTGGGATGGGATGTGGTCTTTCTTTGCATTCTATCCTTGGGGGCGGGTTTGCTTCTCGCCGGATGATCCCAACGTTGTTGCGGATTCTGTTACTGATGTGGTACTTCAGGGTATGGAACTTTTTATTCCTTCCTCTGTGGTGCCCATTGGAGGCAAATCTCAGCCATGGTTTGGTCGCTCCTGTAAAACAGCATCATGCTATAAGCAGGAGTGCTACCAAGCCTGGGTCGATGCATCAGCGTCCCGGGATGTAAACACCAGCGCTCTAAAAAAGAAGTATAATTCCGCCTCTAGGTCCTTCAAAAGAGTCATTGCCAAGGCAAAGTCAGAGCACATAGGCAAAATTGGCGAGAAACTTGTTCGCCTTCCTTCTGGAACCCGTGCATTCTGGTCTCTCGCCAAGGCTGTCCAGGGGAATTTCTGTCAGCTATCTCTTCCATCTCTGCACAGGGAGGACGACTCACTGGCCCATACTGCAAAGGAGAAAGCCGATATTCTAGGCTCTTTCTTTGCGTCTAACTCGACTCTCGATGACGGGGGGAGTACGCCGCCGACCATCCCGCGGTGTGAGTGCTCCATGCCGGAAGTGCAGTTCACACAGCGCTCGGTTCGCAAAGCACTCCTCTACACTGACCTACTATTTTTAAAGCACTTAATATTTTTGATTATTTGCTGGCGAGTTTTCAGTAGTATTATGATCACTTAAACCATTTGTCTACCAGCACTTGAAAATATTTACATCATTTAACATAATTGAAAATTAAAAGTTACAAAATGACAAACGTAATAAAAATATTTAGCTTATTTGTTAATCATGGTAAACACAAGCGAAATGTCATAAATCTATTTAGCATTTTTTGTCGTTCAACTGATGGTACATAACTGCCATAACCTTTTTGACTTCAAAATGACATCACTTACTATGAATGTAAAAATACAGTTTAGACAGAAAGACACGGAATAATGTAATTTGGATACGTGGGATCCGTAGAGCATGCTCATTTAATACATTTGGCATTAAAATGTTAAATTATCAAAATTTTGTAATTACCATGTTTGTCTTCTAGACCATCGATATATATATATATATATATATATATATATATATATATATATATATATATATATATATATATATATATATATATAATTTCGGTGTGCGTTTGTACGTAATTCTACTTCTTATAAACGAATTCACCAATTTCGATAATGGAGTCATAATAGATAGTTCTAAGATATAGTTGGACTCGGTAGATAGCGCTGTATCCAAGGTCTGGAAATAACCCATGCTCTCAAAAAGATCGTTTTTTTTGGTTTTACACATATATGCAAGCTCAGTCCCGATATACAGCTTAATCACATTCATTATAAGAATAACGATTAATGAATAATCGTATTTTTCAAAAAACCAAAATATTCGTAAAAATGTAACTGTTTTACTATTTTAACTTTTATTTCGGTATTCAGTATATTTAAAAAATGTTTTCAATTTTAAAACAGCCTTAATGTGAGTAATTGTTTATAAGAATTTTATTGAATATATTTTTATTTTATTCATTATGTATGTGTTTTGTACATACAAACATTAATGATATGAATGAATTCTTAAATCACAATTGTTATTTCTTTTGTGTAGTTCATGCTTTATCTACATCGGTGTTCTGGCTTAGCCCACTCATCTCATAAAATAAGGCGAAGGCTATTTCCAAGTGTATTGACAGACCTTCTCAAGGACCAACATATTGTTTCAGCTTTTCAGAACATAATTAAAACTTTTATTGATATCCTACTACTTACTCTTTAATACATAAAGCTATTGAAAAATGAAATCAAGTTCTAAAATGTGTATTTTAATAATTACTTAATAAAAATATTACTTAAGCTTAGAAAAATCTTTCGAGGAAATTTAAATGCAAGTATATTAAAATATATTTGGAATGTCTTTAAGAATCTTTGGTAACGAACTTAGTGTATTATAAAGTTAGCTAATCGGTGGTTTTACTTTTTCCGAAAAACTACCCATTATGTTTCCAGGCGGAAAATAGTTAGCAACAACGTATAATTGCCCATTTTTGGATTTAGCAACTCCTACACCTAGTTCTCTGCTATCCTCCCATATAACCTGAGAAAAGTGTCCTGACTGTAAATCGTTCGGTTCTCTCCCAAAAACATGCAAATTAATTTCGTTATACCACTTATCTACAGGAACTCGGCCGGAAACCTGAAAGTTCGGATCTGGAGACCAAGCGTAATAAATATTTTCACCGTATTTGTTTTGGTCTCTATGTTCCATTTGTCCATTTTTAGCGAGTATTTTGGCCCACTCTTCTGCATATTTACAAAGTTTTTTGTTAAGCTCTAGTGGTGGAACGCCGTGTCGACTGCGATATTCGTTGTGGGCTCTTAAAAATTCTTCTTCAAATTTTTCCACAGATTTTGACACCGATCTTAATTTTGTGACTAGCTCTGTTGCTATCTCAGACAAGTTTTTACTGCTTCTTAGATTTGGAGATGGCCCTATTAAAATATTCCATTCACTATAAGTGTTGGAACTACTCAAACTTGATTGAAACTCTAAGGCGCCCGACGGTAGAACATATTTCACAAATTGTTCACTGTAGTTATATGGAGGAAAGTAATTAGCCACAACATACACTTTTCCGGATTTACTTTTGGCACTTCCCACTCCTAGCTCTCGTGTATTTTTCCAAACTATATGTGTGTAGTGTCCATATGTCAATATTTCCGGCTCTCCGCCAAATGAATAATCTTTAATTTCACTGTACCATTTCTCTACACAGTCACGAGCTTTAGTTTTTACTTTAGGATCTGGTGACCATCCACAATAAACGTTTTCCCCAAAGTTTTGGTTAAGGCTATATGACATTACATCTTTTTTTGCTAATTGTTCTGCCCATTTTTGACTTATTTTACAAATATATTTGTTAAGAGCTAACGATGGAACTCCGTGGTCTCTTCTGTATTCGTTGTGTATTTCTAAAACGTCGTTCTCAAATTCACTTGATATGAATCCAAATAGTTTGCTCTGAAATAAAAAAAATATTTCAGTGATGTTATGACAAAAATAGGAAATGAAACCTCATATTGTTACATCACATAAAGACAACAAAACATTATGTATAGCTTTGGTTCATAGTCTCATAAAATCGTTCCTCCCACATGTAACCTGATTGTTTGACTCATTTTTGGTATTTTTTCTTGGTAATTATAATTTTATGACTCAATCTTGTATTGAAATAACCAAAAGATTTCGAAATTCCTTTGAATTACATTAAATATCCTATTGTCAGCTTTATAATCAATCTATGTTTTCTTTCCTGTTAAGTTATTATTGGTTATTTTATCTATATATCATTAAAAATTTCTATTTTCTTGATTTAAAACAGTACTAATAGAATCGAGTGTATAATAAGTATATGCACAGGTATATATATATATATATATATATATATATATATATATATATATATATATATATATATATATATATATATATATATATATATATTATAGAGTAAGTGTAACAAAAGAACAGCTCACCACCCAAGGTAGATGGGTGACCCATAAATATCTATACATTTCTTTGATTAAGAATCAAAATGCAGAGACGTTGTTAGCACTGATGATTCGAATGGAATGCCTCATTTTCACTTACCATACACAACATAGCACCATTAAGCTGCCATTTTACACAGGTATTCTGTAGAAGGGTAGCCTTTACCGGGCTGAGCCATCTCAATCGTGCTTCTACTATAATATTGTACAAGACAAATCTTTTTATAGTAAACAAAGGGAAGATTAACATGTTTTAATTATAACTGTTAATAAGTAATAAAAACTATTAAGGAAAAAAGAAAAGGTGGTATTATTGCAAGCGTAATAAGTAAGCTTTGATTAAATAAATATAATAATATGCAATTACAATACTTTTTGTTATTGTAAGGCAAAACTATATCCTTTACTAAGATGTTAGATTAGTTTCCTTTTTAGGAATCTCGATTAGAAGTAAACCCTAATTCATTTAATGAAACACTTGTTTATGTTTTCAAAATTCCGGTGAAACCTATTAGAAAGTGATTTTCTAATAGGTTTCACCGGTATTATAAGTTAAAATATTGCACTGTTTAATAATTATAGTACATATAAAACAAATGATCGATGGAATAACTTTTCACTAGTTTCGGCAAAATATAGTGACTGTCTGTGCTCAAATGTCGTTTGGATTCTATTTTAGACATGTATTGATTGATTTTGAGTGCACATTCCGAATACCATTCAAGTAATATGATTAATGCCAAGATGAGTAAGGGATAATATGTTAATTTATATTTATATAATATAAACAAAACACTGTAAGAAATGTGTTTTAAACTGGTTTTATTACGAAAACAAAATACATTGTTAGATACCCTATTAATTATCGTAAATTATAATTTCTAAAGTATTCTATGAGTATTAGTACGGAAACAAAAACTTTTTATTCCATATAAATTATAAATAATACTTACTGAAAGTCATTTTTTATTTTATGACTGGTTCGAAAAAAAACCTCTGTCTTGGAAGGAACCAGTAAGAAAGCCGGTAAGACTATTTTTTAGATAACGGCTTACAATAACGTATGTTACAATTATCAACACAGAACAAATTTAAAATAGCTTGATAGCGATTACCTTATTTTCATCCATATATCCCTTAACATTATAATAACCCTTTTTTATACAAACTTAGTTTAATAAAATGATTAAACTCTGATGATTGATGGAGATAGAAAGACAGGAGCCGCGTCAAGACTTTGTTTTAATATGTTTTAATTGATTAATAAGTACTTGTATATAATAATAAAATGACTGGGTAATGTCGTGCTTATATATGGTATTGAAAACTGATAAATAGTGCGGAAGTAAGATGTTTTACACTGTTTGTGTAAGGATTACAAAAACCCAGGTATAATTTAATTGTTTTGTTTATTAGGGATGCCCTTCGGCTTCGCAGTGACGATTTATGGATCTCGACAACAGTGCCATCTACCGGGTCCAAATACAAATATAAAATATCTAGGGATCGATTCAAATACACACAAAAACGTTGACTTAAGTGGATTGGATGGTTTCAAAGTCTGAAACAGACATAAAATAACTAGTAACATGTCCATTTATGATATTTCCATGTCCATTCATGATAGGAATCAGAAGGGAATTTTCAATGATGAAGGATATGATATATGTTATCTTCAATATCCATACACTTTTTTGTCTCTACCTACGGGCAGCTCGTCAACCTTTCAGCCTGCAAGGCAAACAGATTTGTTCGAAGCAATCCACTTGAAATGAAGTAAATGTAATTAATATAATAATATTGTAAATACGTCTTCACTAAATAATAATTCCCATCAATATATTATTTTTTCTATATTTATTGCAATCTAAATAGCTTACATAGCACAAATAGCTACCTTGTTTATGTATGTATTGATTTAGATTTATGTTTTAGATTCACATTTAAACAGAAAATAGCCAAAACCACAAGGCAATTTATGATTTTGTTAGAAATCAAAAGGACATTTTTAATAATAAGAGATATGAGATTAGATTATATCTTCAATGTCAATAAACTACATTTCCATATTTCTGTCAGCATTTTGTTACCAGGATGGATCTAGGCTTTATTTTATCAGAAAAGATTGGCATATTTTTGTGAAATCGAGAAATTAATATACAGTAAATAGAACTAGAAATAGAAATAGAAACTTTTTTATTCAATGTAGATTATAAAAATACTTATTGAAAGTCACTTTTTTGATTTACCACTGGTTCGCAAAAAACCTCTGTCCTGGGAAGAACCAGCAAGAAACCCAGCGGGTTTATTTTTTTTAATAATAGCTTACAATCATGTTTACAATCAACAACACAAGACAAATAGAATATACAAACAAATAGAAATAGCTTGGTAGCGATCACCCTTCCCAGGGGTTATTATCATCCATAAATTCCTTAATATTAATAACCCTTTTTATACAAACTTAGTTTAATAACATTTTTGAACTTTGTGTATGACAAATTTTGTATATTTTCTGGGATTTTGTTGTAAAAGCGTATACAACGCCCCAAGAATGAATCACTGACTCGGTGGAGTCGAGTAACTGGTACTACCAGCTTGTGTCTGCTCCTAGTATTTACAGAATGAATATCACTTATTTTCGCAAAACAACTTTTATTTTTGTGTACGTACATTACATTTTCATAAATGTATTGAGAGGCCAGAGTTAATATATCAATTTCCTTAAATTTTTGTCTCAGTGACTCTTTTGGTTTTAAATTATATATTGCTCTGATGGCCCTATTCTGTAAAATAAATATAATTTCAGTGTCAGTCACGTGCCCTCATAACAAAATACCATACGACATAACGCTACGGAAATAACTAAAGTAAACTATTCTAGCTGTTTCAACACTGGTAAGAGTTCTAATCTTTTTTACAGCATATGCTGCAGAACTAAGTCTGCTAGCTAGTTTTGATACATGGGGGAGCCATTGAAGCTTTGCATCCAGTGTGATTCCAAGAAAAATGATGGTATCAACAAGACTCAGTTCCTCTCTATTTAAAATTACATTAGTATTGACATGTTTAACATTAGGAGTTACGAATTTCATACATTTAGTTTTAGTTCCATTCAAATGCAAATTATTAACATTAAACCAATTGAATAACTTAGCTATAGCATTATTTACTTCGTCGTTATTTAATAACTGTCGTTTTAATTTGAATATTAATGAAGTATCATCAGCAAATAATACTATATCATGGTTATCCCCTACTATGTAAGGTAAGTCATTAATATATACAAGAAACAGAAAAGGGCCGAGAATTGAGCCCTGAGGCACGCCCATTTGTACAATCGACACGGAAGAACTCATACTATGAATAACAACTTTTTGTGTTCTGTCACTTAGATATGAAATAATTAATTTAAGAGCATCGTTTCTTACACCGTAGTGTTGAAGTTTCCTGATTAATGTTTCACGGTGAACACAATCGAAGGCTTTGGATAGGTGACAGAACACACCCAAAGCATCCTGTGAATTCTCCCATGCATTAAATATATACTTAATCAGCTCAACACCAGCATCAGTTGTCGAGCGACCCCTTGTGTAAATTAAAAAAAATTAACAATTGATCAAGAATGATTTTTTCAAAAATTTTACTAAGTGTTGGCAGTAGAGAAATAGGTCTAAAATTAACGGGGTCCAATGTATTACCAGATTTAAATAAAGGTATTACTTTACAATGCTTCATTAAATCAGGAAACACACCAGATTTGATACTACTATTAAAATTAATAGTTGAGGTGCGATTGTATCTATTATAGACGCAATAACTTTAACAGAAATCCCCCACAGATCGGCGGTTCTCTTAATATCAAAAGTCTTATGTCTTAAGATATTTTATAAAAGTCTTAAGATATTTTGCAATATCTTTTGATGAAACTTACAGCTACAAATAAGTTACTATTGACTGGTTACAAATACGTTATTTTATTTATACTATCTTTAAATTGATACTATATAACACGCGAGTACATTTTAAGCTATGAGTACATTTCATAGCTTCTAGCTAGACATCTACATTTATCCTCGATTACGAATCGAAATGCAAATGCGTTGTCACCCATGAGGACTAAGATGGAATGTCTCATTTCCAGTAAAAAGGGTCTCCGGTTCTCTACACTCACCATACGAAACACAGCAGCATTAAGCTACTATTTCACGCTGGTATTCTGTGAGGCGTGGTCCTTCCCCGGCCGAGCCAACCCATTCGTGCTACAACTATACTTCTAATATAACTGTAGCATGGCTCTACCACGTATAAGTGTGTATTGTGTAACAGCGCTAGCAGCTAAAAGTACAATGAAATAGCTATGGAAATTCCTGTATATATCTTTAGTAAATGAAACCTTACAAAACAGGTTATCTTTAATCTGGGGGCACGGCAGTGCCCCCGCCAAGTCGAGCAAAAAAGCGGCACGGCCGTACCATCTTTTCTCGAAGCAATTCAGGCCATTTTCGACCCCTTATAACTTCATGGTCAATAAAACTAGAGGCCTGAATTTTCAGTAACCGAGTAAACATTGTATAGATATGGTATATTTAAAATTTCATTCAATTTGAACCAGTATTTTAAGAATTGTAACCAGTCAAAATTTCTTAATTTTGTCACTCACTGACTGACCGATCATCAAAACTCTAAGGCACTTCTAGCAGACATAGAAGCTTCAAATTTAGAATATAATTAGTGTTTAGTGTATAAATCAAGGAAAAACTAAAACATTTGTTAATTTCTGTCCAGTTTTTAGATACACTAACTGCATAAATAAGTTCGTAATCCCATATAAATATATAGAATTACAAAGTTACATTTGCAGTGAATGAATCTGTGTACTTGTATATGTATTACAGGTGTACATAGGTACGATGTTGGTACTCAAGAAGTAGACGTTACCGTAAAGGTAAAAAATAGGACTATCTTATATACAAAAAGAAATGAGACCATTAAAAACATAACTTGTAAAAAAAACCAAGTCTCGCAACTCAGTTCTTCTACCGTAAAAGTTGTGAGATCCATGTAATACCAAGTCGGTTAATTTATTCAGTTCCTACTTAAGGGTCCTTCTGTTTTAAGTTATTACGTAATTAGCTAACCTAACAACATTTTATAGTGACCATATCAATTTTAATAGTCTTTTATGTTTTAAATATATAGATTGCCTTGGCAATCGCATTAAGCAATCTAATTTAATATAATACGTATTACTTGTGAGATACATTGTGGTTTCATGCGATAGCCAAGAAGTCAGTCTATATATTTAAAACATAAAGGACTTTTAACATTGATATGGTCACTATAAAATGTTGTTAGGTTAGCTAATTACGTAATAACTTAAAACAGAAGGACCCCTAAGTAGGAACTGAATAAATTAACCGACTTGGTATTACATGAGTGTAACAACTTTTACGGTAGAAGAACTGACTTGCGAGACTTGGTTTTTTTCTCAAGTTATGATTTTAATGGTATTTAGAGATAGTCTAGTCCCTTAAGATCAGTTGCGTATAAAGGCGGCGTAAGAAAACCCACTACCTCATTTCAACCAGCTTTACGAGTGTGTGAACAACCTATGAAGGTGTTTTGATTGATATGATAGGCTATATTGCTAATGATGGTGATGATAAATAAAGTAAATACATGGGCAGTAAAGTTGTCATGATTAAATTCATACATACATACACACACACACACACACAGACACACACACACACACACACATATATATATATATATATATATATATATATATATAAATAAACACATACACAACATAATTAATAAACGAATAGATATTTAATAAATACTCGTATATATCGCAATAAATGTATATACACATAAAGTAAGTTGACTCAACTTTGTTGCCTACGGATTTGTTCGTAAAGTTTTCTATTAAAAGCATTTTTGACAGGTATTATTCACAGGTCAACAGGCAATTTTTTCCAGAGGGCGATGGAAGTTACTGTGAATAAATTTGACATAAACAAGGAATGGTAGAGAGGAGTAGACAGTAATATATTGTGTGAATAACGGAGATTTAGAGAATGAGTGTCACTACGGAATTGGAAACTTTCTTTTAGATAAAGGGATGAGGAAGAATCATTAAGAACTGAAAACAAAGTCGACAGAATTCGGAAATCTTTGCGTATAGTCAACCACTTTAACTGTGAGCGAAATTCTGGTACCGGATCGTATTTACGCGGGCCAATGATGAATCGTACGCAGTTGTTAAGTAATCTATCCAAAAAGTTCAGCAAGCAACTTCTGAGAAATATTATTGAGACAAACAACGGCAGAGTCAAATAATGGAAGAATTAGAGATTGGGTGAGTAGAAGTTTAGTAGGGTGCAGAAAGAACTTAAAATGATAGATGGAGCGAAGTATGCCCATACTATGTTTCTTTTTTATAAAAAAATTGTGACAAGCAAAGTTACTTTACTTGATGTTAAGTACTTACCGCGCTATTTCATCTTAGGACTAAGATAGATTTGGTAGTAGCGTGCATTGCCGTATTCCACTCTAATTGGTACGAAAGCCAGTAATCTGTGGGCAGTGTGAAGTTTGTATTGACGGCAGAAATATGTAAGAGGTACTGACGTGGTAGTCACGCTGCAGCTATGTTATGGTTGTAGCACGAATGGGTCGGCTCGACCGAGGAAGGACCATGGTCTCACAGAATACCAGCGTAAAATAGTAGTTTAATGCTGCTGTGTTTCGTATGGTGAGTGTAGAGAATCGGGGACCCTTTTTACTGGAAACGAGGCATTCCATCTTAGTCTTCAGGGATGACAACGCATCTGAATTTTTATTTTTAATCGAGGATAAATGTAGATGTTTATGGGCCACAGCATCAACTTACCATCAGGTGGCCTTTGTGCTTGTTTGTCACCCTATCCCATAAAAACCTACGTAAACAGAACACACACAGACACAGGGTGGTACCTACGTAAACAGAAAACCAGCAGGAAGCAGGAGTCCTACCATATATGATTGACTGAAGGTAAGACATAAAATTTAGTAATATACAAGCCCAAAGTTTACAAACTAATATTATGGAGCATAACTAGCGCGTTGTTATCAGTACTGGTTCACTTACCGGTGGCCTGTCATGGCGGGAGAGAAAATATTTCAAAAAATACATTTTACTTAGTGCATTCATATACCTAATCTAGCAGTAAATTTCGAAAAGCTGAATAAAAATCATTTATGAACTCAAAAGCTTCTGTATTTTAAGATGCCTAAGCCCTTTAAGCCTCGTGGTGTCATAGTATTTTTAAAGAAACTGATAGAGATAGTAGGAGACTTAACGAAATCTTAAAATTGAGCAGCATTTGAATTTTTGGGCATGAAATATTATTACTATATAAAGAGGAGGGATTTTGTTTGGGGAGTTTCGGAGAGGGCTCAAAACTTTTTTAATATACTGCAAGTAAAAAGCCGAATATATTATTACTACTTAATTTTATGAGCTTAAAGTAATATTAGACTACATGCAAAACATTTCGTGAGTTATTTACTTGAATTAATACGTTAACTACTAGAATGATATTTTAAACCGACATAACTACGACAATAAACTTTAGAGTGATGAACTAGATTGCTACTAACTGTTTACCGAGACATTTTGATAATTTTTCATATATAAACATTGTAAAGACTCCCACGCTATTCAAAACATTTTTTTTTACAAAAAAAGTTATTTTAAGTTGTAGAGATATAACAGAAACTGAGGAATTTTTATTTTAGCAGCAAAAGCACGTAACAAGCTTTACGTTGCTTGAGCTTTGTTTAGATTCTATTATAAATTCAAAAAGTTTAAAATGTTTTGTACATTTAAGTTTTTGTGATAATTTATTAGGTTTTCAAGTATATAAATATTTTTAATATGTTATTATACATACATTTTTATAATATTTAAAAAGGTAAACGTTACCCCACAGTAGGGACTATTTATTGGCCGTATACTTAATCTGTGCGGAATTCGAACTTTTCTCTTTATTATAGTAACTTACTCAGTTTCGTACTAACCGCACGTTTTTATTGGTCTTGTACTCGTTGTACCCTACAAACGATCCTCAAATGGTCATAACTATATTTGTGGCATGTACTATCTTTAGTTAACATGGTAATTAAGTGTGACAGATGAGGTGAAAACGTTTTGAATAGAATTAAATGTAGTTCGTGTAAGAAGGACTTTGTCTATCTGTGTTTGCTGTCACTGAAGCAGGATATCATAAACTGGATGAACGACATGCATGGTGAAAATGTCCTACATGTAAGTTAGGAAACGATTCTGGATAGATAGCATAGTTGGCCCAAGCCAGTTTTATTAGAACATGTAGTGCAGGAGTTGAAAAATATTAAGTCAACTTTATCTCCCTTGCTGGATGTTATTACCGATATTAAGGAAATTAAAAATTAAGTAACTGCCTTCAAAGTATCTATAGGTGAACTGTCTAGCAAGGTTCAAAACCTGGAAAATCTAACACAACGTATGGAGAAATTATAAGAGGTAGTATCTAATTTAGAAGGCAAAGTGGCCGTAATAAAAGAGGATCTCAATGACAAAAATCAATAATTGAGACTCAAAATTAAGTGAATGTGAATGGAAATAAAGTGAGTTCCTATTAAACATAATAAAAAACTAGATGTATTTATTGCGAAAAAAGGTTCTAAGGTTATGTATACTATCAATAAATTGAATATCGATTTCATAGCAAGAGTTCCCTCCCAATATTGCAAATTTAAGCAAATTATAGTGTATTTATAAAATCGTTACGTAAACGAAGACTTTATTACTGCTGCTCGTTGTCGTAAAACTTTATGTCCTGATGATATTGACTTGCATCTTACTAACAAAATATATGTAAATGATCATCTAACTGAAAAAAATAATTTAGTTTTCACCAAAGTCAAACACCGTGGCGAGGAACATGATTTTAAGTTCATTTGGGTAAAAAAACAAACAAATATATAAGCAAGAAAGGATCAGCAATCAAAGGTTATTGCAATAAATAACGAGGGTGATTTGACCAAGATTTATTGATATATTTATATTCCTCAAATTCATCTTATTCTAAAGTATTCACTTATTGCGATATGATTGCTTGGTAAGTTTGAGAATCTCCTGTTGTTATGATGTATCGATGTGTACATATATTTTCTTAGCAAATATGAGTTTAATATGTTAGTCTTGTCTGTTCAATAATTATTGCAACTTCATATCTGTGTTGAAACTACCTTTTTAAAAATAATATTTTAAGTAATTTAGTGCAGCCAACGTGTTACATCGTTTATTGTATTTTGCAGAACATAGTTTTAAATGTGGAACATAGTTTATTTACGAGATTTGTTAAAATGATTGGGCGTATCGGTTTTTTAGTAATTTATAACAACGAATAATATTTCATTATAATACAAAAACTGCAGAGGACTCCGGACTAACTAATATTTTTTTACGTGGTATGACTATAAATGACTACGATATCATTATGTTAACCGAAACTTGGTTAACATTTGGTATAGATAGCAGTGAACTTTTTGACGACCGATATATTGTATTCCGTCGAGATAGGGACTGTTCTCAAAAGCACCTGTCAAAAGGAGGTGGTGTGGCAATCGCAGTCCGTCGGAATCTTCATAATACTTACATGCCGGTATGGCAATCAAGTGTTGAAGACTTACGGGTAAAGTTATTGACTTGGGACCCAAATACAAAATCCAATGTTATAATACGTATTTGTATAATCTATCTCTGTCAAAAAAGAGGGAACTCATTTTTTATGCAACTTAATAATTTCCTAGCCTCTCGTCTGTGAGGTGGCAGATATAAGCCAGAAAAAAAAAGCCTCGTCTGTGGGCTGGCAGAATTCTGCCATTACTACACGGTCGTATTTCGCGGCAAAACCCTTATGTTTATTGATCTTTCTCAGTACAATACGATTTATGATCTTGTTCACTATTAACTTGGCTGTATTGTATACGTTAAATACTAACAATGTCTTAAGAACGTTATAATGTGGGGCTCACTTTTGTATACCCTCAGATTAGTTGGTTTAGAATGAAAGTTTTAAACATTATTTTGATGAAAAATTTGTATGAATAGCATTGGTTTTTTGTGATAGATCTATTAAAATATATACTGTTAATGTAATTAAATTCTTATTATAGTTAAACGTTTGTATATTTTTAGTTTTTTACATATAAATAAATATAATAAAGAAGTAAGAAAGTAGTTGTATGATTTAAAGAAATAGGAACAGAAACTAATTCTAAGTAATGAATAAAGAAAACAGCCACAACACGGTAGCAGTCGTTTAAAATGAGTGCTGAACACCCCTCTTGGCAAAATGTATAATTTTTTTTGATTTAGCATATGTATACAATAATAATTTAAAGTTTTCTTTCGACAGATTTTGCTCATTGAATAAAACTAAATTTTGGTGCGAACGAGCATTCAATATGTTAAAGTATTGCAATCTACTTGGATTTGATTTTAATTTTACCAGTTACTAGCGATCAGCCCCAGCTTCGCACGGGTGATATCTGGATTCTACAAAAGCGCCACCTACCGGGTCCAACTATACCTATAACCTTCACAGAAGTAGAAGCAATATGTTGACAAAGAATATGGACACATAAATTTTGCATAGTCTTGCGAATCATTCTAGGTAGCATTCGATGTTCTTTTGCGAGGATTCTCTCTATTTTCTTTCACAACTGATGTAATTTTTGGGACGATGACGATCTATATGTTTTGTATAATTAGTTTAGTTTGTCCAATATAATAGACACCAAATTCACAATCAAGCTTGTACACTCCTGCTATTGTGGAGGAATATTACACTTGATGGATGGTGGGTACGATAAAGCACCCAAAATGGAGTTTAAAGAAGGTAACGCGATTAAATCCGTAAAATTAGTTTTATTCAATGTTTAGTATTCACATAATTATTAGTAATCATTATATTTAACGCATAGTAGTATCGAAGTTAAAACAAATTACCATTATCATAAAATACGTAAGCACACGCCAGTCCATAGTTAATTTTTGGTTTTTGGATAAAAATAATAATTATATCTTGGTTTTACTTATGAAATTTAGAAATTAAACGAGATAGATAAAAAAACAACAGAATCAGGAACACACAAATTAAATTTTAATTTCTTTCCGCAGTCACAGTTATTGCCCTAGTAAAAGTTGAGCATAAAAGGCAAACCGTGAAATGAAAAGTCACATATCGAAAAACAAAAATAATTGCCGTTAAATATTTTTATAGTATTAGTATATAATGTAATATACGACAACACTGAACGTAGCGGTTCGTTTTGTAATGGAAATACCTGATTATCATTCTTGTTGTAGGTACTACCGGGTCCAACTAAAGTTTAGAACTATCTATGACTTCGTCGTCAAAATGAGTGTAGTCGTTTAAGAGGAGTAGAATAATTCTTATTACGAACACACTTCTTCTTCTTAAGGTGTCGTCTCCTTGCGAAGGTTGGCAATCATTAGGGCAATTTCAACTTTTGAGACCGCTGCTCTAAATAGTAATCTTGTGCTCTTCCCGAAACACTGGCGCAAGTTCTTCAGCCACGATATCCTTCTGCGGCCAGGCCTTCTTCTGCCTGCCACTTTCCCCTGAATGGTAAGTTGAAGGAGTTCATATTTTTTGGTGTTACGCACCACGTGCCCAAAATATTCCAATTTCTTCCTCTTTATGGTTGTAAGTATCTCTGTGACCTTCCGCATTCTTTGTAGCACGGTGATGTTTCGTACGCGGTCTCTCCAAGAAATTCTTAGCATGCGTCTGTACAGTTACATCTCGAACGCTTCCAGTTTTTTAGACATGGCATCTGTCAGCGTCCAAGTTTCTACACCATAGAGAAGTACAGAAAAGACAAAGCACCGCGCTATGCGTGTTCGTAGAGAAATACTTCCAGTCACAAAGAACTTTTTTCATTCTCGAAAAGGCGTTGCATGCATGCTCTATTCTGCATCGTATTTCGAAGCTGTGATCTTCTGTTTCGTCAACCATTGTGCCTAGATATTTGAATTTGGTGACCTGTTCAAGACCCTGACCATTTAAGGTATTATTACCATGTACTTCGTCTTATTGGTATTGATGTTAATACCGTATTCAACACTAACGGAAGCCACTGAATCTACTAACCTTTAAAGACCCGCAAGACTAGTAAAATTTAGCGCCAATTCCTCTTAGTACTTCCCGTGTTTAATGCGTTAGAGAACGCAAAGAGATGTCATAAGGAATTTTTATAAGAACTTAAGTGTAAATGGAAAAATGTATACATGGAATAAAAATATAGTACAAAAATATAAACCAAATAAACAGAAAGAAAAACCATACAAATAAATAAAAATAATAAATATATTGCAGCCTCGTACTGATACATGAAGTGCAGGTTAACACCGCACATAAACGACAGAAATGTAGGAAGTCGATGGATAAGTAGCTCAGGACCGCGCCTTGCGAAATTCCTTGTTTTACTAAGAGGAATTGGTTGGATTAATTCCAGCCGCCAAATTACACCAACACGCATCGTGAAATTCACGATAATATCCACACCTTCTAGAAGTTTGGCGGTAGACATTATGTTTGACTCATTTTTTGTACTATTTTTGGTAATTATAATTTCATGACTTAAGCATGTATCGAAATTACCAAAAAAATTGAAATTGTAGGTGGCAAACGAGCATACGGCTCACCTGATGGTAAGTGAGTACCGCCCATGAACAATTGCAACACTAGGGGAATTGCAGAGGCATTGCAAGCCTTTTAGTAATGAGTAGGCTTTTTTCTTGAAGGTCTCTAAGTCGTATTGGTCAAAAAAATTCTCTGGTCGTAGTTGATTCCATAAGGAAGTTGTGCGAGGAAGAACACACCTTTTAAATCGCACAGTATAGGACCGCCAGTCATCCACACGGTATAGATATGTAGTATCACGAGTTTTGTTGCGATGTGTGATGGTGTAATTGTGCAGCTGGAATTAGTCCGAACAATTCCTCTAAGCACTGCCTGTGGTATAAAACACGCAGAGAGATGAAAAATATCTTCAAAGTACCAGTGAGACAGGCTGATTGGAAACAGGTCGGTCGCCGACGATTCGAACGGCCTTGTACTGGATGCGATAAAATTAAAGGAGCTAGCGCTGGGGAGCTCCGGCCCAGAGATGGGAACAGTATTTTATGGGCGGGCAAACCTGCGCCTAGTAAAGTTGCAGGTGGTGTGCCGGCAATAAATTCTGTCCCGCTCTGCTAAGCACGCAAAGTTCTTAGGGGCCAATTTGGCCTTCTCTTCCAAGTAAACACGAAACTGTACATTACTAAACATGACGATGCCGACGATTCCGATCTGGCAAAGTCAACAAGGGGAGTGCCTTCAAACTAAAAAGATACTACAATGGGATTCATTTTAGCGGTAAACGCGCAAACTTGTGTCTTTTGAGGATTAAACTGGACTAGATTTAGTTATCTCCAATCCGAGATTTTGTTCAACAAAATCTCGACTTTAGACACAAGTTTATCCCGGTACTCGGCGACATTTTCTGAGAAATATTGGAACGGCCGGTGTATAAAGCATCACCATTGCTGTCGTCTGCATAACACTGAATGTTACCAGTTTACAACATATCATTGATATACAGAAGAAATAGCGTTGGTGATAGCACAGTCTTGTGTAACACCAGCATTAATGGAGTTGTAATCGGAGCATGTACCGTTTACTACGATCTTGATACTCCGATCTGCAAGAAAACTAGTGATCCAATTACAAAATTTCTCGGAAGGCTCATAGGAAAGAAGCTTTGTAAGAAGTGCTTTGTGCCAAACCCGATCAAAGGCCTTCGCTATGTCCAAATTTCGCCCAAAGCCTTACACATGGACTCTAATGTCTCTGCCTATCTATGAGTCGGATAATCCAGAAGATCACCAGCTGAGCGACCCCAACGGAAACCGTACTGGCAGTCACTAATCAGCTGGTAATCCTCAAGGTACCTCATGAGCTTGCAGTTTATATGGATTCCATTGTTTTGAAGAACAATGAGGTGATAGCGATAGGTTGTAAATCTATGTTTTCTTGCCTTTGTATCTTTTAGTTAATAAGTTTTTATTGGTTAGTTTATCTTCATTTAAAACAGTACTAATAGAAACGAATATATAATAAGTATGTGTATATATACAGGTATATATTTTTTTACAGAAAAAGTGTAAAAAATAAACATACAGTTATCATATCTACCTTGGGGTTAGTGAATTCTGCGGCTTATAAAGATCTATTTTTATATCTTTCTTTGATTAAGAACAAAAATGCAGAAACGTTTTTAGAATTGAGGACTTGGATAGAATGCCTCATTTCCAATCACCACACAAAACACGGCAGTATTAAGTTGCTATTTTACACTAGTATTTTGTAAGAGAGTGGTCCTCACTGGGTCGAGAATTGAGTTATACAACACAGGGTTATATAAATCAATGGGGTCGAGCCATCTCACTTGTGCTACATAAGGGAGGTTATAACTGATGAATTAGATCATAGAGTCCGTGAGCCATAGTGTACCAGTTATGGGAAAAAATACATTATATTTTTTTTTAATTTATCGATGTTTTAAAAATTAATTAAAAAGGTATTGACTGCAATGAAATTACTATTTTTTACAATTAAAAGACATTATATGTTCATTATATATTCATTATTAAAAAATAAAAGCAAGCAAAATAAAAGCATTAAAAATACCAGCCGAAAACATCATAAATTTTAATCATTTTAAATTAAGAATTTTAAAAGACTGACAAATAAAAAAAAACATTGAAACATTTCGCGTACAGAATATTTTAGAAACATCTACGTTTTGTTAACTTTTTAACAATGTATAAACTTGCGATCGACTTATGATTTACCAAAAAAAACGCATTTAAGATAGTACAGGTATCGAATTTCTGGGAAACGATCGTTTTACTTAACAATCTTTTTACTGTCGACCAACACGAAATTAGTAATCTTCAACACATTTTCCTACTGTTTATTATTTAGTTCGCCGCCTGTGATGGTTTACGAACGATAAATTCTCACAAGTGTTACTTGGAACACGCCTAAAAAAGTCGAAATGAATGAATAATGTTGGTCAGTTTATACTGCTTGCATCGTTCAGATAATGTTATGTACGTATTTTGCAAACCAATTAATAACTCGGATTCCGGACAATGATTTCTCATCTTATGGCTTAGCTAATGAATTAGTTTTGTGATCGAAGGTGAGTAAAGGACTTGTGGTAGTACTAACACTGCAACAAAGCTACACGAACGTTATCATCTCAGCAGAACGTAATCGAAACTGCCGTCATGGCCAGCAATATTCTAACAAAGAATACACTGACATTATGTTTTGTTACGTCTATTGCTTAGGTGAGTCACCTGCGCAATAGACGTAATGCACAATGCAGCTGCGCGACGTAAATACATCCGTCAATTTTCTGATCACCGTAGACCCGATGTAAGCGTATTTGATGGTGTTTATCGGCAACTCCGAGAAACTGGTAGTGTACAAAGAAGAACAAGCGATGTTGGTAGACCGCGCGTGTATACTGTGGAAAACGAAGAAGTCATTCTTCGATGGTTTGCGGAGTGTCGAACAGTGTCCAAAATACTGTCACATTACAACTTGTCACATCTTCATGGAAAGCATGGTTTACAGTGCATAACACTGTATCCACTTTACCCGTATCATTACACTCCCGTACAAGTGACTGAAGAAGGATATCCTATCAGGAGGTTAGATTTTAGCAGGTTTGTGCTTGATGTCAAATTAGAAAATCCAGCGATATTTCAAAATATTTTGTTGACAGACGAATTCAAATTTGATAAAGATGGTATATCAAATTATCATAATTTTCGCTAAAAAAAGAAGAAATATTCATCAAAAGACGCAAAAAGAATCACAAAGATGATTTCTAGTTAAATGTGTGAATGGGATTTACTGAAATAAATTTGATTGTTCCTCATTTTTATCCACCTGATAATTTAAATGGCGAAAGTAACGAATATTTTTAAGAAATTATTTGGTTAACCTACTTGACAACGTGCCTTTAAAAACCGGAAGAAATATGATATATCACCAATCGCTAATACAGTTTTCGCCGTGGTCGGTCGGCTGGTGATTTTGGTCCACCTAACTCACAGATGGGCGGAGGTAGTAGAGTCCAAGGGGGAGGCATTGGCCGTTAGTTTGGACATTGCGAAGGCCTTCGATCGGGTTTGGCACAAAGCGCTTCTTTCGAAACTCCTTTCCTATGGGCTTCCCGAAAAATTGTGCGATTGGATCACCAGCTTTCTTGGAGATCGGAGAATCAAGGTCGATGTAGACGGTGCAAGCTCCGATTGCAAGCCTATTAATGCTAGTGTTTCACAGGGCTGCGTGCTATCGCCAACGCTGTTTCTTCTGCATATCAATGATAATTATGTTGCAAACCCGTAACATTCATTGCTATGCGGATGACAGCACTTGTGATGCTCTTTACACTGGCCGTGCCAATATTTCTCAGGAAAACGTCTCCGAGTACCGGGACAAACTTGTGTCTGAAGTCGAGTCTTTGCTGAACAGAGTGTCGGATTGGGGGCGACTAAATCTAGTCCAGTTTAACCCCCAGAAGACACAAGTTTGCGCGTCAACCGCTAAAAAGAACCCCTTTGTCGTATCTCCTCAATTTAAAGGCACTCACCTTGTTGCCTCAGCCAGTATCGGAATCCTCGGCGTCGACATATCGAGTGAAGGGCAGTTTCACGGTCACTTGGAAGAGAAGGCCAAATTGGCCTCTAAAAAGCTTGGCGTGCTCAGCAGAGCGGGACAGTATTTCATGCCGGAACACCGCCTGCAACTTTACAAAGCGCAGGTTCGGTCGCACATGGAATACTGTTCCCATCTCCGGGCTGGAGCTCCCCAGTACCAGCTCCTTCTACTTGACCGCATCCAGCGCAGAGCGGTTCGAATCGTCAACGGCTGACTGCTTTCCGATCGGCTCGATTCACTGGCGCTGCGTGGAGATGTTGCATCTATTTGCATTTTCTTTCGCATATACCATGGGGAGTGCTCTGATGAATTGTTCGGATTAATCCCAGCCGCCAAATTTCGTGAACGCACTACGCGGCAAACGTTCCGATACATCCACACCATCTGGATGCTTGGCGGTCCACCACTGTACGTTTCAAAAGGAGTTTTTTTCCGCGTACAACCTCTCTGTGGAATAGCACTGGCGGATTTTCCGGACCGATACGACCTGGGGACCTTCAAGAAAAGAGCTTACTCCTTTCTAAAGGGCCGGCAATGCACCTGCGATTCCCTTGGTGTTGCGGCTGATCATGGGCGGCGGTAGTCACTTAACATCAGGTGAGCCGCATGCTCGTTTGCCCCCTCTTTCATAAAAAAAAACAAGATGGTTGTTTTGCACGCTTTAAAATAACTATGTGACAGTGGCTGGACAATAATTTCCCCATTCGATGGATTGGTAGAGGAGGACCCATTCCTTAGCCTGCGAGAAATCCTGGATTGATGCCGATGGACTATTTGGGACAGAAGTTTGGAGTCATATAAAATCGTTAGTTTACAATATCTCTCCTGTACTCGTATCATCGATTGAGGAGATGAGCAGAGAATTATCAGTGCATCAAATAAAATTACGACAACTTTAACAAGTAAAAGTAGTAAAAATGGAATTAAGAAAAAGAATGTCTTTGTGTAAGGAACAGAGGGAGGGGGTTTGTAACACTTTTTGATACAGTCTTAATTATTTTTGATTACATAATTCAATGTTTTGATGAAAGATGATTTGAAAAAAGACGATTTTGTACTGATTTCTTATATTTACGCGAACACTACGCATTGAAATAATACTAGTTTTTACGGAATTTATCGCGTATATTTAACTTTTTAAATACATACATATATTTAAAAAAAAAGTTAAATATACGCGATAAATTCCGTAAAAACTAGTATTCTTTCAAGACGATTTTGTCCTAACTTCTACGATAATACCTCTGTAAGCTCTGTAATTTTGTACCTGAATTTTAGTTTAAATACCTCATTAGAAAGTAAAAAATATATAAGTATTTTTAAAATACTTTACATGCCAAATGTCTCAGATTTGGTGTTTTTTTGTCATTCTTTTGGAACTCTTTAATTAAAGTGATTAAAATTTATGACGTTTTCGTCTGATATTTTATAATGTTGACAGTTATACAGACAGTTATTGTTTTGGTGTTGGTAATAAATGCTGTCATGTCTTTTCATAAAGAAATAAAAACAATAATTACAGACAATTTTTTGATTTATTTTTAAAACGCCTTATCTCGATAAATTAAAAAAAAACTTTAATGTATTTTTTCTCATAAATGGTTCACTTTTGCTTAGGGATTTTATGGTCTAATTCATCAGTAATAAGCTCCCCTACAACCTCCCAGCAGGAATAGGTCGAATAACCAGTAACCCCGTATAATAAAATCTTCTTTATTGTAAACCAAAGAAATATAAACATGTTTTAATTATAATTGTTAAGAAATCATTAAACATATTGTTAAGGAAAAAACAAAAAAACGGTATGATTGCACCATAGCAATTTCTTCCAGAAAATTAAAAAAAACAATTACGATAGATCAGTAAAAAAAGGAAGTGAAATGGCTTTAGGAGAGGAAGTCAGTTAGTTTACGACGGGCTGTTTTCCGCAACTCCACGTCTAAGCGCGTATTTTGCGTGCGTTAGGGGAGGAAAGTTTTTCCTTGAACTATTTCTTGAATAAAATATTGGTTAAGTTATGAGCACGATTAATTTACAAAGATAAAATTATCCAAGTTTTACTCTATGAACGATGAGGATTTACAATACTCTTCTAATCAGGTGTACAAATTTAACTCTAACTAAAAACCTGAATAATCAATATCGTCATCGTTAAAGCCTATCAAAAGTCCACTGTTGAAAATTCCCATAGATTAATTCATATGCGGGAAAAATCGATATTTTGAAATAAAAACCAAATAATGAAATAATGGACTAATCTGGAATGTAAAGAAGTTTAAATAAGTTTAATTAGGTTTATTTTATAAGGTAGTTGTAGCAGCTAATCTCTGAAGCCATAAGGTGCTTAACGGAATATTAGACTACAAATTAATGTTGTTTCAGAAGTGGCATAAAACAGTTCATGGGATGGTGAAGGAGATAATTCTGAGACTTAATTAAACTTTGCTTAAAAAGAGCTTGCATCAATTTAAGATAATAGTTATCAGTCAAAATATGTTTCGTCATTGTTAGGCAAAAGTAAATCTTATACCAAAGTGTTAAATAATTTTTCATTTTAGGAATCATAATTAGAAGTAAACCTTAGTTTATTTAATAAAACACTTGTTATTTTTAAAAATTCGCGATCTATCGACTGTTTTCTATCATCAATGAACAAAACGTGACTGAGGTGTTTGGTATCCTGATGTAGTTCGTCCTTAATTAAAATTGTTTCTCTTTTAGTTTTTCCATAAATATAAGAAATCATTGCATTTCTTCATCGTACTCATTTCAGCCTATCAACGGAGGCCTCTCCCATAGATTTGATCATAGGTGAGATATATTATGTTATAATTGTCACGTATGGCAAATATTTTTTAATATTTTGAGCTGATATCAGGAAGATACTACTGCCCATATCTGTTTTATTTCACCCTGTAGCCATCTATTGCTACTAACCACATCCGTAGGACGCGATGGGTAAGTAGATTCTCCTATAGCAATGATTAAATATCAATTTATAACCAGTTTCAAAAATAAATAAACAGTGCTTAAAGAAAAACACGATAATGAAATCATAACGAAACAATACTTAAATACAATTTATGCATTTTTAATAATGTAATATCATTAGTAAAAATTAATTATTACACATAATTTATCAGCACGTACTTGTTAAGATACTAAAACAATAATTTGTATAACAATAATTTTATTTTATTTAAAGATAATAAGCTTTCTCAAATTTACCTACTCATAATAAGTCTACACTGCAAATATGAGTTCAATCCCACGGTCACCATCAAAACGGTTAATTTATGTTTACAGTGCTGATTACTATATGCTTGTGGCAGAAATAAAACAACGCACATACGCACGCCCACACGCACACGCACGGTTAGAAAACGAACACATGCGCACGCGCACACACACATACACACACACACACACGCGCGCGCGCGCGCGCTTTTACACGAAACCCTCATTAAATAAATATAAGCTAAGTTTCTTTACTTTTTTTAATTTTGTGTTTATGAAATTATTGCTGTAGAAAAGTGGGGCATCCTACCACAAGTATAAATTTACTTAAAATGATGTCGTAAATGAAGCATACAACTGCAAGACTTCAAAATAATATAAGTTCATACTGCGTAGATCGGAACAAAAGTTATTAATTTTTGTTCCGATCTATGGTAACCTGTCTTAACCGCGGTTAACTATGACGTCTGGACGTTGAACATCTCACCATGTGACCATGGGTGCTGTAAACTGCTCGAAACATCGGTTATATAAAAAAAAAGTTAATATAAGTCATAAAATTTGTAAAAACTAGTAGAAATAAATAATTTTTTGTTTTCATTAGAATAATATAAACTTAGTGATATATTATAACGAAAAAGTGACAGCATCCATATTTTCGAAACTTTTCAACAGACAAAAGATTTCGTTTGACAGTCTAAAAACACTCAAGCACACAAAATAAATTAAAGTTAGACAAAATATAAACTAAAAATAAGGAAATATGTCGTAATACTAAAGTAAAACGAAAATTAAACTTAAACGAAATACTGAAGTAATGTATTAAAGTTTAATATACTCTTTTAAGCTCTGCTAACACGTTTCAAAGTATAGGTTTTCTTATATATATTTAAAAAAAACTTATATTTGAGTGGTGGTCATTCGAGCTAACAGCGTAGACGATAACTAAGGTAAGTAGCTACTCACCCCTTGATTGTGACCCATGTCCAGGGAATTATATTCATGCTATAAAGACATGAATAACTTTTTTTTTAAATTTGTCTGTATATCTGTCTATCTGGGCTAATCTTTACAATGGCTGAACTTCGCAATTAGATAGAAAGCAATGTCTGGAGGGATCTAGGCTGTATTTTACGAGTAAAGCAAAGCAATTTCTTTATAAAATCGAGAAATTGATACAAAGTGACATAACAAGTGACATATAAGTTACAACAGACTAAAAATGATAGAAATGTACTCAATTACTTAATTTTAGAGAGGTTCAATCAATTTTGTTACAATAATATAAAATATATAGACGTCAGCAATTTACATGTTTATTGTATTTTATTTTTTCTCTTCACAAAGGTATATAATTTCACATTATTTCTTAAATAATACGGTTGCAGATAATTTTGACCTTTGCGAGAGACTGGTTTCCATACTAGGGTAATTCCTGTGTTATAGATCACCAGGCCCTCACCCTAACGGATAGCACGTATTACATTTTCAAAAATATTACAAGAGAAATACAAGAATAAGAAATATTTCAACAAGGAAAGATTCTATATGTTGTTTTTAAAGTTATTTCTATATGTGTAATAGTGTTTATGAGTACGTGTGTGCATGTGTGTGTGTGCGTGTGTGTGTGTGTGTGTGTGTGTGTGTGTGTGTGTGTGTGTGTGTGTGTGTGTGTGTGTGTGTGTGTGTGTGTGTGTGTGTGTGTTGTGTGTTTTTAGGATAATACTCTCAGTAAATTTTTCAGCATCCATATAATCGATATTTAGCAACTACTTCTGTAATTTTTGTTTACATGCATGTTTTGGTAGAGAGTAAATTGACAAAAGTTTATTTAATTTGTTATAAAGGTAACCACCAAGGAAGCAAAAATGCTTATGCGAAAATTTTGTCTTTAGAAGCTTACTGGGGCAAACTACATATTTCTTTCTTTTGTCATTATTATAGGAGGACTCATACTGTATAAGAGAGTAGCAGCGTATTGTGCAATATAAACAATTTACGAACAGATAAGACATTACAATGTTGATAAAGGTCAGTTGTAGGACAACGGAATGGAAGAGAATTGCTTACTTTTAATAGTGCCCTCTGAGCCCTTTCTAATTGCAATATGGTCGTTTTAGGTGCTCGTCCCCAGATGGTAATGCAATATGTCAACAATGATTGGCACAGTGCAAATTATACCATTTTCTTACATTATTCTTTACTTATATTATTCTTTACTTATATTATTTACTTAAATTATTCTTTATTCTTTACTATACAAACCTATTCAAATTAAATCATATTAAATTATGTGTCTATTAATTATTACCTAATTAATATATTACATAATTTTTAAATATCTTATAAGGTAATTTAAATGCAGTTATATAAAATATATTTGAAATATCTTTAAAATCTTTGGTAACAAACTTACTGTATGATAAAGTTAGTTAATCGGTGGTTTTACCTTTTTGGAAAAACTACCCAAGACATTTCCGGGCGGAAAATAGTAAGCAACGACGTATACTTGACTATCTTTGGATTTAGCAACTCCTACACCTAGTTCTTTGCTATCCTCCCATATAACCTGTGAAAAGTGTCCCGACTTTAAATCGTGTGGTTCTCTTCCAAACTCATGCAAATTAATTTCATTATACCACTTGTCTACAGGATCTCGGCCGGAAACCTCAAAATTGGGATCTGAAGACCAAGCGTAAAATATATTTTCACCGTATTCGTTCTGATCTCTGTGTTCCACTTGTCCATTTTTAGCAAGTTTTTTAGCCCACTCTTCTGCATATTTACAAAGTTTTTTGTTAAGCTCCAGTGGTGGAACGCCGTGTTGCCTGCGATATTCGTTGTGGGCTCTTAAAAATTCTTCTTCAAATTTTTCCCCAGATATTGACACCGATCTAAATTTTGTGACTAGTTCTGTTGCTATCCCAGATAAGTTTTTACTGCTTTTAAGACTTGGAGATGGTGGTCCTATTGAAATATTACGTTCACTATAAGTGTTGGAACTGCTTAAACTTGATCGAAACTGCAAGGCGCCCGGTGGTAGAACATTTTTCACAAACTGTCCACTGTAGTTACCTGGAGGAAAGTAATTAGCCACAACATACAATTTTCCTGATTTACTTTTGGCACTTCCCACTCCTAGCTCTCGTGTATTTTTCCAAACTATCTGTGTGAAGTGTCCGCAAGTCAATATTTCGGGCTCTCTGCCAAATGAATAGTCTTTAATTTCGCTATACCATTTTTCTACACAGTCACGAGCTTTAATTTTTACATTGGGATCTGGTGACCATCCACAGTAAACGTTTTCCCCAAAATTTTGGTTAAGGCTATATGACATTGCATCTTTTTTGGCTAATTCTTCAGCCCATTTTTGACTAACTTTACAAATGTCTTTGTTGAGGATTAACGGTGGTACTCCGTGCTCTCTTCTATACTCATTGTGTGTTTCTAAAGTGTCGTTCTCAAATTCACTTGTTTTGAATCCAAATAGTTTACTCTGAAATAAAAAAAAAACAATTTTTATTAGATTACAAAAATAGGAAATTATCATTATATTGTAACATGAAATAAAGAGTTAAAATAAAAATTAAATATAATTTCCTTTCTAAGTCAGAAACTTCTTAGTTACAAAATCGTATCTCCCATATCGTAAACTGATTATGTATGACTCATTTTTGCTATTTGTTCTTAGTAATCATAGTTTTATGACTCAAGCATGAATCGAAATTATTAAAATATGTTGAAATTCCTTCAAGTTCCATGAATAACCTATTGTTAACTTTATCATTATATCATCCATTCATGTCATTGTATCTTTTATATAGTTAGTTATCACAGATTACTTTATCTATATATCATTAAATATTTCTATTTTCCTTGATTTAAAACTGTACTATCAGAAACGAGTCGATTATAAATATATGTACAGGTATATATTTTTATAAGGGTAACAAAAGAGCACAGTCTATCATCTACCTTGGGCTAAGTAAATGCTGTGGCCCATAAATATCTACATATTTCTTTCATTAAGAATCAAACTGCACAAATATTGTTACCCCTGAGGACTCTAATGTAATGACTTATTTTCACTCGCCATACAAAACGCGAGAGCGTTAGGCTGCCATATTATACTGATATTCTGTAAGAACGTGATCTGACCCGGTAAGAACTACCTGCTCGAGTCAACACATTCGTGCTGCTACTATAACGTAGCTATAACGTAGCATGGTTCTACTACGTATAAGACGCTTACCAGCTAGAATATTCCCCTGAACGGCGTCTTAAGTACCGGTTCTTTTTAGCCTTTGTTTTAAATAAACGTATACAATACAATCCTTTTAATTGTAAAGCAAGGAAAGGATTAACATGTTTAATTTTAATTGTTAAGAAATAGGTAATTATAAATATTAAGGCAATTACAAAGACGGTGTCATTGCAACATAGCAATTTCTTCCAGACAACCCAAAAATAATTACGAGATTGATAGCGATAGATCAGTGCAAAGGGCAACTTCTTGAATAAAATGTACGTTCATCAATGAGCACGTTTAATCGGAAAAGGTAAGATTTCTAAAGTATTAGTCTACGAACAGGTGAGGATTTACAATTCTCTTATTTCTTCTTTATTAATCAGGTGTACAAATTCCACTCTTACTAAAAACCGAATAATTAATATCGTCATCGTTAAAGCCTATCAAAAGTCCACAGTTGAACATTGGCCATTCCCGTAGCTTACCTCATATGTGGGAAAAGTTGATATTTCGAAATACTAAGCCAAATGATGTAGTAATGGACTAATCTAATGTTCTAATAAAATAAATTTCTAAGTTAATGGTAGTAGCTAATCTCTGAAGCCATAAGGTGCTAGAGGGGTTATTAAACTCCAAATTAATGTTATCTCAGAGCAGGCTTGTAACAGTACATGGGATGGTGAAGGCGACATAATTCCGACAAGTAATTAAACTTGGCTTCAAAACAATGTCGATCAAATATATTATGTAGTCATTGTAACGAAAAACTATATCTAATACTAAAATGTTAGATCAGTTTCTGCTTTCGGAATCTTGATTAGAAATAAAAATTATTTAATTTAATAAAGCACTTGTTTATGTTTTATAAATTTCTGATTTTTCGACTGTTTTCTAGCATCAATACTCAACAATGACTAAGGTGTTTGGCGTCCAGATGTAGTTGGTCTTAAATTATTTTTTGTAAGAAAATTATTCCCTTTGTACTTATATTAAATAATTGAATTTTAGTCAACTTATTTTACATCATCGTTTTCATTTCAGCCTATCAACACAGATCTCCCCCGTAGATTGCATAATAGAGGAGATTAAATCATATGGGAGAAAAGAATATATTTATTATTATAAATTGTTATCAGAAAGATACTGCTGCCACGTACCACATCAATGGGACGTGATGGGGTAGCTGATCCTCTTATACTAATCATTTAATATCAATTTATAACCTGTATTTTTTTATAGGATAGGATGACTAACGAGCACATAGCCCACCTGATGGGAAGTGGTTGCTTTGGCCCATGGACATCTACATTTATCCTTGATTACGGATCAAAATGCAGATGCGTTTTCATCCGTGAGGACTTAGATGATATGCCTTGTTTCCAGTAAAAAGGGTCTCCGGTTCTCTACACTCACCATACGAAACACAGCAGCATTAAGCTACTATTTGACGCTGGTATTCTGTGAGAGCGTGGTCCTTCCCCGGTCGAGCCGACCCATTCGTGCTATAACTAGACTACTAATATAACTGCAGCATGGCTTTACCACGTTATAACAATGCAGAAAAACACAATAATGAAATCGTACCAAAACAATATCTAAATATTATTTACGCAGTTAATGTCATATCATCATCATATTATTAACAATCAAATCTTTCAAATAATTTTATCAGCACGAAACTGTTTAGATACTAAAAGAATAATTTTTATCACACTAATCTTGTATTTATTTAAAGCCAATGAGCGGTCGTTTATTTAAATTTACCTACTCACAGCACGTATACATTGCAAATATGAGTTCAATCACCATAGTCGCCATTAGAATGTTAATTTCAGTTGAAAGTGCTTGTGGGAGAATAAAAATAATGCACATGTACATGCGAACTCGCACACCAACACGCACACGGAAACGCAACGCACACGTCTACGCACTCGGCTATTAACACAAAAACAACTTAGAACCATATCATAGATATCCCTAGTTCAGACACCAGACTCTCTGCTCATAGTCTTAAAACATAGCCCATACTTTAACTATGTTGAGACTAAATTGAAAGAGTAAATAGACATTTATTATTAATAAATTTATAATAGAGTTATATTTTGCTTAACACTTCAATGTTTATCTTACATAATATGTCAAATTCCGGTGTTTTAATTCACGTCTTGGAATCAGCTAGACCGATTTTAATAAAAATAATTATGGGGTAGTAACGGTGCCATCTGGATTGCTCTTTACTATAGTTGGAGCAATCAAATAACGCTGTTATCGAGATCTAAAAATCGGGAAGAAACCAGGACAGATCGCTAGTGACGTATTTAAAACAAATTAATGTACAATATACATGTATATTCACAAAATCATATTTACTTATACTAAAATGGTACAGAATTTCGCAAACCTTCTAATATTTAACGAAACACAAGTTATTATGTTTGTTTGAAGTACTAAAAATAATATTAACATTAATGGCGAATAAACGCATTTCCGATAGCGATAAAGCACTACATGAACTAGTAAGTTACGTATTTACGAGTATTATTATATTATTATAGAACGTTGTTACTACAAAAATTATCTCCGTTTATAAACAAAATAAAGTTTCTGTCCGTAACATTGAACATTGGTTTCTATTATCGGGTATTTAATATTGGCTTCTATTAACCTCACAGTAACCGTGTAGTATAGGTTAGGTGTAAGAATATCCACTAAGTACCTCATATCATCCTGAGGGCGTCGTAATAGGCCTCAGAGGGAAAAAGAAACAGAAGATGGGCAGCAGCATCTTCCTGATAACAACTCAAAATCATAAAAAACTGCGGGTGCCAAGAGTGGCAACTATGGCGAACTCACCCCCCCCCCGCCATGAGGCTATCTTTGAGGGAGGCCTATGTTCATCAGTGAACTACTGTTGGCTATAATGGATGAGTACATGAAGACAAGAATCAGTCAATCAGTCAGTGATCGCAAGGGTGAAAACTGGCAGCAATTACCGAATGGTTGGAGAAACACTGAACCTAAACGTTAAGTTGGAGATGTTTCGTCTAATGAAATCAACGTTCCGTCCCCCTCGTGCTCTAATCCAGAATCCCGAAACCTTTCAGCTCGTGTTACGTAACCACTTTCAGTGCCTAGAAGTTTGCAATGTAGTGGACGATATGAATGACAAGCTCGTGGAAACTGTCCATGCGGTCGGATTTAAGTTCTGCAACACCCGTCGCAGAAGAATACAAATACTCTCCGATCACACTCTTAATCTCATGGCTGTTAGACGGGAGATGAGGCTGCAATCGTCAACAGATTTGACAGCATACAGGCAACTGAACAGACAGATCTCCAAATGAATGCGGCGAGACTTACGCAACTTTAATACTGCTCGTATTAAAGAAGCAATCGAGCGGAACCAGGGTTCCAAAGTTTTTGCCAGAGATTTGTCTGTTAGTAAGAGCCAACTGTCAAAGCTAAAGACTGAGTGTGGCAGCATCGTTTCCGGGACACCTGAGATTTTGAGTGAGATTGAGAGGTTCTATGGGTCTGTACACATCATCGTTGGAGCCACACGCAAGTTTGAGTAACGATCCAAGAGCAAGTCTTATCGGACACTATTCCGATGATATCCCGGACGTCAGTCTAAGCGAGATTAGAATGGCTCTCCAGTGCCTTAAAACGGCAGGGCCCCAGGCGAGGATGGAATTACAGCGGAGCTTCTGAAAGCGGGTGGAACACCGGTACTTGAAGTCCTTCCGAAGCTCTTCAATTCCGTACTCCATGGTGGTACTACTCCAGAGGCGTGGAACAGAAGTGCGGTAGTCTTGTTCTTCAAGAAAGGCGATAACGCTCTCTTGAAGAACTACAGACCGATTTCCCTTCTGAGCCGCGTCTACGTGCTGCTTTCAACAGTCATTACGAATCGTCTCGCACGCAGACTCGACGACTTCCGGCCTCCCGAACAAACCGGTTTCTGAAAAGGATTCAGTTCCATAGACCACATGCATACCCTGCGGCAGATTGTACAGAAGACCGAAGAGAATAATCTGCCACTTTGCCTGGCGTATGTGGACTATGAGAAGGCCTTTGATTCTGTTGAAATTTGGGCGGTGCTACAGTCACTTCAGCGGTACCAAGTTGACTGTCGGTATATCGAAGTGCTGAAGTGTTTGTACAGTAGGGCTACGATGGTTATCCGAGTACAGAACCAGAGTACGAAACCTATCCAACTGCAGAGAGGTGTAAGACAGGGTGACGTTATATCCCCGAAACTCTTCACCGCTGCATTGGAAGATGTTTTCAAGCTACTGGACTGGAAACGATACAGTATCAACATCAATGGCGAGTACATCACTCACTTTTGATTTGCCGATGATATATTCCTTAGGGCAGAATCGCTGTAGGACCTAAGCACTATGCTCAATGACCTCATTGGTGTCTCCCAACGGATAGGTCTTAAGATGAACATGGACATTTCAAAGATCATGTTTAATGTCCACGTCACACCTATGCCGGTAGTTGTTGGAAGCACTATGCTCGAAGTTGTTGACGAGTACGTTTACCTGGGACAAATAGTCCGGCTAGGTAAGTCCAAATTCGACCGAGAGGTCAATCAACGGATTCAACTCGGCTGGGCAGCGTTCGGGAAATTACGACATATCTTCTCGTCAGGTATACCTCAAACTCTGAAAACATGATTGTATAACCAGTGCGTGTTGCCAATGATGACTTACGGATCTGAGACGTGGTCCTTCACTGCTGGCCGTATGAGGACGCTCAAGGTCACTCAGCGAGCTATGGAGAGAGCTATGCTCGTAGTTTCGCTGCGTGATAGCCTCAGAAATATCCGCAGTAAAACCGGAGTGCACATACACATATCGCAATAGATTAGTAAGTTGAAGTGGTAATGTGCCGGCCATATAGCTCGAAGATCCGATAACCGATGGGGAAGAAAGGTTCTCGAGTGGCAGCCTCGTACCGGCAGTCGTAGTGTAGGATGACCCCCCACTAGATGGAGTGACGTCCTTGTAAGACATGCAGGAAGTCGATGGATGCAGATGGCTCAGGAACGTGCTTTGTGGCATTACTTGGGGAAGGCTTACGTTCAGCAGTGGACTTGGGAAGGGCTGTAATGATGATGAAATATTTACTGCTGGCCTTATCCATAGTATGCCTCATATCTGTATTTAAAAAAGTATAGCTCTTGTTAGCCTCGCCAAGACTCAAATCGGTTCACCCGATTTTGATGAATTTTTTTGCATGTGTTTGGAAGGGTCCCTGGATGGTTTATATCTACAAATGGACCCGATATGTGGCACTTTTGTCGATATTCATATCACGCACGCAAAGGCGGGGCGGATTGCTATTGCGAAATATTAGCCATAGTTGCCAGGCTTTGCAAGTGGATGGAAACCACAGTTATAATTATATTGTGCTTTTATTAGGAAAATTATGTTAATGCACGTCTGTTTGTGTAATATGTATATTACTCTTTTATGCTGCTACATGGCTATCAAGTGGTTATCGCAAGAGACTACAGCGTGATATAAAACAGGAGTTGACAGCAGCATTTTTCTGATAACAACTCTAAATAAAATATGTATATTGCTAAACATTATAATTGAATCCTTATAACATATTAACTTATTCATAAGTTACAAAAGAATATTGTTGTTACGTTAAAAGCGAAACGATGAAATACAGGTTACTTTAATAATTGATTCTTATTACCAATCTATTTAAAGGCCGTAGGTAGAGGTCAACGTATAATACAAGAATAGCGATACAAGCTTGACTTCGTATTGAATGTAGGAACAACACTATTTTTGCTCAGGTTTCTGATATTATGTATATTATGTCTGAAATATTTTTTAATTATTACTAGTTTTAAAACCTGCGTAATGACTAATGTGTGACTGCATTTTTTCACTTTTTTCATGAGAACGTGAAATATCACTGTTGGGCTGAGTATCTTCTATTTTAAAGATAAATTTTCCACAATTGCCAATTTGCTTTATGCACGTGGCACGCTTGGCATGTGGATAGGTCATTGAAGTTACAGACGTCTTTCAACTTTTTTATAGAAATAGGGGTGACAAACGGGCACCAGAAACGGTCAGGCCTCATTTAATTTATACATTTCAAGTTCTCAGAATATTTTAAATTTTCAAAGCTTGGAGATTTACTAATCAATAATCCATCACTGCTTAACACTTTGGAAATCAGAACTTAAGATACGATTTAAAATATGTCGATAATCGAACTTAAGTGTGACAAAATTTAGAGGGAGCGCACACCCAGAACCAAGTAAAATATTCAAACTTTAAACAAAAGTAAAACCGACTCTAAAACACAAATGGCTGATTTTTCAATCTTCAGGTAACAGTTATCTATGAAATAAAAATTAACTTGACTGAAACGCCGTTAAACTATTGAACTATTCTGTTCATGAAACAGTAATTTCAACTTATTTATGTTGCATGTTATCCTATGAATAAATTTCAAGTAAGTATCGTAAAATTATTCTTAAAAAATAATAAATTATTTTACACAATTTAGTAGTTTTAACCGATGCTAAGACAAAGTTTATCGAAGAATTACAGCGCTGCCTTTGAAGTTGAAGTGAACAATTAAAGTTTAATTATTTGATAGGACTAATCAATTGTTAATTTGTAATGGGTACCACAAAGGAGTGCAATACTATGCCGGTATCTGTCTTTCCGTACGAATACAATCTAGAATCTTCAAGGCAAGAGTGAATAGACTTTTGTTATGATAAGACAGTGCGATTTACCATCTATGGCATGTGGTGTTATGGTTTATTAACGCATTATTAACGCTCGCTGTAAATATAACAGAACGCGAGTAAACCGGGTTCGATCCCCGCCGGCACTAATAAAATTGTTAATTGCAATTTTAAGTGCTGATTTACCATGTGCTCGGCGGTGAAGGAAAACTTCGTAAGGAAACCTGCATGTCTGAGGAATAAGATAAAAAAAATATTTCGAATACATGTGAAGTTCGCCAACACGCATTGGGGCAGCATGGCGGACACTTCCTTGCCCTAAAACCCTCTCAGAAATGAGGGGAGGCCTGTGCTCAGCAGTGGGACGTATATAGGCTGTAACTTTACTTTTTTACTTTACAGTGATTGTTGTCATTTTTATTATATATATATATATATATATATATATATATATATATATATATATATATATATATATATATATATATATATGCTTATAATAAATAAAAACGTCACTGGCCTACGTTGACAACTAGAACATCGCCTTTAATAATTTCACCCCCTATTTTCTAAATTTAAATATAAATTTTTTTCCTAAAATTTAATTTAGCTACCTTTACCGTCACACATATCATCAAAACCAGTTCGTAATTGGTGAAGATATCACGTAACATTTATAAAAAAACAGAAGCGGTTTATTTAGAGAACCTTTTCCTGTTTTGAAAGGGAAAAGTAAAAATTTTTACTTTTTCGATGTTACTGAAAATTCTGGCCGGTTCAGAACTTTCAACATTATTGAAGTTTTTACCGTAGGCAATACGAGAGAGGAGAACTTTATCTTTGTATATACAATACAGTTGAATTGTTTATTTGTTGTATCGAAATTACTGCTATTTATCGAGCCGAGGGGATTTTTAAATGCTCGAACTAGTTGTGAAAAAAATTCACGAACAAATAGAGAGCAGGATGATCTAAGCTATAGTTTATCCGAAAATTACATTTATACATGGTAGAGCCATGCTGCAGTTATATTTGTACAGTTGTAGCATAAATGGGTCAGCTCGACCGGGGAAGGACCACGCTCTCACAAAATACCAGCGTAAAATAATAGCTTAATGATGCTGTGTTTCGTACGGTGAGTGTAGAGAACCGTGTAAAAAACCGAGGTAAAAAGGACCCTTTTTACTGAAGACGAGGCAATCCATCTTAGTACTCACGGGTGAAAAAGCTTCAGCATTTTGATTCGTAATCGAGGATAGCTGTAAATGTCTATGGGCCACAGCAACCACTTACCATCAGGTGGACTGTGTGTGCTCGTTTGTCAACCTATCCTACAAAAAAACCCCAGAGACTTTTTTGTAACATGGATAGTAATTGGTACAAATTAGTAAAAGAAATGGTAATTGATGATCGCTTTAAAAGGTTAAATAACGCCACATTAAAAAAAACTAATCGTGGCATAACCGGTGTGGGTAACTAGTTATTTAATGTAACTAAAGATCAAAATTACGATGTGATGGGGGCGCAAGAGAACTTATTAACCAATTTCATCCCGTGGCGACTGGCGACTGTGGTCAAAGGGGACTATGGAAAAAATGATAAAAAATCCCCTTTACCTATCGTTCATAAGGCGACAATTTAAAAATGCCAAAATGACCCATCATCTCATCCATACCGTCGACGGTAATTAGCGTCAAAGTTTCAGAGCTCTAATACTGCGGTCGTCAATCCGCCTGCCAAAATTTAATTAAAAGCTTAAAAGCTTGCATTAGATGCTTTTCATTCATTCATTTAGTTTCTATATAGGTCGTTTATACTACCCTTAGAAAACCTCATAAGGGAGCTATTTTCTGTATTTGCCACACTTGGCAGGCGGGTTTGCAACCGCAGTTTTTTTTCTTGTGGTCTATTAGGAAGACGCTGCGGACCATTTTCTAATTAATTTCTCTCTGTTGCTTCTTACGACACCCACGGGATGATATGAGGTAGTGGATATTACACCCACACTATATGGTTTATAGGCTGTAACTTTTAGTTTTTACGCGGTATAACGATTTATTTTTCACATTAGCAAGTTTCTTAACGTTGTTCTTCCTTATCATCTAGAATATTCCTGAAGTACCTAAACAGTAATTATATTTTAATTTCATTTAATTTTACATTAATATTCTTAATAATTAGGTAGGGAAAATTGGTATGGTAAAAAGAAGAGGTGAAAAAGTATATATATACTACAAACATATTAATAAATGTGATTGAGTTATTTAATTAAATTCAATCAATCTTCGCTTCGAAATGCTTCGAAAGTACCGTTGCTCTTTAATATAAACAGCTTATTTAGTATGCAGATAGATAATCGTACAGAACGTTATACCGAACGATTTAGTGATGACATTTTTAAATATTCTGATGGTTACCACGAATTTGCTTTAGCTAGTTTGCCTGCAGTTGTTACTTCCACGCAGACGCAGTCTAAAAGTTAATTTACGGATCTAGCTAGGTGCCTTTTCAAATTAATACAAATTACATTTTAGATCTGATAGCAAAAGCTAGGAAAATATAGGTAAATGTTAATATGATATTTACAAATAAAAAAATACTGTTTGTAATCGAATTTTACTGATGAGGCGATGCATGCGACGCGTCGGTGGCCATGGAGTATGGAGTACTAATAACAGTACACTTACTTGACGTAAAAAAACTAAATTTATTGTTCCTTTCTCTCCTATTCATGGACTTGTGTTCCTTACTCGCATGGAATTCTTCCCATTTTCGCACTATACACTTCTTCTTTACCGAAATAATTTATTAATAAAGTGGTGTAATTACGATATATTTTCAACAAATTTATATTTAGCCATTTGCTCGACAGTCTCAAGTCGTCAAGGTAGCCATTCACATAGCATCGGTATGGATTATCGAAAGACCCTCGAGTGTCAATTAGCACACCTGCTATTTGGTCAACTAGACGATCCGCGAAAACGATGACGTCTGTTCATCATTAGTTTTGGTTTATTAAAATGTATTGTGGGTCCTTGATTGTCATTTTTGTGAAACATGGCTCTGCGTAACATTTATAAATAACGAAAGTATCGCAACTTTTTTCTTTTATTACATTAGCAATAAAATCTACATGCCTCTGATATTTTTTTAACGTTACGTATTACGCTCGCCTTACACCTTACGCCTTACGCTCGGAGAGTTAAGCACATATTTTTTCATAGGCAGAAGTACTAAGCTAACGATTACTTCATTCCGCCCTGACCACAAAAACTCTTCATACCTTTCATACAGCAGTATAAACATGGTAGGTAATAAAATTACTGGTCCGTAAGAGGCAGACTGATTGGCTCGGTCGTTCGGACCGTCGCAAACATCAACACTCACGCTACAACCGATGCAGTCATCACACAAGTCTAATTAATAAAAGTCTGAATTCCGTTAGACAACCTTTATAGCTGTCGCTACTTGAATGCTTCCATAAGCATTTGACTGCGACACTGAGAGTCTGTAGAATCTGCAGGTTCAAGTATACAGTAACAGTTATTGTTTGTAGTGCCTACAAAACTTTTTAATTTATAGAACTCCTCCACGATACGGAACAAAATCCAACTAATGTTTTTTTTTATAGGATAGGGTGACAAACGATTACACAGTCCACCTGATGGTAAGTGGTACATCTATCCTCGATTAGAAATCAAAATGCAAATGCGTTGTCACCCGTGAGGACTAAGATTGAATACCTCGTTTCCAGTAAAAAGGGTCTCTGGTTCTCTACACCAACCATAAGAAACACAACAGCATTAAGCTACTATTTTACGCTGGTATTCTGTGAGAGCGCGTATCTTCCCCAGTCGAGCCAACCCATTCGTGCTACAACTATACTACTAATATAACTGCAGCATGACTCTACCACTTATGAAATATAAAAAAAAACTATGTTTAAAACAATAGTTGGATTTTTTAAAAGCATTTTCTATGTTTATACACATAACTACATATTATATACAACATATTTATTCAGTTTATACGATAGTTACAAGTACATTAACTATAGATTGGTCTTTAAATGAAACGTATCAAAAGTTACTGAATCTAATGTTGTGGGCGTATTTATAATTTTATATACATACTTTGAGAGAAAATATTTTCGTTTGTTTCCTACGCATCTACCTCCCACATCGTGTTGCCTGCCTACACATTTGGTACTACGCCTACATCGCAGCTGTTATATTTTTACTAACTTTCATAGCCATCTGAAAGACGGTCAATATTCACTAATGTACCTAACATAAAGCAATATAAAAACTGAAGTATAAATGTATGAAGCATAACAACGCAATGCCACGGAATTGCAGGTGCGTTCTTCTTTGACAAACTATTGCCGCGCTGCCCGCGCCTCTCTCGTTTTGCCACGTAGCCAAACTGGACCGCATGCACTTAAAGGTTCGTACATACGCATACGTACACCACACACACACACACACACACACACACACACACACACACACACACACACACACACACACACACACACACACACACACACACACACACATACTGCGTAGTTGGGCATGAACCAGTCTGAGTATTTTATATCTAATGTAAATGAGATCCTCACTGCAATCTGTCTCTGTCTGTAGATATCTACATCTATCCTCGTTTGCGAATCAGCATTAAGCTGCTATGTTACGCTGATATTCTTTGAGGGCGTGGTCTTTTCACGGTCGAGCCGACCAATTCGTGCTACAACTATACAGTTAATATAGCTGAAGCATGGCTCTACCGCGTTTGAAACCACGTTGTGTTTTTTATCTAACGCCAAAAGGCAATTAACGAAGAATAAATAGTAATAATTTTATAGTATCCCATTTCTACTGATAGCCATTCAATTCATTAAATTAAATAACTAATGATATTTCATAAAACTTTTATACAAATAAATTCATTCATGATACAGTTTCATAAGGACCGTGAATTAGCGGCGTAAAAGTATCGGTGCCCTATATTGTTGCGTAGAAGTCAGTGTAAGTGTGTTACAGGCGACAGAGAAAAATAAGCCAGATGGGTAGCAACGTCTTCCAAAAAATTAAAACTGCTGTTTTCAAACCGCCTGCCAAGCGTGGCAAATATGGCAAGTATCCCCCCATGAGGCAATTTATGAGGGAGTCATAGTTTAGCAGAGAACTTTTTATTGGCTGTATTGGTAAAGGTCACATTTAATGAATTCAATATATTTATTATTTTATAAATATTATAGCTTTGAATTTCATCTCTTACGAGAATCGGTACACAATGTCACAATGCATATCATTTGATTTGACGGCTCCGAGGCGCAGTGGCTTAGCAATGAGTTGCAGCGCTAAAGGCCGCGGGTTCGAATCCCGCAGTAAAAAAGTATTTTTAACTACAAATAATTATTCCTACGTATGTAAACTGCCCTCACGATACAGGAGAAAATCCTAGTGTGGTGGTCACGTTATTTGAAAAAAAAGTAGTGTAAAACGAAGTCATATATTTATTTATAGAATAAGGGGATAAATGAGTACACAGTCTACGTCTATCCTCCATTAGCTCCACTATACTACACTACATAGGTATCTTATACCTCAGAGTCGACTGAGGTCTAAGATGAGAGATGTCTGGAATGTCATGTTTCCAGTAAAATGACTTAAGCATTTATTTCCGGAAAACAATTATTAACATACTGCTGAGAATTTAACTTTTTTTTACATCCAGATTTTGTAATCTAAATCCATCAAAATATGAATGAAAATATTCATGAATATAAAAATATTGTAATTTTTGAAATTCTAATGAGCAGTGTTACTAGTTCAGAATTTACCATTGAAGGAGCCGAACAGTAAATGAGGACATATAGAAAGTTTACAGTAGAATGAAAGAGAATTTTTCGTGAGGAAGCGAAATATACCCAAAGCAGTCAATTAATTATTGGCAATGGAGGAATTGATCAGCACACCTTAAACAGTGTCCCTGTTCACGAGAATGAATCGGGAGGGATTTTTCAAATTCGATTTTCTGATTGTGTTTGCCAAGGCCTCATATTATTTAAATTATAAATATTCTTGTAGAAACGAGAAATGTCAATATTTAGATGGTGTTAAATCTAAATCGGTTAACTTAAATAATATTAAGAGTCTAGTATCCAATCTGTTAGGTATTAATTTTCTACCTCGCTCGACTTCCTTGTGGAATCGCTACCACCGGCAAGATTTCATCACCAATAAGACTTAGGAAAAGAGCCTACCCCTTTTCAAAGACTGGCAACGCATCTGCAATTCCCCTGGTGTTGCAGATGTTCATAAGCGGCGGTAGTCACTTATCATCAGGTGAGCCGCATGCGCGTTTACCTCTCTTATATATAAAAAAATCCAAGTTAGTAATTTAATGTATCTAGTTATAAATATATTAAACACTTTGACTAATTTATAATTAAAATATACTAACCTAATGATTGTTAACTAAAATGAATTCTATTTTAAAAAAAAATTGCTACGTTGTGTGCGTACTGGTGGACTTCGTGACATCTTCATTAATAATTATCATTACAGCCTATCAAAAGTCTAATCCTGAACAATGGTCAGCGGGTTGTCACCCACAGTTTTTTATTGTGTGAGTTTTTATCAGGAAGAAGCTGATATCCATATCCTGTGTCAGTTTCCCTGACGCCTCTTACGACATCATATCTTTAAAATATGTTTCCTTATACCTGCAGATTTCATCGCGATCTTTTCCCTTCATTACCCAGCACACCGTTAATCAGAATTTAACCCTACACACGGCAAGCGTCCAAATTTGACCGCTTCGATATTCCGTCAAAATTCAAGAGGTCAAATGTGACTGCACCCACCCACAGCACTTTAACCCAAAAAAATACTTACGTTTAGATACTAATTGTCTACGAAGAATTTTGGCATTATAGAATCAATATGAAATTTTCTATCATATAGTGCAATAAAAAGTCACTTAATCTATGGATATTTAATTATAATCTACGTTTATTTCGTACGCCATTTTCGTGTGAATGTTGTTTTTTTGATTTTTTGTATTTTTTAGCGTTTTATTGTTGTTTTAGTATTGTGTTTTATTACAAAATTGTAGTGAAAGTTTTTGTGTGAATATAATTTATCATTTTAGGTAAATAATATCGAGTAATATATAGAAATATTTGTGATTTTCACGCTATCCACATCCTCTTGGTATGTTTTTTTTGTTACGAAAATACAATAAAATCTTTTTATAATGATGTAAAGACTGACCTTTGTTTACAACAGAGAATTTTGTATAGATTTTATAATGCCAAACTTTTTCATAGAAAAGTAGTCTCTAAATATAAGTTTTAATGGCTTATAGTGCTTTAGGTGGGTGCGATCGCATGCAACTGTGTGGGTTTTTATTGGGATTGAAGGGTTAAAATAGCAATAATGCCGGTAGGGATAAAACCAGAATATGTTTGCGTACTGAAAAATCTAAAATCCCTATGCTCGTAATACTTTTTAAAGTAATAACCTATAAATATGACCCTGTAGTGTAAGACCTTTACGTATTTGTAAAAGGAAAACGAAGGTTTGGTTCATTTCAAAGGTTTTTTACAGGTAAAATTTCAAGTTTAAATTCAATTCAATAATGTTTTGACATCCGTGATCAAATCAGTGTTTTTTATGCTAGTAAGGTGAATAAACGAATATACAGTTCATAAGGTGATAAGTAAATGCAATGGCTACCAGATACCTACATCCATCACCGATTAAGAATCAAAATGAATTGACCACAGAGGATTAAGAAGTAGGCTTCGTTATAAGTAAAAAATGTCAAACATTCTGGTCATGGATCATACGAATCGCAGCAAAATTATACTACTATTTGATGATTGTATTCTGTGTGAAATTGGTACTTCCCGATTATAAGTGTTATGCTTCAAGAAAAATTTAATCTACCTAATTTATTTGTCAATCCGAATTCTAATTTTATTTGAAACTTAGTTTTACCGTTGATTTCTTCGTTGTTGACCATTGATAACTTCAAAGTAAACCGAGTTGTTTATGATACATACAAAAACTAATTAATTAATAATCTAATCTTAGGATATTCTAAGTTTTGATAACAATCGTCTACTTTTGATTTTACTAGCGTTGAAAAAATAAAGTGTACATCCTCTATTAGAAATCAAAAAAAACCTTGTTATTAAGTAAACTATTTATCAAATCTCAAACAGAATTCCTTTAAGAATGCACTTTTCTAAAATTCGAATAAGTTAAAATAAAGTGAAATTTTTTCCAACACTAAATGTTAAACAAAAAATAAGTTCATATTTACCATTTTTTCTCACGATCCTTCTGACAGATCCAATAAAAGTGCAATAAAAAAATTAACAAATGTCACACGTCCCTTAACCGCCACGACGTTTGTGATCCTGACCAATTTATGTGTCCCACTTTTGCAATGTTATCCTTGCGTCCAAATGTATGAATGCTACTACCATTATGAAATTTAGTGGTTTTATCACAATATCGGTCTCTCCCACTTCATTTTGATAAGTTAGAGCGAGTTGAAACAAAACGTTAATGCGATAGCATTATGAATTGCCACAATAATTCAGCGATATAACACTAACTACAGAAAAACAGAGACGACATCATTTATTTTGTGCAAACACAAAAAAGGAATAATTTTTGTTTTAGGCCAAATTAAAATTAAATTATTATGAAGGAATATCAACAAATGAGACTTAAAAGAACAATGAATTCACTAAAACTGTTCGCAATATTTAAAACAATTGTATTACTCATATTCTAAGAATTACAAGAGTTGGATAAAAAATAACCTTTGAATAATACAAAGACAGCAAAAAATACGAAAGTCACGAAAAATGATAAAACACGAGGCTAAAAACGATTTAATGAGCTGGCACAGTTGGGTTCATTCAAGTTATCTACGCAACGAGAGGTAATTAGCTTATTCACGAAGAAAAATCACAAACCGTAACTACCGTTTCCAAAAAATTATTAAAATAAGATTTTTGACAAAGTAATACTCGCGTACGAGTACTAAGAGTTAAGTATTTTTGTCCATATCTTAAAAAAAATATATGCTCGCGTGATCGATGTGTCCCATGTGCGATCTTCTGAGTCTGAGAAATAATATAGAGTTACGTATTTAACAAAATACGAGACTAGGAGAAACAGGTGATGTCTGCCTAGGTAATCTAGTAGGTTTTAAACGCGGTTTTTGATCATGAGCTCCTGGGTTCGAATCCCGGGTCCATTCAAAATCAGTAATTGGGTTTTTCTGACAAGAAATCGTCAGTAGCAGCCAGTATACAGAAAATTTTCGGTGTTACACTCCCGTGCCTTGGAAAGCAGAGAGAATAAAGAGTACACCCATAGAAATATAACAAACAGATCTTTATTATATCTATGAGCACACCTGTACTTGCGCATACACTCGAGCACTATAATCCTGTCGTACGCAGATGGCTGATCTTCGTTGAGACTGGCTGCCGTGATTGAAATTCGGGCTGGAGCACATTATTATTACGACAAGAGGTACATCAATGCACTCGTCATATTCGGAATATAAACTTCAGAAAAACCGCAAAATATTAAAAATAAATTTAAAGAATTAAAATAAGGATATTGTTTTCACGATATTATAGCGTACGTCCAGTATTTTTTATCGCACAGATAATTTTTTAAATATGTTAATGATTTTTTATTACGAGATCAATTAAAATATCATTAAGACCAACAGTTGCGCTTTTTAATCTACATGGTTATTTCCATCGATGCTTAAATCTAATTATCTTAAGTACATATAAACTCATTTCATTATGGAAGCGGAAATTTTAAAAGAAATAAAACAATCGATACATTCGTTTTTTAAATACCTTAAAAATATTTAATTTTTTTAGAATTTCTGTGTTAGTTATTTACTTAACGATAGTGATAACGCTGATAAAATAACTAAAGTAACTTTTATTTTATTTTATTTTTAACAGAACTCAAATAATAACGAATTTATTTATTACGAAACACAACATCGACTTTGTACATAAACGTATAATTTACTTTGGTTTATTTTATAAAATACGTTATGTTTTTATTTAAGTTACTGCAGACTAGCGATTGACGGCAAATACAATCCCAGCCTAAGTGTATAAGTTAAATTGTCTTGTTTTATAATATTATTTTTATCACCGACATTAATATTACACGGCTATCACTAGCTTACTGTAGAATATAGACCTCACCATATACACATCAATATGCTACATAACACAGTCTTGAGCCATCTGCTTGAGCTATCGATCGACGGCCTACGAGATTCAACCGATCTTTACTCTAGTGCTAGTGTAGAGTCAGAACATTGTTTCTCCATTGGTAAGTTAATCGTGTTAAACTATAATTTCGTACTAAAATATTGACATTGTGCCACTTTATAATAAAATATTAATTTATTATTGCATTTTTTTGTAAAATGTGAACATAATGTGTTGTTATTCGAATATAAAGTAAAATTTTCTTGGCCCATTGCCCCTTCAGGCATATCGTGGATATTTTGCATTATAGATTTTATCTCACAAACCAATTCTATCAAAATATAAGCATATGTACACCTTTTTGTGATTCATTGTTTTTTTCGTATTATTGTTCTCTCTGTGCCTTTCCTACGCTACGATTTTATCGCAAAGCTTGATAAGAATTTTAGATACGGCATGATTAAACACACAAAGCGTCTACAGTTTGACAAACGGAACATAATACGTAGAATACTATAGACGAATTTTATAATCGTATTATGTATTAGTAGTGAAAGAAGACAGTTTAGTCCTAATACGTTTTGGTTTTGATGATACCTTATTAAGTTCAATCAATACAAGGAAAATTGAGTAACGGCTTTATATTTTTGAATTAAAATTCAACCAATCACAACTCCAGTTTGCTTTAAGATTTTCTAAACATAACTTAACTTTAATTCATACATAACCGCTTTTTATGGAATATTATATAAAAAGTTTTAAACGATAAAATTACTCGAAAAACTACTTAGATATTTTATAACATTCAGCTTAATACACCCTGCATGAGTCATTAATTTGTCACTCCTTCTAGTGGGGGGAGATCCCCACTAACTGATTTGATTTACATTTCTATTTAATCTACGGCATAACTTTAAATACTAATAATAAACATATATTAAATAAAATTTAACTTATAAATATATGTTACTAAGAAGAAATGATTAAAGCATAAAACCAAGACTAAAAACCATAACTGAAAATATTACTTACAATAAAAGAGCATCCAGGCAGAACACAAGGTGTTTTCATTTCTGTTTGTAAGATATGAAAAATTCAAATTCAAATTTTAATTGTATCACAAAATTGTTTTTAACACGCCTTTACTTCTTACTTAATGATACGGTACACTCTTCAGTCAAAGTATCTGCGAAGCGGACCGACATTGTAATCCGAGATAAGTGACGTACCCACCCTTCCAATATCTTTTGGCGTTCCATCGTGTGGTACGATTGAAAAACTGCAGCGAGTTAAAGAGATAATTAATAATTTTGTGTTTCGCCAAATTGCTAATTATTTTTAAATTACGAAAATTAACTTAATTTTATTATTATATAAACATAAACTCTTATTATGTTAATATTTATGTAACAAATAAAATAAATATTATTTCTATAGGTATAATAAATACAATTGTTTTAAAAATATTTCCCATATAATTAATACTAAAAATGAAAGTGGTTTTATTTAATATGTTAGAAATGCTATTAAATAATTGTGATATATTTTTTTCTTATTTTGGGCTTTGTTATAAAATTGAAGCGTTGTCACGTACCGAAATTCCATCTGATGGTTAGAGGCTACTGTATCCTATTGACATCTTTAAACAAATTTAAACAAAGAAAACAACAGATGCGTTATCAAGTGTTAACCTAGTGTGTAACACCAACTTGTATTAAAGTTTTTTAGTTTTCTTACTATTGAACTGGGTGACCAAGCTTTGCTCAGGATTAATAAATATTGTTTTTTCTGGAATCTGGAAAAACATCTGAATACAAAATTTTATCCAAAATCAAATCAAAGCGCTGCTGTGTGTATATGCAAATACATACATATTTAATACTAATAGTTTTATTTAAGTATTTTTTAAATTAAGCTAAAGCTATACCACTATCAAGTTTCTAAATGCTCATATTTTAACTTTATATTGTTTTTCCCTAACATAGATATTTTTCCGAACCAGTGGTAAAACATAAATTAATTTTATTAGATATTGCTTGTAGCTTGTCTTGTATGTGGTATTTGGTAAATATTTTGTATTTAGATATTTTACTGTCCAAATTTATCTACATGAAAATTAGCATATTCTAGATAAGGCCTTTGTCTATAATTGGAATATTATAGATTTAATTACATCGCTAAATAAGAGATTAAATAGCAAAGTAACAGCCTGTTAGCCAGTTATGAAGCAAAAGCTGCACTGTTCTATTTCAGGCAACTATAGCCTAATGGCTAGGGACTGTAAAATTTAAAAAGCGTGGTTTTGAATCCATCATAAGACTACTGTTATCAAACACTCCAAGCCCAAGCATTTTAAGCTAAGTTGGAGTGGTTAACGGGAGTGTTAGTAATTAAAAACATTACTGGTACACTTGTTTTAAAAAAATACAGAAGAACTTAATGTTGTAGGAGTAATCTAATTGATATAAAATAAAATTATCCGCTACAACTCATTGCTAAGCCACATAGTAATGGCTACGATTCATTCGTATCCGCATGTTCCAATACCGCACGGAACAAGTATTAGTATATATATTTGTTTATTATCCTTATTCTATATAAAAAAGAATAAGAAAATAATTGAGAACCGGACTTTAGGAAGGAGAAAAGAAAAAAAACTTGCTCTATAAGTACGCCTTTAACAATGTAGTGGCTGCGCACCGCTCACGAAGCAATTATTTGTATGGCCTACAAATTACTGTTCCGGGTCTGGATGTTTGTTCCTGTGAAATTGATTTCTGTAAACTACCTCCGCGATACATGAAAAATCCTTATGTTAAAATCCTTATGTGAAGTTTTAAAAAAATCAAAATTTCACGTTTTTTTAATTTATCCACCATTTTCGCCAATGCTTATGTCTTGTTGGCCTTGTAAGATAACAAAAATCTCATTATTAACTTAATAGATAAGAGAAAGAATGTACAATCTTAAAGGCTGTAAAGGTTACAAATTTGAACGTCGAAGATACTTTTAGAATTAATATAGATTATAATTAAAAATATATGTTTTTTTTTTAAATAAATTGGAAAAAAAATATTACTAATATTGTATTTAACCTACGACAAAATGTTATTCATTGTAGAATTAACTTCCTATTTTATTAATATACTTGGGTGATGCTTATGTTTTAGCTTTGGAACTTAGAAAGGCTTTAATGGTGATGATAATGATAATGAAGAGGATTAACACTTGTTATGTACAAATAATTAGGTACTTATTTTAATCTTAAAATTATAACAATAAAGCTTCAAAAATATTTGAAAAAATTCAATACAATACAATAGCAAGGATAAATTATAAAAGATTCTATTTCAGAAATTTTACCGATTACAACAAAGTCAAGTAACTTCTTTTAAGCGCATACTTGTTATTTTAATGGATCTCTATATCTTAAAGACAGGAACACGACATCGCACACATTGTCACTTAACGTCAGATATAAAATATTTAGAAAAAAGGATAGTACTAGCCCAGACTGACTCTAAGACACGAAATCTACTATACACTGTACAGTGGATTTACTCGTACTCGTACTACACCTTCGCTAAAAAATGATACTAAATAATACTCTATCAAAATTACTATACCTTCTATTGTCTGGATAAATCAAACTTTCTTTTACGATAAATGGAAAAAAGTTTGTGGTAAATAATAATAATAATAATATGTAAGAATATATTCAATAGAAAAACCTTTTAAATCATGTTATGCTCTTAAATTGATCCCACTAACTGAAATCATTATTTCAGTTCACAACAGATGTCTTCTTGTAGCGATATCAAGTGAAATTCTGTGAAGAAAAACAAAACAAAATAACTTACTTTTTGGTTGTTTTAACTGAAAATACAAACTAAGTTTTTATACATAAAGTTTAATCTCCTTTAACCGCTGGATAAACGCAATACTTTATCACATTACGTAGAATCACAAAATAAAGGTTGAACTGTGGTGTGGCGATCATTATCATTTTAATTACAATTCTTATGAATGAATAATTACAAATTTAATACGTATGTATTTTAGGGTTGGACAAGTAAATAAATAACCAAGTTATCTGTTATTAACTAATGACACATTCAGCTGAATAATTGCCTTATTAAGTTTTTCGAGCAAAACATAGTTTGTAAAGATTACAAAGAACCAAATATTTTGAAAGCTTACGTACGTATTTTCACGTAACGTAATTATTGTTGCTGGGATCCTACAGCGGTTCTGCAGCGGTCCTACAGCGGTTCTATATCATCGAAAAATCGAAGGTTAGAAATTTAATCGCTATTTATATATGTAATGTAACCTTATTAGTGTAACCTTTTCCCAGCCAGCCCAGTAGTCCAGCAGCTTAAAAACGTCTTTAAATGTAGCAGTGAAGAAATTTAAGGAGGAAACGATAACCTGTCTTACAGCTATCTGAATGTGTATAGGTAATTAAGATGGCTATAGGAACTAAGCATTCTGATCAATTGCCTCAGTAGTGTCTTAGCAAAATAACATAGTATGAGGTTGATAGCTAATTTATCAAGGTGTCATTACGTACCTACACACTCTTCATATATCTTATACGGTTTTCTTTAAAACTGATAAAGCCGCACCTCTGGATATTTTCTGGGATGCGGGGGTGGGGGTGGTGGATGCTCACCAGTGAGTGTGGATTAAATTTAAATTCGCTCTATAATGTACATATGCCGTTAGATAAAAGTATTCTATGAATTTTGCCAATCGTTTGCATACATCGCTAGCTAGAATGTTTGAACTAACATAAGTGTCACTGCTGGTTTCTCTCGGTTCTCAGTGGGCGTTTATGCATTATTTGCGCACCGAGCCTAGTGTTGAATTATTTTAATGTCTGTTATATTAATTTTTGTAAAATTATAATAAAGCATAAAAACATGCTGTGAAGAGCAAATATTTTTATCTTCATAAAACTGTCTTGATAATGAAGTAACTTTCGTTCGTAAGGATTAATATGCCATGCCTAATAATGAGGCTCATAAATAACTTTTCAATCTGTAACAATTTTCGTCATAAAATACCTTATTATGACTTTTGTATAAGAAGTGGGCATAAATATTCAGAACTTTTTTATATGGAGGAAAGATCTATATCTTTGTAAAACTTGTATTTACGTATCACTAGCCTATACGCGGATAAATCATTTCGGCAGTGCTTTTTCTTCTGACTTGCTTAACAAAAATATTTTAAGGCTAACTAAGAGGTGTGGCTTAATGCAAGCCTATACTAATCCTCATGAGACTAGCTACAGTATAGAATTTTACGGCATCGGACTGGTAGTAGAGATTAGCGTGTTTAAACAAAAAAAAAAACAAAAACTCTTCCGTTTTATTATATTATAGAGTATGGATAAGATGAGATAATTTTTTTAGTTTAAAGCATTTATAATATGCTTATTAAGTACGTTCAAAGATGTTTTAATTTTTTAAATAACGTACCTACCTACTTATATGATAGAATCTAAGTAATATATGAAATAACTTTCGCCTAGCTTTTTTACGTGAAAAACCTATTCAGCTATCCCTTTTTATCATAGCGTGACAAAAGCTCATTGAATGAACTCTATCTGAAAATTTTACGGGGGCTGGTACTTTAATCTACTACAGCTTTCAATAAAATTACTGTTATATTTATTTATAATAGATTCGTTAACTTAAAAAATCTGCTGTTCTGGTTATTTCTTTTAATATGTACCAGTATATATTTATAATAATTAATTATAATATAGTCTGTTAAACCGAAGTAGAGTTTACTTTGTTTATAGTTTTTATTTTTTTTAATTTTGTTTTCTTTACTCAATCTTGTTTCGGTCTTTTTAATGCATTAATTTTAAATTGTCTTTTTTGCTATCGGGTTTTTGATTTTTTTAAATTATTTATTTTATTTAAGACTTTTTAGTGTCCCAGTCTATTGTGTAAAGATGTTTGACAATTTTTCAATAACTATGCCACTTAGAAAGGACGATGTATATTTCCTGAAATAAACGGTGTTTATTTATTACATTGTTCTTCAAAACATCAAAGTATACGATTCAAAATTTATTGAAAACAATTTATTTGTTTCGTTTTGATTGTGACTGGGCGACGGATATTAATAACTATTCTTTTTTTCATATAATAGCACGAGGTCCGACACAAACAGTGCATATTTTATAAGCCAGTTACCAAAAATTTTATAAACCAATTTATTATTCCTAATTAAATTTAACCATACAACCTATATTCGATATTCGATAGGTTTGATTATTTTTTTTACTAACGTATTACTATTTTGCGTCAAAAATCTGCCATTTCATTTATTTAAATAATAGGATATCTAAGAACACTCAAGTTTTTAAGACGAATAAAACGATACCTTAATTTTTGAAATCCATCCAGGCGTTTGGAAGATACGAGGTAATAAAGATATTTACAAACATACATAAATTTAAACATTTGTAAATCCCTTTTAATTTGTTTTATTTTCACACCCTATTTGATAGTTTTAGTTAATTTATTAATGTATTATTATTTTGCGCCAAAATCCGCCATTTTGTTTATTAAAAAAAGCTTTTTAAAAACACTTGGGTTATTAAGACGAATAAAACGATACCTTAATTGTCGGAACCTATCCAACCGTTTGAAAGATACGAGGTAATAAAGAAATTTACAAACATACAAGATTGCGCGAAAAACATAACCCTTCTTTGGCAGTCGGGCTAAAACAGAACCGATTTTGACGTTCCGAAGTTTAGTTCTAATAAGTTTTGTAATTATCAGTTGTTGAAAGCTATTCATTAAGTTAGTAAATAGCTATGGTAGTAACTATTAACAAAGCGAAAAAATTTAGTAAAACCTAAGTTAACAGAATATTAACAGTCAAGAAAATTCAAATTTTAGAAGTCATTTATAATAATTTAGCTGCGAAATGAGAAGAATTTTAAACGATTTTTAATGTGTATTGAAAAGTAATAAAACATCCTAAAATTAAGCTCAATTAGATAAAACAAGGTACAATAGATTTGATAGTGTTACTGAGTCCCATAATCACTTAAGCAATTTTCGAAGGAATATACAACAAATGAACGTTTGACAACCACTGCTATATGGTTTGGATCACTTTTGTCTGGCTATAACTTCATAACACCTAGTTATACAGACAAAATAATAACAATATAAGCTATGTTCTCGCTATAAATCACAAATGAAAGTGATAAATAGGGAAAGACCGGATGGACAGACAAAATATAAAATGCCGCGCCACACGCGTCCTACTTCCCGGAACGACTGGCGAGAACTTGAAATCGGGGCAGAATTAAATAGCACACACACACACAAACATATATATATATATATATATATATATATATATATATATATATATATATATATATATATATATATGTATATATATACCTATATATATGGTATGGTGCTGGTACTCCTCCTCATTGCTTCTTAACGCAACTACTCCTCCGTTTCTTATTTTCCTTCCTTTTTTGCATCAGCAGGACCTCCCTAACATACCACATCATCGCTGTCCAGTTGTCATTGGTTGCCAGCATCTAAAGAACGACCTCTCCCAGCCTTTGAGGCACCCTCTTCCCCCTTTGCCAGCGTAACCGTGTTTCAGACCAGTGCTAACAGATAAAGAAGGTATGCTCGGTGGAATCGATAACATCCGGGACAATACACGCAATCAGAAACTTCCGGAAACTTTCGGTCATACGAAGTAACTAGTCATTGAACTGTCCGTGTCGCGTAAGGAATTGTGTGAGGTAGTAGCCTACTTTTTTTTTTTTTTTTTTTTTTATAGAAGAGGGGGCAAACGAGCATGCGGCTCACCTGATGTTAAGTGACTACCGCCGCCCATGATCAACCGCAACACCAGGAGAATTGCGGGTGCGTTGCCGGCCCTTTAGAAAGGAGTAAGCTCTTTTCTTGAAGGTCCCCAGGTCGTATCGGTCCGGAAAAATCGCCGGTGATAAACTATTCCACAGAGAGGTTGTACGTGGAAGAAAACTCCTTGTGAAACGTACAGTGGTGGACCGCCAAGCATCCAGATGGTGTGGATGGTATCGGGACGTTTGTCGTGTCGTGCGTTCACGAAATTTGGCGGCTGGGATTAATCCGAACAATTCCTCAGAGCACTCCCCGTGATAGATGCGATAAAATACGCAAAGCGATGCAACATCTCCTCGCAACGCCAGTGAATCGAGCCGATTGGAAAGCACTCGGTCGTCGACGATTCGAGCCGCTCTGCGCTGGATGCGGTCAAGTGGAAGGAGCTGGTACTGGGGAGCCCCAGCCCAGAGATGGGAACAGTATTCCATGTGCGGCCGAACCTGCGCCTTGTAAAGTTGCAGGCGGTGTGCCGGCATGAAATACTGTCCCGCTCTGCTGAGCACGCCAAGCTTTTTAGAGGCCAATTTGGCCTTCCCTTCCAAGTGACCACGAAACTGCAGGTCACTCGATATGTCGACGCCGAGGATTCCGATACTGGCTGAGGCAACAAGGGGAGTGCCTTGAAACTGAGGGGATACGACAAAGGGGTTCTTTTTAGCGGTTAACGCGCAAACTTGTGTCTTCTGGGGGTTAAACTGGACTAGATTTAGTCGTCCCCAATCCGAGACTCTGTTCAGCAAAGACTCGACTTCAGACACAAGTTTGTCCCGGCACTCGGAGACGTTTTCCCGAGAAATATTGGCTCGGCCGGTGTAAAGAGCATCACCAGTGCTGTCATCTGCATAGCAATGAATGTTACGGGTATGCAACATATCATTGATATGCAGAAGAAACAGCGTTGGCGATAGCACGCAGCCCTGTGGAACACCAGCATTAATAGGCTTGCAATCGGAGCTTGCACCGTCTACAACGACCTTGATGCTCCGATCTGCAAGAAAGCTGGTGATCCAATCGCACAATTTCTCGGGAAGCCCATAGGAAGGGAGCTTCGAAAGAAGCGCTTTGTGCCAAACCCGATCGAAGGCCTTCGCAATGTCCAAACTAACGGCCAATGCCTCCCCCTTGAACTCTACTGCCTCCGCCCATCTGTGAGTGAGGTAGACCAGAAGATCACCAGCTGACCGACCACGGCGAAAACCGTATTGGCGGTCACTAATCAGCTGGTGATCCTCAAGGTACCTCATGAGCTGGCAGTTTACAATGGACTCCATTGTTTTGGAGAACAAGGAGGTGATGGCGATTGGCCGGTAGTTGGACGGGTCTGAGCGGTCGCCTTTTTTAGGGATCGGGTGGACGAAAGCCGTCTTCCATGATTTTGGGACTACGCCTAGGGAGTAGAAGTACCGGAAAAGACGCGTTAAAACCGGTGCCAACTCTGGAGCACACGTCCTCAGCACAATTGGGGGGATTCCGTCAGGCCCACTCGACTTGTGGATGTCCAGGGAGAGGAGTGCTTTGCGAACCGAGCGCTGTGTGAACTGCACTTCCGGCATGGAGCACTCACACCGCGGGATGGTCGGCGGCGTACTCCCCCCGTCATCGAGAGTCGAGTTAGACGCAAAGAAGGAGCCTAGAAGATCGGCTTTCTCCTTTGCAGTATGGGCCAGTGAGTCGTCCTCCCTGTGCAGAGATGGAAGAGATGGCTGACAGAAATTCCCCTGGACAGCCTTGGCGAGAGACCAGAATGCACGGGTTCCAGAAGGAAGGCGAACTAGTCTCTCGCCAATTCTGCCTATGTGCTCTGACTTTGCCTTGGCAATGACTCTTTTGAAGGACCTAGAGGCGGAATTATACTTCTTTTTTAGAGTGCTGGTGTTTACATCCCGGGACGCTGATGCATCAACCCAGGCTTGGTAGCACTCCTGCTTATAGCATGATGCTATTTTACAGGAGCGACCAAACCATGGCTGAGATTTGCCTCCAATGGGCACCACAGAGGAAGGAATAAAAAGTTCCATACCCTGAAGTACCACATCAGTAACAGAATCCGCAACAACGTTGGGATCATCCGGCGAGAAGCAAACCCGCCCCCAAGGGTAGGATGCAAAGAAAGACCGCATCCCATCCCAATCGGCTGACCTATAGTGCCAAACACGGCGGCAGCCTGCAGAATGCAACCGCGATTTCAGCGTGAGTGGCACAACACTCCGGATCAGACAATGGTCCGAGGAGCCTAAAGGGGCGTCGACGGAAATCTGATATCCGTCCGGGTGAGAGGTCAGCAGAAGGTCCAACAGGGAAGGTGCATGATCCTCCACATCTGGAATCCGCGTAGGCGAAGTAACCAGTTGTGTCAGACCATATGCCAAGGCAAAATCATGAACAGATCTCCCCGCATGATCGGTTAAACGTGAACCGAGCCATTCGGCGTGATGGGCGTTAAAGTCGCCGAGGATCACGATCTCTGCGGAGGGGATCTGCTGTAGCAACGAATCTGCAGCCATTTGGACGTGGTCGAAGAGTCGGTCTGTTTCGGCATTACCGCTGTGGGACCTATAGAGGCACCCGTAGACGCGCGGATGGTCGTCGCTGTCTACGCGTAGCCAAAGGATGGATAGGTCCGAACCTTCAAGTCTGCCGAGGCGTCGAGAACAGATGTCCTCTCTGACGTAAACGCAAACTCCAGCCCGAGGCACAAAGGAGTGTTCCAGTTTGTACCCCGGGTAGGAGAGATACGAAACATCAGCCGGAGAGGACACCTGCGTCTCGGTCAGAAAGAGCAAAGCCGGCCTCGCCGTCTCGAGATGGTAGTGGACGGCGTTTAGGTTAGAGTGAAGTCCCCTGATATTGCAGAAATTCACGGACAGCGTGCCAGGGGTCGCCTTGGTCTTGTTGCTCCGTTTGCCCCGAGCAGTTGTAGTCTTGAGCGGAATTTCGCCCCCCCAGAATACGCGGGGCAGCCTGAGCACCCACGCTCAGAAGTGGAGAAATATGGTCGTGGATGCTCAGCGAGGGATTCTCCAGGGTTGCTGGTACCCTCCTGGGATAGTCTATCTTTATTTAATTCCGCTACCATGTTGATGGGGGGGGGGGGGGGGATTTGGGCCTCCGGCCACCTGCACTCACCAGACGAAACGCGGAAGCAAAACTTCCACTTCACACCGGTATTCTGTGAGGTCGTGGTACCACCCCGGTTTGAGCCGGCCCATACGTGCAACAGCAAAGCTGCCGCGTGGCTCTACCACTGTTAACTACTTCTCCATGTTACCGTAAAGCTCAGTCACGGACTCGTCCTATAAACCTATGAGTCCAACGCCAGGTTACCCCGGATTCTCAGCGCCTTTGCTATAGCACAATAAGCTTCCTAGCATTTTCGGGTCCTTACGTCCATCAACGGTTCCTCGCCAGTCCACCGAGCATCCCAGATACGCTTTCTCTCGAATCCCAAAAGGTCGATTGGGATTGTACATGAGATGACGAACAGTGCTGCTTACGATACCGCTCGATAGACACAGTTCGATAGTTAAAAAGTATGTATAGTAACAAACAACATATTTTATTGGTCTATAATAATTTAATTTTGCACAGCTATGGAAACGCGTGAGCTAGAATAATAAACAACATAAAATAAAAACTACAAATATCTGATGCCGTGGTATACCTCCGCTCTAGACATTTAAGTTATGTCAAGTTTATTGCTTTGTGCGTGAAATCACGGAGAAAGCGGATTTTTCCAGAAATGAGACATAGCTAGATCAATTTAAACCCGTAAACAATATTGTTTATTTTCATAAAAATTGTGTTGCCTTTTTCATGAACTCGAAAAGAAACAACTAAAGAAATACATAAATATCGTAAAATAAACGACAATTAACTCGTTGCATGCCTTGTCCGACGTTGAGCTTACCAGTACGATACTATTTCTTATAAAGCTTTCTTTAATATCACTCTGACAGACTGAAGTCAGTCTCCCGCTAAGTTAAGCGCGTATGGGTAACTGAAATGCTGATTTAATTTTAATCTGATAGCAGCCACAGTATCTTTAGAACTACTAGTATGACTCATATCATCATAATCAACCCGTGCAAGGTTTATCATGGACGGACGAAAGAATTTGACTTAAGAATCACGCTTGGCAATGCCGTTATAGGGCGGCCTAGCAGTTTCGAGAATTTCATCAAACCTATACGTAGGCATACGCCTCTACAATGATTTGACAAACAACGAATGTTTCGTAGTTTCAGTCAGCTTATACTTACAATATCAAAATACAGCTGTTTAAATATCTAAATTTTCAACAAGAAAAGAAAAAAAATTAAACATCGACATAAAATATATTAAAGTAAAAATTACGTGGATAGAAATTCGACAGGGAATGGCTGAGACGTACGCATGTCAAATGGACTGACACAATAAAACGTGGATTGAATGCGAAAAGTTCCCCGAATTTAACGATTACCGCCAGACATATGGTAACGATTAATTTTGTTGAAGTGACAGTGATTTACCCGTCGCATATCTTTCTGTTACCAATTCGAGAAAAGCGAATTTATTAACATCGGTTAATACGTATGTAGTTCATTAAAAAATAAAGCTTGTATAAGTAGTTTCGTATTAATAGGAAATTTCCAATTAACCTAATAATATAGCGCTATAATGATATACCGTTATTAGCGGGTTTACGTTATGGGTACTGTGCAGTGCATGTTGACGGCACAGAGTATTTCTTTACTAATGTGTTAACGGTGCGGGATCGATGAGTCGTCATTTCTAATCCAATTCTTTATTCGTACAGACTTTACTTTGACATAAAAAAACAAGTCACGGGAAGCACTGTCTAGTGAGAATCTAGTATTTGAGTTTTCGAACTACTAAAGTGGACGATAAGAGTTGCCTTTGAAAACGAACTATCTCGACCAGCAGTGTTGTCGACGTAATGTACTCTAGTAACATAATCTAGGGCCCTTTAGGAAGCATTTGAAAAATAAAATGAATTATGAAGTCTGTATTAATCAGTTGACAAATTTTTCTTTCTCCGTGTAGTTTTGGTGTAAGAATACTATATTCTATATATGGGTGTCGTAAGAGAAGACGGACAGAGACGAACCCGGATATGGGCAGCAACAGCTTTTTAATAACAACTTGAAAATAAAAAAGCGGTTGGTAACCCGCTTTCCAAGAAGGGCACATATGGCAAATATCTCCCTTATGAAGTAATCGATGTTCAGCAGGTGACTTTAAAAAAAAACATTACCTTCGCACTAGAATTATCTCCTGTATCGTGGGGCAGTTTACATTTATAAATTTCACAAGGACAAACATCCAGGCTCGGAAAAAATATTTGTAAGCCATTCAAATACTTATCCCTTGCGGAGTTCAAACCCGCGGCCCTTGGCCCTGCATCACATTGCTAAGCCACTGCGCCACGGGGCCGTCAAACTTTGATTGTGTGTTGTGAATAAATGAATATAAGCCTTATAATATACTGAATAAAGACAACCAAAATGTTTTATAGAACGTGGATCGGTCATCCTGTTCAACAGTTAGCAGGGAACATAACGCATGCATGCAAGCATGAACACTCATTGTGTGTAAAGTTAGGACTAGAAAATAAATATTTTTATTACTCCTAGTACTAACCTCAACTATTAATTTCCCCTTTTTTATTCCATTATTTATACTGCTTATCTTACTTTTCACAAATAAAATACATGCAACATATAGTATATAGCAATCTAAAAATATATCCCTACAATAAAAACCTATTGTAAGTGTACCGGTATTAGTGAAATTAGAATCTGTGAATTCGAGTTTAAAAGTTCTTTAAAAACTGTATACAATTTATACCAAAGCCTAATTTCACTCACACTCTAGCGCTAATAAATTAGAGAGGGTAATTTCCTGCTATTAAGGAATTGTAAAAGTTGGCTTTGATATTTAACTTCCTTTTTCTTTATAGCTATTTTATAGCGCGATTAACTTGTAAAGGTCAAAATAATCTTCATAATAAATTACAGGTCAAATTAAGCTTTGAATGTTGTGAGTTCATATATTTATGTGAAATAAAATTAAAAAAAGAAATTAAACTAAAAATAAAAATATGGCAGAAATACTTACGTCTTTGTAACCTACTCGTCGTGTTTAAAGAATATTTTGATATAAAAAAAATTACGAATTGGCACATATATGTTTATTTTATTTTTTTATTTGTAGGTTGAGGTAGTAAACGAGCACACAGTCCACCTGATGGTAAGTGGTTGCTGTCGCCCATAGATATCTACATCTATCCTGGATTACGAATCATAATACATATACGTTGTCACCCGTGAGGACTAAGATGGAATGCCTCGTCTCCAGTAAAAAGGGTCTGGTTGTCTACACTCACCATACGAAACACAGCAGCATAAAGCAACTATTTTACGCTGGTATTCTGTGAGAGCGTGGTCCTTCCCCGGTCGAGCCGACCCAATCGTACTACAACTATACTACTAATATAGCTGCAGCATAGCTGTACCACGTACGAAATTACAAAAAGTTTTCAGTTCTTGTTAAAATTTTCAGTGAATTTTTATCATGACGCTCTGACAAGTTTTTATTTAAATTTATTCTATTTTTATCTTGATTATTATTGCGTAATAAATTTTGCAGAACTTACATATGGTTAAATCGATTGATATTGAAGTTCTGAAAGGCGCAGCTATGCATGATCCGCCATCGTGTATATTTTATTTAATAATGGAATGGATTTGCTTTGTTGTTATACATTCACTATCTTTATCATTTTTGTTACTGCAGTTGAATGTAACTATCTATAAACAAGCGGACGTGACCATTTGCATTATAATTCAGAATTGCGCGATTATTGTGAATCGTTAATATATGATACTAGAGGTGTGATTGATTAAACCTTTAAAGGGAATTTTTTAAAATTTGTACAAACTTATGTTTTAAAAGTCGGTAAAATAACTGCAAATAATTAATGAATTAAGAAACAATGTCGTTTATATCACTTTATTAGCTTTAATATATAAAAAAAAATGTTCTAAAATTATTTTTAGTTTTGTTAAATCACTTTACTAACATAGAGATGCTTTCAAAATAGCTTCAGTAACTTGAAACTAACCTCAATTCTTAAAATAATGCACCTAAACTATGCAAAATGACTCTTTCTGGATATTTTCTGTATTATTGTAACTATTGTGTTTAAGACTGTAGCATACGTATACTTTATGAAACTATATTATTAGAGATAGTCTACAAACACATAACATATGTCATTACACATGCAAACAAATGAAATCCTACCTTGAGCTTGATAAATTTTATACGAGACAAGGTTTATGTAAATAGATATATATTTGTTACGTAAGTTTTCTTTATGCTTATTCTATTGTACTCGTTGTTGGACTACTCCATGCTCATATCATTATCCCGTAGAGTAAGAATATTATGTTACTGGACCAGTGATCCGTTCTAGCTTATTATTATTAAAATAGGAAGATGATATTACGAAAACTGGTCAAATAGTATCCAATTATGCTATATCCTTAAACGAGCAATTCTTGTATATATATAATCGGAATCTCGGAAACGGCTCCAACGATTTTCGTAAAATTTTGTGTGCAGGGAGTTTCGGGGGCAATAAATCGATCTAGCTAGGATTTATTTTTATAAATTTAAAAAAATTTTTAGAATGTCTTTTTATCCGTGTTTTTAGGCAATGAAAAACTGCTACAATATAGTTAGAATAAGAAGGTAAATTTTGACACTTAATTAATGATTACAAATAGCTTAATTTGTATACTGGGCGGTCACAAAATCGTAATACCATGGTTCGAGCTCAGACCGACTGACCGACTTTTTTTAATTTTTTTTCAAGATCCTTTCTTTTTTGAGAAAATCTATTTTTTGAACCCTTTTTTTAGTATTTTTTAAAAACACGAAAATTTTAATTAAACTAATTGCACTCATGATTTTTTATTCAAATAACCAGTTCAGTTTTTTCTATTATGTCGCTAAGATCAAAAAATATTATTCGTATTTCATCAGTATGTAATTTGTATCTAAATACAATTTCCAAAACACACGAATTAAAAAAAAACCGAGCGAAAAATACCGAGCAAAGCTCGGTCAACCAGGTACTAAATTCATTATTCAGCTTGGTAATATGATATAATAGTAGATGATTACAGTTTTTCAATTAACATCATAGTTAACAGTGAGAGTTTATTACATGTTATGACAAAAGTCATTTTCACTGCTAGCGGTGTTTATTCATTCATTCATCAAAAAATTACTGCTGAGTGTAGGCCTCTCTAAAGATGACCTCATAGGGAGGATATTTGCCATAGTTGCCAGGTTTGGTTGCGGGATGAAACACCAGTACTTTCTACGGAGATGTTGTTAGGAAGATGCTATTGCTCATCTCCTATTTCAGATTCTGGATAAACAAAAAAGTTTCATATCGGACAGCGAGGTATGAATAGTGATATGTTGTGCCGTGTGGTGACGGTTAAGAATATCAAGTACCCCATATCTTTCCATAGGTGTCGTAAAAAGCGACAGAGGGAAACAGCAGGAGATGGGCAGCAACATCATCGTGATAACATAAATTGTAAAACAAAAATACTGCGGCTACTAGGGAAAATACCTCCCATGAGAAATGATACAAGTAAAATGCGCAGAGTCCCTGGCGGCCCAGCTGTTCCTGGCTACAGTGGCGAACATGGTAATGGCGGGGCAGGGGGTGCTAAGATTCTCAAGTGGCGGTTCAGTTGCCACCTTAGACGACTCAACCTGGAAACATACAACGCACGCACCCTGAAGATTGACGAGAAGATCCCAAGGCTGGAAAAAGAGATAGATAAGTTGCGCTGGAATATTATAGGATTATCCGAGGTCTGAAGAGAGGGAGAGAACACGGAGGTTCTCAGATCTGGCAACTTGTTCTTCACCGGGAGGGCGACTATTTGTCACAAGGAGGTATCGGATTTATCGTCCAAAAGTCTCTCGTTAACAACGTTGTAAAGATTGGGAGTGTGTCGACGAGGGTTGCATACCTTTTACCCAGAATGACCAAACTGTATTCGCTGAAGGTCATACAGGTCTACGTATCAACCTCGGCATATGATGAGGAGGTGGAAGAAATATATGGGGATATTCATAGAGCCATGCATTCCTCCAAAATACCACTATACGGTGTTAATGGGACACAACGCGAAACTAGGCATAAAAACGAACGGTAAGCTGATGGTAGGGAAATTTGGAATAGGGCAATGGAACTTCATGGAGAAGGAGGGATTCTTTATGATAAACTCTTTCTTCCAGAAGCGGCCGCACAGTAAGTGGATCTGGTTGAGCTCCGACGGTTCTATAAAAACCGAGGTTGACTACATTATGACGACTAGAAGGCAACTGTTCAATGATGCCTCAGTGATCGCAAAAGTGAAAACCAGCAGCGTTGACCGAATGGTAAGAGGCATACTGAACCTAAACGTAAAATTGGAGAGTTATCGTCAATGAAGTCAACGCTCCGTTCCCCTCGTGCTCTAATCCAAAGTCCCGAAGCCTTTCAGCTCGAGTTAGGAAACCGTTTTCAGTGCCTAGAAGATCGCAATGTGGTGGACAATATTAATGAAAAGCTCGTGGAAATTTTGCAAGAGAATCGTGCGCAATAAAACACAAAAACCCTTCGATCACACTTTTAAACTTATGGCCTATTACTATACCTCGTACCAACCTCGTACTCTTAATCTCAGTCTTCAACAGATTTGACAGCATATAGAAAAATCTCCAAATATATGTGGCGGGACTTATGCAACTTCAGTACTGCTCGTATTGAAGAAGAAATCGAGGTCCAACGACTTTGTCAGAGATCTGTCTGCCAGAAAGAGCCAACTGTCAAAGCTGAAGAACGAATGGCTTTCCAGCACCTTAAAAATGGCATGGCCACATGCAAGGATGAAATTACGATGGAACTTGTAAAATCAGGTGGAAAACCGGTACATAAAGTGTTTCAGAAGCTCTTCAATTCCGTATTTTATGGTGGCACTACTCCTGAGGCGAGGTACATAATTGCGGTGGTCTTATTTTTCAAGAAAGGCAACAACGCTCTCTTGAAGAACTACAGACCGATTTTTCTTCCGAGCCACGTCTACATGCTGTTTTCGAGAGTGATTACGAATAGTCCCGCACGCAGATTCAACGGATTCCAGCCTTCCAAACAAGCCGGTTTGCGAAAAGGCAGTACCATGGACCATATACATACCTTGCGACAGATTGTTCAGAAGACCGAAGAGTATAACTTGCAACTTTGCCTTGTGAATATGGACTATGAGAAAGCCTGTGATTCCAATGAAATTGGGGCAGTGTTAAAATCCATTCAGCGGTACCATGTTGACCGGCTGTATATTGAAGTGCTGAATTATTTGTACAGTAGGGCTACGACGGCTATCTGAGTACAGAATCAGAGTACGAAACCTATTAAACTGCGGAGAGGTGTAAGGCAGGGTGACGTTTTATCCTCGAAACTCTTCACCGGTGCATTAGAAGATGTTTTCAAGCTACTGAACTGGAAAATATACGGTGTTAACATCAATGGCGAATACATCACTCACCTTCGCTTTTACGACGATGTAATCCTTATGACAGAATCGCTGGAGGACCTAAGCACTATGCTCAATGAAATAGTACTAGTTTTTATGGAATTTATCGCGTATATTTAACTTTTTAAATATCCGACGTTTCGAGAGCTTTACAGCACCCATGGTCACGGGTCCTTCCCGTGTAACACACCGTGTAAAACTAGTATTATTTCAATGTGTAGTGTTCGCGTAAATATAAGAAATCACTATGCTCAATGACCTGTATAGTGTCTACCAATGGATAAGTCTTAAGATGAACAAAAGTCATGTGTAATGTCCATGACAAACTTATGCCGGTGGATGGTGGGAGCATTAAGCTCAAAGTTGTTGACGAGTATGTTAACCTGGGACAAGTAGTCCGACTAGGTGAGTCCAACTTCGACCGAGAGGTCAATTGACGGATTTGACTCAGCTGGGCAGCGTTTGGGAGATTACGACACATCTTTTCGTCAGGTATAACTACTAAACATTACTAATCCTTACCTACATTCTTAATTCAGATTCTTCAACTTTCAAATGTTGCAAACAACTGTTCATAAATAGGTTGAACAGCCATGGGGAAGCCACACAGCTCTTTGGACACCTTTATGGTCGCCTAACCAGTCCAAGTATACCCAGTTGATCCTAACACAAACACTAGAGGCTTTTAAAGAGACTTTAACGCCTGCATCAACCCAGCGTTCAACCAAAATGACTTCAGTGTTTGCCATAACCCATACCGGTCCACTCTGTCATAAGCGTTTTCCAAGTCAATGAATGCAAATTCCTATTGCCTAATGCCTTTGGTCTTATGCCAAAAACTTTTCCACGATCATGCGTATGGAAAATACATGATCTGCACATCCCTTGTCCTTTCTAAAAGTTTTCCCTCAGTTTCTTTTATTTCCCACAATGTTAAGAAGGCTGATACCAACGTGCTGATACGAACGTGGACTCCCCGGTTCCGTCGGAGTCAGAGGACTCCGATGAACCGGAACCTGAAGTAGTGGCGGGCCTCTTCCGGGAGATCGGCGCCGAGGACTCGGAGCATGCGTACTCCATTTCTAAGGGGGCAGATTAAAGGGGGGCAAAGGAGTTCCTCGTTTCATTCGGTGGTTATTACAGTCCTGCTGCGACCCTTATCCCTTAAATGTTGGTACTTTCAAGGCTTTGCACCAGTCTTCCGGTACCTGCTTCAGTTTTCAAAAAAAATAGAAAAGGTGTACAGCAGGCCTGCCTCCACTTCCTCTCCAGCATTTCGAGAGAAACTCTATCATATCCGGCTGCCTTACATGCTTTCATGCTTTTGATTGCCTTCATTATTTTATCTATGTACTTATATACATATATTTATATATACTTACTTCCTTTTCTTTCGTTATTTCTGTTTCATTTAGTTCACACGTCGTCTCCTCACTCACAATTACGCTATGAAAATATTGCTTTCATCTCTTCAAGCACGAAACTTCGCTATTCAGAATAGATCCGTTCTCGTCTCTTACGGTATTCATTCTAGGCTGTTTTGAATTTCCTCTAGCAGTTCTTATGAGTTTCCGGAACATTTTAATACTTGCCTAGTTATCCGATATTATCCTATCATTCTTATCCGTTATTTCATGCTTTTTCTTTCAACTACTTCTTTTACTCTCTTATTTAGATGTCTAAAGACTGCGTTTTTACTTTCAATATCTTCATTCTTATCGCCTTAATTACCAGCTTTGATTAAAGACCAGTTAGGTATAGAATCTGACGCTATATATTAAGCAGTTATAGAACTACGCACTCTCTGAACTATCCTTTGTTGGGCATTTATCAATCTGATTGGTCAGTTCAGGCAAAATGAGAGCACGATTTCTCATTCGTCTTTACGGGACCAAATAGATTGCACCTAATTTACTGCACTAAGAGTAATACGAATAGAGTGTGTACATTTTGGCAAATGAAATATATTATTAGTTCGAGACAAGGAATATAATGGGTCACTCGCATTGAACGCATTCTATGAAATTTTGAATGTACGGTTAGTTTAATAGTCGTATTCGGCGACTGCTGACTATGTAATACCGGGATCAGAAATGGTTTGGGTTAAAATCAGTTAATAGATTTTTATGTCTAAAAATTTTCAAAAGAATGTAGCAGCCCGAAGCAATCGGAATTTGTCAGTGGACCTTATAGTGTGTTTTCGCATATTGCCGCTGGTCTAGTGCCTGACCTCTTTTTGGTCGTGTCGAAATTTGTCCCATTGGGCTATGAGAGTGAGGTAATAAATAGAAGGTGTCCCTGTGTTTACGCTCCCATTTTACAATCATATTTCAGTGGAGATAGCTGGTATCTGTTGAGACTAGACGCCGTGGCCGAAATTCGGTTGTCGAAAATCATAGAGTCCTATTTCAAGACGCAAGAAGTCGTATAAAATTACATTATAAAATTCAAGGCAGCGCTATCTCACTAAGCTAAAGCGGCAAAGCTATGTATAGTTGAGTAAACTAATTTAAGATCAGACTTATTTATATATTTGATTTTAAAAATTTATACGTCTTCTCAGTCATCATATTACCTATTATTTTAGGCCATAAACAATTTTTAATTCAATATTAATAGAATGGTGAAAGTCAAAAACATTTTAATTTTACGTTTAAAGAATTCTTTCAACGGTACTGTCGATTTAATTTCATAGAAACACATTGTGAACTATTAAAACACCTGAATCAAAATTTAACCAACAAAATGTTGGAAATATATAAGTTTATTACTATGATATCTCTCCTTTTAGGTATTTCAAGAATGAATATTATTGAAAACAAAGTATTGATTAAAACTAATTTTACGGATTTTATCGCGTTTTATTTATTTTATTTTTAATACCCGACGTTTCGGGTGCTTTCCAGCACCCATGGTCACGGGGGACTGAGGTGACTGACGTCCCGATGTCAAAGTTAACCCGGAGTGCCTTCAGCTTTTTAATTATTGTCTTTGGTCCGATCTACGCAGAATGAACTAACTGTGTTTCGAAGTCTTGCAGTGGTATGCGTGGGTTTTTTAATTATAGTAAAAAAATCAACGTTTGTCTTATTAATGTCCAGAGTATTCCGCAGCATTGCAATGACCTTTTGGAAACTTTTAACAACTGTTAAAGCATCCACGCGATACTTATCTCAGAAACCTGGTTAAACCCAACTTTTCCTTCTATTTCTTACGGACTACCTGGTTTTATTTTACTTCGTAACGATCGCATTGATAAAATAGGAGGTGGTGTGGCAGTTTACCTGCGAATTGGAAATCCTTACAAAATTTTATCAGCCTCACCTTTACAATGTATTGGATCACCTGAATACGTTTTATTTAGAGATATTAGTTAATGGAAATCACATAAATTCCAGTTATTTATGTGAATTTGAAGAGGCACTTCTTTCAGTTTGCTCTCATTATACACATCATATTTTATGTGGTAACTTTATACGAATCTTCTTAGCGATAGTCGCAGATCGCACGTACTTCGTTTAATTATTGGATTGTCATTTTTTTCAATACCTTTACTTGATACCACCCATTACAATTTTAGTGCTGATGATATATTGTCACATTTGATATTAGCCTCCTCAGAAGAACATGTTGACTGCCAGGGAAAGTTTCCTGCTCCTAGTTTATCGAGACATGATTTGCTATTCATTTCCTATAAAATTAAATATCCCAAAGTAAAGCCAATAATAGTGCGTCAGCGTAATTTTGCTAGCCTAAATATAGAAACGTTCCAACATGATGCTTCGCTTTTAGATTGGAGCGATACATTTTTCGCAGAAAGTATTAATGGCAAGATACATTTAACTCTAATATACAAAAGTTGCTTAATAAACACGCACCTGGTCGTGAGGTTAGGTTAAAACCCTCACCAGCGCCGTGGATTACTGAAAATATCTGTAAGGCTATTTCTAAGTACGATTAGATGTTTAGGACATTCAAACAGAACCGTTGTGTTGAATAAGAGCCGCTATATTCACCCTAATATCATGAAATCTTCTATGGCTGATACATGAAAACTTCTCCGGACGATCGGGGTTGGTAAACCTACATGTAACGTGGACCATGCAATCATTTCTATAAGTGATCTCATTTTACATTTTTCTTCAACTACCCAAATGCAGCCTTCTGTTAAATCAAGTACTATTTCCTATTTGTACTCTATGCCTCATTATCATAACTGCTCATCAAATTTTTTTCTCGTTGCTGATTAGGATATAAAAAAACAACCATTTACTGTATTAAGTGTATGGCAGTTGGCTTCGATGATGTGAATATACTTATGATCACTTTAATTATAAGCTATGTTACTCCTGTTATTCTCTCACATAATTAATCTGTGAATAAAGATTTTCCTACACTTTGGAGAAAAGCATTTCTTATTCCGATGCTCCAAATAAATACCCCCAGTTCTTTCTCTCATTTTCGCCCAATATTTATTCTCCCTTTTTATTTAAATTTCTTGAAAGCTATTGTCCACAAACAAATTTATAGTTACATTTTCAAAAATAACTTTCTTAGCACGTATCAATCCGGTTTTAGGCCTGGGCACAGTACAACCTAAGCTCTTTTGAAAGTTACAGAAGATTTTCGTACTGGAATGGAGAACTCACAATTGACTGTGTTACTCCTAATAGATTTCTATAACGCTTTTTGTTGTTGTTGATTGCTGTCGATCATTATATTCACCTAGCTGTATTTTATCACCTGGATTTACCCATGTCAGCACGGGACTGGTTCTCCTCGTATCTTTGGGGTCATCAGCAGGCCATTTCAGTAGGTCAGATCATCTCTGATTAGTGCTCGTTGTTTACTGGCATACTGAAATGCGGAATTCTCAAACCTCGCCTATTATCAGTCTTTATAAATCTCATTACATCCCACATTCGCAGTTCGTACCATCTGTATGCTGAAGACTTACAAATTAATGCTCATACTGAGGTGGCGTTTATAAACGATGTGATAAAGAAGCTTAACTACGATCTCAACTGTATTTATTATTAGTCAGAAGATTTGGTATTAGGGTTAATCCATCAAAATATCAAGGTGTTGTGGTTGGTAGTTCTCGTAGATTGCCTAAAATTGATATGAAGGTGCTACCTCCTATAATCTTTAATAATGTTGCTGTTCCTAACTTAACAACTGTTAAAGATGTTGGCTTAGTTATAAACAAGACCTTCAGTTAGCGACCGCATATATATGAAGTAAGCAATAAGGTCACTAACAGTCTCCGTTATCTGTATCGTCTCTGGAATTTTTTACCGATAGGGATTAAGGCAATGCTAATACAGACTCTAGTGTTGTCTATTTTAGATGATGCAGATGTTTGACACGTTGATGCCTCGTAAGAAATTCTGAACAAACTGTATAAAATAATTGCATGTGCTTCATTTTCAGTTTAAGTAAATACGACTACATTTCCTCTTATCGATCTTAGATGGTTATCTCTCCACTATCGCAGATATATCAGATTACTGTGTACATTATTTTTAGTTCTACACGATACGTTTGTCCCTGAATATCCGAAATGCAAATTTCGGTTTTTTTTTTTTATAGAATAGGCTGACAAACGAGCACACAGTCCACCTGATGGTAAGTGGTTGCTGGGGCCCGTAGACATCTACATCCATCCTCCATTAAAGATCAAAATGCAGATGCGTTGTCACCCGTGAGGACTGAGATGGAATGCCTCGTTTCCAGTAAAAAGGGTCTCCGGTTCTCTACACTCACCATACGAAATACAGCAGCATTAAGCTACTATTTCACGCTGGTATTCTGTGAGAGCGTGGTCCTTCCCCGGTCGAGCCGACCCATTCGTGCTACAACTATACTACTAATATAACTGCAGCATGGCTCTACCACGTAATTCGGTATTCGGTTCAGGGTGATTCTCATAATCGTTGTCTCAGTTCTGTGGAAAAGTCTAATCTCCATGTCCCCATCTGTCACACTAGCTACTTGAATAAATTTTTTACTACTTATACGTTAAGATTTTGGAACCGAGCAGTGTACGTGCAGCCACAAGCAAGGCATTATTCAAACTCCTGCTATGGGATCATTTTCTGGCGTTGCAGGAGTAGTTTGTAGATACACATTTTTTAATATCCTTAAATTGTAACCATACCCTTTTCCTGCTTTTAAATTAAATGTTTTATAGGTGTTGAAATCAAAAACAGCCATATTTAATTGTGTACGTACTATGTATGTAAGACCTATGTTCAGCAGGGGACTTGTGAAGGACCGTAATGATGATGATGATAATATGATATATAAAGGCATTATTAAGCATATATATATATATATATATATATATATATATATATATATATATATATATATATACAGTATGTAATAGTAGTCACAGGTATTTCTAACTCAGTTGCACTTTGCATCCAATATCTTCTCTTCATATCATGGATGTAGACTGGTAGAGAGCGCCTTGTTGCAATAATTCCGCCTTTTTGTACTTGATATGTAAATAATGAATAAATAAATAAATATTGCGAACATAAAAAATTTTATCTACACGATGTTTCATATATTTGAACTAATTCTGAAAACATGTTTTCTAGTATGCCTAATTCACTACCAATATGGCCTGTTCGAATGCTGCTCACGCAATTTCCGGCGATAAAAACTGTACTCTTTGAACATTTTTTAATTTAATGAAACAAAAGGAAGTAACACGTTTCCAAATCAGGGTTGTTAAGTGAGTCAAATAAAAGAAACAAATCTATCAATATAAACAAAATGGATATTCGTTATCAACTCTTAAGACTAGGACAGTAAACTACATTTACGGATTTTATCGCGTTTGGTTCGACTTATTTTTAATTCCTAACGTTTAAACGTTCTTAGATTCTCATCATTAGTCAAACAAAACGTAGCAGCATTACGCTATTATTTTATTCTGGTATCTTTTTATAGATGAGGGGGCAAACGAGTATGCGGCTCACCTGATGGTCAGTAATTATCGCCGCCCATGAACAACCGCAACACCAGATTATTTGCAGGCGCGTTGCCAGTCTTTTAAAAAGGAGTAAGCTCTTGTCTTGAAGGTCACTAGGTCATATCGGTCCGGGAAAATCGCCGGTGGTAAACAGTTCCACAGAAAAGTTGTACGAGGAAGAAAACTCCTAGTAAAACGCACAGTAGTGGACCGCCAAGCATCCAGATGGTGAGGAGTGTATCGTGAATTATGAACCGATGTCCATTCGTGAAACTTTTCGGCTAAAACTAATTCGAAAAATTCCTCAGAATACTCACCGTGGTAGATGCGATAGAAAACGAAAAGGGATGCAAAATCACTACGCAGCGCAAGTGAATCGATCCGATAGGAAAGAACTCGGTCTTCTACGATTCTAACCGCTCTGCGCCTGATGCGATCAAGTGGAAGGAGCTGGCACGGGGGTGCCTCGGCCCAGAGATGAGAACAGTATTCCATGTGAGGCTGAACTTGCGTTTTGTAAATTTGCAAGCGATGTGCCGGCATGAAATACTGTCTCGCCCTGCTGACCATGCCAAGCATTTTAGAGGCCAATTTGGCTTTAATCTCCAAGTGACCACGAGCAGCACACTATTCGATATGTCGACGATGTGCGATGTTAGTGGAGGCAGCAAGAGTAGTACCTTCAAACTCAGAACATACAACAAAGGGGTTCTTTTTAGCGGTATACGCGCAAACTTGTGTCTTCTGGAGATTCAATTAGACTAGGTTCAGTCACCCTCAATCCGAGTCTTGCAGTCTTGTTCAGCAAAGACTCGACTTCAGACACAATTTTGTCCCGTTACTCGGCGACGTTTTCCCGATAAATATTAGCACGTACAGTGTATAAAGCATCACCATTGCTGTCGTCTGCAGAACAATGAATGTTATCAGTTTGCAAAATGTCCTTGATATGCAGAAGACACAGCGTTGGTTGCGCAGCTTTCTAGAACACAAGCGTTAAGAGGCTTGTAATCAAAGCGTGCACTATCCACTTCGACCTTGATACTCCGACCAGTAAGAAAACTGGTGATCCAATTGCACAATTACTCGGGAAGTCCATAGAATGGGAGCTTCGAAAGAGGCGCTTTGTGCCAGACTCAATCGAAGGGCTTCGCTTTATCCAAACTGACGGCCAATGCCTCCCATTTGAAATTTGAAAGAGGTATGCCCATCTATAAGTGTGCTAGACCATAAAGTCACCAGATGATTGACAACGACGAAAACCATATTGGCGGTTACAATCTGCTGGGGATCCTCAAGGTACCTCATGAGCCGGCAGTTTATAGTGGACTCCATTATTTTGGAGAACAAGGAGGTGACAGAGATATGCCTGTAGTTGGATGGGTCTGAGCGGTCGCCTTTTTTAGGGTTCGGGTTGACCTAAACTGTCTTCCATGAATTCTGCACTATGCCTTGGGAGTAGGAGTACCGGAAAAGACGCGTTAAAACTAGTGCCAACTCCGGAGCACACGTCTTCAGCACAATGGGAGAGACTCCGTCAGGCCGACTCGGCTTGCTGGCGTCCACGGAGAGGAGTGCTTTGCGAATCGAGCACTGTGTAAACCGCACATCCGGCATGGAGCACTTACACCGCGGGATGGTCGACGGTGTAAGTGCGTCATTGAGAGTCGAGTTGGATGCAAAGAGAGAACTTAACAGATCGGCTTTCTCCTTTGCGGCGTGGGCCAGTGAGTTGTCCTCTGTGCAGAGGTGGAAGATGACGGACAGAAGTTCTCTTGCATAGCCTTGGCGAGAGATCAGAATGCACGAAGGAAGGCGAACTAGTTTCTTGCCAATTCTGCCGATGTGCTCAGATCTTAATCATAATCATAATCTTTATTGCAATCAAATGATAACAATAGATGTGATGTTTTATAAAAATAGTCCGCATTTAAAACTAGTACTACAATGTTAGATTTCGTTAATAATTTACACTATCAGATTACATTATTTAAACAATATGTAAATTCAATTCAATTAATAATCACAATGTCAAATAATTATAATTAAAAAAGAAAATTAATTAAAAAATAATAACTGAAAAGAATTAAATTAGATAGGCAGGCTGAAGTTGTACATACGAATTAAATAATATTTGAATCAAAATATTCATTTAAATTATAGAAACATTTTTCTATTAAATATAACTGTTATTTGGATATAAATACTGTAGTACTTGTTAGATTTTTATGGCATTTGGACGGATATTAAAAATTTTAACTGTTATATAGTAGGAACTAGAGCTATGTAAAGAAAGTGTAGATTTCAGCAATAGTAGCCTATTTTTTTCGGTCCAATTGAGTATTTGTAATTAGTTTCACCTAATTTGGTGAACAGTTCTGGGTGGTTCTTTACAAATTTGCATGTTTTCTAAATAAAAATAGACGTTAAAGTCAATATTTTAAACTTTTTGCAGTGGGGCTTACAACTTTCTGGAATTTAATCATTTCTTATATTTACGCGAACACTATATTATGTGTATCCTTTTTAGTATAGGTTTTACCACAGCGTTTTTGATATATCTGGAAACAGCCTTCCGTAAAATTTTGGTTGATTAAAATACTAAATGGAAAAGTTAATGAATCGACATATTTTTTAATTAGTTACGATGGTCATTCATCTATTCCATAAATTTTTTTTTCATCATTTTTTTTTCTTTTTTGACGAGTTAATACTCGTCTTGAATCAGCTTGTTTGGTGTAGCACAGCACTAAAACTACCCACTAGTGGGTCGAAGACTTGAAAAACACATAGCTAGTCGATGGATGCAGGTGGCTCAGGACCGTACTTTCTGTGAATCTATGGAGGAAGCTAATGTTCAGCAGCAGATCTGTCATAGGCTACAGTGATAGTGAATATAATCAAAAATATAACAAGAAGCAAAAAAAGTATGCAATAATGTATCATTTTAAATAAGTTGCTATAAATAGGCCACTTATAATACAAGCACATTAAAGTTGCAGCACGTATCATATAATAGACCGAAGCCTCAATAAAATGCAACGATACTTTGTCACGCTATGATAGAAAATTTAGTTATGCAGCGATGATTGTTTAACAAAAGTTCGATTACAATATAGGATTAAGTGAAATCACTAGGAATACTTCATATAATAGGACAGAGAGCGTAACACCACCTGGTATATCTTTTTCTTTATCAACACCTCTTAAAAGTCTACTGTTAATAGAATAAGAATAGGTGGAATTTCGATTGCTCTACCAGAAGTATCGCAACTTTAACACTGTTTTGGTATTGAGACTGGATTTTACGCCTGGCGTAAAAAAGGTCACTATATCGCCATCTGTTGGAATCATAAAATCTTTAGGGTTCATTCCTTAGTCGAATCTTAAGCCGTCACCACACGAATAGCCAAAACTAGTTTAAGCCGGATGTTTAATACTGACATCGATGAAGAGGGACAACGCCAAAGATGTGAAACATCTGGTAGCGCATTCGCAAAACTATCTGATCACTAAAATATCTACACATAGTGTGGGTAAACTACATATTTTGAGTAGCAAACCTGACAGCCATTGGAACCATGGTTGCTTAGAGCCACGCTGCAGTTGTATTATAATTGTAACACGAATTGGTCAAGGATCAAGCCAAACGAAAGTCCGTGGTCTCTGCCTACCTTTCTGGGTAACAGGCGTGAGTGTTTATGGACTTGTAAAGGGGTGAAATGATGATGAAAAAAATTAGGCCACCCTCAAGAAATGCTACAAAGCACGGGGCCTGAGCCAACTGAATTCGTCAACTTCCTGCATGGCCCGACCTTATCAGGCCTTACCAGGATGTCACTCCATCCGGTAGGGGTCCGCTCAACACTGCTCCTATTGGGAGGCCTATGTTTTACAGTGGGCTTGTGAAAAGCTGTAACGATAATGATGATAATATAAAAAAAATGAGCGAGAATAATCAGTTGGGCACTTCTCCTTTATATCTATTAATAATTCTTTACTAACACGAGTTAAAAGCAAAGAAGAATAAAATAAAAAATATGCTAAATTATACTTTGGCGCTTATACAAAGTTATAACTCTCAAGTTGTGTCCACTTAAGTAGTGTGAGGTGGTGATTTAAAAGGAAGGATGACCAAAAAAATGGAATTGTAGTAAATGAACAACTATCTACTGTATGTATGACAAATAAAAATATAATTCAGGTGACCCATAAGTATAAAAGTTATTTTCAAAACGAATTTTACGAATGCAGCTCTTCAAAGGTTGATTGGATTGTTTAAATTATTCCTTTGTATTTTGCTCGTTTTTTACTACTTGTATTGTGTATGCAATAAAAAATCTACGCTATTTTCTATTTTGTGGTCTTTTTATAAAGTGAACTGGATAAATAAATCAAGTCCTGCTTTTTTATTTTGTTATTTATTTACAGTATTATGAATTTAAATAATAAAGTGTATATTTACATAATTTTTTATTTCCATTTAATATTATTTTTATAAATACAAGACACAAAAAAAGAAAAAAAAAAACAAATTAAAAATAAATCATTTCAATCATGTAAGCGGGTACTTACTTACGGGTAGTACTTACCGGTACTTGAAGTCCTTCAGAAGCTCTTCAATTACGTCCTCCATGGTGGCACTACTCCAGAGGCGTGGGGCAAAAGTGTGGTGGTCTTGTTCTTTAAGAAAGGCGACAACGCTCTCTTGAAGAACTACAGACCGATTTCCCTTCTGAGCCGCGTCTACGTGCTGTTTTCGAGAGTCATTACGAATCGTCTCGCACGCAGACTCAACGACTTCCAGTCTCCCGAACAAGCTGGTTTCCGAAAAGGCTTCAGTACCATAGATCACATACATACCCTGCGGCAGATTGTACAGAAGACTGAAGAGTACAATCTGCCACTTTTCCTGGCGTATGTGGACTATGAGAAAGCCTTTGATTCCGTCGAAATTTGGGCGGTGCTACAGTCCCTTCAGCGGTGCCAAGTTGACGTTCTGCTTTTATTGTGTTAATTTATTTGCACGAAAACTTATTTGACGATTGAAAAATCGGCCCTTGAACTACTAAAGCCGCCTTCTTTCGTCCATCTGTAACTACATTGGGCTATCGATTTCTGTTCATAGAGACTATGTAACAAGATCGTTACGTAGTCCGACGGTGCGGTAATCTAAGGTGAAGCTTTTGTGGATTCATTGTTGATCTTGAACTTATATTATTAACCTAATTAAATCGAATTTTTACTATAATGTTATATACATTCTAACATTATAGTATAAATTCGATTCATTTACATATTAACCTAAAAACAACATCGCTCGAAAATATATTATTATTATTAATTTAAATTTCCAATGAATTCAAATTTATTAACAAGTGGGAAAAAATACTACATTTATGTTAAGACTCTATATAAATAATCTGTTTCTGAAATATAATTACGGAAATTGAATTGTAATAACATGGGGCGCATTAAAGACAACTTTTTAACCGCCTCATTAAAATAATTCACTATAATAAATACTTAATTCGACTATTAGCATAAATATCGAATTGAAGGCAACTTGCACGTCCAGCGCGACGGTTAAGGAAAAAGGGAGAGGGGAGTAGGTAAATTAAATACATTACAACCGGTAAAAAATTACGAAAAATTTTTTCACAATTTTGAAAAGATATTATTTTTTCTGTGTTTTGATAAAATCTTCAGAGTTTATCATTGTTAAATTCCCAACTGTAATAAGCTACATTTAACGGTGTTAATACCGACACAAAGCGAGTATTTTTGTTAGATAATAAAGAACGATAGGTTCTTTGTAGTTTACAACATTATTTCAAATATGAAAGAATAGAAAAGAATGGACAGGTAACTAAAATCTTAACATTTTAGTAATTATGAATAAAAAGCCTGTATGAAGCTCATACATTATGTAGAGGTATACTCTTATACCAAGATCTAATTACTAGTGAAGCAGTTAGAATACTATTATTTTGTTCAGGAAATAATGCACTTAGTTTGAAAATAAATCAATATACCCACTTATTTTGTTCCTGTTTTACTAGAATGAAACGTTAATTAAAATGATCCATGTATCTTTAACTTAACGTTGATAAATAAACCGTGGTAGCTCAGATGGTTAACGCTCGCTGTCTAACAGAACGTAAAAAGATCGAAGAAAGTAACCCGGGTTCGATCCCCGCCGGCACCAATGAAATTGTTAATTGCAATTTTAAGTGCTGATTTACCACGTCCTCGGCGGTGAAGGAAAACATCGTAAGAAAACCTGCATGTCTGAGGAATAAGAGAAAAAAAATATTTCAAAGACATGTGAAGTTTGCCAACAAGCATTGGGGCAGCGCGGCGGACACTTCCCTGCTCTAAAACCCTGTCAAAAATGAGGGAGGCCTAAATCTGTTGATCGATTCTGGCAGTTTTTTCTCAATTTACCACGTACCCCGCGGTGGCGGAAAACATGGTAAGAAAACTTGCAAGTGTAGGAAGTTGAACAAAAAACACTTTTTTTGAACTTTTGAAAAAAAATTACGACCACACAGGGTGCATCTATTAAATTAGCAGCAGATTTGAGCGACAATCACGACACCAATCTATCAAAATGATCTGCTAGTGACTTCACTGGTAATACCTTAGATTTTTTTATGTCTCACTTCCTTAGAGTATCTACACACATACATACATACACACGTAAAGATCTTAAGAAGGTAATTAAATAGGGAAAAAATAGAAAACACAATATCTGTAAAAAGAAGACATATGTAGTAGTAACATGTCAATGGGTTATAACTATTTTGAAATGTTTACATACAAACGCACTTAGTGATTAATAAAATTGCATGTATGATAAAACTTTTAAATGTGTGATAAAACGGCTCATAATATTTGAATATAAAAATACGACAAAACTCAGCAAATACAGAAAATTTCTAGCTATGAGATTGCGTTTGACTATTAAAATTGCTTGAGTGTCACTACTTGTTGGCAGTAGACACCCGAATCGATTATTTTGCCTGGCGTTAAAAGCTCATAATAAACGATGCCCTTCCAATCCCACCATACTCACACTGCGTGTTAACATATTGCGTGTTAATCTGGGTTTGGCTACAGTCTGTGGAACTTGACTACCCTTTGACCATGATCTTTTTTGCACGTTAATGCCGTAGGTGATCCACTTTACATTACCAGTAATCAGTCTTTTCAAAAATAGTTCGGTTTCATTACGTTTCAATAGAGAATCGAAAATGAATATACGATTCATTACGTTTCAATAGAGAATCGCAAATATCAAAAACAAAGTTATATATGTGATGAATAAGTATAACGAATAGTTTTTTAAATCTGTCTTCAACTTACAATGAACCTTTTGATTGAACCAAGAAATATCATAAGTTCAAGGTTACACCTATAATATCGTATAAATAGTTATATTAAAACTTCGTGCCCCAACTTTTTATCTTTTTAACCTTAATACTGTCTGTAGCGTCGAGCTAATGCTGCACTCTGACGCCTCTTGTGTCATGAATGAATATTCTATATCTGACTCACTAACGATGTCTCATTAATTGGATTTGATCAAGTTTTCACGGATTCGATAACCTATACAATTTCATTTCGTTTGGCTTTTATTACCCCGCTAGCTTTACGTGACTCTGTCGCGTGTTAGCAATTCAAGAAATCTGTTTGCATTAGCCCCAGATACGTCAATATTGTAAATAAGGAAGCATTATTCTAAATAATAAAAACTAATACAAACTTTTCAAGTTTTTGTGTGTATCAGTGTTTCCATGTTTCAAGTTGAACTTACATTTAATTCATCTGTATTGGTTTAACGTTTCTTTATTTGTAAACCTCAACACTGAGGTAATAAACTTGAACAGGCAATATGATTAGTAATTTTGCTAGAGCGTTTAGGTCTATCTTTTCATTATTACAGTTGGATTTTTTTTAATTATAAAATAATAAAACGTTTTGCTTGCTGAATTTATATGATGCAATATGCTTTGTAACCGTTTGGTCAACTTTGGTGAAAAAAGTTTGTTTCTAGTTTTCTTTTTTCAGTTGTACTTCTCGATAAGAATTGTAACGATATGGGTAAAATTTTGTACTTACACAGTATTTTACTTTACAAGTTTCTTAGTTAACCTGTTAAAATTATATTTTTTCTGACGTCGAGCAAAGTGCGGTAGACCAGTTGCCTAAAGATAAAAGAGCGCAAATTATAAAATTGGGCGCTCTGGTCTTTATTTGTAAAATATTTTTAATGAGCTGCAGGTCTTTGCAATAAAATAAAATAAGACATTATGACGTAAAGTTAACTAAAACTAAATAACCTATCAGTGGCTAATATGTAATTAAGCTAATAATTTACTATCCAAAACTGTTATAATATGTGGACTCCATTGTAATTTATTCTCTAACGTGATCCCTGGGAGTACAGTTTCTTTTATAACTCTTTACCTGCCTACTCCAGTTCACTATCCATAGCTAGTCTTTTATTCTGAGAGTGATGAGGTGTTGAATGTAAAGTGAAAATGACAAGGGATTTACTAGTCTTAGATAACAAGTTTTACAGATAATAATGTAGTATTATAATTTTAAGTAATAAAAGTTATAATCATTAGTAGATATAATATAAATTTAGTTTTAATAATGGCTTAAAATTAATACTAATTTTTTATTGTTTATCAATATATAGTTTAAACACTCATTTATTTTAACTTATTTTTTTTAAATTTTGATACCTTATAAACAAAATTTATGCTTGTCATTTTCAAATTAAAATATTTCTTAATTAATTTTTTTTTGTATGTAAATCGACAAAATTATGTTTTGATGTGTTGTAAGAAAATCTATTAATTAAAATTCGAAGGCCTTTTGCCTTTAAAATTTGGCGATATAACAATCTCGTATTTACTAGGTATATACCAGAATTAAAAAACCTAAGTGAAATACCAGCGACGGGTAACAATGTCATAGATGCAAAACATCTGGAACTGCCAATTTACGTGACACGTTGTTTTCTTCTTCCATCCCTGATCACGTTATTTGGGGTAAGGTCTCCTCACTTGTCTGCGCCAAGACAAACGGTCTTGGGTTGTCACATCTGGCAACTGGGCTTTCCTTAGATCTCTTGCGATATTAGACCACCATGTCATTGGCGGGCGGCCTCTACTTCTATTTGTTTCTGGCAAGCTCAGAGCTATTGGAACTGCATGCTCTTCGCTGCGTCTTTTAATATGTCCATACCATCTTAGGCGATTTTCAATGATTCTATATGTAATAGACTATAATGTACTAGACTATAAGGCTGCCACGTATATGTTCATTATGGACTTTGTCAAGCCGAGTCACACCTCCCACCCACCTAAGCACCTTCATTTCGTTAGTATGGACCTTTTGCTCATGCATCTTTTTTCACAACATTCAGAATCAAACAATAGCGCGGGACGTACTGCGGTTTTATAAACTTTGCCCTTAGTTTTTATGGGAATACGTGGATCACATAATACCCCTAAGTAAGTAATCGCCATTTCAGCCCCTATTCTATGGTCCACGTCTGTGTCAACATTTGCATCTGTGGCAAGCATAGAGCACATGTATTTAAATTTATCTACTGTAGGAATAGGTGTTATCCCAATACAGGTAGTTTCAGATACCTTGTGTCCACTGAAAGGGCATTTCAAATACTCAGTTTTACTCCTACTCACACTCAGGCCGTACTTTTCAAGAGCGTGTGTCCACGTATTAAGAGTTTCCTTCAAATGGCTTGCGGTATCAGCAGCTAAGACAATGTCATCCGCGTATAGTCCATGGCAATAGGACAGGTATATCCTTAGTGAGGTAGTCCATCACCAGATTGAATAGGAAGGGACTAAGAGCAGATCCCTGATGGACACCTACTTGGACTTCAAAAGCTTCTTTTTTATTTTATTTTTTAAATTTGCGTGACACGTTGTAATTATAAAAAATATACACAATCTGCATAAACGTCATACCCATTTTTTCGTAGAAGTATTTAATGTAACCGAGCACCGAGTAGTGGCGGTGTAAGAATATCTACTACCCCCTGTTATCACCGAGTGGATGTCGTAAGAGGCGACTAAGGCCCGGTTTACATTTTGCGAAGTGACAAGTGCGAGTGGCAAGTGCAACTGACAAATGACAAGTGCTTAGTGCGTGTGAAAGGGCAGTGCCAAGTGATAAGTGGGAATTAAATTCGTACTGGTCACTTCTTATTTGCCACTTGTCAGTTGTCACTTACACTTGTCACTTCTCAAAATATAAACCGGGCCTAAGGGAAACAAGGGCTTGGATAATAAATTACAATAAATTTTATTAAAAATGCCGACTTCAAGCATACAACTATAATAATAAAATAAACTCACATTCTGGAGTCGGTGGTAAGACAGTCTATAAAAGAATAGTAGTAGTAGTATTTTATAGTGGTAGAGCCACGCGGCAGCTTTGCTGTTGCACGTATGGGCCGGCTCAAACCGGGGTGGTACCACGACCTCACAGAATACCGGCGTGAAGTGGAAGTTTTGCTTCCGCGTTTCGTCTGGTGAGTGCAGGTGGCCGGAGGCCCAAATCCCCCCCCCCCCCCTATCAACATGGTAGCGGAATTAAATAAAGATAGACTACCCCAGGAGGGTACCAGCACCCCTGGAGAATCCCTCGCTGAGCATCCACGACCATATTTCTCCACTTCTGAGCGTGGGTGCTCAGGATGCCCTGCGTATTCTGGGGGGGGCGAAATTCCGCTCAAGACTACAACTGCTCGGGGCAAACGGAGCAACAAGACCAAGGCGACCCCTGGCACGCTGTCCGTGAATTTCTGCAATATCAGGGGACTTCACTCTAACCTAAACGCCGTCCACTACCATCTCGAGACGGCGAGGCCGGCTTTGCTCTTTCTGACCGAGACGCAGGTGTCCTCTCCGGCTGATGTTTCGTATCTCTCCTACCCGGGGTACAAACTGGAACACTCCTTTGTGCCTCGGGCTGGAGTTTGCGTTTACGTCAGAGAGGACATCTGTTCTCGACGCCTCGGCAGACTTGAAGGTTCGGACCTATCCATCCTTTGGCTACGCGTAGACAGCGACGACCATCCGCGCGTCTACGGGTGCCTCTATAGGTCCCACAGCGGTAATGCCGAAACAGACCGACTCTTCGACCACGTCCAAATGGCTGCAGATTCGTTGCTACAGCAGATCCCCTCCGCAGAGATCGTGATCCTCGGCGACTTTAACGCCCATCACGCCGAATGGCTCGGTTCACGTTTAACCGATCATGCGGGGAGATCTGTTCATGATTTTGCCTTGGCATATGGTCTGACACAACTGGTTACTTCGCCTACGCGGATTCCAGATGTGGAGGATCATGCACCTTCCCTGTTGGACCTTCTGCTGACCTCTCACCCGGACGGATATCAGATTTCCGTCGACGCCCCTTTAGGCTCCTCGGACCATTGTCTGATCCGGAGTGTTGTGCCACTCGCGCTGAAATCGCGGTTGCATTCTGCAGGCTGCCGCCGTGTTTGGCACTATAGGTCAGCCGATTGGGATGGGATGCGGTCTTTCTTTGCATCCTACCCTTGGGGGCGGGTTTGCTTCTCGCCGGATGATCCCAACGTTGTTGCGGATTCTGTTACTGATGTGGTACTTCAGGGTATGGAACTTTTTATTCCTTCCTCTGTGGTGCCCATTGGAGGCAAATCTCAGCCATGGTTTGGTCGCTCCTGTAAAATAGCATCATGCTATAAGCAGGAGTGCTACCAAGCCTGGGTTGATGCATCAGCGTCCCGGGATGTAAACACCAGCACTCTAAAAAAGAAGTATAATTCCGCCTCTAGGTCCTTCAAAAGAGTCATTGCCAAGGCAAAGTCAGAGCACATAGGCAGAATTGGCGAGAGACTAGTTCGCCTTCCTTCTGGAACCCGTGCATTCTGGTCTCTCGCCAAGGCTGTCCAGGGGAATTTCTGTCAGCCATCTCTTCCATCTCTGCACAGGGAGGACGACTCACTGGCCCATACTGCAAAGGAGAAAGCCGATCTTCTAGGCTCCTTCTTTGCGTCTAACTCGACTCTCGATGACGGGGGGAGTACGCCGCCGACCATCCCGCGGTGTGAGTGCTCCATGCCGGAAGTGCAGTTCACACAGCGCTCGGTTCGCAAAGCACTCCTCTCCCTGGACATCCACAAGTCGAGTGGGCCTGACGGAATCCCCCCAATTGTGCTGAGGACGTGTGCTCCAGAGTTGGCACCGATTTTATTGCGTCTTTTCCGGTACTCCTACTCCCTAGGCGTAGTCCCAAAATCATGGAAGACGGCTTTCGTCCACCCGATCCCTAAAAAAGGCGACCGCTCAGACCCGTCCAACTACCGGCCAATCGCCATCACCTCCTTGTTCTCCAAAACAATGGAGTCCATTGTAAACTGCCAGCTCATGAGGTACCTTGAGGATCACCAGCTGATTAGTGACCGCCAATACGGTTTTCGCCGTGGTCGGTCAGCTGGTGATCTTCTGGTCTACCTCACTCACAGATGGGCGGAGGCAGTAGAGTTCAAGGGGGAGGCATTGGCCGTTAGTTTGGACATTGCGAAGGCCTTCGATCGGGTTTGGCACAAAGCGCTTCTTTCGAAGCTCCCTTCCTATGGGCTTCCCGAGAAATTGTGCGATTGGATCACCAGCTTTCTTGCAGATCGGAGCATCAAGGTCGTTGTAGACGGTGCAAGCTCCGATTGCAAGCCTATTAATGCTGGTGTTCCACAGGGCTGCGTGCTATCGCCAACGCTGTTTCTTCTGCATATCAATGATATGTTGCATACCCGTAACATTCATTGCTATGCAGATGACAGCACTGGTGATGCTCTTTACACCGACCGAGCCAATATTTCTCGGGAAAACGTCTCCGAGTGCCGGGACAAACTTGTGTCTGAAGTCGAGTCTTTGCTGAACAGAGTCTCGGATTGGGGACGACTAAATCTAGTCCAGTTTAACCCCCAGAAGACACAAGTTTGCGCGTTAACCGCTAAAAAGAACCCCTTTGTCGTATCCCCTCAGTTTCAAGGCACTCCCCTTGTTGCCTCAGCCAGTATCGGAATCCTCGGCGTCGACATATCGAGTGACGTGCAGTTTCGTGGTCACTTGGAAGGGAAGGCCAAATTGGCCTCTAAAAAGCTTGGCGTGCTCAGCAGAGCGGGACAGTATTTCATGCCGGCACACCGCCTGCAACTTTACAAGGCGCAGGTTCGGCCGCACATGGAATACTGTTCCCATCTCTGGGCTGGGGCTCCCCAGTACCAGCTCCTTCCACTTGACCGCATCCAGCGCAGAGCGGCTCGAATTGTCGACGACCGAGTGCTTTCCAATCGGCTCGATTCACTGGCGTTGCGAAGAGATGTTGCATCGCTTTGCGTATTTTATCGCATCTATCACGGGGAGTGCTCTGAGGAATTGTTCGGATTAATCCCAGCCGCCAAATTTCGTGAACGCACGACACGACAAACGTCCCGATACCATCCACACCATCTGGATGCTTGGCGGTCCACCACTGTACGTTTCACAAGGAGTTTTCTTCCACGTACAACCTCTCTGTGGAATAGTTTATCACCGGCGATTTTTCCGGACCGATACGACCTGGGGACCTTCAAGAAAAGAGCTTACTCCTTTCTAAAGGGCCGGCAACGCACCCGCAATTCTCCTGGTGTTGCGGTTGATCATGGGCGGCGGTAGTCACTTAACATCAGGTGAGCCGCATGCTCGTTTGCCCCCTCTTCTATAAAAAAAAAAAAAAATATGAGTTCCGAATGTAATTTTTTATTTTATTTTATTGCTTGACGTCCGACTTTATTTTCATTAAAAGTTATTTTACTATTATGAGTTGCTAAGAAATATCAAAATCTTAATGTCGTCTAAATAGGCTTAAGTTGCTTTACCAAAGTGATACGATTTATCGAAACGAGCATTTAACTAAGGAGCTTTGCAATTACTTCGAACCTCAACAAAATTGTCCTGAAGCATGTATACTATCGCCACGCCTCAGTTTATCTCTAACCTATATTGAAGCTTATAAATTAATCAGGCCAAGCAATTTCCTGCCATTAAGGCATTGTAACAACCTTCTTGGGTCTTTTCATCTAAACTGTTAACTAAATTATCTACATAGTGCATGCTATGGACTTAAATTTGACTTGACACTTATTTATTCCGAACCACAAATATATAAGAGAATTAGAAAACGTGTTTTGGTAAATTTCGACAAAATTGTACTTCTTTTCAAATGAATCTGACGTTTATTTTATTTTGAAACAACTTAATTTATAATTATTATTGACTTTTATTTACGACAAAGCTTTTTATCGTCGAATTGAATTTGTTGTTGAGTTGAGAGTGAGGTGAAATTAACTGAGGGTTTTTTTCCAACGAGCATTCAACTCACCACCGCACATGGACAACTTCATCATCAGAGGAAATACAGGTTTGGACTTGAAAAATGAGCGATGTGTAACCAGAGTAAAGGAACAGCGAAAAAATCAATTGACTAGACTTATGATTAATGTTCAAAATCATCATTTAAAAAAATCATTTAAATTTTAATACATATTTATATGTAAATAGTATGCAATTTGGTATTTTCTAAATAATTTGCATGCGAAATTTGGGAACGATTGTTACTTCAAAACACATCTCGTGTTGACATTTATACATGTGAATTGACATGTGAGTGACATTTTTGTAGCTACACGGGCTCCGCCCACTTCCCCGTTCTATTATGTATGTATTATAATAGTATTGTATGGTTACACCGGTACTATTCCGTTTGTTATATCCTTTAAATGAATTAGACGCCATTGCTGTGCTTAGCTCTTGCTTGTTCGCAAGTGATTTCATAATATTTTATCGTAACTTTTATTTAACGGAAATAATTTCCGATATGAAATAAAAATATTACTACTTCAGTTATATGTTGTAAACCACGTTTCGGCTATGTTATATTTTTAGGAATGGGTCAGCTCGACCATCGAAGGACAACAATCTCACAAAATATTCAGTGTAAGATGGTACCTTATTGCTGCTGTGTTTTGTATGGTGAGTGTAGAGAACCGGAGATCCTTTTTACTGGAAACGAAGAATTCCATCTCGACCCTCTGGGCAGACAACTCATCTGCATTTTTTTCAAAATTGAGGATAGATGTACATATATATATCTATATGCCACAACATTTACTTACCATCAGGTGGACTGTATGCTCGTTTGTAAATCTTCATTTTATAAACAAATTAACTTAAAACAGTTATATTAGTATTAAGGAGAACAAATAAATAAGTTTGAATGGTTTGTACCTACTCCTTAAACAAGGCGTACGGTTACTGCGTGTATTATTCCAATTTTAGTTGCATAGTATACGGAAAACAATACTGGTCGTTAGACTTTAGTAATAGTGGGAAATTACATGAACAGTGATTTATAGCCACATGCTATCGGGCCCAGTACAGCACAGACCGTTGACCTCAATAGATAATATGTAATCTTTTTTCAGAAACGCGACTAGCAAACGAACTTGGGAATAATATTAGAGAAGAAATATTGGGAATAAATTGAATATACTTACTATTTTATAAAAAGACTGGTTAATATAGTAATAAATATACACTGAACCAGGCAATTGGCAACAGCATCTTCCTGATAAAAGAAGAAAAAAACTACGTTGTAAATATCCCTCCAAAATATAAGAGAGGCCTATGTGAAATTAAAGCTATAATACCTTAGTTTTGTAATAGTAAGGGTAACGAGCGACTAGACAGTTCACCTGATAATTATTGGATGATGTCAGCCCTGTGGACTAACATATGTGGACTAATATTTCGTTTCTAGAAAAGGTGAAAATTTTTCGCATACCATTAATATTGACAAATTTATATTATACGTTATTTTATATATTATACATTATTTTCTAAATCTTATTATTTCTAATATCTGTCTGAACCAAATACATGTTATATTGTTTTTTCAATTAGCTTCGTGACTACTCCAATATCATTAGTGCTGTAGAGAACATTTATGACAGTCCACAGCAAATTACTTTTTCATAATCAATACTAAAGTAAGAGCCGTGGTAACTCAGTACGCGAGCAACCTGTGTTCGATCCCCGACGGCACCAATGAAAAGTAAAACATCGTGAGGAAACTTGGTTGTCTGAGAAATAAGAAAAAATATTTCGGAGACATATGAAGTTTGCCAACACACATTGGGGTAGTGCGGCGGATATTTCCTTGCTATAAAACCATCTCAGAAATGAGGAAAGGCCTGTGTGCAGCAGTTTAACGTATATAGACCGTAACTATAACTTTAATCAATACTACCTAACTAACCTATAAAATTTATCATTGTCATCATTCTTCGTTACTTAACATAGGCCTTCAGCAAAGACATCTCGATCCTACACCACCTGCATTGATCGATTTTCTGCAAGTTTCACTAGGTCATCGTCCATCTATGAGGGCAGCCCTTTATTCCGCTTGGTGTTATGAAGTAGCTACCCAACAATATTTTTTCTCCTGTACTTCGAACTATATTACCAGCTCAATATTTCTGGTTCTAATATGGAAGTTAAGGTGACAAAATACATACAGTCCAGCTGATATTAAGCAAATCCGGTGGTCCGTATACAACTACATCAATCCTTTTTTTATAATTCTAAGCCAGCGCCTAACTACAATCCCACCTGATGGTAAATCTTGCCTTGGGTGTCCCACACTGTAAACGGAAGAAAAGACATGCTGGCAACTGTCTTCTGCTGGTTTAGTGTGATTTATAAACAAATAAAAATCTTTGCAAATATTCACCTTTATACTATTCAATAAAACTATTATTTACGGATTTTATCGCGTTTAATTACTTTAATTTATTTTTATTATTATCCCGACGTTTCGGGTGCTTTACAGCACATTTATACTATTAGTAAGATTGTGATCATTTTATGAGTATTATTTCATTATTTCAGCAGTGAGAGGTAGCAGAGCAGCAGCTGTCGTTACGTCACCACCCACTGTACGACAGGAGAGGCCCAGAAGGATAAGGAGTAAGCTTGAATTTCAATTAAGTGCTTATAATATAAAAAATAGTTCACAAGATGATCAGCTTGAGCAGAATAAAGCCAAAAATTATTTTAATTACAATACAATAAATTTTGTTTTTAGATCTGAATCCTCGCCAATCTACTGCCGAGCAAGCGAATATAGTTCGGGAGAATTTCCTGGCAGTTGCAAGATCTAATTCAGATTCAATGAGAGTACGTTAAAACATTATATCTACATTCTGGATTAAACAGAAGAAAAAATCTATATATTTTTACGTGGTAGAGCCATACTGCAATTATGTTAGTAGTATAGTCGTAGCAAGGGGTCGGCTCGACTGGGGAAGAACCACGCCTATAACCACGACGAGTGTAGTGAACCGGAGACCCTAACCTAAACCCTTGACTACCTCAGGGGTGACAATGCATCTGAATTTTGATTCTTAATGGGGGGTGGGTGGAGATGTAGACATAGACATGCGTCAAGTCAAAACATCAGGTGGACTCTGTGCTCTGTGCACTCTTATGTTGTTAAAAAAAATGTAAACTATTGTGGATCTGTCAATAGATATTATATGCTATAGCATACATTATCATAAAGATTCACTTGCATGCTAGAAAGAATTAGAAGCATTTCTCGATCTATCTATAGTTTTCATTATAGATGCTGGCAGAGGCTGCCAACATTCAGGCCGAGGCTACCAGAATGCAGGCGGAGGCAGCAAAAGTTCAGACCGAGGCATTTCATTTATTAGCTCAGGCTGTTAATAAAATAGGAGATTTACTTGTAAATAATAATAATAAATTAATTAATTAATATGTTTAATGTTTTATTTTAATTCACTTAATAGATAATCATTTTTATTCAATATAAATTTTTTAGTAATTTTTTACTTTTACCACTTTTTCGAAGAAAACCTCTGTCCTGGGAAGAACCAGCAAGAAACCCAGCGGGATTTTTTTAAATAAATTAAATTTACAACATATTACTTTATACAATTAATATGAAACATTTACTATACACATCATCATATTCATTTCAATTACACCGGCGAAGGACCACGCTCTTACAGAACACCTACGTAAAACAGCAGGTCAATGCTGCTGTTTCGTATCCTTACCAGAGAACCAGAGACCCTTTTTATTGGAAATGTGGAATTCTATCTTAGTCCTCTCGGCTGACAACGCATCTATATTTTGATTTGCAAACGAGGGTAGATGTAGATGTCTATAGCCACAGCAAACACTTACCATCAGGTATATCCCCTTTATTCTATAAAAAATGCCAGGGTTATAAATTAGCAGGTGCACCCTGACGTATGCTGACAAAGTTGCCATTTGAAAAGAAAAATTTGGAATTTTAAATTGATGGTAAAGAATTATGTATTTATATTTATGAATTGATATAATATTTGGTAGTGTAAATATACAGTCCACGTACGTCACAGGCCTCCTTTCCTTTCTAAAAGTGTTATGGAGCAATACAATTAAATCCACGTAATAATTATGTCACAAAATTATATAACTAAAATCTTCACAAACGGCACACTCTTGTGTTCGAAAAGGAAAGAATGTGAATATAAAATCAGTTCCTGTGGTGACCTGAAACAAGAGAGATAATGACGGGTTTATTCTTGTTGAGAAGAGACGTCCGTTGAGAACCGTGTGTAATCAGTGTAGGACCGCCAAAATAAACGTAAGTACAACTCCGCTTATTTTAGAGCCCACCATACAGCTCTAAATCCCGTTTGGACAAAGCACGTTAGGGGAAAGAGGTCCTGCGTTTCGTGGAAAAACGAAGCCGATGCCGCATAGAGGATCCAGACTCTTTACAATTGCAGCGTCTGGAGTCTAATAGGTCAACGAATTTCAAATTCTACGTACTTCAGGTTCTTGTAAAATACAAAAAGAAATTCATCACTCCCGATTTCTGGCCCTCTAGGGTAGTGTTTCGACAATACAAGGACGCGCCAAAGAAGAAAGTTCCATAAATATATTTAGGTTAAAGTATATATTGCTATGTCTATTATATTAAGCACTTGATGCCTGAAATAAAATCATTGTATTGTATACCCAAAATATTTTATTTTTTACACAAAAACTAACTTATTTTATTTACGAAATGCGACCGGCCACTGCTTCGCCTGGGTGGGATTGATTCAAGTGGCGTTATTAAGATTCAAGATTATAATCAAAAACCATTCACTGCTAAATTTTTTTGAAATAAGATCTCCAAGTTTTTCGCATAAAATATAGCCTAAATTGCTTTCGGCATTGCTCTATATCTATCAAAGAAGTTACACAACAATCGAGTTCAGCCATTCCGAGAATTAGTCTGGACAGGCAGACGTCTGTCTGCCACACGGGCAAAATTTTTAAAAATAGTTAGACCTAGTACAATAAAAAAAGTTATTTCGATATACTTATATACCTATTATTTCGTATACTTTTTTTCGATATTACAGACATACGCCTCAAATTTTGATCATATGTATAGATTATATTTTGTGTTTAATCACGTTAAAGACGTCTACTAAAACACACATGTAAAATCCGCCATTGTCATTTCAAGATGGACTTAAATGAGTAATTTTAATCGTAGTAAAACTGTGCCAATATTCGTTATCTGTGGACACCATTAGTTTCCATTTATTTCTACATGTAATTTGAGGTTCAAACCACTTTCAAAGAACATTCACTTTACCCTTAACGAATTTAATCCTCCTATGGGTGGATGCGTGGCTTTGAGGATGTTTCTAATTAACTTAAATTTTAGTCCCATGTTATTTTATGTAACATTTTCAGGCTTATTAAACGTTTTAATTTTTGTCAAATACTTGGTAAAAGAAGTCTTTGAACGATTATTAGCATTTTGTACAAGTTTTTATAAAAGAACGAAGTATTGAATTGAGTGTTTTGACAATTTTGCTACAAATAAATCACAAAGCTTAGTGCAGTTCAAAGGTGGTTTAATAATAAACTTTTCAAGTCATTTCCATTTGATACGACAATTTTGCAAAAAGGACGATGAAGTTTTGTATCAGATGGTAATTTATTAAAACAAAAACTTTGTGAAAGTAATCTTATAAATGGAATACTTTAAAAACTTATCTTTCATTGCTCGACCTTCAGGCGAACATTTAGGTTTTGTAGTTAAGGGGATACCTTGAAAATGAGTCGTAGTTTTGGGGACGTGGTTTATTCCTTTGTCGGTAAAGTTAACAGATGACTGAGGGAGTGTTATAATAAAATTGATGTAATTACTTAATAATACGTTAATTACGAGATAGCTATACCAAGCACAAGCTCGGAAAAAACTAAGTAAGCGCCAAACAACATTTTTTTTAACAATACTTCGTAATGGATTAAAAAAGCGGTTCATAAGAATATAAACATGATTATTTACTATGCCTTAAAAATAATTCCATGAACTTATTCGTAAAAATATTGTGGTGTCCTGGAGCGTCTTTTGCTATTTTTTTGTAAAGAGAAAATTACATGATCTCATATTTTCCTTATATACAATCCAAGGTCATATAGTCAAAAATCATATACCAAAATTTAGGTTTATAATCTGTAAAACTTAAAAAAAATATGTGAAATAAAAAACCACAAAATTTTCGAAGTATCGCCTTAATTTATAATATGAAACTGATCCCGCTAATATCCGCATAGGAGTCCGTCCGTCCCCCTCTAGATAGATAGACTAACGACCTTGTAAGACACGCATAAGCCGATGGATGCAGATGACTCAGGACCATGCTTTGTGGCACACCTTGGGGAGGCCTATGTTGGGAAGTGGACTTGTGAAGGACTGTAGTGATGATGATGATGATGATGAAGTGAGTTTGCGGTTTGGTCACTATAACGCCTAAAACTAGGACGAGGGTAACTGAAGGACTTATTTTCCAAGTAGACTTATAGGGACTGGTATTCAGAAAAGATTAAACAATGTTTTCAATTTTAAAAATAATACAATTTACGTGAAATCATTGACATGCAAAGTATAAAAATCAATTTTCATCTAATTGATTTGTTTGATTTTTTTATAGTGTTTCATTTAGAGCCCGCTGTGAAACCCTAAGATATACATGAACACAAGAACCTTGCTGTAAACTATCAATACTCTAAGCTATCTCTATGAAAATACCACTTCAATACCACCGAATCAATGTATTCGAAGTCAAACAAATACGCATTATTAAAAAATAATTTAAAAACTAATGGTCAGATCTTAATTAATATTTTATGCAACCACACGAAAAGCACCAGCTATCAGATAACAAAATAATCATCAAAATCTTAAAAAAAGAACAAACAGTCGCATTGAATACCAACTTCTTTTTTAAGTCGGCAAAAAAACGAAATTGGTATGTCAGGATCGGCTTTTTGGCGATCGAGTCATTCTGCCTACCCCACAAAGGCAAAAGCAAAGCAAAAACAGGTGTTTCGTTGGTAGAGGGGGGGGGGGGGAGGGCACATAATTCTAATAAAAAAATTAAAGCTAAATATTTTGCAAACGAACTCCGAAATCGAAAAAATGTTGTATACCCCCAATATTTTTGAAAGACACACCCAACTGGTAAAAAAATCATCAACCCTTTACCTGAATGAGAGTCACAAAATGTGTCAAAATAAAAATGTCTTTCAAGATTTTGTTTCCAAGTTTTGTAGGTGTGTTTAATTATATTACTTTGGTCATGTCTTAATCAAGTTGAACCAAGAGTTCAATCGATAGATCCAACTCGGTTAGGCCTTGTTCGGGAAACGATATTTACGTATATCTTCTCGTCACGTATTCCTCGAAACTTAAATACAAGGGTGTACAACCAGTTAGTATTGCGTGATGAAATTTGTAGTAAAAAAATACTGACAGTAGAACCATAGTAACCAACATTACGCTATGTACCAACATTACGTGATGAAATTTGTATAAAAAAATACTGACAGTAGAACCATAGTAACCAACATAGCGTAATAGATCAGTAAGATAGGCAATTGGACGGCAATTAAAGGGTTAAAGCCTTGCTGCACCTATAATATGGTTGTAGCACGAATGCGTCGGCTCGAACGGGGTAGGACCACGGTCTCACAAAATACCAGCATAAAGAAGTAACTTAATAATACAGCATAATTCGTGGTGAGTCTATAGAACCGGAGACCCTTTTACTGGAAACAAGCCATAATTGAAATATGACAACCGGGGCCATGGACCGACTGCCCGTATGTCTTTCCAGATTGTCATTGCATCTAGACACACTACACTACACACCCTATACTTTGCCTACCGGTACAAGGCTGCAACTAGAGAACCTTTTTTCCCCATCGGTTGTCAGTTCTTCGAGATATATGGCCAGCCAATTGTCACTTCAGCTTATTGATCATTGGGATATGTCGATATACAACTAATATATGTCAATCACTGACTAAGAGCTTTTTCGAAGTGTTTTTGTATTCTTCTGCGACGGGTCTTACTGAACTTAACTCCGATCGCATGGACAGTTTGTACGAGCTTGTCATTTATATCGTTCACTGCTATGCAGTCTTCTAAGCACTGAAATTAGTTTTGCAACACGAGCTGAACGTTTTCGGGATATTTTGGATAAGAGCACAAGGGGGATGAAGCGGTGATTTCATTGGACGTAACAACGAAAACATGACATTAAGTTTCAGTATTCTAATTATCACTGAGATATCCCTGAAAAGTTGCCGTCTAGCTGTCATAACTAAATCAATCTCATATTTTGACGAAAAGTCGAGTTTCGACCAGGTTCAAATCCTGTAGGGCCGCTTATGAAAGAGCATGAAATTAGCCAGCTGCTTGCCCCTTGGGTTCCGTTGCCCTGTTCCGAATTTCTCTACTTTCAGCTCACGGTTTTCTCTTGTACCTATTAAACCGAACAGCCTCCCATTAAACCGTATAGCAGATTTTAGAGGAATGCATGGCTTTAGAGATATCCTCATACATTCACGCCACCTCCTCATCGAGATATGTCGAGGTTGGTGCGTATGCTTGTATGACCTTCAACAAATACGAGGATTTCCGTGAACTGCCCTTCTCTTCGGACCTCAGTTAATCTTATAATATCCCAACGCAACTTGTCAATCCATTCTTTCTTCTTCAGGATCTCCTCGTTAGTCCATAGAGTGCATGAGCTAAATTTTGCCAGGTCTAGTCGTCTTAAATCAGAGTTTCTTAGCGTCCCACGCCTCGCTGTTACCATAGTCGCCACCGTAGCCAGAAATAGCGGGGCCACGGGGACTGGGGGCCGTTTATTTGTGTCGTTGCTTATAGTTTGCCGTAGTTGGCAACCGCTGCTTTTTATTATACTATTGCTGTTACCAGAAAGATGCTTCTGCCCATCTTTTCCTCTGTAGAATACTGGTGACAAACGATCACATAGTCCACTTGTTTTAAAGTGGATGCTGTGGCCCATAGACATCTAAAATAATTATTCTCGATTAAGAATCAAAATGCAGATACGTTGTCACCCATGAGGACTAAGATGGTATGCCTCATTTTCAGTAAAAAGGGTCTCCTGTTCTCTACACTCACCATATGAAACACCGTAATGCCGTTTTTCTGTGCGAGCGTGGTCCTACCCGGTCTAGCCGACCCATTCTTGCTGCAACCATAATATAGGTGCAGCATGGCTATACCACGTAAGAAGCATATTCAAAAAACTACACTACATATTTAATAAACAACAAATACAGTTTGTTATTAAAGTTGGCTTTATGCCCTCGACCAATCACCTTCTACTATTCGCCAACACTTTAAAGTCAGAGGTCTGGGAATAATCTGAGCAAATGACACTGTTTCTTATGGGAAGCCGGGAAGCCTATTATCACAAAAGTACTTAAATATATCCTTTAAAATCTGATCCTTTTTAAACCTACAATAATTAAATAAATAAAATAAAGAGTTTGAAGTTCAAAAGTAGTAATTTTAATATAATGTGTTAACACTCGTAAATATTTTATTACATTTAATTTTATGCTATTTTAATATTAAACTATATTGGTATAAAGCTCGCACTACAAATTAAGTAAATTAGAAAACATAATCTAAAAAACGATTATATGCACGAGAGACATAGCTGTATATTTGTATATTTTTGTCATTTAGCATTTATGTCGAAAACTATTTACAAACTGGTATATCAAAACTGTCGCTCGGTGACAGCAATAACTCGGATACAGACTGGGATCAGTCGCTCGACCGAACCTCATATTGTATTGAGAGCGAGCGTCCTCTGTTGGTAAACAAATCAGAAACAACACGAGCATTATTATAGCAACTATGGATTATTGTAATTTGTAAATTAAAAAGAAACAAATAGCATTAAATCAATTCGTAAATTTGATATGGCAGAAATCCTATTGCAGAAAAAAACTGAACAATTCGGCATTATCGTGGGACGTTGTTCAGTCGCGCAACTAAATTTAGTCTAGTGAGCAGTGCGGTTTCAACTAGTTTTATTATATGTATATGACCACGTGGATTTAAACTTTGGCACAGGGAATAAGTGCTAGAAAGAAACTTTTATTTTGGACTTCCACTATGTTCACAAAATATGGCAAGAACAATTTTATAACTAGTGCATGTAATTCTTATAATAACAACTTTTTACATGTTGATATATTTTCTCTGTCATATGGACAGTTTAAAAAGGAAATTGAAGCTGTAATAGTTAAATTAATGGCTAAATTATCATTTCACTTTAATATCACATATTACTTTGACTTAACTTCACTTTAGTTTTTGCACACCTAAGTATGTCATGGTGTTCGCTTGTTGTCGATGCGTTATTTAACTGTGGAGACTTTATTGTTAAATGTTAGATTAATATGTGTTATGTAATAGACTAACATTATGTATGTTTCCCTTGAAAATAATATAAATAAATAAATAAAACAATTACATTTTAATGATATTTTTATCTCAATATTTTAAAAGTTATCTATGTCAAACATAAAAAACATACTGAATGTATGTTTAACAAAACTTATTAATATAACATTTAAATTACAAATATATTTATTCAAATTAGAGTAAGAATCGTTAAAAAATGCTGGGTACGCGAGAGTTAAAAATGGACGAATTTATTTCACTTTGACATTGATGTGAAAACCTAAAAATAAAATAAAAGAGTAATGAGCAGATTTAAATATAAAAAGTTTAGCCTAATTACGATAACACTTATATATGTTTCTACAAAAAAAAAAATTATAATGGTATATTCGTCCTATACTTAGGTATCTACAGAAATGTCGCTTCTGAACAAATTAATTTCATAATCTATATTCCATGACTCGAGATTGCGTCTTAGGAATAATTTTTATTATTAATATATAATATTTTTTATCGACTAAGTACCTTATTAACGATGAAAAGTAATTCCTTGGTTTTTACTGATATTTCTTGAATTATTTGTGCAATATCTAAGTACACACGATGGCATATTTTATCAAAAATATTTTTTAAATCAACACAACACGTGATAACTCTTCAAGCGCCTAGCGAGTGACTGATTAAAGTGCGGTGTAAGCACCGCAGTTGAATGGAACAGAGTAGCTAAATGCAGTGTCGCCTCTAATACGTAGTATATAAAATAGCTCAATCTTTGTTCAATGTTGTTCAAAACCCACTGCTGCTTCAGAACAACGCTAGATCATACATTGCACAACAGACAGTCAATAAATTAAAGGAACTACGATTAGAATATCCTCGAGACCCACCATACTTCCTGGATCATGCTTCAATAGATTAGAACTTTTTCCGGAATTTGGACAATTTTTTGCAAGGAAAAATATCTATTCCCATCAGGCAGTTAAAACCGCATTCAAAGATTTTATTTACTCTTGCTACCACAATTTTTTAGCCAAGGAATTAATAACCTACATATGAAATGCCTTAAATGCGTAGATAGCAATTGTTTGATTAGTTAAATATAGAATTTCATATTTTTTTTCGTTTTGCTTTTCCCATTTAAAACCCCAATTTCGTATGTAAGGACCTAGTACTACGTCTGGGTTAGAATATAATTTTGAATATTACAATATCCAAGTAAACTCTAAAGTAATTGTCAAATAAGCGTTCGGGATTTTGTATTCTTAAAAATGTTTATATTAAATTTATCAACTATCGAGCAACACTTTCACAAGAAGTTTTAATTGCTTTCTTTGGTCCAGTTTCCTGGGTGTCCATAATCTACATCAATACTTCACAAAACGACAAACTACATCTTCTGAAATTAAAGTTGTAATAAGGATGTTATAGATTTTTATAATTAAATACATCACTTTTGCTTTAAAGACATTCAAAATAAGGAAAAAAGGTAAGTCGATTGAGTTAGTGGATGGTTTTGTGTATTTAGGATGTGTGTTTAGTAGAGATGGTAGACATAACAAGAAACTTAGAGTGAATGAAAGAGATAGAATGGGACCTAAAAGGTCAAGATTATTTATAACATCCATGTCATTCTTATACCAGTAGTTGTTGGAACACACTACGGTCGAAATTGTTGATGAGTATATTTACCTGCGGCAAATTGAACGACTACGTAAGTCTGACTTTGATCAATCGACGGATCTAACACGCTTGGACAGCGTTTGGGAGATCTTCGACACATCTTTTTGTTACGTATACCATAAAACTTTATAACGAAAGTGTACAAACAGTGCGTGTTGTCAATGATAAATTATGAATCTGAGATGTTGCCCTTTACTGCTGGCCTTAAGAAAAACTCAAGGTCGCTCAGCGAGCTGTGGATAGGGCTATGTTCGGTGTTTCTGTGCGAGATAGATTTAGTAATGAGGTTATCCGTAGTAGAACCAGGCTAACTGACATAGCATGAAGCTCGAAGAACCGACAACTAATGGGGAAGAAAGAGTGGATTTGTACCAGTAAGCGAAGCTTAGGCAGCCACCCACGAGAAGGTTGACCACATGATAAGAGATGCAGGAAGTCGTGTATATGGACGGGTGTTAATGAAAACATGTAGCTGCTGACCGTGTTAAGTGTCGTTCCTTACGGGTAGCCTGTGTTCAAGATTAGACTTGTGAAGGGTCGTAACTATGTAAATGATGAAATATTGTAAACAAAATTTTACGCTATATCCTCCTTTGGCAAATAAAAGGGGAATAAAATATTCTAATCCTTTAATGTGTGAATTCGCTACGCCTAAATAAATACAATTTAAGCGTACAACTCTAACTCCAAAGTGATTTGGTTATTTCTCGCATTGTGACGTCACATTGCTTACTTAGATGGGAAATGTAAACATCGGTGCTCATCTACGATCTTTTTTCACGTTACGACTTGATTTATGGGACCAATTTTACCTTTTCTAACATTAGATATTTTCTCTTTTACTTTTTGTTTGAATCTTCCAAATTGTGATGTATTTTAAAAGGCGTTTAAAAAAAAGATACGAACTTTTAAATAATTTGTTTTGAAAATAAGACATTTTATTATTAAATACGCATAAGTAAGATTTTAATTTAAAATAATTAGTATATTAATTTGAGATAACTCACTATTTTTGAGTTTACATATTCTGTCATAACAGTATTTTCTAAAGATGGTAAAAATTCTGGGCCTATATCCGCTAGTCGCCTTAGTAGCCAGCCGCTGAATCTACTTCACTTGAGGATGCTTCGTATAGGGGCGAAATACATGTCGTATTATTGAAGGTGTTCTGTCTTTCCTAGTGAAGTGGTGTTGGAAGTAGTGGTGCTGGGGTTACTGGCAACGGGGATAGTGGACGCAATTGACGGAGAGCAGGAGGTGCTCTTCAAACTGGGTAAGAAACACCATTTTATTTTATTGAGCGGATATGGGTAAAGTAACTTTTAGCATCTTTAAAATAACGCATTTCCGCAAAGAAACAACAGATTATATTAATTACAGTATTTTTTACGTAACATCTGAAGAAACAAACAAACTTGCATTCCACCTGATGGTTTATGATTGCTCTAGTACATGGACAGCTGCAGCCAACTTCAAACTAAGAAGGCTGAAGACTAAGATGGTACGCCTCGTAGTCTGTAATGGCTCTCTACACCCTTCAGACCGGAACACGATATTGCAAGTTCAGCTTAGTTGCCGACCAAAATAGGGAAGAAGGTGTTTCCTACCGAGATGAACTCTTAGGTAGAAGGGGAAACCTGCTACCTATAATTTTTTTTATTACAGTATTTAATTCCGAGGTTGTAGCCATTTTTTGTTTAAAATAAAATAATAATACAGACGAAAAATAAACTACAAGAGTAACAGGCAACTCAGCAGGACTAAACTACAAACATCAAAATATTGGAAGGTTGTAAAATAGATGAATGTTAATTGTCAAAATTTTAAACAAAACTCAAATACTTTCAATGCAATTTTGGGCATCGATCTAAAAATACGAAATTTGTATTAATTATTATTGTATTAATAATTATTATTCGGAAGATGGTAGCGAAGTATAAGATAAACTTTTAGGTCGCATAATACTTCCTTAATTTGCCAATGTTATTTTATATGGTACGAGTTGGTTTTTTCCAGTGGTTTTCACTCCTTGAATACTTTCAATGCAATTTTGGGCATCGATCTAAAAATACGAAATTTGTATTAATTATTACCGTCACAGCCTATTAAAGCCTCATAGGGGGTATATTTGCCATAGTTGGAGCGTAACACTTTTGGTATACTAGCACGTTTTCAAGCGAATTGGCAACCGCAGTTTTTTATTTCAGTCGTTATTATAAAGACGCTGCAGCCCATCTTCTGATTTGTTTCCTTCTGTCGCCTCTTGTGATTCTCACGGGAAGATATGGGCTAGAAGATATTTTTACACCGCCACTACTCAATAATTGTTAGTTATTATTGTTGCGCGCCATAATGAATGCCCGTTATATGGCGGGTGACTATTAGCGCCATCTGGTATCAAGTAGCAGAAACAGGAGCGTCAAGAACATCTTTCTCGAACTCTCCCACTAGCGCTTTCTAGTATCGAATAGAAGAACTAAGCTTTCTAAAGAACTCTACACCCGAATTTTCTACACTTAATCGGTCGGGACCGATAAATAACGGCTGAAACATTCTAAGTGTTTCAGTGGAAAAGGACTATATAAAGTCATTTGGGCCCGCGACCGAGGCAGTATTAAATTGGCGATACAAGCCAAAACTTTGGAGCGAAATAAAGTAAACTAAAATGTTAAGTGTGATTAATTACCGATGTGTTTTAAGTTTTAATTGATGTTCGGTAATTAAAGTGTCAATTTTGGTAATTCAATCGGCAGCCTTTATTGTCACGAACCCTAACCTCGTAATATTATGATAAATCTTTCCTAAAATTTATGTGATTTTTGGCAATGTGAGGAAATAATTTAAAGCGATTAATAAAATTGAGATTAATAGCATCATATCAATATATCAGAACAACGTTCTTTATATGTAGATGCTTTAAATATCTTTCTGATCCTCGTACTCGTACTTTCAATGTCCACGTTTTTCATGACCATGTGGCAGTATTTGGTAAAGGTAATTCGTTTGATGATCGGGGTAAAACATACAAGAGAGAGTACGTATCAGACATCGTGTCACATAGACGTTTCGTGATACAGTACCAAAATACTACGAAATATTCGTGCTCGGGGTACTGTTACGAAATTGTGTGTAGGGACGTACGAAATATAATGTCACAACGATGTATCACGTGTTTGCATATTATTTTGTGTCCTAACTAGCGATAACGATACACGTCAGTGCAACGCAATGAAGATATTATGATACACCAAGATCATAATATCTTCATTGCGTTGCACTGACGTGTATTGCAATTAATTGTGAATTTAGCCTAAGGCTCGCAAACCTAGGGTATTAGAGCATTTGATCTCAAAACACAATATATTTTGTTTAATAAATATTATCGTGTTATATATATCGACAGGTCGTCCTAATTTTAAAATAATTGGTCCAAGTGAAACAAGGAAGCAAGGTTCTCAGTGACCGGTATCGTAGTGAGTCATGCAAGTAAAATAAGACGTAGAAAGGACGCACTGGTCCTGAAATGTATCACATCAATAGTGAATAACGGTAAACTCTCATAACACAAGCGCATACTAGTTCTGTCAGTTGTCACTGCTACCAAAGAACAATATAATCACTGCGTTGAAAACGCATTACGTTTTCACTACAACGGTAGTGCTTTAACAGATTTGTAATCTGGAAACAATTTTAAGATGTCTTAATACTAATTTTAATAATAGTGGATTTATTTAATTTAAAATAATTATAGTTCTGTCTAGAGTTCGTAGCATTTTTTATATATTTAGATTTTTTTTATATCTATTTTTATTTAAGTGTATAAACTATCGCCATTTGAAATGAATTTTCTTAGTACAGGCAAAAAAAGCAAATTTAATTTTTGCTACCACCAATAAAATTAACATATGCTTGTCGGTGGAAGTTTTTCTCCATCGTGATTATGGATTGATTGGCTGAAAAGTTCAGAATTATATTTTGAAGATATGTTAAAACCGCCTTGCATATACTATGGTAAAACTTTTTAGAAGTAAAATTTATTTTTAACCTTTACTTCAACCTTAATTAAGGAATGTACATAATTCTAGAATGGCAAATAAAATGTCTCAATTAAGTACCGCTTCAAAAAAGAAAACAACTAAGGTTAATGTTAATGAGACTCGCCATGATCGTTCACAATAAATAGACGTACGGCACGCAAACACGAAGCGCTAAAATGAAAAATCTCGCTTGAGTTAACTAAGTTTTCATCCTTATTTATTAACTTTGATACATAATATATGCTGGGAACATTTCATTTCAATGTTCATTGCAACTTATGTTAACAGAAAATATTATATATATATACATATATATATATATATATATATATATATATATATATATATATATATATATATATATACATATATATATATATATATATATATGCTATAGGCAAAGCTCTCAGAAAAACAAGGTACATTCTAACGTGATAGAGCCATGATGTGGCTATATTATGGTTGTATCGTCATTACCGCGGTTATTAGGAAATTTACTAAGAAACGCATTCCAGCTAACATTTATATAGAAAAACCCTACGTTCAGTGCAATGAAATTAAAAAGGCTGTAAAAGTCTAATGTATAATGTATGTTCAGTTTTTAAATACTAGATGGCAGCTCGCCATCATATTTTGACGACTCCGTGGTGCAGTGGCTTAGCAATGAGTGGCTGCGCTGGGGGTTGCGGGTTCGAGTACCGCACGGAACAAATATTTGTATGGCCTACATACAGTTGTTCCAGGTCTGGCTGCAGTATGTTTGTCCCTGTGCAATTTATGTTTGTAAACTGCCCCTAGGATATAAGAGAAAATCTTAGTGTAAAGTTTTCTTAAAAAAAAATAACACACAGTGACGCCAATTCGTGAGCTCATCATCACAGTAGCCATTATGTGCGGTTCCCAAAATGGATAATATTTTCGCATTTTCGGAAGATGGTAGCGAAGTTTAAGGCTATTTTTAACTTCTGATGACGAAAACAAAAAAAAAATCATTTAGATGAATTTTACATGAAATACCTATAAATATCAATAATTTAGGTCATAATCTACTATAAAAAAATATCGGTGCATATTTTTTAGTTTCACTAGAAATACCTTTTAAAATCTCACACTTCCATGGTAATGACACTGGATCCAGGGAAATGACTTTCATACAATTTCTTTTACCATGGAAAAGACTTCACACCATAGACATGACATTCCATATATGCTTTATAAAAGATGAAGTCACAAATTATAAAGAAATTTAGATACACAATGATAAATATATTGGATTTATTTTAATCAAAACAAGCAAAAGTTCGAAAAATCAGCTTTGAATGCTTTGAATTTGACTTTAAAGCTAATTATATAGGGGTATTTTTAATTTAGTGTGGACAGTTGGGGATAATACTACCCGTCTATACGAACAACTTTGATTGTGAGATCAAGTTCGAAATCGCGTAAAAAGATCTGCTGCTCCATACATTTGAGTTCAGCAGATAGAAACATTATCTATGGAATTCACACTTAGTTCCATAGTAAAAGTTTTATGTACTGATCCAGTCCAAACTAAATTACATATAACCCTGTATATTTTTTAATCGTAACTGCTAAAGAGAGCAAAAACATTACACTTATGGCACCATCTAATTTCAGCCCCAGTAATAGCTTAACATTATAATAAAAATAAAGTTTAAATAAAATGATAATAAGAAAATATTGAAGTCTTCACTCTCACTGTCAAGTACCTCATCCTCGTTTTCTTCCGCCTTACTATTCGGTTTCCAATCCTCCTGTTCCTCGGTCTCACTACCGCGTTCCCTATCCTCCAGTTCTTCAGTCTCGCTATCCAGTTAATTATACCTCTGTTCTTCAGTCTCACTATCAAGTTCCTCCTTCTCCTGTTCTTCACTCTCACCGTCAAGTACCTCATCCTCGTATTCTTCCGCCTTAGTATTCGGTTCCCAATCCTCCTGTACTGCGGCCTCACTATTCTGTTCGCTATCCTCCAGTTCTTCACTCTCACTGTCCAGTTCATTTTCCTCCTGTTATTCAGTCTCACTAGCCAGTTCTTCCTCCTCCTGTTCTTCGCTATCTCTCTCATCTGTTTCTTCCCGTCGATCTAAGTTTTCTTCGTTTACTTCAACCGGCGGCGTTTCAGTTTCCGATTCCCGTTCAAGACTTTCAAAAATATGCAATGGGTTAGAAAATTTCACACAACTGTCGGGCAGCGAGTAGTGTAGACACCGTTCTCCGGAGGCGCATGTCAGGCATGTTAATTTTCGTAAAAATATTTTTTGCGCCATGTGCGAGTCCCATGTCATTTGATGAACTTTTGTGATTCCAGGAACACTGTTGATTTTTCGTTGCCATAGCTTATTAAGTTCTTCAATTTGTTTCGTAGTTACTGTTGAAATTACGACATTGGTAGTGTTTTCTCTAATACACCTCATAAGTGTATTGAAATCAGGTATATCTGACCCTTGAGCAACAATACGATCTGCGGTACGCTTAATTACAGCACCCACTCCATCCATGGGCCCTTTGCCATGGACCGCTTCACGGATTTTCCACGTCACAGTTTTTAAACTGTATCTCTTTGCCAAGTATTGAGTATACAGATAGAACATGTATGTGTTTCTGTACTGTGCACTAGGACCGTCCCTTAAAATATACAATTTCTGAATTGTACATGACGATACAATTAGATCTAGTATCTCTTGAAGATGAGCACATATTGCACTTGCATCGTGGCGTAAATTCTCAGAAAATGTGCAAAATGAACAACTATTAACTTTTTGCGTATCTGGACATCTATAGTAATAAACACCAGTATAAAGACTGACTTGCTGTCTAGAAGCACCGAAATGGATTGACTGAATCTCAGTCGCATATTTACAGCAATAATTTTCGGAAAAATCTATCTGCATAAAGATTTCTCCATCAACAAGGTTGTTATTCATTAAAGTGGTTTGTTTGTACTGATGAGAAATATTAAATTGATGCTCTAGAAACATTTTTAAATCTTTTAAGAACGGTTCTACTAGCTCTTTTCTTGTAACTGTTTTCTGCCCTTTTACTGTTCGTCTAATTTCCTTTTCTTTTCCTTTAATCAATCGCTTTTCTTTTATGACACACCACGTTTTGTATGTAGTGGTTTCCGAACCATCAAAAGATTGTACTTCAGGTAATTTATTCAGGCAAACATGACACTTACGTAACATGCAAGCCTCCTTATTGATATCACAAATCATGCTTTTGCACAAGTCTGTTAAGTTTGTAGAGTTAAAAATTGTTAACTGTTAAAAATTGTTAAAAAATTTTATATATTTAAAAAAAACTCAAGTGTTTCAAATGATCGAGCTTGAGTTGCATATTTTCATGTGTAACACACAAACATGTATCCCTTTCAGAAACTTGACAAGAAACGATCCAAAAAGAACGCATCCGGCAAAACGTTGCAAGACTAAGTTTCGCCTTGTTTTCGATTTGAAATTTGGCATGGAGATTAGTTAGTGTATCACACAAGTAACGTTTTTGTTTTTTTCATTTTGTTCTTGGTGATGACATCTTTTTTTCCCGGACACTGCTTACTGTTGTCATTACGTTCTAAGAAGACAATAATTTTTGAATGCAACCGTTTAAGTTTTTTTGTAACAATCTCTTTAGTAGCAAGTTTCTTCGGTGCACTAGAAAGATCCTGAATTTTATGGTTGACCTTCAATAATTGTACCCGTAATGCGTGAATTTTTTTTCCATTGATTTGATTACAGTTGCCTGCCTTTTTATTTTGAGATTGGACTCCTCACGTCGTTTTCGGACATACCAAAGACCAGCTACTTTTTGCATACTTAAATTGGAGCTATGAGAAGATGTGTGACAATCTTCTCTGCAGAACGACGATCTAGGACTAACAAACGACCTTCTGGAAATCGAAGAAGCAGGAGACAAAGGTTGAGAAAGGGAAGACACATTTTGTTGAAAATAAGGGCTCGTTACGTTTTGGTCATCAGCAATGGAATTCGGAGTATTCTCTCGCAAATTTTGTAGTAGTCGCTCATTGCGTTTTTTATTCTGTCTACTCCTATCTTTACGTTCTCGCCATTCACGTTGCTTAGCACGCCGTTCTCTCGGAGTCATTTCGGACACTAGTTTTACCTGTTTTTTGCGTCGTTTTTCTGCATAACGATGGTTATCTTTTTTTTTTTACTGGCTTCATACTAGTCTGGGTCAGCATACGAGCACTTCGTCTTCGTTCGCATTCTATCTTTTGTTTACGTATTTCTTCTGCTGTCTTTGGTGTTTTATTTCTCGCCATCTAAAAAAAATATATAATTAAACATGTATTAAAAAGCATTTTGCGGATGTATATGTCTGTAATAAACAATGAAAGAAGCTAAAGAAATAAGTCCCGTAATCATTTCAAGTTAAGGTTCACATCCCTGGATCTGAGGTCATTTCTATGAAAAAAAAAATATCCACGTAATCAATGGAAGTGACATCCATGGAAAGGAAATATTTTAATTCAAATGCAGAAAACTAACCTCAAAAATCTTGTTTTTAGAACCTATTTTGGCCATCGTTTATGGACCATCAAACCTACAAAAACAGCAATACAAAATGTAAATTAGACAAATATACTTACTTGTCAAAACAACCACAATAGTGACTAGTATGCTTGACGAGTTTTAAATCAGAAATTTCATTGCTTTTTAACGCCAAACGTAATGCAGCCGGTAGGAAATTGACAACTAATTATGATTATGACAGGTGTCTTCTTGTCTATGCTCAGATAAATTTGGATACACACAAGTTTTATTATAAGTGAAAACTTATTGTGACCTGCATCCATGGAAGTGAAAAAACTTACTTACTTACTTACTTATCTTCACGCACAATTCCTAACGGGGTAGCCAGAGAGAACAGATCGCCAAGTGTCACGATCCTTACATACCTCTTTCGCTTCTTTCAGGTTCTTTCAGGCTTCAAAAAAATTCTGTCAAATTTTGAAATTAGGTTTTTTGTTCTTTTTTTATCATTTAGTTATAAAGTTATTCGCATGTATGGGTCAGTATATATTAGAGTTTACGATAATATCCTACATTTAAGAAAATTTATGGAAAATAAGGCGAAAAAATATATTATATCTGTAAATTTGCTTCAATCACATCCACGGAAAAGACATATTCATGCTTATTTTTTATATTTCAAATAATATATAGAATAAAATGAGTATGTTTTCGTGTAGACTTCACCAGTTTAGGTAACATAACCTTGATAAATATATCAAATCCATGTGTGTTATGTTATCATAGAAATAAATATCAGTCACAAATATTTTTACTTAAAATGAGAAATACCCATAAGATAAACTTTTAGGTCGCATAATACTTCCTTAATTTGCCAATGTTATTTTATATGGTAGGTATTTTCCAGTGGTTTTCACTCCTTGAATTTTTTTTTCGGTGGTTGCTTTAGATATAACATATTATGTCAGACAGAGGGAAACAACTCACATATTAGGCATTAATCACTATACAAAAAAAATATATTTTTATATTTCATTATCATCATTATTGCGGCTTTTCAAAAGTTCACTGCTGAACATAAACCTCTTCCAAGGAATGCACGAAATCCACAAGATACGATCCTGCTTACGTCAGCAATCTGCATCCTCGTTTTTTATTTGTATATTCTATATTGCTAGTCTTAAAAATATATTTATTACAGAAAATGTCTGTGATTTACTGTACTAAAATTTAAAAGAAGTAATAATTTTACTGTCTTTCATTTGCCAAATTATTCCACACTAATATTTTTTTAATATGATATATTTTATAAAGAAAATAGGTATGTACCGGCAATCTATTTATTTGAAAATAATGGCCTATTTTATTTTTGCCTGTTTGACAATTTGTTGTGCAAATTTTTCACAAATTAATACATTAGTTGTGAGTATAGTACAATTACACAAACTTATGCATATTTCCAGAAATAGAAATTATTAAATAAAATAAAGTAAAGTAACAATATATATACGTCACAATGATGGCCACAGGCCTCCCATTTCTGGGAACGCGTTCTCAACGCGTGTTGACGAACTTCACATGTCTTCGAAAATATTTTTTTTCTTACTTCTCAGACATGCAGGTTTCCTCACGATTTTTCCTTCACCGCAGAGAACGTGGTAAATCAGCACTTAAAATTGCAATCAATATTTGGTGATTGGTGCCGGTGGGGGATCGAATCCGGGTTGATCGCGTACTGTGAAATTTACAGCTAGCGCTTAGCGCCTAGGCTGCGACGGTTCTCTTAAAAATAGATATTATTACGGATACGGGTATTTGAAAACAACTTTAATTAATTAAGCGTATTAATTATAATTATTTTTGAAATTTCATCTGAGTTACACGCCTTTAGGCGTGTAAGACAGTTAACTTTAGTTACAAGAGGAACTGGGGTAATTTTTCAACAGCATAAAAATATACAATGTTTACGCCCTGAGAATACTGAATCTTGTTTACAGGCATATTTCGGCTTTAACCACAGACTTATTATACTGCTTTTATATCAATGTCCTCAACCGTTAATATACTACAAGAAATATCCAAGCGCTTGCACTATTAATGTTAGTCGAGTGGCTGTAAGCGCGACTGTTTTTAATGTGACATGATGTTCCGGGATTCTTAAATCGGTTTGAATCATTTCAAGCATTTGGTTTCACGCCTAATCTCTCTTCGATCAGGTCGTATTGCCACCCTATCTGACTAAACGTGCTATCAACCTGCAGGTACACTCTCTGTTTGTGCACAGGACAGGATTATTGTGCACAATTGAGTGCACTATAATCCTGTCCTGTGCACATGGAAAGTTTCCGTAGAATCTACTCGCCGAGACCGACCACAATTCAATCTCACTTCTTAACTTAATTTTAAATACAATTATTTTAAATTACAAAAATGATATGTCGTCACCGTAAGAATACCTACTAACTCATATCTTTCCGTGGGTGTCGTAAGAGGTGACAGAGGGAAACATAGGCAGAAGATGGAAACAGCATCTTTCTGATAACAACAAAAAGCAATAAAAAAACTGCGGTTGCCAACATGCTCGCCAAGCGTGGAAGCTATGGCAATATACTCATGAACAAGGACAGAAATAAACGGGGCCTAGTCCCTGGCAGCCCCACTATTTCTGGCTATGGTGGCAACCATGGTAACGGCAGAGCAGGGGGCGCTAAGAATGTCCTGTAGAGGTTCGGCTGCAACCTAAGACGCCTCGACCTGACAACATATAACGCACGCACCACGAGTACTAACGAGAAGATCCTGGAGCTGGAAGAAGAGATAGACAATTTGCACCGGAATTTTATAGGATTATCTGAGGTCCCAAGAGACTCCTTGAATCTGGTAAGATGTACTATCACAGGGAGAGCGACCATCCGTCCCAAAAAGGTGTCACATATATCGTCCACAATTACTTCATGAACAAAATTGTAAAGGTTGAGTGTTTACGACCATGGTAACGGCGGGGCAGGGGGTGCTAAGAATCTCCGGTGGAGGTTCGGTTGCCACCTACGACGACTCGACCTGGCAACATTTAACGCACGCACACTGAGGACTGACGAGAAGATCCTGGAGCTGGAAGAAGAGATAGACAAGTTGCGCTGGAGTATTATAGGATTATCCGAGGTCCGAAGAGAGGGGGAGGACACGGTGATTCTCGAATCCGGCAACTTGTTCTATCACCGGGAGGGCGACCATCTGTCCCAAGGAGGTGTCGGATTTATCGTCCACAAGTCTCTCGTCAACAACGTTGTAAAGATTGGGAGTGTGTCGACGGGGGTCGCGTACCTGATACTCAGAATCACCAAACGATATTCGCTGAAGGTCATACAGGTTTACGCACCAACCTCGGCACATCCCGATGAGGAGGTGGAGGAAATGTATGAGGATATTTCCAAAGCCATGCATTCCTCCAAAACCCACTACACGGTGTTGATGGGAGACTTCAATGCAAAACTAGGCACAAGAGAAAGCGGTGAGCTGAAGTTAGGGAAATTTGGAGTAGGGCAACGAAACCGAAGTGGCCAGCAGCTGGCCAACTTTATGGAGAAAGAGGGACTCTTTATGATGAACTCTTTCTTCCAGAAGCGGCCCCACAGGAAGTGGACCTGGTCGAGCCCCGACGGTTCGACAAAAAACGAGATTGACTTCATTATGACGACCAGACGCCAGCTGTTCAGTGATGTCTCAGTGATCGCAAGGGTGAAAACTGGCAGCGATCACCGAATGGTTAGAGGCACACTGAACCTAAACGTTAAGTTGGAGAGGTCTCGTCTAATGAAGTCAACGCTCCGTCCCCCTCGTGCTCTAATCCAGAATCCCGAAAACTTTCAGCTCGAGTTACACAACCGCTTTCAGTGCCTACAAGATTGCAATGCAGTGGACGATATGAATGACAAGCTCGTGGAAACTGTCCATGCGGTCGGAGCTAAGTTCTGCAAGACCCGCCGCAGAAGAACACAAAAACTCTCCGATCACACTCTTAATCTCATGGCTGTTAGACGGGAGATGAGGCTGCAATCGTCAACAGATTTGACAGCATACAGGCAACTGAACAGACAGATCTCCAAATGCATGCGGCGAGACTTACGCAACTTTAATACTGCTCGTATTAAAGAAGCGATCGAGCGGAACCAGGGCTCCAAAGTCTTTGCCAGAGATCTGTCTGCCCGTAAGAGCCAACTGTCAAAGCTGAAGACTGAGTGTGGCAGCATCGTTTCCGGGACACCTGAGATTTTGAGTGAGATTGAGAGGTTCTATGGGCAGCTGTACACATCATCGTTGGAGCCACACGCAAGTGTGAGTAACGATCCAAGAGCAAGTCTTATCCGACACTATTCCGATGATATCCCGGACGTCAGTCTTAGCGAGATTAGAATGGCTCTCCAGCACCTTAAAAACGGCAGGGCCCCAGGTGAGGATGGAATTACAGCGGAGCTTCTGAAAGCGGGTGGAACACCGGTACTTGAAGTCCTTCAGAAGCTCTTCAATTCCGTCCTCCATGGTGGCACTACTCCAGAGGCGTGGAGCAGAAGTGCGGTGGTCTTGTTCTTTAAGAAAGGCGACAACGCTCTCTTGAAGAACTACAGACCGATTTCCCTTCTGAGCCGCGTCTACGTGCTGTTTTCGAGAGTCATTACGAATCGTCTCGCACGCAGACTCGACGACTTCCAGCCTCTCGAACAAGCGGGTTTCCGAAAAGGCTTCAGTACCATAGACCACATACATACCCTGCGGCAGATTGTACAGAAGACTGAAGAGTACAATTTGCCACTTTGCCTGGCGTATGTGGACTATGAGAAAGCCTTTGATTCCGTCGAAATTTGGGCGGTGCTGCAGTCCCTTCAGCGGTGCAAAGTTGACTGTCGGTATATCGAAGTGCTGAAGTGTTTGTACAGTAGGGCTACGATGGCTATCCGAGTACAGAACCAGAGCTCGAAACCTATCAAACTGCAGAGAGGTGTAAGACAGGGTGACGTTATATCCCCGAAACTCTTCACCGCTGCTTTGGAAGACGTTTTCAAGCTACTGGACTGGAAAGGATACGGTATTAACATCAATGGCGAGTACATCACTCACCTTCGATTTGCCGACGATATAGTCCTTATGGCAGAATCGCTGGAGGACTTAATCACTATGCTCAATGACCTCAATAATGCCTCCCAACGGATAGGTCTTAAGATGAACATGGACAAAACAAAGATCATGTTTAATGTCCATGTCACACCTATGCCGGTAGTTGTTGGGAGCACTATGCTCGAAGTTGTTGACGAGTACGTTTACCTGGGACAAATAGTCCGACTAGGTAAGTCCAACTTCGACCGAGAGGTCAATCGACGGATTCAACTCGGCTGGGCAGCGTTCGGGAAATTACGACATATCTTCTCGTCAGGTATACCTCAATCTCTAAAAACTAGATTGTACAACCAGTGCTTGTTGCCAGTGATGACTTACGGATCTGAGACGTGGTCCTTCACTGCTGGCCGTATGAGGACGCTCAAGGTCGCTCAGCGAGCTATGGAGAGGGCTATGCTCGGAGTTTCTCTGCGTGATAGACTCAGAAATGAGGATATCCGCAGTAGAACCAGAGTGACCGACATAGCCCAACGGATTAGTAAACTGAAGTGGCAATGGGCCGGCCATATAGCTCGAAGAACCGATAACCGATGGGGAAGAAAGGTTCTCGAGTGGCAGCCTCGTACCGGTAGGCGTAGTGTAGGGCGACCCCCCACTAGATGGAGTGACGACCTGGTAAGATACGCAGGAAGTCGATGGATGCAGGTGGCTCAGGACCGTGCTTTGTGGCATTACTTGGGGGAGGCCTATGTTCAGCAGTGGACTTGTGAAGGGCTGTAATGATGATGATGATGATGATGATGAGTGTTTACGAGGGTTAAGTACCTTAGAATCGCAAACGGTATTCGCTGAAGGTCATACAGGTTTAGTAGATCTGGTCGTTACACCGACGGTTCGACAAAAAATGAGATTGACCTTACTATGGCGACCAGAAAACTACTGTTCAGTGATTTCTCAGTGATCGCAAGGGTTGAAACTGACGGCGGTCATCCAGTAACGAGAGGTACACCGAATCTGAACGTTAATTAGAGAGTTCACGTCTAACGAAGTCAACGCCCTGTCACCCTTCGTGCTTTAATCGAAAGTACTAAAACTTTCTCCTCAAGTTACAAAATCGTTTTGAGTGCTTAGTAGACTGCAATGTAGTGATATGAATGACAACCTCGTGGACACTGTCCATGTGGTCGGAGCTATGTTCTGCAAAACACGCCGTAGGAGAACAGAAACACTCTTCGATCGCATGCCTGTTAGGTGGAAAATAAAGATGCAGTCTTGAGCATATTTGACAGCATCCAGGAAACTAAACAGATAGATCTCCAAATCATGCATTTATGTGTGGCGGGACTTATCAAACTTTAATACAGGTGATATTCATAAAGTGATCGAGCAGAACCAGGACCCCAAAGTCTTTGCCAGAGATCTGTCTGCTAGAAAAAGCCAACTGTCGAGGCTGAAGATCGAATGTAGCAGCATCGTTTTCAGGAGACTTGAGATTTTGAGTTAGATTGAGACGTTTTATGGGCAGCTTTACACATCATGGTTGGAGGCAAACGCAAGTGTGAGTAACGATCCAAGAGTAAGAATGTCCGACGTCAGTATGAGTGACATTATAATGGCTCTCCAGTACCTTAAAAACGGCAAGGCCCCAGGTGAGGATGAAATTACAGCGGAGTTTCTAAAATAGGGTAGAAAAGCGATACTTAAGGTCCTTCTGAAGCTCTTTAATTTCATCCTCCATGGTGGTACTACTCCGGAGGCGTGAAGTAGCAGTGTGATGATCTTGTTTTTCTTGTTTTCTTGTTCTTCAAAAAAGGCAACAACGCGCTCTTGAAGAACTACAGACCAATTTCCCTTCCAAGCCGCGTCTATGTGCTGTTTTTGAGAGTAATTATGAATTATCTTGCACGCAGATTTGAAGGCTTCCAGCCTCCCGAACAAGCCGGTTTCCGAAAAGGTTTTACAACCATGGACCACATTCATAACCTTCGGTAAATTATACAAAAGTCCGAAGAAACAATCTGTGTTCAGATCACTGAATGATATTTAGGTGAGAGAAGTGATAAAACCGGTTTGCTGGCGGCCGCGATCGGCTTGGAGTGGAGCGGGAGTAAGCAAACGGACCTGGCACCGGCAGTACGCGTGGACGCTCATATAATATTTTAATTTAAACCTACTGTAATGTTTAGTTCCCTATTATACCAGTTTTTATATAAATTTGCAATAATTTTATTTAGAACTACAACATCGAGAACAAACATATTGGTCCTTCGAGCCGGATGCAAAATAAGAGTAGCTTTTACTTCACGACACTGATCTAACAAATCTGCGACTCTTGTACCTCCTAATAGATAATCGTCTACATAAAAATCATGAGTAATCGTAAATTTAATACTTGGATCGATACACTCATTAGCTAATTGATTAAAGCACCTCGTGGCTAAAAATGGTGCGGAAGCCGTGCCATAGGTGACAGTGTTCAGTGTGTAAGTTTTTAATGGTTCATTAGGGGCCCTTCTCTATAGTATTTGTTGGAGTGGGCGATATTTATCGTCAACGAGAATTTGACGATACATTTTTTCAATGTCCGCGGACACAACGAATTTATGTTGTCGAAAGCGCAGTAATATTGACAGTAAGTTATCTTGAATAGTTGGGCCTACCATTTGAATGTTATTATATGACTTTCCTGATGTAGTAATTGCGGAGGTGTCGAAGATTACACGGAGTTTGGTAGTTGTACTAGATTTCTTTTGAATGCAATGATGTGGCAATGGCAGAAAATAAGAGGGAGTGCCTTTGTTTATTTCACTTATATTTTCAGACATATGTCCTAGATTGACGTATTCATCCATGAAATTAATATATAGATTTTTAAGTGAAGGATTTTTTCTTAGTCATGACTCAAGAGACAAAAACCTTTGTTTGGCCATTTTATACGTTTCACCTAATGTGGTAGGCGCTTCTTTGAGTGGAATACTCAACACGAACCTACCATCTGATTTACGATATGTAGAGTCTATAAAAATTGTTCACAGGCTCTTTCTTCGTTATAAACTGCCTTGACGAAACGAAACCAAGTTCCCAAAATTTAGTTAGATCCCTATGAAGATCATCTGAACCATCCGCAAACATACATACAGTTGGGCTGAACTGGTTTTGTGTGGTTATACCAGATATAAGCCAGCCTAGTTTTGACTCAATCAGAGAAGGCTTATTTTTACCTAAGCAAATGCGATTCACGCCTATAATATCCCAAAATACTTCTACGCCAGCGAGAATGTCAATCGTTGACGGGATATTGAAAGACGGATCGGCAAGACGAACGCCTGAAGGTAATGAAATATTTGTAATATCTCCATAGCTACTTGGTAGATTTGAAGCAATTTTGGGCAAAACAAAACAATTGATGTCGAATTTGTATTTTTTATCGAACGATTGTAACGTAACTGAACCTGATGTTGAATAATGACTTGACTGATTGTCAATGTAATGATTTCTTATATTTACGCGAACACTGTACATTGATTAAAACTACTTTTACGGATTTTTTCGCGTTTTATTTATTTTATTTTTAATACCCGACGTTTCGGGTGTGTGACCCATGGTCACGGGGGACTGAGGTGACTGACGTCCCGATGTCAAAGTAAACCCGGAGTACCTTCAGCTTTTTTAATTATTGTCTTTGGTCCAATCTACGCAGAATGAACTAACTGTGGTTTGAAGTCTTGCAGTGGTATGCTTGGGTTTAGTTTTAATTTTATTAATTATAGGATCCCAAGCAGGTGGTAATACCAAGCCTCCTTCTCTATTGAAATTAGGATGTTTTTTAATTTCAATAGCCTCACGTATCATCCTTGGTAGGAATCGGTGTTCTTTCGCGAGGATTTGTGGTCTATCAAATCTGATGTAATGGTTGGGGCCATCTAGGATATGATCGCAAACTGCAGACTTCCCGGAACGTTGATGCTTCACATCAGCTATGTGTTCTTTTACGCGGGTTCTAATTGATCTCTTTGTTTGCCCTATATATCAGAGACCAAAACCACAATCAAGCTTGTACACTCCTGCATCTTGTAGAGGAATATGACACTTGACGGATGGTAAGAACTGACTAATCTTCTTCGGCGGCTTGTAGAATGTTCTAAAAGAAGCTCGCTTCAAGATGTAGCCAATCTTGTCTGTGACACCTCTGACGTAAGGTAGTACAGCAGGCACACGCTCGACTGTGGCCGGCTTCACTCGGTCACTGTGACGGAGGCGCGGGACCCGAAGCTTGTTGTCGTGCAGAACCTGCTTGACGTGCTGAAGCTCGGCGGCCAGGTGTTTGCTGTCACAGATTCCTCGTGCTCTCTGTAACAAAGATTTGCCCACGGTAGCTAACTGTGAAGGATGGTGGTGAGATTCACCATTTAAGTATCGGTTTGTATGGGTCTTTTTTCTATACACAGTATGACCTATGGTGTTGTTAGGATTTCGGATGACTAACACATCTAGGAAAGCTAAGGAATTATTTGCCTCTAACTCCATAGTAAATTGAATTTTAGAGTTTATGGAATTAAGATGTTCTAAAAATGCAGTTACTTTGTCTGATGGTCAAATTGTGAAAGTATCGTCTACGTACCGCTTGTAGAACCTTGGAGTAACAGGTGCAGTAAGGAGGGCTTTCTCCTCGAAGTCTTCCATGAATATATCGGCGACAATGGGAGATACAGGTGAGCCCATCGCAACACCATCTACTTGCTTGTAGAACTCTTCCTTCCACAATAGATAGCCAGATGTAAGGCAATGTCTTAGTAGTTCTGCATATTCTGGTGGCATGTTATTTTCATCTAGTTTCCTAGTTATAATTGAGATGCAGTCTTCAACAGGTAGGCATGTAAATAGAGACTGAACATCAAAACTGACCATGGTTTCATTGTCAGCAAGACGTAGGTCTTTTATCTTACTGACAAAATGGTATGAATCCTTTGTATGTGCTCTTGTGTGTCCTCTGAGTGGTGATAATATTTTGGCTAAGTGTTGCGCCAATCTGTAAGTTGGCGAATCGATTTGACTCACTATTGGACGTAATGGAGCGTTAGGTTTGTGTATTTTTGGTAACCCATACAACTTGGGAGGTTTTGCACACGAAGGTATCATCGAATTGACGTCTAGATTCAATTTCTCGGAGTATTTCTTAATTAGATCGCTAGTTGTTTTAAGCGTATTAGTTGTAGGGTCTGTTTTGACCTTACGGTATGTTCCTTTATCCGACAAAAGTTGTTGTATTTTAAAATTGTAATCCGACGTATCCATTACAACCGTAGCATTTCCTTTATCTGCGCGGAGAATCGTAAGCTCTGGTCTGTTGCGTAAGGTTTTTAACGCGTTAAATTCATTTTTGGGAATATTTAATTTCGGCACTGTACTTCGACGTAACATAGACGAAATGTCTTGGCGTATGGCCTCTAAATTATCTTTACCAATATTATTTTTATACAGACAATCCTCAACACTACAGATAATGTCTTCATACGGGATTCTTCGCGGTGTAATCGCGTAATTAAAACCTCTTCCTAAAACTTTTATTGTAGCGTCGTCCAGAGTTTGTTTTGACAGGTTATAGACCACGCCTTGTTTACTATTCGTGTCTGTGGTCGTTTCGTTCTAACATTGCCATTGATGTTGGACATTTGATTTAGTTGTTAATTTTTGGTATTTATCAATATGTTTATTTTTGCATTCATTGTATTTAGTTGTTTCGCGTTTATCTAAAGTTTCCATGCAACTCTTATAATCAAATGTCGATTAAACTGTCTTTAATTCACTGGACGAATTGTCTATGGTTTTGTTTATGAAACATAGATCGGTACTTTTTTGCTGAATCACCGTTATTAACAACTTTTTACTCGCCTGATTTAAGATCTTAGCGCTTCCTCGAATGTCTTTTTTAGTAGATACCTTGACACACGTAGGAATGAGATTATGATCTCTGCATCTCTTCAAGAAATTTAAAGCTGTTATGTATCTTGCGCGCTTAGTCTTTAGATCTTCTAATCGGCGTATTTTATTTGCTATTTCCAGTCCGTACTGGTTTACATAATGATTTCTTATATTTACGCGAACACTGTTCATTGGTTAAAACTACTTTTACGGATTTTTTCGCGTTTTATTTATTTTATTTTTAATACCCGACGTTTCGGGTGCTTTCCAGCACCCATGGTCACGGGGGACTGAGGTGACTGATGTCCCGATGTCAAAGTTAAACCCGGAGTATCTTCAGCTTTTTTAATTATTGTCTTTGGTCCGATCTACGCAGAATGAACTAACTGTGGTTTGAAGTTTTGCAGTGGTATGCTTGGGTTTAGTTTTAATTTTATTAATTATAGGATCCCAAGCAGGTGGTAATACCAAGCCTCGTTCTCTATTGAAATTAGGATGTTTTTTAATTTCAATAGCCTCACGTATCATCCTTGGTAGGAATCGGTGTTCTTTCGCGAGGATTTGTGGTCTATCAAATCTGATGTAATGGTTGGGGCCATCTAGGATATGATCGCAAACTGCAGACTTCCCGGAGCGTCGATTCTTCACATTAGCTATATGTTCTTTGACGCGCGTTTTAATTGATCTTTTAGTTTGTCCTATGTAGGAGAGACCACATTCACAATCAAGCTTGTGCACTCCTGCATCTTGCAGAGGGACGTTACACTTGACTGATGGTAAAAACTGACCAATCTTCTTCGGCGGCTTGAAGTATGTTTTGATAGAAGCGCGCTTCAAGATGTAGCCAATCTTGTCAGTGACTCCTCTAACATGTGGCAGTACAGCAGGTACACGCTCAACTGTGGCCAGCTTCACTCGTTCTCTGTGACGTAGGCGCGGGACCCGAAGCTTGTTGTCATGCAAAACTTGCTTGACGTGTTGGAGCTCGGCAACCAGGTGTTTACTGTCACAGATCCCTCGTGCTCTCTGAAACAAAGATTTACCTACGGTAGCTAATTGTGAAGGATGGTGGTGAGAATCACCGTTTAAATATCCATCTGTATGGGTCTTTTTTCTATACACAGTATGGCTCAAGGTGTTATCAGGATTCCGAATTACTAACACATCTAGAAAAGCTAAGGAATTGTTTGCCTCTAAATCCCTTGTGAACTGAATTTTAGAATTTATATTGTTAAGATGGTCTAAAAATGCAGTTACTTTATCTAAAGGTAGAATTGTAAAAGTGTCGTCTACGTACCGCTTGTAGAATCTTGGATTTATGGGAGAAGTAAGCAGGGCTTTCTCCTCAAAGTCTTCCATGAATATGTCGGCGACAATGGGAGCCACCATCAACACCCTCTACTTTCTTGTAGAACTCCTCCTTCCACAATAGGTAAATTTAATCTGGACGTAAAATGGATAATACCTACGTGCGCCAAATCACCAAAGTTGTATGGGTTACCAAAAATAAACAAGCCCAATGCTCCATTACGCCCCATAGTGAGCCAAATCGATTCACCAACTTACAGATTGGCTCAACACTTAGCGAAAATACTCTCACCGCTCAGGGGACACACAAGAGCAAACATAAAGGATTCCTACCATTTTGTCAGCGATATTAAAGACCTACGTCTGGCAGACAATGAAACTATAGTCAGTTTTGATGTGCAGGTAGGACTAGGTAATTCGAACTTTGACCGGGAATTCAATCGACGGATTCAACTCGGCTGGGCAGAGTTTGGGGAATTACCAAACATTTTCTCGTCAAGCATACGTCAAAATCTCAAAACTAGATTGTTCAACCACTGCGTTTTACCATATGACTTATGGATCTGAGACGTGGTCCTTCAATGCTGGCCGTCTTATGAAGCTCAAGGCTGCTTAGCGAGCTATTGAAAGTGCTCTGTTCGCCGTTTCCCTGCGTCATAAACTTATGAGTGGGGATACCGCAGTACATAGTACAGACGTAACGCAAAAATTAGTAAGTATAAGTGGCAGTGGGCTGGCCGTATAGCTCGAAGAACCGATAACCAATGGGGAAGAAAGGTGCTTAAGTGGCAAACTCTTACCGGCAGGCGAGGTATGGGGCGATCCCCCACTAGATCGAGTGACGACCTGGAAAGACATGCAGAAAGTCGATGGATGCAGGTGGCTCAGGCCTATGTTTTGTGGCGTTACTTGGAGGAGTCCTATGTTCAGCAGTGGACTTGTGAAGAGCTGTAATGATAATGATGATGATAGCAGGGAATTTGATTTTTCAAACTCCCAACACCTTATTTTATTAAGAAAATATTTACATTTCATGGGGTCTATAAGATCTTTCTTACATGCCTTATTTAACGATAAGACTCAACAGCATGCCTTATTTAACTATAAGACTTTTTAAGAAGTGGGGGGCAAACGAGCATTCGGCTCACCTGGTAGGTTGTCTGATGGTAAGTGTCAACCGCTGCCCATAAACAACTGCAACTACACGGGAAATGCTGGTGCGTTACCTGCCTTAAAAGGATAATGATTTCTTATATTAACGCAAATACTACATAGGGAATAAAACTTATTTTACGTATTTAATCGCGTTCAATTTTAGTTATCTTGTTTGTCTTAATTATGATATTTTTTATACGATAAGGGTGATCGATAAGGGTGATGCACATATACATCTACTTATATCTACCATCGCTACACGCGCCACAGATCAGGATAGTAACAAGTGCTATCACAGGACATGGCTCTTTTAACAAACATTTGTTCACCATAGGTGTTACTGACAGCCCCCTGTGCAGGGCATGCATGGGAGAGGAAGAAACGGCGGCTCACGTGTTGCTGACATGTCCAGAAGTCGCTTCATACAGGGCTAAACATCTCGGCACGCCGGGATCGCTCCCCGAAGTTGCTTGTAACATCAAGGGACTGCTGAGCTTCTTCGGGGAGATCTCATGGCTCGAATAAGCGTATTATTCCTGCCCACACGCAAAATACGCGCTTAGACGTGGAGTTGCGGAAAACAGCCCGTTGTAAACTAAACTAAACTAAACTAATCTACCATCGCTAACAAATCAAAATGTAGATGTGTTGAGGACTAAGTTGTAATGCGTCGGTTTCAGTAAAATGGGTCTCCGGTTCTCTACTTTCACCATACGAAACATAGCAGCTTTGAGCTGCTATTTTACGCTGGCGTTCTGAAAGAGCGTGGTCCTTCCCCAGTCGAGGTAACTCATTCGTGCTACAACTATACTACTAATATAGCTGCAGCATGGCTCTACCACGTATGATATACATTTAAAGTTTTAAAAAATTTATTATTTACGGTGAATATTATTTACGGTGATGCCAGTCAGTATTTATCAGTGTTAAGCAATGTTTACATAGATACTTTATACATTTTGGTGTTATCATATAATTATACTAGTACGACTATCATGATACTAAACGTGTGATTGTAACTGGCACGTATTATATTAGCGCTTGTGAAATACGTTACTATGTTTTATTGTCGTTAATGATAGATTGCATTAGCAAGAGTGCAGGTTAGGCACCCGCTATCACAATACATTATTTTACACCATAAACTCTCGACATATTTCGAAAAAAATTATAAAATGTTGTGAATTGCTACAATATTTTTTTAGTATTTCTCTTAAGTTTTTTTTATTTTTCGAATAAAAATGTCATTAAAATGCTCACAAATAAAAAACAATTTTATTTTTACGGTAAATGTAAAAGAACCCTTTTTTCAATGTAAACACCCAAACCTCCACATCTAGATATTGCTTTAAAATATTGCCTACCCAAAGGTTATCTTTAATATACTTTTGACATCATTTGCAATTGCTTTTAACAGAGCCTCCTTTTGACGTAAGCCTTTTTCAAGTAAAGAAGATTTGCTTTAATTACTACGTTTCTAACATGTTAGGAAAGCATAGTACGGAAAACCCTTTGAAGGTGGATAAAACTGAATTTTTTAATTCAGTATAGATATAATATATAGAGATAATAAATAAAACACTGGTTTAAAAAAACCTCTCTTTTGGGAAGAACGATAAAGAAAAGCTTACAATCAATGTTACACAAAACAAACTAGAAATAGCTTTGTAATATATTCGCATAAATTCCGTATACTGTAATAATATAATAACCCTTTTCAAATAAACTTCGTTTAATAAAGTTTTTGACCTTTGAGGTGGTCAAATTTTGTACATTTTCTGGGATTTTGTTGTAAAAACGTACCTATATATCGCACAAAGAATGAATTACTGAATGGAGTCGACTAACTGATACTAATAGTTTTTATCTATTCCTAATGTTTAGAGAATGAACATCACAAATTATTAAACTACTTTTATTTATGTATACACTTATTACATTTTAATAAATGTATTGAGAGGCCAAAGTTAATATAAGTATTAATTTCCTTAAATTTTTGTCCGAGCCATTCTTTAAGTATAAAATCATAAATTGTTCTATTAGCCCTCTTCTGTAAAACAAATATAATTTCAGTTTCAGTCGCGACTCGCCATAGCAAAAAAATATATGACTGCTATGCTATGGAAACAGCCAAAGTAAACTCGTCTAGCTGTTTCAAAACTGGTAAGAATTCTAATCTTTTCTTACGGCATGCTGTAAAAGTATGTGTTTGCTAGTTTTGTAATATGAGGGCCCTATTTAAGCTTCACGTCTAGTGTAATTCTAAGAAAAATGGTTGTATCGACAAGACTCGGTTCCTCGCCATTTAAAATTACATAATTACTATATATATATATATATATATATATATATATATATACTTTGTAATCCTATCTATTTATATAGGATTACAAAGTTATATATGCAATCATATTCATATTATATTCCGTGTAGTGGCGGTTAAGAATATCCACTACCCCATATCTTCCCGTGGGTGTCGTAAGAGGCGACAGAGGGAGACAGGCAGGAGATGGGCAGCAGCATCTTCCTGATGACAACTGTGACGTAATAAAAAACTGCGGTTGCCAACCCGCTCGCCAAGCGTGGCAACTACGGCAAATACCCCCCAATGAACAAATACACAAAAAGACGGCCCCCAGTCCCCGGCGGCCCCGCTATTCCTGGCTACGGTGGCGACCATGGTAACGGCGGGGCAGGGGGTGCTAAGAATCTCCGGTGGAGGTTCGGTTGCCACCTACGACGACTCGACCTGGCAACATATAACGCACGCACCCTGAGGACTGACGAGAAGATACTGGAGCTGGAAGAGGAGGTAGACAAGTTGCGCTGGCATATTATTGGATTATCCGAGGTCCGAAGAGAGGGGGAGGACATGGCAATCCTCGAGTCCGGCAACTTGTTCTATCACCGGGAGGGCGACCATCTGTCCCAAGGAGGTGTCGGATTTATCGTCCACAAGTCTCTCGTCAACAACGTTGTAAAGATTGGGAGTGTGTCGACGAGGGTCGCGTACCTGATACTCAGAATCTCCAAACGGTATTCGCTGAAGGTCATTCAGGTTTACGCTCCAACCTCGGCACACCCCGATGAGGAGGTGGAGGAAATGTATGAGGATATTTCCAGAGCTATACATTCCTCCAAAACCCACTACACGGTGTTGATGGGAGACTTCAACGCAAAACTAGGCACAAGAGAAAGCGGTGAGCTGAAGGTAGGGAAATTTGGAGTAGGGCAACGGAACCGAAGGGGCCAGCAGCTGGCCGACTTTATGGAGAAAGAGGGACTCTTTATGATGAACTCTTTCTTCCAGAAGCGGCCCCACAGGAAGTGGACCTGGTCGAGCCCCGACGGTTCGACAAAAAATGAGATTGACTTCATTATGACGACCAGACGCCAACTGTTCAGTGATGTCTCAGTGATCGCAAGGGTGAAAACTGGCAGCGATCACCGAATGGTTAGAGGCACACAGAACCTAAACGTTAAGTTGGAGAGGTCTCGTCTAATGAAGTCAACGCTCCGTCTCCCTCGTGCTCTAATCCAGAATCCCGAAACCTTTCAGCTCGAGTTACGTAACCGCTTCCAGTGCCTGGAAGATTGCAATGCAGTGGACGATATGAACGACAAGCTCGTGGAAACTGTCCATGCGGTCGGAGCTAAGTTCTGCAAGACCCGCCGCAGAAGAACACAAAAACTCTCCGATCACACTCTTAATCTCATGGCTGTTAGACGGGAGATGAGGCTGCAATCGTCAACAGATTTGACAGCATACAGGCAACTGAACAGACAGATCTCCAAATGCATGCGGCGAGACTTACGCAACTTTAATACTTCTCGTATTAAAGAAGCGATCGAGCGGAACCAGGGCTCCAAAGTCTTTGCCAGAGATCTGTCTGCCAGAAAGAGCCAACTGTCAAAGCTGAAGACTGAGTGTGGCAACATCGTTTCCGGGACACCTGAGATTTTGAGTGAGATTGAGAGGTTCTATGGGCAGCTATACACATCATCGTTGGAGCCACACGCAAGTGTGAGTAACGATTCAAGAGCAAGTCTTATCCGACACTATTCCGATGATATCCCGGACGTCAGTCTAAGCGAGATTAGAATGGCTCTCCAGCACCTTAAAAACGGCAGGGCCCCAGGCGAGGATGGAATTACAGTGGAGCTTCTGAAAGCGGGTGGAACACCGGTACTTGTAGTCCTTCAGAAGCTCTTCAATTCCGTCCTCCATGGTGGCACTACTCCAGAGGCGTGGAGCAGAAGTGCGGTGGTCTTGTTCTTTAAGAAAGGCGACAACGCTCTCTTAAAGAACTACAGACCGATTTCCCTTCTGAGCCGCGTCTACGTGCTGTTTTCGAGAGTCATTACGAATCGTCTCGCACGCAGACTTGACGACTTCCAGCCTCCCGAACAAGCCGGTTTCCGAAAAGGCTTCAGTACCATAGACCACATACATACCCTGCGGCAGATTGTACAGAAGACTGAAGAGTACAATCTGCCACTTTGCCTGGCGTATGTGGACTATGAGAAAGCCTTTGATTCCGTCGAAATTTGGGCGGTGTTACAGTCCCTTCAGCGGTGCCAAGTTGACTGTCGGTATATCGAAGTGCTGAAGTGTTTGTACAGTAGGGCTACGATGGCTATCCGAGTACAGAACCAGAGCTCGAAACCTATTCAACTGCAGAGAGGTGTAAGACAGAGTGACGTTATATCCCCGAAACTCTTCACCGCTGCATTGGAAGACGTTTTCAAGCTACTGGACTGGAAAGGATACGGTATTGACATCAATGGCGAGTACATCACTCACCTTCGATTTGCCGACGATATAGTCCTTATGGCAGAATCGCTGGAGGACTTAAGCACTATGCTCAATGACCTCAATAGTGCCTCCCAACGGATAGGTCTTAAGATGAACATGGACAAAACAAAGATCATGTTCAATGTCCATGTCACACCTATGCCGGTAGTTGTTGGGAGCACTATGCTCGAAGTTGTTGACGAGTACGTTTACCTGGGACAAATAGTCCGACTAGGTAAGTCCAACTTCGACCGAGAGGTCAATCGACGGATTCAACTCGGCTGGGCAGCGTTCGGGAAATTACGACATATCTTTTCGTCAGGTATACCTCAATCTCTAAAAACTAGATTGTACAACCAGTGCGTGTTGCCAGTGATGACTTATGGATCTGAGACGTGGTCCTTCACTGCTGGCCGTATGAGGACGCTTAAGGTCGCTCAGCGAGCTATGGAGAGGGCTATGCTCGGAGTTTCTCTGCGTGATAGACTCAGAAATGAGGATATCCGCAGTAAAACCAGAGTGACTGACATAGCCCAACGCATTAGTAAGCTGAAGTGGCAATGGGCCGGCCATATAGCTCGAAGAACCGATAACCGATGGGGAAGAAAGGTTCTCGAGTGGCAGCCTCGTACCGGTAGGCGTAGTGTAGGGCGACCCCCCACTAGATGGAGTGACGACCTGGTAAGACATGCAGGAAGTCGATGGATGCAGGTGGCTCAGGACCGTGCTTTGTGGCATTACTTGGGGGAGGCCTATGTTCAGCAGTGGACTTGTGAAAGGCTGTAATGATGATGATGATGATATGCAATCAGTGTATCTAGAAAACTGGGCCAAAATTACGAAATATTTTTGTTTGTCCCTGATTTATACACTAAACACTAGTTACATTCTGAATTTCGATACGCCATTTTTGGAACCAAGCTCCTAAGTCGTTTATTGACTTTTGGATCTTGTTCCGAATCTGTGGCAGTGAGTTGCCTTTGGAGTAAAGGGCTGTGTCATCTGCAAAGAAGGCTAGTTTAACACCATTCTACGTGATAGGGATGTCATTGGTGAATAGTGTATATAGGAGGGGTGCAAGCACAGAGCCTTGAGGGACATCGGCTTTGATTATACGAGTAGAGGATAGCGTGCCTTCGTGTCTAAAACGAAAGGTACGATCCTTCAAATAGGAGGCTACGAGGCGGACGATACGGTCAGGGAGGCCTTAGTCGCACAATTTGTAGATAAGGCCTTCATGCCAGACTCTGTCGAATGCCTTGGCAATGTCGAAAAAGACCGCGATGGTCTTCTGACGACGATGATAAAAACCGTTGAGGATGTATTCCACTATGCGGTGAACTTGACGGGGGCACGAGTGTTTGGCTCGAAACCCGAGTTGTTGAGGGATGACAAGAGGCTCGCCGTCTGTGGGAAACAAATGGCGCCTCATGCGCACGAGAATAACTCGTTCAAAAAGTTTGCCCATGGCCTTGAGGAGGCTGATGGGACGGTGATTGGGGAAGGTGGTGAGGTTTTCCTGGCTTGGGAATGCCAATGACAGTTGCCTCTTTCCAAGAGGTGGGAAAATAGCTGAATTCGAAGCAGGTGTTGAAGATTATGGCCAATAAGGCGATCACCTGCTCCGGAAAGTGTTTGAGGGCTTGGTTGGAGGTGCCATCCACGCCCGGTGCTTTTTTTGGGCTTAAGTTCTTTGAAGGAAGATGAAATCTCATCTTTGGAAACAGTGATAGAGTCAGAGGTGGTAGGGGGGTGAGTTCCGGCGACGGACTTCGTCCTCCATTAGTTTGATATGTAGGGGGTCAGTGGGTTGTGAGCAGAGAGAACATTGAGCGGCGACACTGTCGGCGAAGCACTCAGCCTTTTCTTCGTCCTCGAAGGCAATAGAGTCGTCGGGACGAGACAGAGGGGGAGTGTGCGCGATAGCGTCTATCCGGAGGGCTCTCGCTATCTGGTAGTTCGCTGTGTGAGAGGGGGAGATATTCTCCATGAGATGGCCCCTTTCGAGGTCTCTAACATCTTTGAGGCGGTAACGGAGTTTTTTTTTTTTTTTTTTTAGGATAGGGTGACAAACGAGCACACAGCCCACCTGATGGCAAGTGGTTGCTGTGGCCCATAGACATCTACATCTGTCCTCGATTACGAATCAAAATGCAGATGCGTTGTCACCCGTGAGGACTAAGATGGAATGCCTCGCTTCCAGTAAAAAGGGTCTCCGGTTCTCTACACTCACCATACGAAACACAGCAGCATTAAGCTACTATTTCACGCTGGTATTCTGTGAGAGCGTGGTCCTTCCCCGGTCGAGCCGACCCATTCGTGCTACAACTATACTACTAATATAACTGCAGCATGGCTCTACTACGTTTGCGTTGAAGGCGGTGGGCCGCGAGTCTGTACTCGGGAGTGGGATAGCGTGCAGCTCTAGGGAGGGCAGCTTTTTTGGCTTTGAGCAGGTTGCTAATATCAAGGGTCTTCCCCTAGTTTTAGCAACCGGGACAACCTTTTCATTCTCTCTAAGAGAGAATGTTATAAGAGAGGTGAGTTTTCCGACCGCGGTGTCTATTTTCCCCGTACTATCGTGGACGTCGGAAGAGAGGGTTATGGGAGGGTCCGTAGAGTCCATAGCTGAGGCTAGAGACTTCTTGAAGCCCTTCCAGTTAGTGTAGGTTTTGGAAGTTGGAGTTGGAGGTGGCTGATGAACGAGAAGGAGGGATACAAGACAGTGGTCGGATGCTAGATCATCGAGAGACTCAATTGCTCTAGGGTTAAGAGAGACTCCTTTAACTAGAGCAAAGTCTAGCACGTCAGGAGCGTAGTCAGCCCTATTGGGATATTGGGTGACAGCGAGGGGGCTGTAAACATTCAGGTCGAGAGACTGAGTGACATTCAGCAGCACCTTGCCACTACTAGTAGTAGTGTGGCATTTTTGCTCGACTTGGCCCCGCCAACTTTATCTGTGGGCACTGCCGTGCCTCCAGATAATGTTTAATGCTATACACTGACAGCGTCGCATATATGTTGCGAGCCGGACGTTTATTAAAACACGATTTTACAGACATGTTCCATATCACATGTGCGTGCAAACGCATTAAATAGGTATCAGAAAAAGTACATTCCGAATACGAAAGTGTTGATACTTTGATATCAAATATAAAGAAGATATTTTTTTAAATCACCAAACAGAGTGAAAATATTCAAAAACCCTAATATACCGCTTTCATTACAACCCGTAATAACAAGATGGGGTACATGGCTGAAGACAGCGAGTTACTTATCAAAATACTTTCAGGAAATTTCTGATGTATTAAACTGTCTTAATAGCAACGAAGCCATGTCCATAAGGCAAGCAAAAAAAGCTATTAACACACGCCTGTATGTAACGCAATATAACAATTTTATATACATTTATATTAGTTAGAGAATCAATAATCAATATATTCTAATAATTGATATTTGTTTACATTGACTCCTCATATTAGGTCAATACTTAATAGCTAAACTTTATTCATTATATGATTAAAGGACGCTCCAGACATGGAATAATTACTGATCAGCTGTCCTTTAAAATAGTTATTCATCATGCCCAAATTTTTGCTTATGTCATCACAATACACAATAACTTAATTTTTTATATGTGAATCAATTTTTATGGCTAAAGATATTTTATTCTCAAAAGATATATACACTTTATGTTAGTTATGAGCATATATATATATATATATTATCTTTTTGTGTTGATGAACAAGTTACCAATCTTTTGATAAAATTACGAAAATCAAAATTTTGTACAATTTACCTAAAAGTTGTCGGCGCGTCTATGAAATACCGGCTGGATCAAAAGGAAGCGGGATATTGCCTCACTATAGCGGAACTTCATAGGTATGGTGGCGGGGGGTTCACAGTATAACGTGCATCTAGGTCATTCTACGTTATGGTAGTGCTAAGATAGTATCGTGAATCTGTCTGTTGTGTTCCGGTGGTTCTTTTGGTACAGGCGGGGAGGATGGTGTTGCTGAGAGGCTGCTATGTGTTATATTGAGATGGGTGGTGTTGTTGTTGGTTTGCATACTTTGGTGTTATTATGTAATTGTGTCCTTCACTTTACACCGGTGTGTAATTGTGACAGGGACATATTATGGTTGTATTCTTTACAAGTATATTTTTATATAAAAAGTCGTCGAAAAAGTTCTAACTATACATTACGTATATTATTAATAAAAATAATGAAACTAAGGTTATCCCCCTCCCTCTCATATATGCTCATATGTGCTATAAAGTAGAGGTTGAACCGTTGCGATCTATAATAGCAGCTAAGAAGACGGATTAGATATCTGAATACATAAATTATGATATACAAATCACTATATGAGTTAAGGTAAAGCTCTCAACGTAAGTCGTGGTAAATCAGGGTTTAAGCGCTCTAATTTTCTAGTGCTGGTCTACTGCGTGTTCAGCGGTGAAGAAAAATATCGAGAGGAAGCCCGCATGTCTAAAAATAAAAGAAATCGAAAAATGAAAGCCTACAAAATCATATTGTGCGGTGGACACTTACGTTCCCTCACCCTAGTAGCGGCAAAAGTAATTGCCCTATTTCGAGAAATTACTCATGAACCCCTGGGAATTAAGTAACCGCTTTCAAGTTATTTCTTAAATAAGTTTTGTAAGATTGTGCAACCTGTACTTTCTACTCTATAATTTTACTTTAAAAATCCTCTGAGTTTTTTTCTTGTTCTTCCCAAGTACTTTAATTAGGCTGGTGCTATTTCTGTAGTAAAAGTAAAGATAATAATTTCAATAGGAATCACTAGTAATCTGTAAATTAAATAACCAAAAATAACAGTGAAATCAACGAGGCTTAATGCATTCCCATTTAAAACAATTTGATCTTAAATTTATTAATAATTACTAGGTTTTAATTTTAAACACTTAGTTTTATTGCAATTTGAATGTACATTGTTACCGTTAAAGTCAGGTACTAATTTTGATATGGCATTATTCAATTCGTTAGATTTAAACGATTACCGTAAAATTTTAACATCATTGTCATTACTAATTAATAATATATCATGGTTAACACCCACAAGACAACAGCAATTGTAGTGGGCCGAGAATCGAGCCCCAAATAACGCCCATTGATACGTGTTACCCGACAGATCTTTTCGTGTTCTATTACTTAAATATAAAACAATAAGTTTAAGTACTGTGTTCTTTTACACTATAAATGCTCTAGCTTCCTGATTAATATCCCATGGTGAACACAAGCTCCTAAAATAAACCCGTAACCCGTAAGCATCTTCCGAGTTCTTTGAACTAACAGGCCATATTGTATCTGTAAGCGACGCATTATAAAATATTTATTTGTTATGTGACTATTTGTTCTCTAATGCTATTTACATATTATGTATATTGTTTAATTCTTGTGTACCGTCATTTTAGAAATAAATTAAGTAAGAAGCGCTTTTGAACAACCGCTGCACCTACAAGTACATTATCGGAAATCATACCTTCGACGGGCAGTTGCGCACATACACTCGTTGCACGCGGCACGGTTCTTCGAACGCCTTTAATTTACTCGTTAAATCGTGGTTTCATTCTATAAACTATAAATTGGTCCTTCGCGCCAAATCTAACCAGGACTATGATTGCACTTTAAGCACATGTAGATTCACATGTAGATACCTATGAGGAATCTACATGTGTATGTCAATTTAGTGACTCCAAGAACCTATGGTGACTACGTCGAGCACATATAGGTGATGCCAAGGAGACAGTTACTGACCTATTAATCCGCAACACGTCACCAGCTGTTGTCATGGAGGCACTGGAACTGAGGTTTGGTCAATCTGATTTAATTATTCGATATCTCATTTCTCAAATGAAAAAGCTATCTCCATTGTCTACTAATTATCAGCATGATGTCATTTTGTTTTCAATGAAAGTTCATAACTGTGTCGCAACTACGTACTACTACGTAGTCCTGAACTGTCAGCTACAATACTCTCCAAGCTACCTAGTATATTGTTAAGTAAATGGACCGACTGCGCATATAATAAGCTATCATGCAATATACCTAAGCTTCAAATGATAGGTTCATTTCTCAAGCATGAAGCGGAAAAAGTTTCAGCTGTATTATTATTATTATATATATTATTTGCGAGACTATAAAAAACCGAACCCATACCACCTGGCAGTAAGTTTGATGATAGATCTCGCTTCAATAATTACAACCGACCTGTCCTAACTATAGCCTCGGAAACAACCAGCACTAAGTTATGCAATTATTGTAAAAAATCGATGCACATGTTACCTGCCTATCGTCTGTTTAAAAGGGCTATGAGAAAAGATCGATGGAGGTATGTAAAATCGAAGGGCTTATGTTATTGCTGTTTACTAGATAGACATGATCAGAAATCTTGTCCGGCAGCCTTATACGGCATAGAAGGCTGCGGCACCTTATATACAAATGCCTGACCAGGAGCGAGAAGAGGAGACGTCACCTGTATTGGAGCCGTTGTCACGAAATGAGACTGTGGCTCATGTCATGGCTCCGAACCCGTACAACGCGCTGCGACGGCGGGGCGCGTTCGCGCCGTAAAATGCGGGCGCGCACACACCGGGCAGCGACGCCGCCTCCTCTAGTGGCGGTCATACTAGCGTCAGTGAAGTGCTACTAAAGTTGGTAAAAGTGAATATGTGTGGCCCAAGTGGTAGTGTAACGACTTACGCGTTGTTAGGTGATGGTGCATTCGTTTCGATGATCGATAAAATCTAGTTAAGGAATTAGGTCTATCACCTACTCAATCTAGCCCTGTGAAATTTATTGATGCTTTTGGTATTGAAGTACATCAGTCTGATGCTCATAAAATATGTACAAAAATTTCTGGCTTTTTTATGATGTAACATTTCAACAGGTAGATAAATTAAAATTACCTAAGCAAAAAATGTCCGTAGTCGATAATTTAAACCGTAAATACTTGTCTCATGTAAAAGATTTTGTATGTAAACAATGTGTGGTGCCTCGCTTACTGATAGGGCAAGATAATTATTTTCTATTAGCGCCTTTAGAAGTGCTGTATGGCAACAAACAAAAGCCATACGCTACGAGATGCCGACTAGGTGGTCCATTCATGGTTGCTACGGTTTTACTCGCTCCTCTGTTAACGGGCACATATTGCATCTTGCACATTCAGAGCAGCAGGAACAGGTAACCAATATAGATGAATTAAATGACATAGTTTAAAAATCATTTGAATTGGATTCCATTGGAGTTTCGACTTTACGACGCGAAAATACGGCACATCTGAAAGCGGTACGTATACTAGATGAAACAGCGCGTCACATCGGTAATCAATGGGAGGTTGGCTTACCTTTCGTTAAGGACGAGTTTTCCATGCAGGACACATATACCTACACGCACTACAGAAAACAAGATATGTTAAAAAATTTAAATCAGATAGTGATTACGCGAAAAGATATCGGAACGAGATGAAAAAGCACTTAGAACACGGCTACGCGCGGGAACTTAAAGAAAATGAATTCTCGACTGCTGGCCACGTTTGGTACCCGTCACACTTTGGGATTCAAAACCCTAATAAGCCCGGAAAACTAAGGTTAGTATTTGACTGTGCGGGAAAGGTGAAAGATGTTTGCCTAAATGATTACTTACTGACGGGTTCCGATTCATATAATTCTTTATTGGTTATTATGTTAAGATTACGTGAACATAAAATTGTTTTAATAGGCGATATTAAAGACTTTTTTGTCCAAATCAAAATTCGTTCTGAAGATCAACACGTATTTCGATTTCTTTGGCAAGAAAATGCAGAGGCGCTCTTAAAATCACCATTCATCGCACAATATATAAAAAATAAAAATGCTGTAAAATATCAGAATTTATATCGCGAAGCCGTCGATGTAATTATTAATAATCATTATATGGACGATTGTTTATATTCATGCGAAACAGAAAGTAAGGCGAAGGCTTTGGAATTCAAACATGGAGCTACGAATATAACTAAGCACACTCACGGTTTGATGTGGTATCCGAACGATACGTTTGGATTTAAAATTACTCTTAATAGAATTTCACCAGATGTTTTGAATGGGTTGGAGTCCCCTACAAAAGCACAAATGTTAAGCATTATTATGTCCGTATATGATTTACACGGTTTTCTTTCACCTTTTATAATTAAAGTTGAGAGGAATTGCCGCATTCAACCCGAAGAGCATGCTTTGTGGATTAGTTGGTTAAACGATTTACGAAGCTTAAGTTCACTTCGAATTCTACGGCACTACTACAGTGCACATAAATGGGTCGAATGCTACTCGGACGCTCAATGGAAAAATGTACGTAACTTGTCGACTGAAAACCATATCTATGATCGCCACATTTTTGATAAACAAATGCATATTTTTTGTGACGCTTCTTCAAAAGCGTATGCAGATGTTATTTATTGGCAGTTTACACGTTTGGATGGTCGTATACTAGTTTGTTTTGTAAGCTAGTAAAAGCAGAGTAAGTCCGTTACGTCCGGTGTCTATTCCAAGGCTCGAACTCCAAGCTGCATTGTTAGCAGCGCGACTGGCTGCTACTGTACAGAACGAGCACAAAGATACACAGCCCGTGATGCGATACTTTTGGACGGACTCAAGTACGGTGCTACATTGGATCCGAAGTGATCCACGCAATTATAAACCTTATGTGGCTCACCGTTTAGGTGAAATAGACGAATTGACGAAGTCGAGTAAATGGCGTCACGTTCCCACAGTCAGTTTTAGCACAGAATTGTTATACTTAAAACACAAAATAAGCATCTGCCGTCGAACAGCCGCTTACTGCAGGTGTCACCTTATGTCGACGACTTAAGCATTTTGCGGGTGAGCGGTCGTATTGACAAGATAGTGGGTGTTGAGTACAACACTTGCAGGCCTGCTATTTTAGACGGTCGACATAGGATTACTCGCTTGCTAGTGGAACACTACCACAGGCAAGCATTTCATAGTGCAAATGAGCTTATCGTAAATAATTTACGGCAACATTATATACATATATGTTGACTTCTTCGGCCCCCTCGAAGTAAGCGTCGGACGCAGAAGACAAAAAAGGTATGGAATGCTCTTTACTTGCCTTACAGTTCGTGCGATCCATTATCAAGGTAACTGAGGACCTTCCGGCCGATTCCACAATAATGGCATTAAGACGCATGGCAGCTCGTCGTGGTATGCCACTAGTAATTATTTCCGATAACGGCACGAACCTGAAACAACTTTACGTACTTTTACTTACTTTTATTTTAAAGTACTGCTTTTAAACATAGGAACTGTAAAAACGTTGTAAAGCAAGGATTGCGCTGAGGCTTTAGGATGTCCTCGTACGTTTCTAAACTCTAGATAAGTATCGCAAAAAGTGAGAATTTTTACTCCAATTTAAAAAATACAGTCACATCCTATTTTATATTATGACTCATGGCTGGACACAGGCTTATTTTCATTTTCGAGAGGATTTAATGGAGAATCAAAGGGTCCATTGTGTTGTTTTGCTGCGTAAATTTCCTGAAAATATTTTCTTACACTATCGGGTCCATAGTAAATTAATTGTTTAAAGTACCATCAATCCTTCCGTTGTAAGAAAGATTTGATTTAACCGTCACGCTTGGCTAGCGGATTAACTATCGCAGCACTTGACTTCTGTAGTCTTTGTTGGTGCTGCCTGTTGCCGGTCTAGATACATTATATCTAAGATAGCCCATCTATTGAAGCCATAAGTTTTTACTGCTATTTTACATAGTCACCTCTTACGACATCCTCGCTATAAAATGGAATGAATTCTTACGATAATAATCTATAGTAATATAATTGTATTTATTTATTATAAATAATTCTGTTCCTGATTATGAGAAATCGTAACTAGGATAGTGATACGACGATTTAAATGATGCTGTAATTTGCATAAATTACTTTGAATTTTCTGACTTTATATTAACAAAATAAAAGCTTTTTTTATTATTATTATCTAAACGTTACTTATTTATAGCAATTGGTAACACGATGTAATGTCCTTATAAAAATGTATTTTATTATTCTCTAAAGTAATTTTTTGTAAAACCGGGTCGTCCCGAGGGTGTTGTAAGAAGGCTTTGGAAAAATAACAAACCAGGAAATGGGCAGCAGCATAAGAAATATCTAATAACTAATAAAAATAAAAAACTACTTTCGCCAACCCGCCTGACAAGCGTGGTAACTAAGACAAATATATACCTATATTTTAAAGTTTTCAATGGGCTATGTTAAACAGGCGACTTTAAATAGACTGTAAGGATGATGACGATGAAAGAAGTTGTCAGAATAAGACACGCACATTACAAAAGTGCCACATTATAAAAGGGATTTTATATTTCCTCTAAATATATAATTTACGAAATTTCATAAATATCGTTTTATCTTAAATCTGTATAAGTAATTAGTAATACTACCAAAACAAAAATGTACAAGCCCAAATGCGAAAAGAGAAAAAATATACCCTACGTTACTTACACAGCTAAGACGAATATAACGACATACAAAATTATGTTAAAAACATCAAACCGTTTAGAATAAAGAGCTTGGCAAATAAATAGAAATACATGCACTCTAAATATTACATACCTAATATATTACCCTCCTTCTAGGATAGTCTGGCGAAAAGGGGCTAAGTACGGTACAAATGACATTCGGGATTATTTACTTCAATATGATTGGTCGGTGAGCTCAATAACAAAGGCAAAAGTTGCTTAAATCATATGATCTATAGAAATCTATAGAAATGTACAATGTTCTTAGATCTAGAACAGATGGATATATTTGTTGTCTTTTGTATTTACCGCTTTTGTTAGGAGTAATATCCCTTTAAGCGAAACGTACCTTCACTTTGATAAATGGATTTTCATTACTACTTAAACGATGATCATAACCACATGTTGTTTTTTGTGTCCTTAAATAACAGGCTATTTGTTTTTAGTGTTATACCTCTATCGTGCAAATTTATCGAACACGCACATCTGTTTTCGGTTAAGGTAGTAAATTTTCATGAACAGGGACTGCGTGACAAGCGCGATTCATCGTCGCGGTTTGCGCGATGTTTTCAGTCAGTATACTTACCTTAGTTTCATAATTTTTTCTCTATTCAATTTTTGTGGTATTTTTTTTTAAAAATAACAGAGAAGATGAATGGGTACTACTATCTGTTTAGAATTCCATAATTAATAAAATTTCAATACTGTAAGATCGTTCTGCGTAGAATGCACCAAAAATTAATAATTTGAAGCTAAGATGTTTTAGGAGGTAGTCTTTTAGTCTTTGTTAACTAAGACATCAGGACATTAAAAACTTCGGTATACCCCGTGACGATGGGTGTTGCAAAGTACCCGAAACGTCAGGAAACAAAAAATGTAAAATTGAATGCGATATATATGTAAATTTAGTTTTCTTCCATGTATAGCTGACGTTCCACAAAGTGTGGTCTAATCTCCTCTTTTATTCACAATCTTTATTAATACGATTACATCCCAAATATCTTCTCTCTACCATTTGTACGCAGATGATTTTCAAATTTATAATTACAAACAACTATTGAAGATCTTCCCAAAGCTGTTAAATGTATCAACAGGGATCCGGCTTGTACTCTCGATTGGAGTCTATCTTATGAGTTGACGGTGAACCCTTTAAAATCCCAAGTTATAATTATTGGGAGTTCAAGAATGATTTACAAAATTAAAAAATGCAACAACTTTAACCAGTTATATTTAATGGTGTCTTTGTCCCTTACAATGAAGTTGTTAAAATATTTAGGTATCCTTTTGGATTCCAATCTTTCTTGGACTTCCCAAATTAATGCAATGAGCCGAAAACTATTTCAGCATATGCTTCACTCCGGAGGCTTAATTACTTTTACCCATTTCTACCAAAATTACGCTTGCACAATCTTTACTATTCTCTATCCTCGACTATGATGACATTTGTTACCTTGATATTACCGAGGAGCAATTTATCAAACTTGAGTGACTTCAAAATCTCTCTGTATACGGTTTATATTTGGGCTACGAAGACCAAATATGACTATCAATGTGTACTATCATCAAAGAGTCATCATCATCATCATTACAGCCCTTTACAAGTCCACTGCTGAACATAGGCCATCAAAGAGTGTTTGCGGTCAATCATCGCGATACACTCACGTATTCGTATTGATGCGTCGCCAACAGGCACCACCTGATCTGAATCATGTTTTATATTTAATAGTATACAAGCAATCAGAGTTTAACCACAGTGCCAGCACCTAACTCAAAATAACCTGAGTAATTGTTAGGTGCAGTTTTAAATGCTCATTTTCGGTGCGTCCAGTCCTAATAACGCCGTATGAACATTTGTTTTCTGAAGCATATATTTTGAGGTATTGCGAAATGCAAGAATCTGTACGCTTTCTTTAGTGAAACTTTTCTCTCCTTTCTTTCTTTTAAAATTGGGTTGGAGGTTACATTCAACAGACTGTTAATTTACTACCTTTAATTACGTAGAATAATTGTTAATAAAACAAAATATAATTGTTTTTGCTTCCAGCTTTAAGTATGTACATAATAAATTAAAAAAAAATGATATAAAGTCTTGCTAAATAATATGAAATAGACATAAAAATATTATATATTCACACTAAATTTTTATCGTTTCTCAGTAAAAGAAAATGTATGTAATTATTTTCATTACAATAAATTATAAAAAGTATGTGCAGAAATAGATACAACGTCGCTCCTTTGTCAAGAAATATAGGTGCGTTAAATAAAAAAGAAACATCTAATGTGAATATTTCTCTGAATTTTTAATATATCTAAAACCTTAGTTTTTGATTTAATAAGGTCTTAAAAGTGACATTTTGTCTCTCAATGACTGAATCACTCATCAAAAGCTTAGACCACTTCTGGGTGATTCACAAATTTGGAATTTGGCATCAAGGTTTCTTTAGCCGTACACAAAGAAAAAATCTGTGTACTAGAAATCATCAACACTCGGTTTCGAAAAAGTGTAAACGAAGTTATTAATGCAGTCAGTGTGAGTATTTATGAGTATTTTTTAATGTTTAGTCCACATTAAATAGAAAAAGAAAATATTAAAGTGTAAACGAAATAAAAATAGGTTGAATATTTATAAAATTATACATATTTTCAAAGATTGATGATATAGCAGCATAAATTATTAAATATTAAAAAATGCCAATTTCAGTATAAAGAAACTCGGTATTGTTGGATTCGTCGATAAAAGAATTTAAATGTGAACAGGTATCAAAATGTAAGGCAGTCCCTTATTAAATCTTAAATATAGGAAAGTTTTTCTATGAGGGCTAATAATCCTTCGCTCACCTGATGTGCCTAGTTGGGGCAGATGTCAAGTTATTTGTTACAAAATGTCACTAGAATTGAGAAGTTAAGTTATGAATAAGAATATGTAAATACACAAAAATTAAAGCATATATATGTCCCATTACATAGCACGAGCTTCCTTTTACTTCCGAGAGGTTTATAAGGAAAATTTCACGTCTTCGAAATGTTGTTTATGTTATTTCTCCGATATGCAGATTTTCTCGCGATGAAACAGAAACAGAAAATTTTTTATTCAATGTAAATTGTAAACAATACTTATTGAAAGTCAATTTTTTTATTCACCACTAGTTCGCAAAAAAACCTCTGTCCTAGGAAGAACCAGCAACAAACCCAACGAGACTATTTTTTTTTCAAATAATAGCTTACAATCATGTTTACAATTAACAACACAAGACAAATTAGAAATAGCTTGGTAGCGATCACCCTTCCCAGGGGTAATTATCATCCATAAATTCTTTAATATTATAATAACCCTTTTTATACAAACATAGTTTAATAAAAATTTTGAAATTTGCGTATGAAAAATTTTATATATTTTCTGGGATTTTGTTGTAAAAGCTTATATACATCGCCCCAAGAATAAACTACTGACTCGGTGGAGTCGAGTAACTGGTACTACTAGCTTGTGTCTGTTCCAGTATTTACAGAATGAATATCACTTATTTTTGCAAAACTACGTTTATTTTTGTGTACGTACATTTTCATAAATGTATTGAGAGGCCAGAGCTAATATATTAATTACCTTAAGTTTTTATCTCAGTGACTCTTTTGGTTTTAAATTATACAATATTGTATATTATATATTAATTATATATATTTATTATAATTTGTTTATTGCTCTAATGGCCCTCTTCTGCAAAATATATATAATGTCAGTGTCAGTCACGTGTCCCCATAGCAAAATACCATACGACATAATGTTTTCCTTCACCGCCAAGCACGAGTTTTTTTTTATATGAGAAACGAGCAGACGGCTCATCTGATGGTAAGTGATTACCGCCGCCCAGGAATAACTGCAACACCAGGAGAAATGGAGATGCGTTGCCAGCCTTTTAGAAAGAAGTAGGCTCTTTTCTTGAAGATCCTTAATTTGTATCGCTCCGGAAAAATCTCTGGTGGTAGTCGATTCCACAAGGAAGTTGTGCAAGAAAGAAAACTTCTTTTAAGTGCACAGCACAGTGGTGGACCGCTAGTCATTCAGATGGTATGGATGGTATCGTGAGTTTTGTCGCGATGTGATGGCGAAATCGTGCGGCTAGAATTAGTCCGAACAATTCCTTAGAGTAATTCCCGTGGTAAATGCGATATAATACGCAAAGACATGCAATATCTCTTCGCAGTGCCAGTGAGTCAAGCCGATCGGAAAGAGCAAGTTCGCCGACGATTCGAACAGCTCTGCGCTGGATGCGATCAAATTGAAGGAACTGGCACTGAGGAGCCCCAGCTTAGAGATGGGAACACTATTCTGCCTGCGCCTTGTACAGTCGCAAGCGATGTGCTGGCATGAAATACTGTCCCACTCTACTGAGCAGGCCTAGCTTTTTAGAGGCCAATTTGGTCTTCTCTTCCAAGTGAACACGAAACCGTACTTCACTCGATATGTCGACGCCGAGGATTCTAATACTGGCTGAGGCAACAAGGGGCGTGCTTTGAAACTGAGGATATACGATAAAGAGATTCCTTTTAGCGGTAAATTTGTAAACTTGTGTCTTCTGGGGATTGAACTGGACTTGATTTAGGCGCTCCCAGTTTGTTGAACAAAGTCTCGACTTCAGACACAATTTTGTTCCGGTATTCAACGACGTTTTCCCGAGAAAAATTGGAACGGCCGGAGTAAAGCATCATCAGTGCTGTCGTCCGCATAGCAATGAATGTTGTACTGTAATATAATGTACCGGTTTGCAAAGAAGAAACAGCACTTAGAATTGCAATTAACAATTTCATTGGTGTCGGTGGGGATTGAACCCAGTTTGCTCGCTTTCTTTGAAATTTATAGTAAGCGCTTAGCCCTGAGCTACCGCGGCTCCTATTTATGTAAATAAAATAAAACATTGCTGTGCAATTGTTTGCTCTTTAATATTTTGCTCATTTTTTAACTATCTATTTAATGTTTTTACTTTTAGGGATATACATAATTTGGTTTAACATTTCTAACTTAATTGACATAAAATATAGCTTATATATAAACATTTATTATTACATTATCCGAATCAATTTACTTACCCCGTTTAATTACCTTATTTCAAAGTGGCGCCGCCCTTATGGAAGAAAAATCGTGGATTATTAATTCAGTGAATTAAAGTTTAATATGTTCCTTTTATTATTATAGAGTATTCTCATCTGGTAACGCTGAATAAATATATAAAAGAGTATGATAAATATACATAAATATATATTTAATACATTAACATAAATAACTAAACAATATATAAATAAATAAAAGCACAACCAGATGGAAGCCCTTGACAAGGGAGGCCAAACGGCCTAGGGTTAGGGGGAAAGGGAAAGAAACCAGCGGGCGATGAAAGCGGTATCGTGGAGCACCGCCTTCTTCGTTTGAGCCTGGAGCGGTCCGTCAAGGAGTCCCAGCCACCTCAAATGACCCGAGAGGCTGACTATGATTAACCCGTTTGCAGAAAATACTATAGGAATGATTTCGGTCGGCAGACCAACCCACATGTCGGTCACCTCATGAGCCAGGTCCAGATATTTTGTTTGCTTATCTGTTTCGGCTTCCACGAAGTTCTCGTCATATGGAATGGTAACGTCGATCAAAAATATCCTTGACTGTGCCCAGTCCATCAGCACAATAAAGGGGTTATTCGTAAGAATTGTCCTATCTGTGATGATGGCCCGGTCCCATTAAAGCCTGTCGCGATCAATTTTGAGCACGGCTTCCGGCAATTACTAGTAATACGACAATTTTTGGTCCACGAGACCGTATTTCAGAGCGAGCTACTGGTGAAGAAGTCTGACTACTAGGTTGTGCCTGTGTAGATACTCAGAGTTAGAAAGCGCCGAACAACGAGATATAATATGCCTAAGTGACCCTTATTCTCCTATATTTAGCATAGTTAACATATTACGTTAAACAGTTTTCGTGTTACAGTAGTTAAATAATCAGAATGTTCATATTACCGAAATATTCCTGAATCATGGGGCAGGGAAATGTTTAACGTAATATTATTTTGTACAAGCGTAAAATTTGGTTTCAAATTGTCTTATTTTATACTACAATTCAGGAGGATATAAAAATTTCAAAGGTAAAAATGGTTTGTAGGTTGCAGGTTTTAGGTTGTAGCTTTTTCACATTTACGTTATTGGTTGGATTTTATTAACAAACCACTGTTACTTGCATTACCGTCTGCTTTGCTTATTTACCACAGTAAGTAAATCGGAATTCTTTACCTCTTCACATCCACCTTGCAAAATCTCATAATACTTTTTAACCCTTAATGCACCACCCTGAGTCCACGGGACTCACCACCACTTTTAAACAACAAAAAATTGTTTATTTTTTAGAGTTTAGACTTGCTCTTTCTAGTTAGTACCTTCCTGCAGTGAGGCGCGGGATGCAGAGGTGAACGGTCGCGTGCAAACGTCGTTCGGAAAGGTAAATATGATCGAGTGTGAGTCCTAGGGACTCATGGTAGAGTGTTGTGTGACTAAAATGGATTTATTGACTTTTTTGTTTATCTATGTTAACTTTATTTTAGGTTTTTACTATGGCATCTAAACGTAAAAGGATTGAATCGGTAAACTTTGCAGATGATTTAGCCTCAGATGAATGGCTTTTTTTATAGAAGAGAGGGCACACGAGCATACGGTTTACCAGATGTTAAGTTTCTAACGCCGCCCATGAACATCCGCAACACGAGAGGAATTTTTTGCAGGAGAATTGTAGGTGCGTTGCCGGTAGAGGATTTGCAGGTGCATTGCCGGCCCTTTAGAAAGGAGTAAGTTATTTTCTTTTTTTGAATGAGGCTGCAAGAAGATGATTTACTGGGCGAAGATGTAGAGATTGGCGATGATAGCGGCCATGCAGCTGAATGTATTCGTGAGTCACATTCCGATGACGAGGCCGCCGTTTATATAAGGAGTGATCACGCCACCAATTCCGAAAGCTCCGAGACTGAAGTACAGGGTAGTAACTTGGACAATATACCAACCCTTAGATATGCCTGATCAACCAAGTACACCGCAAGCTAAAATTTTACCGAGAGATCAGCGCAAATATTGCTACACTGCAAGTGTAGCAATATTTGCGCTGATCATAAGAAACGAACAAATACTGCTTATCTTTGCACTGTTTGTAAGAAGCCAATCTGCCTTACTTGTTCCAAGAAGATATGTCAAGAATGTGTAACACATTAGTATGTTAACCTATTGCACGTTTTGAAATTTTGTATAGTGCAATACAATACGTATTTAGGTTTTACGAGCTAAATGATTGCGTGGATAGGCTTGCTCGAGCTTGCAACATATTTCTTAGGTTTAATTTTGGATATTTTTGTTGTAGTAATTTTAATTAGAGTATGTTTTGATTGCCTATGGCTTATAACCTTGTGTGTGTGTGTGCGTGTGTGCGTGTGTGTGTATGTGTGTGTGTGTGTGTGTGTGTGTGTGTGTGTGTGTGTGTGTGTGTGCATGTGTGTGTGTGTGTGTGCGTGTGCGCGTGTGCGCGTGTGTGCGTGTGTGCGTGTGTGCGTGTGCGCGTGTGCGCGTGTGTGCGTGTGTGCGTGTGTGCGTGTGCGTGTGTGTGTGCGTGTGCGTGTGCGTGTGCGTGCGCGTGTGCGCGTGTGTGCGTGTGTGCGTGTGTGCGTGTGTGCGTGTGTGCGTGTGTGCGTGTGTGCGTGTGTGTGTGCGTGTGCGTGTGCGTGTGCGTGTGCGTGTGCGTGTGCGTGTGCGTGTGCGTGTGCGTGTGCGTGTGCGTGTGCGTGTGCGTGTGCGTGTGCATGTGCGTGTGCGTGTGCGTGTGTGTGTGCGTGTGCGTGTGCGTGTGCGTGTGCGTGTGCGTGTGCGTGTGCGTGTGCGTGTGCGTGTGCGTGTGCGTGTGCGTGTGCGTGTGCGTGTGCGTGTGCGTGTGCGTGTGCGTGTGCGTGTGCGTGTGCATGTGCGTGTGCGTGTGCGTGTGCGTGTGCGTGTGCGTGTGCGTGTGCGTGTCCGTGTGCGTGTGCGTGTGCATGTGCGTGTGCGTGTGCGTGTGCGTGTGCGTGTGCGTGTGCGTGTGCGTGTGCGTGTGCGTGTGCGTGTGCGTGTGCGTGTGTGTGTGTGTGTGTGTGCGTGTGTGCGTGTGTGCGTGTGTGCGTGTGTGCGTGTGTGTGTGTGTGCGTGTGTGCGTGTGTGCGTGTGTGCGTGTGTGCGTGTGTGTGTGTGTGCGTGTGTGCGTGTGTGCGTGTGTGCGTGTGTGCGTGTGTGCGTGTGTGCGTGTGTGCGTGTGTGCGCGTGTGTGTGTGTGTGTGTGTGTGTGTGTGTGTGTGTGTGTGTGTAATTAATTATTATTACTTTTATTTATCTCACAATGTCTTCTATAGGAATAAATATTTTATTTTGTCCAAGAGTTACAACATTTATTATTTCTTCTGTGAGTCGTAGCAGACGATTTTTGATGGCTTTTAATTTTAAAGTATTTATAAACTTAAGAAATGTGCATGTTAATTTGAGTTTATCACAAAATGTTACCGGATATGTACGAATTACTGTTGTTGGCGACGCGCCTATAAGAATATTTCAAAACCGATTACGAATAGCTTCTAAAAAGCAAATTATCAAGCAACAATATTCCGATAGGAAAATGATTAGTTGAATCTTAAAGAAATATCGAATTAATGATATGAAGGTCTTGGGTTCGACTCCCAGGCCGGAATAGTTTGTCGTTTTCTTAGTAATATTTTCTTAATAAATTCATATAGGGAATTTTTAAGATATAAATTATGTTACCGGATTTGTTCCCCGGTTGAAATCATCTTCCCAATGACGTTAATTTAAAGAAATATTAAAATAAAGTTAGAGACCAGATTTGTTCCCCGGTCGAGATGATCACTGTGCATAAGTAGAATTAATGGAAGTTAATTGCATAAGTATTGTCTTATATGAGTTTGATATGTTTTGCATGAAAGCAATGCCTATTTTCCATGATTGATTTATGAAAACATTCACTTATATTAGTATATGTATTTGCCTATTCCATTATAGTCTATAAGATTCTACTGCTGAACAAAGGTCTTCCCCGTAGTTTGCCACATATGGGTGGGTTTTTCCGTAGTTGCTACACTTGCAGGTGGGTTTGCAACCGCAGTTTTTGATTTTTAGTTGTTATCAGGAAGATGCTGCTGCCCATATCCTGTTTCAGTTTCTCTCTGTCGCCATTTATGAAACCGACAAGCAGATATGGGTAGTTAATTTAATTATGTGCAAGCAGCTATGCAGGTCTAGTTAAAGAGACCAGTATCACTGCGACCTATAAGATCTATTGTGATCGCTGCTATGGCTATAGTTCACTGCTAGGCCCTATGTCTTCAATGAACCGAAGGAGTTGCTTAGCCGTGAGCTATTTCACTTCTTCTGGGCGGAGTAGATAGTGTCCCAGATGTGTGTTACGTTTGCGCATTAAGGGTCCGCAAACGGTTAGGATGTGTAGAGGCGTTTCTTCCGTTACGGAACAGAACCGACACATCCTTGAGTTGCTTAGTCCCAGGATGGACATGTGCTTTTTAAGACAACAGTGTCCAGTTAGGGCTCTTGCCAGAATGCGCAATTTATTTTTACTTAATCCCAGGGCTTCTGAAGCGAATTTACGATCAAAAGCCCGGATTAAGGTTTTAGAATGTTTTAAGCCTGGTCTATCAGACTAGTCTTGTGATTTATTGTGATAAAGAGTTTCAAGGGTCAATCGGGCTAGGCTTCTTGAGATTCCACAGAATGGCTCGGGTCCAAATTGTGTGCACTTTGAGCCCTCCCGTGCAAGTTTGTCGGCAAATTCGTTGCCTACAATACCCTCGTGACCCGGAACCCATCTTAAAATGACCCTGTTTTTACAACCCAGGGCGTTTAAACGGTTCACGCAGTCTCCAACTAGCTTTGAGTTCACTAAGTTTGATCTCAGCTCTAGGAGTGCTGCTTGACTATCAGAATATGGGTAGTTGGTGCTGCCACTACTTGGTGATATGACTTAGCACTGAGTGATAAAATAAAACCGGCGCTCTGCATCGGTGACGTCGTAAGTGGACTCCACGAACCAGTAGTCACTTTAGAAAAGGAAACATAAAAAAACTTTCAAATTCAATTTTCCGACTAGGTTTTTATTTGGTTTTACAAGTGCCAGTTAAAGTAACAGGGTGAATATCTCATAAGAAAAAAAGCTGCAAGCAATTCGCTGGTACTTTAATTAATATCAGGGAGGTTGTGTGCGCGTTGTAAAAGCTGCATCACTTGTCTGTGTGTGTAAAAGCTCCGACACAACAGGTGCTGCGAATCCGTGAATCTGCCATTTAGCGGCGACCGCCGTGAAAGCCGCTCGCTTATCCGTGCAAGGAAAGCGCTCGGGAAATTCGAAACAAAAACTTTCATCCTCAACTTTTAAATATCTGCAAATCTCCGTAATTTTTTTTAAAAACATAAATGTGATAAAAACATTTTTTTTTAATAAAACGAAGTTTAACATCAGTGTTTCATTGGATCTTCACTAAATTGAACTTACGCATCATTCTACATCGAGAAGGGTATGAACAAATTTTTAAATAAACTATATTATTAACTAATTTTTCTTATTTTCATACGTCATAATTGTACGTAAAAAATGTTATGTTACTAAATTTGCTTTGGTTAACAAAACAATTTTATAATTTATTAGAAATTATTTAACAAAGCAAAACTAAGAAGAACTTTGTGTAAGCACGTATTTTACACGGCTGATTTATCAGCGTTTTAACCTTCGTAATTTACAATGTAAATAATGTTACAACAATCTTAATGACATCTTTTATGCTTCCATGTTCTTTCCTATAATCTTAGTTAATGACGCATTTGTTCGCTACCCCTGGAATATATTACAAGATCATCGTAATGTCCCTAGTAGGTAATTTTGTTGTTATCCCGGGTAGTAATCTAGTTACCTGTAGAAAATCGACGTCGCTTGGATGTCGCAACCGATTAAAAAACACGGAAGCTCTGAGAATTCAATTTAAAAATGGAATTAATATTGTTTTATATTCATATGTATAGGAACGTTGGTAAAATGCTTTAATAATCTAAGAGGCGCTGTAATAATAGGGTAATATTGCATAATTTTGCTATATTTTGCTTAAATTTAATTTATTTTATCGATATATATACGTTTACAATACGTTTTAATGTTAACATTAATAAATTTCCTTCACTTTTTAAAAATAAATAAAATTATTATAACTTATTCTTCTTCATAAGGTTGTTGAAGTCGCAGTTCGTAAATTCTCTCCTGCAAAGAGGCTTTCAATAAGCGGCTTATTTCCCGTACGGTGGGACAGCAAATAAATATATAATAAATATATAGGAATTAGCACAACGAACGGGCACACAATCGACCCGATGGTAAGTGGATGATGTGGCCCAAAATGCAAATGTGCGTTATCACCCCTGAGAACAAAAATGGAACGCCTCGTTTCCAGTTAAAAGGGTCCCCAGTTTTCTACTCTTACCAGAGAGAACAAAACAGCATTAAGTATACGCTGGTATGCTGTCCTTTCCCGATCGAACAGACCCATTCATACTGCAAACATACTATAGCTCGAGCCTGGCTCTTCGGTACCGTTATCGTTACAGCCTATCAAAGGTTCATTGCTGAACAAAGCCTCTTCCATTGGTTACATTATAGAGGGGAACTGCAGTTTAAGCGTTCCTTAGTTAAAACAAGATGGAACCTCTGTTGTTTGGCCATGTCCGTCCGTCTGCAGTTTTACTCAGAGACCCTAGGTGCTACAGGTCTGTAATTTGGTATAGTTATAGATATAAATTAATAAAGCTGCTACTCGTCTCCTGATTAGTCTCCGTCTGTTTCCTTACGGGACGATATGCGATAGTGGATATGCTTACACTACACAATTGTATTAACAGTTAATAAAGATAGATTGACTCATAGGGAGGTTTTTTCCATAGTTGATGATGCTACTTATATCTCTTGTTTCTGTTTCCATATGACGTTTATTACGAAAACCACGGGACAATTTACCTCTATTTCACCCATCCTTTTTGTATTAGGCGAGGTCGAGTTTATACTATACCAATTATGTGCACCTTTTTCCCTCTACATCTACATTTTCCACATCCACTGTAACCACACATTTTTCTGCTGGCTTGTTCTTTTGTTGTTCCTTAATTGACGGTGGTAAGTTATAGTAAAATTTTAGTCCAGTAATATAGATTAAATTTTTTGCCGAGCACTTAGAGTTACTGCGTTAATCGTGATATATTTAATAATGGCCACAGCCCGTGATGGAGGTCTTACCATGCAATATGTCAGTTCTTGATGCCAAATTATCATTAATCCACCTATTTAATGTTGTAATGATTCTGGCAAAAGTCATTTTTGATGAGAAAGAGAGAGAGAGAGAGGGACCAGCCATGGACTTTTATAGACAATCGATTGATTAATGCGTTGCTTGTTTTTTATTGTTTCTTTAATAGTGTATTTTATGTAGTAAAGTTGCTTAAATGTCCGTAATACAAACAGAAATAAAACGTTACTAACTATAAAATTAAGCTTGAAAAATAGGGTATATTTATTTAAAAATTATGTCTATTATAATAATATTATCTATCACGTGGAATGAAACAATCCCGTTTCGTATACTCCGTGTGATGAATTGTAACCGAAGCTTTTCGCAATCCAGAGTAATAAGATCCAAATATAAATGAGAATCATTTTAATCAAAGCAAGGTTAATAATTTGTATTCCTGAAAATATTGAGTTAATTAGTTAATAGGTTTGCCCAACGCAGCGATTTATACTGATTAGTAACAAATGTACTACTACTACAAAATGTACATATGTACAACGGAGGCAATATTATCGTAAAATTCGATATCAACTACGACGCAACTATTACAATTTGCGAATACTATCAGTAGTTATAAACTGCTCAGTAGATAATCTGGTATCAAATGTTAGGATACACGAATAAAAGAGAGACTCCCTCTTCCTAGGTTACTAGCGGGGTTAGCAATAGAAAATTATAAAACGAATAAAAATAACGATAGTTCGCGTTACTCAATGTTGAGATATCCATTCATTACTTCATTCATCACAGAGTACGGTTTCTAGTAATGAGCTGCTTAGTATATATGATAGTGCTAAATGTTATTGCACAGGGTAGCAAAGAAACGCTCCATCTCTTTAACTTACACACGCTTTGGTCATTGAAAATTATGAAAATTAATAAAATCAACAATAGGTAACGTGACTTAATGTTTAAATATTCATTCATTCAATAGTAACAGAATACTATTGGTAGTAATGAGTTGCTCAGTAAATAAGTGTCAATTGTTTTTCTTTTTAAATTGCCAAGGATATTAACGATAAGTCATGTGAAGCAAAGTTGATATATTCATTAATTAATTAATTCGTTCATTACACAATACTGTTGGAAGTAGTGAGCTACTCAGTAGATACGATAGGTTCAAATATTAGGACACACGATAGCAAAGAGACACACTCCTTCCTCCTAATTTACTAGGTGGTTAGTTATAGAAAACAATAAAAATGACTAAAACCAAAGATAGATCACGTGACTTAATGAAATATTCATTCATTTATTCATTACAGTCACAAAAATCAATTGCTGAAGACAGTCCTAGGCCATTACACGACAAGTTGTAAAACAAAGAAATGCTTTTTTTTACAGCTTCAGCCTAAATAAAATAAATAGTAACGCCGAATGTCGCCGACATATGAAAATGAATTACACCATCTCATCCTGTGGGTGTCGTAAGTTGCGATCTATAAATTCTGATAGATAGCAGTACAAACGCGAGACATTGGGTACTGTAATGAGCTTCAGTATGCTTATAAAGTATTATATTTATATTCAGAAAGTAGAACTTTGAAATTCAATGAAATATGTTCGACATAAAATTAATATTTTGACGTAAGCCATAGAAAATTATTCGTCAAACGTCACTGTTTCATCATTACCGTTTCGAAATTCGTTTCCTGTGACTGCAGAAGAAATGACTAAAGAAATATCGTAGATATTCACTTCCTCGCGTTTTTTTTAATTTGGTTGGACTCATTTTTGCTTAACCAAATACACACCCTTCGAGTGGTATGGGCGTAGTGAGAAAAGGAGGCAAAATCGTAGTGTGGCAACAATACTCGTTATGTCGTACGTCATGCTCCTCTGCATGCCCATCGCTCCCTGCTTTGTCGGTGTTTTGGGTGTGAGTCAAAAGACCGGCAATATGAGCGAGAGTGGCCGTCCATATAATCATGCGAACGCAGTCCGAATGTTACGCATTTTATGGAAGCATCGCAAGCAATTTATAGACGTCATCCATTATCACCGTTGGCGAAAACGACGACATGTATTAAATAAATAAATAAATAAAAAGTATTTATTTGCCACACAAAAATAAAATGTTAAAATTTAAATAGAGAGCTTAATTACTATAATATAAATATAATAATAACTTTTTAGATGTGACAAAACGGTCTGTGACTCAGTTGTAACGGGAAACCCATTACTCCTGCTATTCTGCCACAGCCTTTGCGCATAATTCGTACAGGGTCTTAGGCAATTGATGAAACACACGTATCAACAATAAAAAAGTAAAAATAAAAATAAAACCAAAATGCAAAAAAAAGAGCCAGGGACTGTTTTTGAATAAGCCACTTGCGGCATCTTTGTCGGAAGGTAGACGGAAATAGGGTAGATCGGACTGGTGGTAGCAAATCGTTCCAAATTTTAGCAGCGGCAAATTTAAAACACCCCCTGGCTCCAGCGAGGCTAATCCTGGGTAGTGGAAGCCGATGACTATTTTCTCTGACTGAAAGCAAAATTTTTTTTTTCAACGGCTATCTTATCATACAGATATCTTGGAGATTTTTTACTTTACTTTTTATGACATCGATATAATTAGCTAGAATAAATATGGATATAGCACCCAGTGTTTTAACATTCATTGTGTTGCAAACGCAAACAAGCCAGTGCGGAGCGTCGCGATTAATTGCGCGAGTAAAGCAGTATGTGGGCAGAGATGGCAACGTCGCAGCAGCACAGAAGTAGAGCGGTGAGTAGAGCTAAGAACAAAGCGTTGCGGAGTCTGTCTGGACTCTTAAACCATTTATTCCTTCAAACATTTAGTGCACTACAGTGTTCCGGGTTTAAGGGTATAAAAAACCAGTATATTAGGGTATTACCTCTTTTCAAATAGTGTTCAAATGCTAAATGCTAGGGTGATAATGAACCACAATGAATGATTAAAACTACTTTTACGGATTTTTTTCGCGTTTTATTTATTTTATTTTTAATACCCGACGTTTCGGGTGCTTTCCAGCACCCATGGTCACGGGGGACTGAGGTGACTGACGTCCCGATGTCAAAGTTAACCCGGAGTACCTTCAGCTTTTTTAATTATTGTCTTTGGTCCGATCTACGCAGAATGAACTAACTGTGGTTTGAAGTCTTGCAGTGGTATGCTTGGGTTTAGTTTTAATTTTATTAATTATAGGATCCCAAGCAGGTGGTAATACCAAGCCCCCTTCTCTATTGAAATAAGGATGTTTTTTAATTTCAATAGCCTCACGTATCATCCTTGGTAGGAATCGGTGTTCTTTCGCGAGGATTTGTGGTCTATCAAATCTGATGTAATGGTTGGGGCCATCTAGGATATGATCGCCAACTGCAGACTTCCCGGAACGTTGATGCTTCACGTCAGCTATGTGTTCTTTTACGCGGGTTCTAATTGATCTCTTTGTTTGCCCTATATATGAGAGACCACAATCACAATCAAGCTTGTACACTCCTGCAACTTGTAGAGGAATATGACACTTGACGGATGGTAAGAACTGACTAATCTTCTTCGGCGGCTTGTAGAATTTTCTAATAGAAGCTCGCTTCAAGATGTAGCCAATCTTGTCTGTGACACCTCTGACATATGGTAGTACAGCAGGCACTCGCTCGACTGTGGCCGGCTTCACTCGGTCACTGTGACGGAGGCGCGGGACCCGAAGCTTGTTGTCGTGCAGAACCTGCTTGACGTGCTGAAGCTCTGCGGCCAGGTGTTTGCTGTCACATATTACTTGTGCTCTCTGTAACAAAGATTTGCCCACGGTAGCTAACTGTGAAGGATGGTGGTGAGATTCACCATTTAAGTATCGGTTTGTATGGGTATTTTTTCTATACACCGTGTGACGGCTCAATATTATTATTAATAATTAAATTCAATATAAAGGGGCGTCAAAAATAGTTTTAAAAGATATATATTAAGCAATAAAGTTAAATTAATAAACATAAAGTTAATATATTTCAGACATTATCCCAATAACATAGCAAATTAAAGGCAAAATTATTGTTTCTCGTAATAAGTAAATTTATTATAAAAACTTGTAAAAATATTTAAAATAAGATAAATAATAGAAATACAAGTCAAAAAATATTATAAAATTAAGTTAAATAACGTTTATAAGATAATTAGAAAATTTGTTAAAAATTGTTTAAGTCGTGGGAGGTGTTCGTGTATAAAAGAAAATTTTTCTAAGTTGTGGAAGGAGTTCACGTATAGATGAAATTTTCTAAGTTGTTGAAGGAATTCATGTATTAAAGAAAATTTTCCTAAGTTATGGAAGGTGTTCACGTATAGACGTCTTGTATGGATGAGGTGCCGGAGATACATACCTGCAGTTGTACATAATATATATGGGGTGGTCGGGAGCCCGACTGCCTGAAGTACTGTAGCACAATGACTAGTCCTATATTAGGGACTTATGATATTAAACTCAATGATACAAAAGCAATACTATAGAGGGTCTCCATGATGAATTTGCATTACAATAGTAGGGTCATGGGTTCGAACCCTATATATGAATGACTTATGAAAGTAAGGTCTATGATTCAAAAGCAATACTATAGAAGGTCTCTGTGATTAATATGCATTACAATAGTAGGGTCGTGGGTTCGAACCCTATATATGAATGACTTATGAAAGTAAGGTCTATGATTCAAAAGCAATACTATAAAAGGTCTCTATGATTAATATGCATTACAATAGTAGGGTCGTGGGTTCGAATCCTATATATGAATGACTTATGAAAGTAAGGTAGGGCGTAGGGACTTGAAAAGGAATATTATGGTGGCGTGTGTGCTGCTTCACGAGCAATTGGTCCGAGGTAAACTTGGACTCGCTAACCGATGTGTCCTAGACATATCATCATAGTGCCGGTGGTAAGCGGGTTTGTTGTAGCAATACGGCTTTCCCGTGGACATCGCACACCCATACCGTTTGTGGGCGGCGTAGTAGCGCATAGCGAAGCGTCGTCTATATTTCGGATTGGGATGATGAGTGTGTTTGGTAGCACTTTAAGTGTAACGGGCATACTCAACTTCATGTCTTAGTGCATTAGCGCTATGATACGTGGAGTTTTGTCCACTGGCGTCTTAGTAGCATGCTACTATGATACGTTGGTGCAGTTTTATACAACAACATCTTAGTGCCGGTGGTAAGCGGGTTTGTTGTAGCAATACGGCTTTCCCGTGGACATCGCACATCCATACCGTTTGTGGGCGACGTCGTTGCGCATAGCGATGTGTCGTCTATCTTTCGGATGGGGATGATGAGTGTGCTACTATGATACGTTGGTGACATTTTTTATATAACAACAATACTAACTTTGTTGCCAAAGTCGATAGGAGTCATGTGGGTGTGTTGTGAGGGTGCGCCGCCCGTATGATAGTTGCATTGATGCTTACTGCTACTTGCGGTATTGCGTCTTGTGATGGATCTGCAGGTATGCTGCGCCTGATTCGACGCATTCTTGTGGTTCTGGTCGATGGAGGTATACAATTAACATCTTAGTGCCGGTGGTAAGCGGGTTTGTTGTAGCAATACGGCTTTCCCGTGGACATCGCACACCCATACCGTTTGTGGGCGGCGTCGTAGCGCATAGCGATGCGTCGTCTATCTTTCGGATGGGGATGATGAGTGTGTTTGGTAGCACTTTTAAATGTAACAGGCATACTCAGCTTCATGTCTTAGTGCATTAGCGCTATGATACGTGGAGTTTTGTTCATTGACGTCTTAGTAGCTTGCTACTATGATACGTTGGTGATATTTTTTATATAACAACAATACCAACTTTGTTACCAAAGTCGATAGGGATCATGTGGATGTGTTGTGAGGGGGCGCCATCCGTATATGATAGTTGCATTGATGCTTACTGCTACTTGCGTTATTGCGTCTTGTGATGGATCTGCGGGTGTGCTGCGCCTGATTCGACGCTCTCTTGTGGTTCTGATCGATGGAGGTATACGGGTGGTGATGTCTGCTGGGATGTATGGGGGACCTTGGAATGGTGTAAGCCCGACGATAGTCGTATTGATGCTTGTTGCGTTCTGCAGCATTGCGTCTCTGCGATGGTTGTTTGGTGGGACGCTATTCTCAATGGCGCTCTCTGCGTCTTGGTTTAACTCACACCTAAGTAGCTTTGCCCAAGTCGGGTCCCTTCATTGCGGGGCTGCAGACTGTCTGCCCTCCACGATGTTTTATATAACAACATTATATTATATCTCTGTAACTTTCCCACCTTTGAATGATTGAAGGCAACTTGTTGGTGGGTGAGACAAACATGATCGAAAATGCATTTACTCAACGTCAGTGACACAAACCCTTTCTGATGGCGAATTATTACTCTTATCTTATAACTGCCTTTTGGCTATATCTGCCGTTGTATTGGTTGGTGGAGCATATGTGTCGACCTCATGCGGGTGGTAGCTGGCGGGAGGATCTGAGGAGACTCTCAAGGCTGCGGCCGAAAGCCGCACAACGTGGGACCCCATTCCCTTGAGGTGAGCGGTAGACTCATGACACGCTCTGCGGCTGGTAGCCGTGCTGATCATGCAATTGGTGGTGATGCCATACACTTACATCACGTCTGCAGGAGCGGCGGTCTGGCAGGTGGTGGCGCTCACGGAGGGTTTAAGGCCAGTGTGCCTATTTGCCTAAACCGTGTGACGTACATTCACTGTGGCTGGATTCGTTCGTATTCTGTATGGCGTTTACACGCATTGACATGCGCGACTTCGGTCGATGTTTGTGCTTACGCACTAACAAGGGGCCAAGCCTCTTTTACTGGTTCGCCAGTTATTTTGCTGTGGACTACGGTCCAGTTCCCGAATTAGCGTTCCCTTCGGGGGGAGTGCATCAAAATGGTTGGCACTCACCGTGCACGGCGTGTGTGGGGCCGTGTACCTCCCCTACATTTTTTAAAATAAATGTAGGAGAGCGAAGCCTTTGTATCGGCTATTTTTATTGTATAAATATATTGTGAGCCTTTTCCAAGCGGGAAGGGATAAATAATAATAAATTAATAATGTCAACCTGATACAAGTGGAATAAAGACGTTTTATATTCTTAACCTTTTTCGAGCCCTGTCTTCGTGAACGGGGTTCACTTAGCTTATAAGGCACTACCAACAGCTTTCAATTGCTCTAGTGAATATTCATTCTTCCAAAAGACACCTAAAAGAACTAAGTTACTAAACAAACACAACGTAAATAAGGGTCCTAACTAAGACGATCACGCCAAAATATTACAAACGGCCTATTATTAAACCTTTAGAAAGATCATTTAGAGAGATCTAAACATAATTCATTAATCCTGGTCACATATATAATGTTATTGAAAAGGGGATATTTTTAATATTACAAAATTTTATATACAGTAGAGGGGGGGGGGGGATCGTTACAACCGTATGACCTATGGTGTTGTTAGGGTTTCAGATGACTAACACATCAAGGAAAGCACTAAGCTTTGTGAAAGTATCGTCTACGTACCGCTTGTAGTACCTTGGGGTGACAGGTGCAGTAAGAAGGGCTTTCTCCTCAAAGTCTTTCATGAATATATCGGCGACAATGGGAGATACAGGTGAGCCCATCGCAACACCATCTACTTGCTTGTAACAACAAAGCAACTCTTCCTTCCACAATAGATAGCCAGATGTAAGGCAATGTCTTAGTAGTTCTGCATATTCTGGTACTACTTAACTTATGACTTTTATTTAACTATACTTTATACAAAATAAAACATCATGAGGTGATAGGTTGAGAGAGTCAAATTTTGTAATAGATTACGTTATCTTAGATATTATAACTAATGAGTGCTAATGATTGGAATCATAGATAAACATAACCATGTGTGTATTATCAAAATGCACTTCGACCTGGTATTGTGTTAAAGCATAAAAAAGTTTTTAATATGTATTAACATTGATTGGTAGGTTAGTAATTACTGCTTTTACAATTCCGTATTCTGCTTGCTATGCTTTTCCAATAAAATTCGAGATAAAACTCAAGAATCGTAATGATAACATGAAAAATTTCGAAATAACACACAAAACATTAGCAAGTTTACTAAAAGAGTGACGGCATGGCGCATACTAATACAGCGGATAGCGTTTGGGAAATTTGAAGCACATGTAAAAAAATTGAATTTTAAAATTTATAATACATTTTTATGAATAGGAACTAATATTTCTCGTTTCATTTTTACAAAACCTATTATAAATATACATTACTTAATTTTTTTACATGGTGTGAAATACCCAATCATCGACGGCTCTATTAGGATGTTGGTGACAATAAGAACTGCCGATTGAATGACCAAAATTGACACTTTAACTACCGAACACCAATTGCAACTTAAAGCACACAAATAATAAAAGACATTTCGCAGATATATCGCATCTAAATATTAGCTTGTATTGTAAATTCAATACTGACTCGGTCGCGGTCCTTACTGGACATATATATGGCCTTTCCCATTGAAACATCTAGAATTTTCCGACCAGACAGACTATGTAGGTGCAGAAAGTTCTGTTAGGCAATTGTCTGGAAAGCTTTTATAGTTCTGCTACTCGATACTAGGTGGTGCTAGTGATATCAATTATGCCGCGCAACACTATTAAGACAGAAATAACTATTTCTAAAATATCTCTCTATCCGGCCTTGTCTTCGTAATAGCTGAAATTGTTTCATTTTGTTGTTTAATTGTTGATGAAAGCTTACAAATAGATAAAAAGGAATTCCATGAGGGTTCTAAGTGATATTTTTTCCGAAAAGCTTGAAGATATTTTTGTAAAAGGGAAAAATTTGTAAAATAAATGGTCTTTGATTATCATAAATCTAAATAACGCCACATTATTGGATTATATGCTGGCAAAACTGGAGCGGATTGCTAGTTCAATTCAAAATATAAACGTGTAAAGAAGTGGACAGTTTACCTGCCGATAATGAAAAGGAGTGACAAGATTCAAACTTAAAGAGTTATATTTAGGTTTAAATTGGGAGATATAAGTTTAAAATTGTCATTGTTGGTAACAAAAGAGAATACCGTCTAGGTGGTGGTAATTGGTTGCTGTGGCCCTTGAGGATTAAATTGGAATCATATCTAGTAAGAAGGACCCCGGTTCTCCAAAGTCACCATATAAAAGACAGTAGCATAAAGCTGCTATTTTACGCTGGTATTCTGAACCTTAGCCGAGTCCTAAAGTTTTACAAGTTGAACATAAAATTTGAGTAAACCTATTAAATTTCAAGTCCCGAAATTGTTCAGTAATGGCAATTTTAACAATGTAATAAGACTTTATGATCCTTCATTCAACATCAGAAATTGAGGCTAATACAGAACATATTCCGCGTAATCCATCCTTCGTTAGAACCCTAATACTAGGGATCGTAACATCGCTTGAGATTACTGCTAACCCTTACAACCTTGTTCTATTGTATACTATTTCGCCTAAAGGACAAATATTACGACGATGGAGTTTAATAAGACAGATCTACCTTTAATCAATTGAATGCCATACTTTTAGATGAATAATAATAATTTCTATTTCTTGTTTATAAAAGTATGTTGCATTAAAAGACAGTATACCTGACGATAGGTGGATGCTGTGGCCCGTAGGGACCTAGTATATCTATCACCGATATAAAATCAAAATGCAAATACGTTATTCTTTCCTGACGACTAAAATGGAACGCCTTATTAACCGTAAACATATATATGTATATTTTTTATCAGTAAAAAATAAACCTTATATTGGTGATGTAAGAATATTAACTACCACATATCATCCCATGGGTGTCATGAGAGGTGACGAAGGGGAACTAAAAGAGGTAACTATGGTGAAATTTCCCCCATGAGACAACTATAAGGGAGGCCTATTACACTACGGACTTTCATGTGCTGTAATAGATGGGTAGATGGATGAAATACTAGGAGTACCAGTTATATAAATTTATAGAATATGAACGAACAAGCAAACAAAGAACACCCAACAACTTACAAAAGTTTTATTTAATCTTATGAATGGTGTAGAATGCATGCGGGACGAACAAAGAAACATTCCTTATGTTGAGAAAACTGTGATAATAAATTTAAATGAAATTAACATTGGAATACTTTTGCTTAATTATTTTTATGAAGGGTAAAAAAAATAGTTACATTTTGCAATCTTTTTTTACATGGGAAAATGCCTACACATACCGGCCTTGCAGTGGCGAGGACGGATTACGTCACATTTACAACGAATAAGACCTTAAGTAGTTTTTCATCTTCTATGCATATTTGCAGTCACGGTAATGCTTTTACAGACATCCGTGGCTCCACCAATACCACAGTAACCTCACCTAAGGAGAGAATACCCCCCCCCTCCTTCTTTTCCTCAGATAAGGCAAACACCTTTTCCGCGACCTCTAACTAACCTGCGCAGTGATTGATATATTTCTTATTGAAATTACCTGTTGACAATACACACACACATATATATATGTGTTACCGCCAATCTTTATAATCCGGTATTGTATAGAAAGAATACCCGAACCATTCAGGCAATGTATAAAATATTATTTATTTCACGCTTTACTTAGGTATTCGCTAAAACACCGAATGTTTAACCGGCAATATATTAAAGAAAAAGTAACGGAATAGCGACACTGCAGTTCACGGTTTTTCTTAAGTTACTACTTTATGAAAATGACGTCCCCAGTTCATTTTAATTTTTATCAAGACCAGTGTAATACTGGTATTTAACAAATCAAAAACATCACATTTTCTTGTTACGTTTCACTGCCTGGGCTGCATAAGTATATTATTATTTTACTTACTTATGTTAACTATAAAATAAAAAATAAAGAAAAATAATTTCCTACGTGCGTACACAATTAGACGCACAATTTTTCAATAATCTGTGGAGTGTATGTCAAAAAGTGATTATTTTTTCTATTTTTAGATATATTAACTATATATTCACTAGTATATAAAACACAAATATAATATGTAATATATATTGAAGATCTGGGCTGTATGTTGGATGATTAATTGCCTCAAACTCGCAGTCTCGTACAGCAGTTTGGAGAGCCGCGCCGTATGAACCAGTGCGTTGTTATGAAGAAACAGCACTCCCTTGGTCAGCATTCCTTTCCTTCTCTTTTTTTATATTCTTTTCTTATATGCTTCTCCCAAACGGCATAAAGAGGCTGAGTATTTGTCTTCGTTGATGGTTTCACCTTTTTTGTGTACTCGATCAATATTATAGTATTCCTTTGAAAACACCGTGGCAATGATTTTATCGGTCGTCGGAGTGACGTTGAACTTCTTGGGGGAGGAGGGGGAGGATCCCATCCCTTTTCATGGTGTTACATAGACTTTTGTTTACTATCAGGGTGAGCCCACGTTTTCATGTCCAGTATTCTATCGAAAACGCTTGTTGGGTCGTCACCACATAGCTCTAAATACTCCGTACAACAGTCAATCCGCGCCTGCTTTTGAAGCGCAGTGAGCAACCATCTTGAACTGGCTTTTGTGAGGTTTAGATAGTAATCCAATATGGTGGGTGTATTACCAACGGATAGATTAGTCATTTCTGCTAACATCTTAATTCATACTCGTGCATCTTATACTACAAGTTTTTCAATAATTTTCATATTTTCTTCTGTATCCGCTATGATTGGGTCATCTTTGATGCTTTTCCTGCCTCCTTTGAATTCACTTAACAACTTTTGTATGGTTGAAAGAGAACGAGATTTGCTGGCGAAAATGAGCTCAAGTCCATTGTAAATGAGTATTTTTCAGGCCAAGACGAAGAATATTTTTTCAAGGGAATAGAAAAGCTTTTTTCACGAACGAGTAAATGCATTTTTTTATAGGATAGGGTGACAAACGGGCACACAGTCCACCTGATGGTAAGCGGTTGCTGCGGCCCATAGACATCTACATCTATCCTCGATTACAAATCAAAATGCAGACGCGTTGTCACCCGTGAGGACTAAGATGGAATGCCTCTTTTCCAGTAAAAAGGGTCTCCGGTTCTCTACACTCACCATACGAAATACAGCAGCATTAAGCTACTATTTCACGCTGGTATTCTGTGAGAGCGTGGTCCTTCCCCGGCCGAGCCGACCCATTCATGCTACAACTATACTACTAATATAACTCCAGCATGGCACTACCACGTTATGAAATTTCCCTGACATACGTGTTTATAATGCGTTTCTCATTTAAAAACGGGGCCATCATATTATGTCCTCTCTTTGAGATGTAAACATACGTTGGTGTATATGTGTTTTGAAATCACTGAATAACTCTCTCCCACTTATATTATTGTAAGCACCAAGATTACATTTATATTATACATGCTATTTTCGTATTACAGTAAACAAATTACTATGATGTTCATTAACATAATTCTAATTCAATTTTTTTTGTGTTTTTTTTTTCATAAACTTTATTATAGTACATTTTATTCAGTATGTTTGTCAAGTTATATAAGACCCACAACAATAACCAAGCATGAATTCTGATACTATGATCAACAATCTTCCCGCAAGATGCAGAATTACTATTCACTTTTTATTTTATTTTTTGTAAAACTGATGTGACCAGCGAACTTAGAGTTCACCTGTTGGTAAATGACTACTGAAGCGCATGGAGACCAAACTAAACCAACACCAACTAATGTCACTTTCACAGATTAGTAGCTAAATTTTATTGCATGTAACTAACAGAAAAGTTTTACATGGTTATATAAATTGTATGAGGAGAAGGAAAGGTTTCATTCATGAAATTGTTTATCACAATATTTTTTTCATCGAAACCATTGAGCTATTATGTACTACGTACTAGAGGCGACACTGCATTCAGCTACTCTGTTCCACTCAACTGCGGTGCATACACCGCACTTTAATCACTCACTCGCTAGGTGCTTGTAGAGTTGTCACGCGTTGTTTTGATTTAAAAAAAATCTCTTGATAAAAATATTGCCGTCGTGTGTACTTAGATATTGCACAAATAATTCAAGAAATGTCAGTAAAAACCGAGGAATTGGTTAATAAGATACTGAATCAATAAAAAAGTATTAAAGATTAATAATAAAACAAATTATTGCTAAGACGTCATCTCGTGTCATGGAATATAGATAATGAAGTTAATACGTTCAGATGCGATATTTCTGTGCGCACTTATGTATAGGACGAATATATTATTATACACATTTTTTTTGTAGATAAGTGTATAAGTTATTGTAATTAGGCTACATTTTTCATGTTTAAATCTGCTTATTATTCTTTTGTTTTATTTTTAGGTTTCCACATCAAAGTCAAAGTGGAATAAATACGTCCATTTTTAACTTTAGCGTGCCCAGCATTTATGAACGACTCTTAATCTAATTTAAATAAATATATTTGTAATTTAAATGTTATGTTAATAAGTTTTGTTGTCATACATTTGTACGTTTCTTTATATTTTACATAGATACCTTTTAAAATATTCAGATAAAAATATCATTAAAATGTAATTTTGATATAATATTATATTAAATAAGTAAATATAATATATAAAATAAATGAAAAAAATTAAATATTGGTCTCGGTATAATTTACCTATTTAACATTACAATCTACTATTACCTACGGATCACACTACCTAGGTTTATTCTATGATAAAAAAACATCCTCGCGAACACAGAGTAGCGCACATTTTTTGTTTGAGATAGCTGTTCTAGTACGTAAGTACATATTACTTCAATGATCGAAACTAATACATTTGTAGCAAGAATGACATTTGGCAAACTATTGCTATAGGCCTTGTATCTCATATATTATAGCCCTGAACCTTAATTTTAATGTGTACGATGTAGCGGTTATTAAAAATTATTTAAGAAATTGTAATATAGTAAATGAAAATTCAAGTGAAATATTTACCGGCGTATTAATTTGTATAATCTTAAGGGCGGACTGTAATAATCTTTGTGAATTGATCTGAACTGCCTTTTTCCAGACCTTTCTTTTCTTCTCGTTTTCATAAGCATTCAGCTGTCTACTGTAGGGAATTGTGCTTTCTTGTTTTAGGGAGGATTTGCCTTAACTACGTTTAAAGAACTGACGCAGTATCAGACGACTAACACCTTTGACGCTGCTCCTCGATGAAATGGAGTGACAAAATTTCTCTTACACCCGTAACAAATGGTACTGAATGTTGTTTTAAAGAATATAATTTTTTTAAGTATAAGGGAAATAAACAAGCACACAGTCCATCGGATATTATGTGGACGCTGCGATCGATAAACATATATACATCTACACTCAACTAAGAATCAAAATTAAGATGCGTTGTCACCCCTGAGGAATAAGATGCCTTGGTTATCTGCAGTGGCGAAGCTAGGGCTCCAAACTAGGGCAAGCCCAAGATATGGTTTTGTTGTTTTTAGCAGTTTAATAAAATACACCAATCTTGAGCTGTCTCCACTCTTTAGTTTCATATTAAGCATACTACCGCTAGATCGATTGTATGACATGCAATTGTGCACCTTCGTTGGTTTTGAAAGGAGCCGTTTGGGTTTGCTTGAGATATTTACATACAATAGAATACATGAACAAAAGAAAAGCATGAACAAAGTACAAACAAACTATGTACAAAGTTAAAAAAGGGACGCCTGCGGCTTGGCAGATGTGAAACCTTGAAATTATTTTGTTTAAGTTATATGCAAAAAAGAACAGATTACGACAGGAATTAGATAGTTATAATGAGAAGATAAAGCTTCGCTAATTTTTTACCATAATATAATGACTATTTTTTTATATAATTCATCATCATCATCATCATTACAGCCCTTCACAAGTCCACTGCTGAACATAGGCCTCCCCCAAGTAATGCCACAAAGCACGGTCCTGAGCCACCTGCATCCATCGACTTCCTGCATATCTTACCAGGTCGTCACTCCATCTAGTGGGGGGTCGCCCTACACTACGCCTACCGGTACGAGGCTGCCACTCAAGAACCTTTTTTCCCAATCGGTTATCGGTTCTTCGAGCTATATGGCCAGCCCATTGCCACTTCAGCTTACTTATCCGTTGGGCTATGTCGGTCACTCTGGTTTTACTGCGGATATCCTCATTTCTGAGTCTATCACGTAGAGAAACTCTGAGCATAGCCCTCTCCATAGCTCGCTGAACGACTTTGAGCGTCCTCATACGGCCAGCAGTGAAGGACTACGTCTCAGATCCGTAATTCATCACTGGCAACACGCACTGGTTGTACAATCTAGTTTTTAGAGATTGAGGTATACCTGACGAGAAGATATGTCGTAATTTCCCGAACGCTGCCCAGCCGAGTTGAATCCGTCGATTGACCTCTCGGTCGAAGTTGGACTTACCTAGTCGGACTATTTGTCCCAGGTAAACGTACTCGTCAACAACTTCGAGCATAGTGCTCCCAACAACTACCGGCATAGGTGTGACATGGACATTAAACATGATCTTTGTTTTGTCCATGTTCATCTTAAGACCTATCCGTTGGGAGGCACTATTGAGGTCATTGAGCATAGTGCTTAAGTCCTCCAGCGATTCTGCCATAAGGACTATATCGTCGGCAAATCGAAGGTGAGTGATGTACTCGCCATTGATGTTAATACCGTATCCTTTCCAGTCTAGTAGCTTGAAAACGTCTTCCAAAGCAGCGGTGAAGAGTTTCGGGGATATAACGTCACCCTGTCTTACACCTCTCTGCAGTTAGATAGGTTTCGTACTCTGGTTCTGTACTCGGATAACCATCGTAGCCCTACTGTACAAACACTTCAGCACTTCGATATACCGACAGTCAATTTGGCACCGCTGAAGGGACTGCAGCACCGCCCAAATTTCGACGGAATCAAAGGCTTTCTCATAGTCCACATACGCCAGGCAAAGTGGCAAATTGTACTCTTCAGTCTTCTGTACAATCTGCCGCAGGGTATGTATGTGGTCTATAGTACTGAAGCCTTTTTTGGGAAACCGGCTTGTTCGGGAGGCTGGAAGTCGTCGAGTCTGCGTGCGAGACGATTCGTAATGACTCTCGAAAACAGCACGTAGACGCGGCTCAGAAGGGAAATCGGTCTGTAGTTCTTCAAGAGAGCGTTGTCGCCTTTCTTAAAGAACAAGACCACCGCACTTCTGCTCCACGCCTCTGGAGTAGTGCCACCATGGAGGACGGAATTGAAGAGCTTCTGAAGGACTTCAAGTACCGGTGTTCCACCCGCTTTCAGAAGCTCCGCTGTAATTCCATCCTCGCCTGGCTCCCTGCCGTTTTTAAGGTGCTGGAGAGCCATTCTAATCTCGCTTAGACTGACGTCCGGGATATCATCGGAATATATAATTATTCATTTTCAATTCATAATAAACCGTAAAAAATGATATTTTTAAACTCATATGGTAATATAAATTAGCGGATAGCGTATTTGTGCCATCTAGCGTAATCTTTAGGTACCATCGTGAGAATCAACCAATTTTCGTTCGATAAAATGACTTTACCTATAGAATTAAGTAGATGGCGCTATTAAAATTTTATATACTGAAAATAACTAAAGAGAGTATTCTTTAAAAATCTCAATACATTCTTCTGTATTCTTTTGATTTATTACATTAAAATTTGGGCTTCACGTTAAAAAAAGATTGTAACACTTATTTCCTATAAAATTAAACCTAGGTGTCTCATATTTTATGCTGCCGTTCAAATTGATATTATTAATCCATATGGTAATATAAATATTGAGTTATTAAACCTTTAAATACGCCTAACTTAATTAAACTTTAAGACTAAAGAATCCTGTACCTATATTTAAAGTATGAAGAAATGTTTATTGAATATTAAATTTCATTTTTAAAAATTTCCTCGCCGATTAGCACTTCAACACACTTATATTCATCACAATGAACACTATTATCCTCCCATTTTCACTGAAAATCTTTGAAAAAGCATAAATTTTTAACAAACACAACAAAAACAAACATAAACATTGAAATGTGAAGTGAACTTGCATACGAATGGCCCGCACCCTGTTCGCTAGTCGTTAACGCACTCCTAAACAAATTCATGGCAAAGCCAGGCTTGTGGCTCAATAGTAATTGCTATATAAACATTTCGTAGTTATATCTCATTATAGAACATTTTGTCACGGGTTAGAAAGGGAGCGATTGCCTTCTCGAAAGCCCGGTAAAAAGCCCACGCGTGCGAGGGAGAAAACCAATTACTCAGTTCAACTCTCCTTGTACATGTATGTATGACAGCAGTATTCGTAAGGCTACGAGGTCGAACAGAGTGCGCGGGAAATTTGAAATAGTTTAAAACAGTTTACGAGTTATTTTATTACTTGATATAATTGATTGGTACATCTTAATGAGGCAAGCCGGGCTTTTGGGCTTGTATAGAGGCTTCGCCACTGGTTATCCGAATACTACACATTGAATGATTCTATATCTACTTATTTTTAACTTGATTTTTTTCGGTGATAGATGTTTTTATCACATTGGATGTTAAAACGTTTTAAAATTCGTGATCGGTGCGAATCGAGAATCGAAATAAATTTAAATAAGTTCTGATAAATTTCGTTAAATTAGTTTAGTTCCAATTCCGAATAATTTAATTAAATTGCAGGAAAAGTGTTGTCGAAATCAAAGTTACATAACAAAAGTTAGTTTATCAGCCGAATCGTGTTTTAATTTAATTCGTCATAGTTTATGTGTATATATACTGTTACGCGCTCCAATCGACGATATACTAGCGCCATCTAGTGTCAGGAACGAGAGCGAGTAGAGCGTGTAAAGAATGACATCACAGATCTTTCGACTGACAGCGCCACCCGAAGAACTAAGTTTCTAGAAAATCTATACTCGAGCTCTCGGTACCTTGCACGTGTTTACTTGAACATTCCGGATATTTTGCTAATTTAAATAAATAGGTGGCGCAAGATGCGATCGGGGCAGAGTTGATTTGACGAAACAAGCGAGGCTTCGGAGCGGAATTAAGTGTTTTTAATTATTAGTGTTTTTAACTTTAGTTTGTGTAAAGTAAATTAAAGTGTTAATTTAGGTAATTTTATCGGCAATTTTTATTGTCACGAACCCTAAGCTCGTAACAATTGGTGTCAGAAGTGGGATAAAATAATGCCGATTTTACCTAAGGAGGAAACGGAGGGTGTCCGTACCCGAAGTCAACGCCAGCAGGAGACGGACCAGAGGAGATTTGGTGGTGCAACGCCGCAGATGTCTGAGGGCCAGCCGCCGGCCACAGAAGCCGGTCCGTCAGCAGCTTCTACGTCTGTGGCACCTGACTTAGGTGCTCTGATGGTGATGCTGCAGGAGCAGGCTTGCCGACAGGAGGAGCAGGCTCGCCGACAGGAGGAGCAGGCTCGCCGACAGGAGGAGCAGGCTCGCCGACAGGAGGAGCAGGCCCGTCAGTTGAAAGAGCAGCTGCAGAGCGGACAAGAGGAACAGGCCTGCCGACAGGAGGAACACGCCCGTCGGTTGGAAGATCAGCAGGCGGAACAGGCCCGTCGCTTAGAAGAGCAGCTCAAACGCGATAGGGAGGAGCAGATGCTTCTCATGAAGGACCTTCACGCTACCTTCGGGAAAGAGATAAGGGAGGTGAAGGATAAGGTTGCTCAACATGATAACCGCCTGTCGGAAGCTGAGACCCAAATCAACCAAGTTAAGAAAACGCTGGATGAACTCAAACTTGGAGATGGAATTGCAGCCCCCGCAGTAGCTACTACACCTTCGCTACGTGGGTTCAAGGTACCACCGTTCGACGGGACTTCTTCCTGGTCGGCCTACAAAATCCAGTTCGAGGCCGTCATGGAGGCAAACGGCTGGAATAAAAGCCAGGCCATGACTGCACTCACCTTAGGCCTGCGCGACCAAGCCTTAACCGTGTTGGAAGCTCTCGGTAAGAAAGTGACCTACGAGCAGCTCCTTGAGGCATTGGAGGCGAGATATGGCGACGCTCACCTGGAACACGTCTTTCGCGCGCAGCTTAAAGATCGCGTGCAACGCAGCAACGAAAACCTGCAGCAGTGGGCCCTTGAGGTGGAGAAGATGGTTCGAAAAGCATACCAGTCTGTACCTGCGCTCATTGAAGGGAACCTGGTGCAGACATTCATCGACGGCTTCCGCGACCTGGAAGTCAGAGCTGCTGTGAGGCTTGGGCACCACGAGACGCTTAAGGACGCCTTGGCCCATGCACTGGAGGTAGAAGCCGTGCGGCAGGATCATCGTTCCCATCGCGTCAGGGAGGTTGCAGCAGCTACAGTTCGCGACCGCAACAAAAGATACAGCCCTAGGTGCTATGGCTGTGAGGAAAAGGGCCATCTTCGATCCAGCTGCCCTAAGGGAACCGTGGAAAGGAGAGTTGATCGACCTCGAGAGGGTAGTACAGCTAACGGCACTGCCTGGCGGCGACAGGATCATCGTTCACCTCACGCTGGGGAGGTTACAGCAGTTACGGTTCGCGACCACAATAAAAAATACAGCCCGAGGTGCTATGGGGGAAAAGGGCCATCTTCGGTCCAGCTGCCCTAAGCACACCCTAGGAAGGGAAGGCGAACGGTCTCAGGAAGGAAGTGCGGCTAACAGCACCGCCCAGCAGCAGCAGGAATACGACTTTACTATCAGACACGGCAGCGGGAAATCTCACGGCAACGCAGATGCATTGTCAAGAAGACCTTGTCCTGAAGATTGCAACCATTGTAGTAGGCAAGAGAAAAAGGAAGTGGTATCCGTGAGGATGCTCAGGACAGACCACCACAGCAACGGGTGGAAGGACAGTCTACGACATGCACAGCAGGAAGATCCGGACATCAAGCCGATTCTGGGATGGATGAAGGCCCGTGCTACCAAGCCTAAGTGGAGGGACGTCGCAGCGATGAGTTCAACCTCGAAAAGCTATTGGGCCCAATGGGACAGCTTGCTGATTCAGGATGGAGTCCTGTGCCGTAAATGGGACGATGGTCGAAGAGACAGCTGTCGTTTGCAATTGGTTGTCCCTAAAGCTAAAGTGCCGAATGTTCTACAGCTGTGCCATAATGGTCGTTCAAGAGTCCATCTGGGAGTTAAACGAACTCTGCTGAAGGTCCGAGAACAGTTTTACTGGGTCCATTATCGTGACGATGTCGAGGATTGGTGTCGTACATGTACAAGTTGTGCGGCTGTGCGGGGACCTCAGACACGTAGTAGAGGAGCACCGAAATTGTACAATATTGGTGCACCACGGGATAGGACAGCCCTTGACATCGCGGAGCCGTTACAGAAAGGCGTAAGAGGTACTCCTAAGATCGTCCATGTGGATCGCTTGGCGCGTTATCATGGGACTGATAATGCTCGGGACGAGCATGTCTTAGGAGGGGGCAGTGTTACGCACTCCAATCGACGATATACTAGCGCCATCTAGTGTCAGAAACGAGAGCGTGTAAAGAATGACATCACAGATCTTTCGACCGACAGCGCCACCCGAAGAACTAAGTTTCTAGAAAATCTATACTCGAGCTCTCGGTACCTTGCGCGTGTTTACTTGAACATTCCGGATATTTTGCTAATTTAAATAAATAGGTGGCGCAAGATGCGATCGGGGCAGAATTGATTTGACGAAATGAGTGTTGAGAACCGGAGACACTTTTTGCCGGAAACGAGGCATTCCATATTAGTCCTCAGGATTAACAACGCATCTGCATCTTTAATCTTAATCGAGGATTGATAAAGATGTCTATGGGCCACGGCATCCACTTGCCATAAGGTAGACTGTGTGCTCGTTTGTCATCATTATTTTATTAAAAAATTAGGCTTCTACTTTTGTTTTAAATAAGCCCAAATTGAATGTGATTTATGAGCAACAACTACGCGTTTCTGCTCCTCTGTGTGCACTTCAATTCACTACGTTGTTGCCGACCGAGCAGCCCCTACGAATGCACAAAAAAGCGTGCTAAATTAGAAAACGTTACAATTGCAAACAGTTATTACCACGTATTCTAAATTTAAAAAATAAAAAGGACAAAATGTTTGAGACACTTTTTAATTAACTTTTTCTTCACCATTTGCCTATAATACTCGTACTTATTCTGATCCTTCCCTTCTAATTTTGGTGTATATTACAAAATAACCCTGTATAATTCCTATAAAACAGCACACACACTTAATTTCTTCTTACCACCAAATGGTGGTTAGAAAATAATCGCACCTTGAGCACCTTCGTTGCTGTTAGTTATGGTTAATTGCCGTCACATCACAAGAAGTATAGTTGTTGTGATGTGTCATAATGTTCATTTTTTTTTATATAGAAGAGGGGGCAAACGAGCATGCGGCTCACCTGATGTTAAGTGACTACCACCGCCCATGATCAACCGCAACACCAGGAGAATTGCGGGTGCGTTGCCGGCCCTTTAGAAAGGAGTAAGCTCTTTTCTTGAAGGTCCCCAGGTCGTATCGGTCCGGAAAAATCGCCGATGATAAACTATTCCACAGAGAGGTTGTACGTGGAAGAAAACTCCTTGTGAAACGTACAGTGGTGGACCGCCAAGCATCCAGATGGTGTGGATGGTATCGGGACGTTTGCCGTGTCGTGCGTTCACGAAATTTGGCGGCTGGGATTAATCCGAACAATTCCTCAGAGCACTCCCCGTGATAGATGCGATAAAATACGCAACGCCAGTGAATCGAGCCGATCGGAAAGCACTCGGTCGTCGACGATTCGAGCCGCTCTGCGCTGGATGCGGTCAAGTGGAAGGAGCTGGTACTGGGGAGCCCCAGCCCAGAGATGGGAACAGTATTCCATGTGCGGCCGAACCTGCGCCTTGTAAAGTTGCAGGCGGTGTGCCGGCATGAAATACTGTCCCGCTCTGCTGAGCACGCCAAGCTTTTTAGAGGCCAATTTGGCCTTCCCTTCCAAGTAACCACGAAACTGCACGTCACTCGATATGTCGACGCCGAGGATTCCGATACTGGCTGAGGCAACAAAGGGAGTGCCTTGAAACTGAGGGGATACGACAAAGGGGTTCTTTTTAGCAGTTAACGCGCAAACTTGTGTCTTCTGGGGGTTAAACTGGACTAGATTTAGTCGTCCCCAATCCGAGACTCTGTTCAGCAAAGACTCGACTTCAGACACAAGTTTGTCCCGGCACTCGGAGACGTTTTCCCGAGAAATATTGGCTCGGCCGGTGTAAAGAGCATCACCAGTGCTGTCATCTGCATAGCAATGAATGTTACGGGTATGCAACATATCATTGATATGCAGAAGAAACAGCGTTGGCGATAGCACGCAGCCCTGTGGAACACCAGCATTAATAGGCTTGCAATCGGAGCTTGCACCGTCTACAACGACCTTGATGCTCCGATCTGCAAGAAAGCTGGTGATCCAATCGCACAGTTTCTCGGGAAGCCCATAGGAAGGGAGCTTCGAAAGAAGCGCTTTGTGTCAAACCCGATCGAAGGCCTTCGCAATGTCCAAACTAACGGTCAATGCCTCCCCCTTGAACTCTACTGCCTCCGCCCATCTGTGAGTGAGGTAGACCAGAAGATCACCAGCTGACCGACCACGGCAAAAACCGTATTGGCGGTCACTAATCAGCTGGTGATCCTCAAGGTACCTCATGAGCTGGCAGTTTACAATGGACTCCATTGTTTTGGAGAACAAGGAGGTGTTGGCGATTGGCCGGTAGTTGGACGGGTCTGAGCGGTCGCCTTTTTTAGGGATCGGGTGGACGAAAGCCGTCTTCCACGATTTTGGGACTACGCCTAGGGAGTAGGAGTACCGGAAAAGGCGCGTTAAAACCGGTGCCAACTCTGGAGCACACGTCCTCAGCACAATTGGGGGGATTCCGTCAGGCCCACTCGACTTGTGGATGTCCAGGGAGAGGAGTGCTTTGCGAACCGAGCGCTGTGTGAATTGCACTTCCGGCATGGAGCACTCACACCGCGGGATGGTCGGCGGCGTACTCCCCCCGTCATCGAGAGTCGAGTTAGACGCAAAGAAGGAGCCTAGAAGATCGGCTTTCTCCTTTGCAGTATGGGCCAGTGAGTCGTCCTCCCTGTGCAGAGATGGAAGAGATGGCTGACAGAAATTCCCCTGGACCGCCTTGGCGAGAGACCAGAATGCACGGGTTCCAGAAGGAAGGCGAACTAGTTTCTCGCCAATTCTGCCTATGTGCTCTGACTTTGCCTTGGCAATGACTCTTTTGAAGGACCTAGAGGCGGAATTATACTTCTTTTTTAGAGCGCTGGTGTTTACATCCCCGGACGCTGATGCATCAACCCAGGCTTGGTAGCACTCCTGCTTATAGCATGATGCTATTTTACAGGAGCGACCAAACCATGGCTGAGATTTGCCTCCAATGGGCACCACAGAGGAAGGAATAAAAAGTTCCATACCCTGAAGTACCACATCAGTAACAGAATCCGCAACAACGTTGGGATCATCCGGCAAGTAGCAAACCCGCCCCCAAGGGTAGGATGCAAAGAAAGACCGCATCCCATCACAATCGGCTGACCTATAGTGCCAAATACGGCGGCAGCCTGCAGAATGCAACCGCGATTTCAGCGTGAGTAGCACAACACTCCGGATCAGACAATGGTCCGAGGAGCCTAAAGGGGCATCGACGGAAATCTGATATCCGTCCGGGTGAGAGGTCAGCAGAAGGTCCAACAGGGAAGGTGCATGATCCTCCACATCTGGAATCCGCGTAGGCGAAGTAACCAGTTGTGTCAGACCATATGCCAAGGCAAAATCATGAACAGATCTCCCCGCATGATCGGTTAAACGTGAACCGAGCCATTCGGCGTGATGGGCGTTAAAGTCGCCGAGGATCACGATCTCTGCGGAGGGGATCTGCTGTAGCAACGAATCTGCAGCCATTTGGACGTGGTCGAAGAGTCGGTCTGTTTCGGCATTACCGCTGTGGGACCTATAGAGGCACCCGTAGACGCGCGGATGGTCGTCGCTGTCTACGCGTAGCCAAAGGATGGACAGGTCCGAACCTTCAAGTCTGCCGAGGCGTCGAGAACAGATGTCCTCTCTGACGTAAACGCAAACTCCAGCCCGAGGCACAAAGGAGTGTTCCAGTTTGTACCCCGGGTAGGAGAGATACGAAACATCAGCCGGAGAGGACACCTGCGTCTCGGTCAGAAAGAGCAGAGCCGGCCTCGTGAATAAACCATTCTCAAAATAATTAAGCGATCGCAGTGCTATTCGCCGCTCCACACATCTTTAACGCCATTACTCACCATCAGCTAAACGGCAAGAGCATACTTTAACAAACCCCTTGAGAGGAAGTTGGGTGATGAGATTATTAAGTGACGACGCAGTACGTTAGTATGCGAGTATTTTTCACTGAAATATTATAAGAGAGAAGCCATATAATATTTCATCGACCTCTATTCAGAACTCATCATACATCATAATAAGGCAATATGATATGACGGTTACACAATGGCGATCTGGAATTTCATTGGTTATCTTTACTGGCTTGAAAATGATTAAAAAGGAATTAACAAATTTTGATGATTGATACACATTTGTGTGTTTATTCATTAATTAGTATGGTGAACATTTTATAAGATAGTTATAATTTGTATACCCGATTCCAAAGAGTCCATAATTTATTCATTGGACAATGTGCAAGCTTTTACAACAAAGTTCCAGAAAACACACCAGGTATTAATTACTTTATATTTTTGGTAAACAAAAACTATAAAAGGGGTTATTATAAATAAATACATGGTATATAATAACCATAGGTTTGTTTGTTTGGATTGTTTCCAAGGTGTTTCATTTACGACTTTTGTAAGTTGCAAATATACAAACTATTTTAAAAGCTTTTATTTTACTTGCAATGTATGTTTGTTAGGGTCAAATATTGCAACTGAATTTCAAAGTAGTTATCCTCAAGTGATTGAATTAAAACGAAATTTTTACACGAAGAAGTTTTTTTTTTTTTTTACTTTTAAACGAAGTTTGGATGACAATGCATGGTTAGCTAAGTGACGTTACTATAAATCCTCTATGGCGGACCGTACAATATGGCGGACTAGTTATGTTTATACGCGTATTGAAAGAAAGGGTTTGCTGAGAAAATATGAAAAATAAAATGACATCACTATAAATTCAACATGACAGCCAAACGTAGCGGACTAGTTATTTTTATGCACTCCCATCATATGGGTATCAAAAAAAGAATTTGCATAGAATAATACAAAAGTAAAATGATGTCACACTTAATCAAATATGTTGGACTCCCAAAGATGGTGGACAATGTTTTTTATTCGCCCCTATGATATGGATATGAAATGAAAGCGTTAGCCGAAGAAATATAAATAAAATGACGTCCGCGTTTAGCTCTTCAAGGAGATGGCGTACTATTGCCCTACTCAACGGTAAGTAGTGGAGTCATGTTTTAACCAATGTCGACATACATCCTGTGCAAACTCTAGCGGCAGTGGAAAAAAATGGGGGAAACAAGAAAGCCTCCGAAATATATATATATATATATATATATATATATATATATATATATATATATATATATATATATATATATATAAATCAATAGTTAATAATTATGTATGTTTAAAATATTTTGAAGATGGATTAAGAATAAGGTTCCTGTTCAAATAGTATATATAATTTAAATAAGTACTAAAACATCAAAGCTATGAATAAATTTATATTCAGATAGAAATTATTAAAGGAAAACAGGTTTAATAAATCATTATTTATCTTTAAGGCATTTCATAATACTTATTAATTGTTTCAATATACTTTTAAACGGGTATATACTTGTTAAAAAAAACTTGAATTAGCTCAACTTTTTTACTTATACCACTTTGTTTATTATATTTTTGAATATTTTGTATACAAGAAAATATGTATATAGCGAAGCCATTATTCCTTACGTTTATATTTTTAATATAATATGTGTCGATGTATCGACGTGTTCTCGATAAATAAAGAAATAATAAAATTCTATAAAACCATCTGAATAGATACTCTTTCTATTGGAATTCGCGTACTATAAATATTTTATGAGTAAGAAAGAATATTTCAGCATTTTTCTACCATTTATATTATTTACAAAATTTAAATATTTGTTTTCACTATAAACTAGATCATGTCTATGTGTGTATGTGATAAATAAATTAAAGCGATATATATTATAAACAAAGCAAAAATACTCATATTAAGTAGATTTCTTCAAAATTCTTTTATATATCGCCAGGTTTTGTAGTAACAGTCACTGTATAGATCGCGTTTTCCTGGTAGTTTCATTAAAATACTTTATCTTTTTAGGCGAACGGCCGCCGTGAAAGAAAACATGGTTAGAAAACTTACATGCCTGAGAATTAATATATCTCCATGTGATGTGAAGTCCGCCAATTCACGCAGATCAGTGTTTCAAACTAAGTGCTCTAAAACCCACTCAGGAATAAATAAAAGACCTAATAAGAAAAGTGTCCAACAATCAAAAGTATAAAGGCTGTATTTTATTTGATAGAGGTACTTCAATTTATATAACATTAAGAGATTGTCTAATACAACATTTCATTCAAAACGTTTTTTTTTAGCTTAATTTACGCTCCATCACGTTAGTACAGCTAAAATAAACAATAATTTCATAAAAAAATCATGAAAATACTGAAAAACAAAACCAGCAGTGAAAATTAAAATGATACCAGCTGATTATAGGGTCAATAAACGCGCAGACGCTGAACTCTTTTATCTAGCTCCGTACGAAAGAATGCATTAGATATTACTGTACTTCACTCTCTCTACCCTTTCCTTTCACACACGCGCTGACGCCGCTCAGCCGACTCGAGTCGCCTCGCTGTGGTAGCAGCGGGCTGCGGGCCGCGCGTTTTGGCGTTACGCTTATATTGACACCTTATCAGCTGATGTTGGGTATTTGAAATTTCACTGCTGGTTTTATGTTTAAGTATTTTCATGAAGTTATCGTGTCATTTAGCTGTTCTAACATGACAGAGCGTGAATAAAGCTAATTAAACGTTGTAAAAAAAAAGACATGTGGCACTCGGGGACTGCCGCGGTAAAGCTATTGCATAGCATTTTGTATCAACTTATGCAATTATAATTATTTATTTATTTTATTTATGCAGTATTTCTTTTTCTTTGATATTAATTCAAGTTACTTAGGTTAATCCAATCAAATTCAACCAGATTTAACCGAACCCGCGTTATAACGAACTCACTATTTGTGAAAAATACTGTATCACCGGACCGTGTCGCAAAAAACTCAGGTTCGCGCAGTACATACGTCAGGGTGGCCGTATGGCAATTATATTAACAAGACGCGCAACTACTCAGTTCCACGCTCCACGGCAAGATTTGTCACTTATTATTTATTGTCCAATTAATTGTCTTTAAATTCAAATGGCACGCTCTATTATAATCAATAAACGATAATCGCGTATAGTGAATTTCGAGGTAAATTATTATATGTAAACGTTTTTGAATAGTCGTAATGAAACATATTTCCTAAAGAAAATATCTTCACAATTAATTTGATGTAAAATAACAATAGAAATAACGTATAAAAACAGAAAAATTATCAAATTTTTGATCGAGCTGCTAACCAGTACACAAGCAAAAATGGCGAAATATCATTTTCAGATTTTTTTTCTATATAGTTATTTGTTACAGAGTACACAGATAAAATTCACTCTCACAGATGACAAATTTCAAACACCACAATCTCTAATTTTTTACTCTGCTATCTTCAGCGCTGTACACGAACGGAACGATGTCGTTGAGAGCCGTGGTAGCTCACATGGTTAGCGCTCGTTATAGGTATCACAGTACGGGAGCAACCCGGGTTCGATCCCCACTGGCACCAATGAAATTGTTGCGTGCTGATTTAGCTATCAGTTGGAAAGTCTGTTTTTCTGGGCCGTTTTGTTTTGTTACACTGACATCTCGCAAGTCACCTAGGGACCTAGGAGGTTGTCGGTTGCTTATTTTTTATTTTTCTTTAAAATATTCGTCGGTAAAATAACATATTTATAAAAGTAAAAAAAGTAAAGTTACAGCCTATATACGTCCCACTGCTGGGCACAGGCCTCCTCTAATTTCTGAGAGGGTTTTAAGGCAAGGAAATGTCCGCCACGCTGCCTCAATGCGTGTTGACGAACTTCACATTTCTTCGAAATATATATTTTTTAATTTCTCAGACATGCGCTACCAGCATGCGACGACGCGGTCCGCGCCTTGCCGCCACTTGCATTTGCCGCGCTTTGTCTCGTCACAGAGTGGCGAAATCACAGTAATATAGGTATTTTATAAGCAGCACCTGTCTAATATTATGAAATATGTAGATAAAACTTAAAACTTACCTTGATAAATGTATAACCCTTTTGTTTGTAATATTTTTTTAGACCTCTCTTCAATCGTTTCTGCTTATTCCCCATGTTTTACAAACTAAACTTAAACATTAATAAAACTGTACAATTAATATAACTATAAAACACTACTATTAAACAAGAATCAGAAAAAACCTATTTCACTATTAACAAAATTAAATTTTTGCAGCAATATTTTACGATTTTATTTCGTAGTGCTGAGCTCTCGCAACGCGGCGTACGTCCACCTAGCAACACGATGCGCCCCGCACTGAATTCGTGGACGAATGCGGGGGTGATATAGACGCAGTATTTAATCGGGACGCATTTTTAATTTATTATCATAAAAATAATACATATTTCTAAAATGTTACCAAACCTTTTAGAAATATGTTGTATTTTATTTTGTATTGCAAAGCAGTAGATATTTTTTTTTTATATTCCTTTGATAAACAATGAAGGAGTAAAGTGGTTTCATCTCAACGATTTGGAGGTGATTTGGGTATTTTTTTATTTATTATGTGACACCGATAGAAAAATTATGGCTAAACAAAATTACGTATCAGATCATGTAGATTACTAGCAATTTTTTTCATATGTAATTTCTCTGTAAGTGTCGACGAAAAGTTGGTTCGTCTGCACGCTTTTTTCAAGCTTTTTGCGAGAGAGCAGCCTTAATAAATGCACTTTGTTCATTCATATTCAAAATTTCAAAACTCTTCGACAAAGACAACAAAGACTGAGGAAAAGAAACGACGTTAGACCATCGTTAGACAATGCACGGCCTTCAAGCCACACCTCCGTGCCCGTCGGAGAGCGTGAGGTTTTTTTCGTTACGAAATTTCTGGATTTTTCCGCACTAAAGGCCCGCGATAGAAGCTATGCAATAGCTTAAAAAAATATGTTTTTTTTTCATCGGAATCGATTTCCTTTAGGTCCCACCATCAAAGGTATCGTTAGTACTATTGTCTGTCTTCGTTTTCGAGAGCATTTCATAAACACCCGTTACTATTTAAATATACGCGGCTTTAGCCGCACATTACCCTACTGTCGTTGATATTAAGATAGTTACAATGTTGTATTAGACGCAGTGGCTGAATATTATTCAGGCCCCTAGTTAAACATAAAAAGGCTAAACTGTTAATTGAGCGGCTAATTAAGATAGTTGGCTGCGACAGCTTGTACTATTTTTCATTAAATTTTGGAAAATACCATCAAATTTGTTGTTTTTCGACGCCATATTGACAGTTTAGAGAGTTTCAGCGCTAGGTGGCAGAAAATTGAACTAAATTGTAATGAATAGGCTGGGCAAGTAATTCGATCTTAGTCATTTGCCTAGCTGTTTAATCAAATGGCTGAATATAATTCAGGCCGCTAGTTGAACGGCGCTCTTTAGTAAGGAGGCTAGGCTGTTGGCTGAACAGCTAATTAAGGTAGTTTTGGTTGCAACACTGCCACGCTGCAGCTATATTATGGTTGTAGAATGATTACTTCGGCTCGCCAAGGGTAAGCCCCACGCTCTCACAGAATACCAGCGTAAAATAGTTGATTAACGCTGGTGTGTTTCGTATAACTATGGCTATATGATAATTTAATTTTTTGGTTTAAATTTTTTTGTCATATAAAGTTTAAATTTTTTGTCTTTCAGGCTGTTTAATTGAACGGCGCTGTTTAGTAAAGAGGCTAGGCTGTTGATTGAACGGCTAATTAAGCTAGTTGAACGCGACAGCTCGAGCAAGTAAATATGTGGGAATCTTATATTATCGCGGTCTCCTCGTTTTTTGGCTCTAGAAAATCGAAAAGCCATCCGATTTTGATAATTTTTTTTTGTAATTTTGTTAGTGTGTATTTAAAAAATTCCAAGTTTGAAGTATTGTATTTTTATAAACTCCAATAAGGGATTGATTAAAGGAGAATGCGTAACATTAATCAATGTCATTGTATACATAATCCAACTAAAAGCCTATTAAATTTATTACAAACATCATGTAGACGGCGAGTTCTCTTGACAACTGCGATATCAATAAAATAAAGTCAAGGTTTCAATCCACTTTCTGTTTGACAGCTGTTAATTTGTAAGTATTTGAAAAGACAATTAAATTGAACGTGTTTTTTTAATTTTTCACTTATATAAATTGTTTCAGATGTTTTATCTACCTTATTTGTCACTCAGCTGCATTAACATTTTATTCTATTTAATAAACCGTTATTAATTCAAAACTAATTAAGAAAGGGTTGATGAGAAATACATTACTACTGTAGTATTCGTACATTGTATAATATTTATTAGATAAAATAGCCATCTGGTTCCCCATGCGCGCGACCCATTTTTCGCCAACACTCCTTTGTTTTCCAGCTTGAAGCCACAAATCAGGTTGTCACTCCATATAAAGCATATGCATCCATGATATAAACCTCTTCTTAACGATTACGTATGAAAGATGCATCCAATATAAGACGGCGGATACGGCGTAATTAGAGTAAACGGATGCGGAAGCCCTCTTGACGCCATAGTATATATATCGTATTTTCTCTATAGCACGTTTCTTACGGTCTAGCTCTACAAATATCAAAATTACTGCATTATTTTCGCACAAGCTATTGCGCCTTAATTAAGGTTTCCATTATAAATTTACCCGTGTGTCAACACGACCTACCTACTTTGCACTGGTTCTAGGTTAAAATTTAGCAAAAGGCAACATTTTTTAAAACCATATATAGGTAGTTTTTGGTTTTCTGGTTGTGTTTGTGGTTGTCCTTTGGTATCTAGCGTTGTTTTAAAATTTACCTTCAATTTTATAACAAGCAACAGGCATTTGTACATACAAACCTTAGCCGTTAATAGATTCGTCATTCGGAATTTAGCTCAGTGTACAAAATATGCTGATAGGATGTCATCAAAGCTTTTTCTAGAGCAGACTTTTTTCTAGAAATAAGGGTAACAAACGAGCAACAGTCCACTGAAAAGTAAATATTTTGGCTTACGAATATTACCTAAATTATTACCAACATTAATCCTCGAATAAGAATCAATACTGATTCATTGTCACTCTAAAATTCCTTAAATTAAATGCTTTATTATAAACAAAAATTTAAATAATGCCAGTGAAATATAAAATTCATGAAATTATTTATATTTGAAAAGTGAATTATGATATGAATTAATGTAAATTTTATGCTATATATTGAGAAAAAAACAAAATAATATAAAGTCGTTTGTTTTTAAAAATCGTTAATTTATTCTTTTCATTAAAGTTCAAAATCTCTCTAAGGTTTAAATGAATAATTTCTATTCTTGCTTAGTGTCTTGAAAGTTTTAATATACTTGTGGTCGTTTATAAAGCACACTAAAATCGTGATCTTTTTTTTAAATAAGAACAGCTCACTTCAATAATAATCGTTCAAGTTGTCTCAAGGGGTTTAATTGTGTATTTTTATGTTTTGGAATTACTTTCAATAGCCTGTAAACTTCGAACTTCGAACAGTAAATAGAGGCCAAACATAGTAAAGAAATAATAATAATAATTTGTTTATTGTACTAAAAGATAATCAAGCTAACTAATGAGGTTCTGATGAATAAAACAATCTCATCAATATTTAACACAAATCAGACAGGTCGGAGTTGGAGAGCAGTTTTAAAAGTGTGGTGGCACACAGAACCTAAACGTGAAGTTGAAGAGGTCATATTTATACAATAGGCATGTAATTTGACGGATATGAGCGGCCGCATTTTTTAGGAATCGGGTGGACGAAAGCCGTCTTTCACGACTTTGAGACTACGCCTAGGGAGTAGAAGTACCGTAAAAGACGAAGACGCGTTAGGATCGGTGCCAACTCTGGAGCACACGTCCTTCGCACATTTGGGGGGATTCCGTGAGACCCACTCGTCTTGACTCACTCGTCGTGTCAAGAGATGAGTGCTTTGCGAACCGATTGCTATGTGAACCGCACCTTAAGAATGGAGCACTCACACCGCGGTATTGTCGGTGGCGTACTCCCCCCGTCATCATGAGTAGAGTTGGACGCAAAGAAAGAGCCTAGCAGATTGGCTTTCTTCTTTGCAGCATGGACCAGTGAGTCGTACTCCCTGTGCAAAGGTGGAAGAAATGGCTGACAGAAATTCCCTTAAACAATCTTGATGAGAGACCAAAATGCACGGGTTCCAGAAGGAATGCAAATTAGTTTCTTGCCAGTCCTCCCAATGTGCTCTGACTTTGCCTTGGCAATCTCTAAAATCTCAAAATCTTGGCAAAACTCTTTTGAAGGACCTGGAGGCGGAATTATACTTATTTTTTGTTGCTGGTGATTACATCCCGGGACGTTGATGCGTCAATTCAGGCGTGGTAGCTTTACTGCTTTTAGCATGATGCTGTTTTACAGGAGCGACAAAACCATGATTGCATCTAATGGGCACCACAGAAGAAGTAATAAAAAGTTCCATACCCTGATGTACCACACAAGCGGTAGAATCAGCAACAACGTTGGGATTGTCCGGCGAGAAGCAAACCCTATGTAACCCAAGTGTAGTTGCAAACAAAGTCCGCATCCTATCTAATTAGCTGATCTATAGTGCCAAACACGGCAACAGCCTGCACAATGCAACCGCGATTTCAGCGTGTGTAGCATCACATTCCGAACAAGGCAGTGATCCGAAGAGCCAAGAGGGGCATCGGCGGAGACATGATATCTATCGCGATGAGAAGTCAGCAGAAGGCCAAACAGGGAAGGCGCATTATCCTCCACAGGGTAGTAACCAGTGGTGTCAGACCATATGCCAAGACAAAATCATAAACAGATCTCCCTGCATGCTCAGTTAAACGTGCATCAAGCCATTCAGCGTAGTGGGCATTGAAATATCCGAGGATCATGATCTCTGCGGAGGTGATCTGCTGTAGCAACGAATCTGTAGCCATTTGAACGTGGTCGCAGAGTCGGTCTGTTTCGGCATTACCGCTATGGGACCTATAGAGGCACCCGTAGACGTGCGGATGTTCGTCGCTGTCCACGCGTAGCCAAATGATAGACAGGTCTGAACCTTCAAGACACCCGAGGCGTCGAGAACAGATGTCCTCTCTGACGTATACGCAAACTCCAGCTCAAGGCACAAAGGAGTGTTCCGGTTTGTACTCCGGGTAGGAGAAATACGAAACATCAGCCGGAGAAGACACAGAATTACGCCAAAATACGCTAGGCAGCCTAAACACCCTCGCTCAGGAGTGGAGTAGATTGATCGTGGATGCCCAGTGAGGGATTCTCCGGGGGTGCTGGTACCCTCCCGGGGTAGTCTAGTAATGAACTCCGCTACCGGGTGGGGGTGGAATGTGGCCTCCGACCATACGTGCAACAGCAAATGCTGCCGCGTGGCTCTACCACTATTATATATATATATATATATATATATATATATAAGTTACCCTTGAGGTATTATTGGCTTGGCGTCTTAAACACGCTCTAAACCACTGTTTTAAAACCTCAAAGGTAACTTTTCGTAGTAATAAAAAATGTCTGCTTTATAATTTAATCAAGAGTATTTTCCCTAGGTTTTCAAGTTTTTTATTTTATTTTAAGTACTCTTAATTCTATGGAAAGTATACCATATATACCGCCGGTACAGTTTCCGTCGCGGTCGCTTGGCTGGTGATCTTCTGGGTTACCTAACTCATAAATAGGCGAAGCAAAGGTCTTCGATCGGGTGTGGCACAAAGCGTTTCTTACGAAGCTTCTTTTCTATGGGCTTCCCGAGAAATCGTGCAATTGGATCACCAGTTTTCTTGCTGATCGGAGCATCAAGGTCGTAGTTTGCGGTGCCTGCTCCGATTACAAGCCCATTAACGCCGGTGTTCCACAAGGTATGTGCGTGCTATCACCAACGCTGTTTCTTCTGCATATCAATGACATGTTGTGTACCGGTAACATTCGTTGCTTTGCGGACAGCACCGGTGACCAATATTTCTCGGGAAAACGTCGCCGAGTACAGAGACAATCTTGTGTCTGAAGTCGAGATTATCTTGGACAAAATCTCGGACTGGGGGCGATTAAATCTAGTCCAGGTTAATCCCAGAAGACACACGTTTGCGCGCTTACCGCTAAAATGAACCCTTTCGTTGCATCTCCTCAGTTTCAAGGCACTCTCCTTGTTGCCCAGTCGGTATCAGAATCCTCGGCGTCAACATATCGAGTGACTTGGAGTTTCGTGGTCACTTGGAAGAGATTGCCAAATTGGCCTCTAAAAAACTTAGCGTGTTCAGCAGAGCATGTCAGTATTTCATGTCGGTTCACCGCCTGCAACTTTACAAGGCGCAGGTCCGGCCGCACATGGATTACTGTTCCCATCTCTGGGCCGGGGCTCCCCAGTGCCAGTTCCATTTGATTGTATCCAGCGCAGAGCAGTTCAAATCGTTAGCGACAGAGCTGTTTTCTGTTTTTCCTGTTGCATACCCATGTTGGATATGCAACAGGAAAGAAAATAAATTTAGAATTTACTACTTACTAACATTCATTTTATTAAAAAACTCATTTAGATTGTAAAAAACATTTTCAATTAAAGTTTCTTTAATTATTTTAAAAATATTTTCATTTAATTGTTTAATAGTTGGTGGTAACTGATTGTATACACGAATAGCAGTAATATAAGTTCTTTTATAGTAAATCATATTTTAATAATGGGTAAGTTTATATCATATTTATTCTATTTCTTCTTAGTGGTTTAATTTCCAGAAATTATTTCTTAGTAGACGATTCCGTCATAAATAGGCAGGTTTTTACGCCAAAAGGTTTGGGCAGTGCGTTAAAAGATGATTCAGTCACTCAGGACATCCTAAATAATAATTGGCTTTTTACATAAGAGGACGAAAAGGGCAATGACACTCACATGATTGTGATTGACTACTATCGCCCATGAACAAATGCAACTTCAGAATTAATAAACTTTTCTGGAATGAAAACACAACTCTGTGACTAACAACGTAAAACCTGTAGGGTGTACTTAATATAATTACTTTGAGTACTTAATGATAACAGAATAAAATAGATATTTCTCTAATGGATAATCAGAAACTAAGTGGGGTACTGATAGCAGAACGTTTTGGGTAAAAACTTCGCTAATAATTTAGGATGCTTTTATAAAGGTACTACTACTATTGGAAGTAGAAATCTAAAATGTTAACAATTGCTACTTTTTATTACTTTTAGTACTAATTTTATTTTATTTATTTATTTAATTTATTTATGAGGGATAACAACAGCCTTCATTCTGTGAAAAAAAAACTTATATATTATGTTTTACACAGGGCCAATAATAGTCATGCACTTTTCACAATTTAGCACAAATCAGAAGTATGAGAAGTTGAAAAAAAAATTACAAAACCTTTAATAAAAAACAATACTTAATTTAAAATGTTTGTCATGGCTGACCTAGAAAATTATTTATGCTTCAATAGGATAATAATAACATATATAAGCACACACATATACACATATAACCATATTATATTTAAACACATATACATGCAAGTATATATATACTAACATTTAAATATATATATATATATATATATATATGAATGAATGAATGAATGAATATACTTTATTGCACACCACAAACAAATTTACAGAGAACATAACAGAGAGCAGATTACATGTACAATTTGGCGGCCTTATCGCTACATAGCGATCTCTTCCAGGCAACCAAAGGTGTAAAGGAATAAAACAGTGAGTACTAGGTAGGTGGTGCAGTATAAATATACCTAATATAATATCAATACATGCAATAAAATAACATATAAATAACTAATACATTAAAAAAAAAATATGATACACATATACATACGTATATACATAAACCTACATACATATACACACATACATATATATATACACATAAATACATACATATACATATTCATACATATATCCTCAAATATATACCACTAACAATAACATAAACAAATAAATACAAAACTACATAATCACATAATTTATCCTAATGATTTTCGAACGATTGAGACAAGTAATGCTCTTTAAGAAGACGCTTAAAGACTACAATAGTCTGAGCTTCGCGTATATACAAAGGTAGGGCATTCCAGAGCTTAATAGACTGTACAGTAAAAGATTTATTAAAGGAAGATGTATAGTGAGTTGGTACCCTTAAAATGAGTTTTCTTGAAGAGCGTAAAGGTTCCCCTGGAAGCCCAACAAAACTAAATTTCTCCTTAAGATAAGGAGGAGTAGAAGGGTGAAATAAGACACAGTACAGAATAGAAAGAATATGCATGTTCCGGCGAAATTGGATAGGTAACCACTTGAGACGTGAGCGAAATTGAGAAATGTGGTCAAATTTGCGCAATCCAAATATGAACCGAATACTAGTATTTTGAAGTCTCTCAAGCTTAGTTAGCTGGTCTTTAGTTATGTCTACATAGCTTGCGTCAGCATAGTCGAGAATCGGAAGGAGAAGAGACTGTGCGAGCATAATTTTTGTAGGAATGGGAAGAAATGATCGAAGGCGACGCAGTGAACTAAGAGCGACAAAGGTTTTCTTACTTACCTCATTCAGTTGGCGTTTCCAATTTAAGGAACTATCAAGGTAAACACCAAGATTTTTGACATTGTCAAAGTAAGGGATCACAACCCCATCGAATACAACAGGTGGTATGGAGAACCAGTCAATTCTTGAGATAAAGCTCTGACTACCAAAAATAATAGCCTGTGACTTTTTAGGATTGACATTTAGGCCATATGATTGACTCCACTCATGAATCATATTTAAGTCATTGTTTAATGTAGCGATTGCATTCGGCAAATTCTCAAGAGTTGACTGGGTGTAAATCTGGACATCATCCGCATACATGTGGTAGAGAGAAGAAATTTTATGAGTAATTGAATTAATGAAAATGGAAAAGAGTAAAGGTGACAACACGCCACCCTGCGGCACGCCTGCAGTAATATCACACCAAGATGAGTGAGTTTCATCAACATGAATACACTGCCGACGGCCACAGAGATAACTTTGAAACCAGTCAATTACTGATGGAGATATGTTAAGGGAATACAACTGACTCAACAGTATATCGAAATCGACAGTATTGAACGCATTACTGAAATCTAGCAAGGTCATGACTGTGAGTTGTTTATTATCCATACCCCACCGTATGTCATCAGTAACTTTGATTAAGGCAGTAGCCGTACTATGACCGGGACGGAAACCGGATTGTAAAGAATTCAACAAGTTGTGCTTATTAAGGAAAAGTGTCAGCTGTTGGCAAATAAGTTTTTCAAGGACTTTAGAAAGGAAAGGTAAAATCGAAATGGGACGGAAATCAGTGAGGTTGACGGGATTAGATTTCTTCGGAAGGGGTAAACATAAGCACTCTTCCAGGCTTGAGGGAATTTAGAGGAAGATGCACATGCGTTAAGCAAATGAGTGATAATGGGAGTGATAACATCAAGGAGAGGAACGATCATATTACGGCTAATGCTGTCGCTACCGACAGCATTTGAGGAGATGGATAATATGATTCTCTTAACATCACATGCAGTAAATTGACTAAAAACGAACGGAGAATAATTAGGAGTCGGACTTACAGAAAGAGAACGAAGTGTTTGCAGTTTATGTTCACTATCAAAAGAGTTAGAAGGATTAGAAAAATGTTGATTTAATAGTTCAGCATCAACACTGGGAGGTGAAGTATTAAGAGAGTTTCTACCAACTCCAACTGTTTTAAGAAACTTCCACACCCTAAATGAGTCGCCGTTCTCGACTGATGAATGAATATGGCGTCGTTGTGCATCTCTACACAATGTGTTGCAGCGATTCCGGATTTTAGTGTATTTTCTAAGGTTTTCCTCTGTTTTGTTCCTCTTAAGCTTTGACAATGCCGCATTCTTCTTCAAAATTAGCCTTTTCAGATCATCAGAGAGCCATGGAGCAGGTAAGTGCTTGAGTTTAACATAATGCATTGGCGCGTATACGTCATATAGCTGAGTGAGAAGGGAATTGAAAAGTTCCACTTTATCGTCAATGCATGGTGCTCCCTCAATCACTGACCAATCTATATTATGAGCATCTTCGCAAAGTTGGTCAATATCCATTCCTCCAAAATTACGTCGCAGAACTAATTTAGGTTTGATTTTAGGAGGGCGTAGTTTATACGAAAGGAAAAGTAAATCGTGATAAGAGAATGCATCAGCAGGACACTGTCCATGCTTGAAAACTAGGTTTGAAGATGACACGATAATTAAGTCCAGAAGGGAAGGAATACAGTTAGGAAATTTGTGAGTAGCAGCAAGGGGTAGGATTTGCATATTACACGCTTCAATTATAGACTCAAGTTTTATGGCCCGATTGTCGCCTTTAAGTAAACAGGTGTTAAAGTCACCCATCAAAATAGTATGACTATATGTCGGGACTAGTGATTCTAAAAGAGATTCAAAAGAAGTAAAATAGTTTATAGAAAGAGAGGGACTGTAGAAAACTCCAAGTAGGATTTTATTCTGAGACAGGGAGACCTCAACTAGCAAATGCTCAGCAGAATCACCAGGAGGCGGTTGACATGACGAACTAACAATTTTAAATGGAAAGTATGATCTTAGATAGATCGCCACGCCCCCACCACCTCTATTACTGCGGTCATTTCTAATTAGATGAAACCCAGGCAAAGAGTAAGAAGTAGAAGGCAAACAGGGTTTTAGCCAAGATTCGGAAACTAAAATGGCATGAATATTTCGGGATTCAAATGACGCAAGCATGTCGGGATAATGAGCCGGAATGCTTTGGGCATTAATATGAATAGTATTGAAATTATTCACACAGTCTGAGAAACAAGAATTTAAGGTGATGTTGAGTGAAGGAGAAGCAGTTGTACTGTGATAACTAACATTACTAAGTGTCTCATCATCCGAAGACAACGACAGAAACAAATCACTATCGTTACAAATGTTTGAGGATAACATAAAAACTAATTAAATATACAAATAAATACTAATATACAATAAAAAATAAAATTTAAAAAAATATAAATGCAAGATCGAACGGTACCCACACAATTACAACCACCAGCAGCATGAAAGAGAAAGCATATAACACAACAACAACTTAAATAAATAGAACAATAAATTTAATATTAAAATTCCCAAAACAAAAGAAAAAAAAAACTTGTAGTCTAACACCAATAAATTGTAAAAAATTATAAACGTCGGACTAGGCAGTATGGTTATAGATACCTTTGCCAAGCTAGTAAAATATAAAAAGTAAAAATGAATCTTAGAATTTCTCTGTCTACGTCTAAGAATGCTTCTGTCAGCCTCTGTGGTTGCAGTACTCTAGTATTGAAACAGTAATCAATCAGGTAACAACTGTCAGTCTTAAAGTAAACAATAAAAATAAAAAACACAAAAGAAGAAATTAGGATAAACAATTAATCTAAATACCTGTAATGTGGAATAATTACAATTTGAGAAACAATCTTCAAACTAGTGCAACCAATTAGAAATGATATATATATATATATATATATATATATATATATATATATATACAATATACTCATGTACACATTCACATACATACACTATATTAAATTCTTTTTGTGTCATAATGATTTCTTATATTTACGCGAACACTACACATTGATTAAAACTACTTTTACGGATTTCATCGCGTTTATTTTACTTTTAAATACTTTTATTTTTAATTCCAGACGTTTCGGGCGCTTTCCTTAGCACTTTTTCTGAATACGCTAAGCGTACCTTCTAAACTTCATATGAAGGAGACCATATAGGACTAGCGTACTCCAATATGCTTCTCACGCATGCAAGATATAACGTTTTCAATGCTAAAGTACCTTTAAACGGTTGACAGGTTCTTAAAACAAATCCAAGCATACGGTAAGCTCTATCTGCTATATTGTCATAGTGCATATTGAGGAGCATCTTGGAGTCAAATAAAATGCCAAGATCACGCACATCATTGACTCGCGTTAATACTTGATTATTAAAGTTTATAAGGAAAGACAATGGGACTTTTCCTGCGCGTAAAGCCTATCATCATTCATCATCATCATCATTACAGCCCTTTACAAGTCCACTGTTGAACATAGGCCTCCCCCAAGGTATGCCACAAAGCACGGTCCTGAGCCACTTGCATCCATCGACTTCCTGCATGTCCTACCAGGTCGTCACTCCATCTAGTGGGGGGTCGCCCTACACTTCGTCTACCGGTACGAGGCTGCCACTCGAGAACCTTTTTTCCCCAACGGTTATCGGTTCTTCGAGCTATATGGCCGGCCCATTGCCACTTCAGCTTACTAATCTCTCTACTCTGGTTCTACTGCGCATATCCTCATTTCTAAGTTTATCACGCAGAGAAACTCCGAGCATAGCCCTCTCCATAGCTCGCTGAGCGACTTTGAGCGTCCTCATACGGCCAGCAGTGAAGGACCACGTCTCAGTTCCATATGTCATCACTGGCAACACGCACTGGTTGTACAACTTAGTTTTCAGGTTTTGGGGTATACCTTTTTTTATGGAAGAAGGGGCAAACGAGCATGCGGCTCACCTGATGTTAAGTGACTACCGCCGCCCATGATCAACCGCAACACCAGGAGAATTACGGGTGCGTTGCCGGCACTTTAGAAAGGAGTAAGCTCTTTTCTTGAAGGTCCCCAAGTCGTATCGGTTCGGAAAAATCGCCGGTGGTAAACTATTCCATAGAGAGGTTGTACGTGGAAGAAAACTCCTTGTGAAACGTACAGTGGTGGACCGCCAAGCATCCAGATGGTGTGGATGGTATCGGGACGTTTGCCGTGTAGTGCGTTCACGAAATTTGGCAGCTGGGATTAATCCGAACAATTCCTCAGAGCACTCCCCGTGATAGATGCGATAAAATACGCAAAGAGATGCAACATCTCTTCGCAGCGTCAGTGAATCGAGCCGATCGGAAAGCACTCGGTCGTCGACGATTCGAGCCGCTCTGAGCTGGATGTGGTAATGTGGAAGGAGCTGGTACTGGGGAGCCCCAGCCCAGAGATGAGAACAGTATTCCATGTGCAGCCGAAGCTGCACCTTATAAAGTTGCAGGCGGTGTGCCGGCATGAAATACTGTCCCGCTCTGCTGAGCACGCCAAGATTTTTAGAGACCAATTTGGCCTTCCCTTCCAAGTGACCACGAAACTGCACGCCACTCGGTATGTCGACGCCGAGGATTCCGATACTGGCTGAGGCAACAAAGGGAGTGCCTTGAAACTGAGGGGATACGACAAAGGGGTTCTTTTTAGCGGTTAACGCGCAAACTTGTGTCTTCTGGAGGATAAACTGGATTAGATTTAGTCGCCCCCAATCTAATCCAGTTTATCCTCCAGAAGACACAAGACTCTGTCCAGCAGAGACTCGACTTCAGACACAAGTTTGTCCCGGCATTCGGAGACGTTTTCCCGAGAAATATTGGCTCGGTCGGTGTAAAGAGCATCACCAGTGCTGTCATCTGCGTAGCAATGAATGTTACGGGTATGCAACATATCATTGATATGCAGAAGAAACAGCGTTGGCGATAGCACGTAGCCCTGTGTAACATCAGCATTAATAGGCTTACAATCGGAGCTTGCACCGTCTACAACGACCTTGATGCTCCGATCTGCAAGAAAGCTGGTGATCCAATCACACAATTTCTCGGGAAGTTCATAGGAAGGGAGCTTCGAAAGAAGCGCTTTATGCCAAACCCGATCGAAGGCCTTCGCAATGTCCAAACTAACGGCCAATGCCTCCCCCTTGAACTCTACTGCCTCCGCCCATCTGTGAGTTAGGTAGACCAGAAGATCACCAGCTGACCGACCACGGCGAAAACCGTATTGGCGGTCACTAATCAGCTGGTGATCTTCAAGGTACCTCATGAGCTGGCAGTTTACAATGGACTTCACTGTTTTGGAGAACAAGGAGGTGATGGCGATTGGTTGGTAGTTGGACGGGTCAGAGCGGTCGCCTTTTTTAGGGATCGGGTGGACGTAAGCCGTCTTCCATGATTTTGGGACTGCGCCTAGGGAGTAGGAGTACCGGAAAAGACGCGTTAAAACCGTTGCCAACTCTGGAGCACACGTCCTCAGCACAATTGGGGGGATTCCGTCAGGCCCACTCGACTTGTGGATGTCCAGGGAGAGGAGTGCTTTGCGAACCGGGCGCTGTGTGAAGTGCACTTCTGGCATGGAGCACTCACACTGCGGGATGGTCGGCGGCGTACTCCCCCCGTTATCGAGAGTCGAGTTAGACGCAAAGAAAGAGCCTAGAAGATCGGCTTTCTCCTTTGCCGTATGGGCCAGTGAGTTGTCCTCCCTGTGCAGAGATGGAAGAGATGGCTGACAAAAATTCCCTAGGACAGCCTTGGCGAGAGACCAGAATGCACGGGTTCCAGAAGGAAGGCAACAGATTTGATACCTGACGAGAAGATGCGTTGTAATTTCCCGAACGCTGCCCAGCCAAGTTCAATCCGTCGATTGACCTCTCAGTCGAAGTTGGACTTACCTAGCCGGACTATTTGTCCCAGGTAAACGTACTCGTCAACAACTTCGAGCTTAGTGCTCCCAACAACTACCGGCATAGGTGTGACATGGACATTAAACATGATCTTGGTTTTGTCCATGTTCATCTTAAGACCTATCCGTTGGGAGGCATTATTGAGGTCATTGAGCATAGTGCTTAAGTACTCCGGCGATTCTGCCATAAGGACTATATCGTCGGCAAATCGAAGGTGAGTGATGTACTCGCCATTGATGTTAATACCGTATCCTTTCCAGTCCAGTAGCTTGAAAAACGTCTTCCAGTGCAGCGGTGAGGAGTTTCGGGGAAATAACGTCACCCTGTCTTACACCTCTCTGCAGTTGGATAGGTTTCGTACTCTGTTTCTGTACACGGATAGCCATCGTAGCCCTACTGTACAAATACTTCAGCACTTCGATATACCGACAGTCAACCTGGCACCTTTGAAGAGACTGTAGCACCGCCCAAATTTGGACGGAATCAAAGGATTTCTCATAGTCCACATACGCCAGGCAAAGTGGCAGATTGTACTCTTCGGACTTCTGTACAATTTGCCGAAGGGTATGTATGTGGTCTATGGTACTAAAGGCTTTTCGGAAACCGGCTTGTTCGGGAGGCTGGAAGTCGTCAAGTCTGCGTGCGAGACGATTCGTAATGACCCTCGAAAACAGCACGTAGACGCTGCTCAGAGGGGATATCGGTCTGTAGTTCTTCAAGAGGGCGTTGTCACCTTTATTGAAGAACAAGACCACCGCACTTCTGCTCTACGCATCCGGAGTAGTGCCACCATGGAGGACGGAATTAAAGAGCCTCTGAAGGACTTCAAAAACCGGTTTTCCATCCGCTTTCAGAAGCTCCGCTGTAATTCTATCCTTGCCCGGGGACTTGCCGTTTTTAAGGTGCTGGAGACCCATTCTAATCTCGCTCAGTCTGACGTCCGAGATATCATCGGAATAGTGTCGGATAGGACTTGTTCTTGGATCGTTACTCACACTTGCGTGTGGCTCCAACGATGATGTGTACAACTGCCCATAGAACCTCTCAATCACACTCAGAATCTCAGGTGTCCCGGAAACGATGCTGCCATACTCAGTCTTCAGCTTTGACAGTTGGCTATTACTGGCAGGCAGATCTCGGGCAAAGACTTTGGAGCCCTGGTTCCGCTCAAACGCTTCTTCAATACGAGCAGTATTAAATTTGCGTAAGTCTCGCCGCATGCATTTGGAGATCTGTCTGTTCAGTTGCCTGTATGCTGTCAAATCTGTCGACGATTGCAGCCTCATCTCCCGTCTTACAGCCATGAGATTAAGAGTGTGATCGGAGAGCTTTTGTGTTCTTCTGTGGCCGGTCTTGCAGAACTTAGCTTCGACCGCATGGACAGTTTCCACGAGCTTGTCGTAAAGCTTATACTCTGACATTTTTTAATGTTGACGAAGGTCTCGTTTTGTTGATAATTAGAAAACAGTTTATCCAAATCGTATTGTAATAATCTACAATCTTCAACAGAATTAACTGTAAAGAAAGTATTTTGAAAAATTTAATCCTTGAGAGGGTAGTTACGTTTTTTGAGATAACTAGCGGGTTAGAAATCTACTAAATGTTCTCTGTAAATATAATAAATTTGAACTTGTTTTTAAATTTTCCAAAATAACCCCTTACAGAGCCTGCGTTTTCTTTAATTCACTATTAATACTTATTCAGATAAATATGTTAGTTACCACGGTCATCTAATGAAAACAAAGTTATCCCTTACATTGTATTATAATATACATGAATACTTTAGGAGATACTAAAGTATTAGTATAGTATAGTATAGTATAGCAATAAAAGAAAAAATAACCCACAACGAAGCGATTGGCCGCCACGAAACTCCCGCGGGCTCATTATTTGTCTGTAAATGAATACCGGCATTTTGCAGAGTTGTTGCTCGAAGACGATGACGATAAAACTACAATAAAATCAATAAACGTTTACGAATTTTTGATATTATTCATGTTTTCCCATTAAAATAACTCTTACGATTATTTGTAATAATAAACATAATAAAATAAATATAATATTTTATTGCTTAGTGCACTTTTTGTAATGATGAACTATCAACACCAAAACCACAAATACAAATAAAAATTTAATCAGGGGTCCAAATTATACTGTCCGCACACTATAGTATTTTGAAGCAAACCCTTGGACTTGTCAAAGGTAGGTGATATCTCGCGATCGCCATTTTGTCTGACTGGAGTAACAACTACAGTAAATATACCAAATACTTTTTATAATAGTAGTTTTTCGTAGTATCTCAGATATGAAATAATTTTGTGTTTCATTACCTCCATCCATTTTAGCGTGAATCTCTCTTTCTTATCGTTTTTTCTTTCGCAATACAGTAGCTTTAGAATTCATCTCCATTATTAACAATTTTCCACATCAAAGCTTAAGATGATTTCTTTTTATAGTTTTTATGTATTCGTAAGATTAACTTTTTGAAAGAAATTATAAAATGTCTTGATATTAAAGAATAATTCATGGCTAAACTCGAAGTTTCTCTTCTTGATATACCTTCAGATGAGTTTACCCGCAGTAAAACCAGTATAACATCGCTCTCTGATCAATAAGCAGAAGGGACAATGGGCTGGCTCTAAGAACAGATAAACAATGATGAACAAAGGTTCTAGTGTGCTAGTCTCCTCCAATAAGCAAAGTGTAGTGAAGCATCTCGTTGAATGGCCACCTGATAAGAAATGTAGGAAGTCGGCAGATCCAATTGGGCTGTGGACTTCTGGTGGGTTATAATGGTGATAATGATAGATATTCAGGTATGCAAGTATACTTACAAATATTACGAAAATTTGTTTATCACGCGATGTAGTATTTCATCTGTTTTATTGTTAAAAACGTTTGTCCCTTTGTCTTGGCTGTATATTATATAACACAAATTACTTATGCACTAACAATGTAAGTATAATTATTTGTAGACAAATACTGCTTGCTATTGACAGCGTTATCGATCCATCGTAGCATTATACAAAATGTACGTTATGTCGAGCAACCTCGAGACCTTCTTTGTTATTCATAAATGCAATGCATTGTGGTATTTACAGTTTATAGTTTTCCTAGGTGATAGAATTTGGCTTAGAATTCTATCTGGGCAGGACTTACCACTCTTGGTAGTTCTTACATATTTCTGCCGCAAAAAGCAGTATATATAGTATGTCTAGCTACGGAAGAACGTACAGATCACATTTAGAACGTATTTATCTACTATAGTTACGTATTTTAAAAACTATAGTCCCGGACGGTATTAAAAAACAATGTAAAGAATCAGATTACCATAACCCTTTTAGTCATCGCAAAATTGTACCTATACACGAAAAGGTAAAGTTTACCCTTCTTATAGAAGAATTTTTCCATGAACAGTTAAAAATTGTCCATACACGTGAATACTCTAAAACTCGTTACTCTGGAAAACCTAAACTAGTCTTACCTAAATACAATAATTTATATGGTAAACGTACCTTTGAATATATTATGATCCCTAACCTAATTAACAAGATACCAGTATCTGTAAAACCAGAACTGAATCAAAAAATATTAAATTAAAATTAATATTTAATTAAAATATTTAAAAAAAACTACTTTATGGAATGCATTACTAATAATTTATACTATACATAATCTGTTTTAATAAAAATACTACGACAACGCTTTAACATAAGCATCCTATATAATATATAGGATCCATGCTCGGTGCATTATGCAATAGAAGATCACGGAATTAACTAATAGATACTAAGTGTATTTCTTTTTTCTTACTACACCCTCATATTTGTTGTTTTCGATGATACCACTACACGGTAAAGTTTCTATAAACTTATGATTGTACCGTAACGTAACGTGTAATTAATGAATGTAATAATATATTAAATAAATAAATAAATAAAACACTACTGTGTGCCGGTCTAAAGGATATAGACGGCTAGTTTACTTGTTTACGGCTAGTTTACTTTGTTACAAGTTGTGAGGCTTCCTATCTTAGTCATCAGTAATAACATCTGTATCCTCCTTTGATTGAAGTTAGCAGGTATCCTTGGGTTGCAGTAGCCACTTATCATCAGGTGATATGTGCGTTGTCGCTTCTGTTTTATAATAATACGTACCTAATAAGTTAAGTGCTTAGTGATATTTTTTAATTTAATATATTGACATAGCGTAACAGGCATGGATGTCGTTGAAACTGAGTAATACTCTAAAGTCTATATACAATCGAATATACAGAATCAGCTACTTATGTGCAGAATGTTGGCACTTTAATTTAATTACAACGGGATTGCAAAGAAAAGAGTGTATTTAAACATCTATTCTATTATTTGCGTGTTCATCTGAAGCGTTATCGATCGTTGATAGCTTTGTTCAAAGGATTTTACTGAACGGTCGGACTGACGTAAGTCTGTAGCAATTTTTTGACACAAATTGTGAGAAAATCGATATTTATGCCTCTTTAAAAATAAAAATTTTATAAAAACTGATAGAACTTTCTGCAGACAGTATACAAAAAACAGCGTTAAATATTTCAGCAGGAGTTCAATCCAGTATAGAGCGGCAAAATTGACTTAAAATTAAACGAGATTAAAATTATAATTGATTGTACTCTAACAAACGTAAAACCATTACGAAATACTTATATACTACTTATTTTAATTTGAAAAAAAAATCTAAACTGAAAAACCACACGCAGAACTGTACCGGCACGGGCTTATGCTTTTTCTTGGGAGAGTTTAAGGGCAAAAAAGACTCACAAAAATGTGTTCCTTTTGTTCCGTTCTTTGTTTTTTCTTAGAAAATCAATATCATGCGAGCACCACACGATGCTTACTCACCATTAAGCACATGATTTATGAAAATTTATGATTGAAGTTTACAATATCAGTAGTGATGGCGCGGCGGCAACGGAATTCGGTTTTCTCTCGTACTATGAATTTTAAAGGGCACCGTTATCCCTTGAGCTACTTCGGCTTCAAAGAACCTACATAAATGTTAAGTTATTCGAATGATCCCTTATTGAAGCAGCTGTGTGTTTCAACATTAAAGTAACAGGTGATATTGTTGACTAACCAAAATATTTTTCTGGTCAAATTTCAAATCAAATTTATTAATTGAACTTTGTTCTGTACTTAGCAGCTTTATATTAACAAGCGCTTTAAATTTGACATGAAAAAATATATTTTTAACCGCATATTAGCAGCGGCGTAGTTAAATCTGTTACCTCATAACATCCAAAAGTCATCGTAAGAGGTGACGATGGGAAATGAAGTAGGAGAAAGGCAGCAGAAACTCCCAACTCAAAAATAATGTAAAAACTGCGGTGCCTTTACTTTGGCAATCTCCCTTTGAGGGAAGTCTACATTCAGCAGTAAATTTATGATGGGCTGTTCAATTAATGAAATACAATAAATCATTTCCAATATTGTATGTATGTGAAATTGGATAGTTATTGTTTTTATATGTTATTTAATTTTTATTTTCTGATATCAACCTTATCTATACAAGGGCGTACTAGTTAACTATTGTTGAACGGAGAATATTTACTACAATACACGTGAATTTTACGAATACATTAATAACAACAAAGAATAGAATATAACTATAATCCGATTCAATAAGAACATTAACTACAAAGGGACGGATTCTCTTTAAGACCCTATTGGATATACAATGAGAGTTCTGAGTAATCTAATAGTTATCGTACATTTGTTTTAGTTTATGTCACTTTTTTTACGTTATTTTTGAAACTAGAAATAAGATAATGTTATGTTATTAAGTTAAAAAAATGCCAACTATGATGTTTCAAAGACCATTAAAAACACAGAACACGATTTACGTGATAGAGCCAAGCTGCTGCTACATTATGGTTGTGGCACGAATGAGTCGAAGCGTCTGGAATAGGACCGCGCTCTCACAGAATACCTACGTAAAATAGCAGCTTAATGCTGCTGTGTTTCGTGTGGTGTGTAGAGGTCCGGAGACCCTTTTAACTGGAAACTAAGCATTACATCTAAGTCTTAAGGGGTGACAACGCATTTGCATTTTGATTCTTAGTCGAGGATAAATATGGATGTATATGGACTACTTGCCATCAGATGGACTATGTGGTCGGTTGTTACCCTTATTCTATAAAAAATGGTATATGTTATACGAGATATATTTCATAAGCAAATAATTATTTCCATTGAATGTTACATACGTTGTATACAGGATATACGTCTTGCTTATTATAATTAAAAGACTCAAATCTATAACAATATTCATTGAGATGTATTTACACAAATTTTTGCAATAACTACTTTAGGAATTTTCCTCCTACATAGATACGTCCAGTGGCTGTCGTAATAGACAACTATAAGAAAAATCACAAAACCTTATGGATTTGTTTTTCATAGAGAGGGTGGGGGGCGAAAATGCAGCTCACCCGATGGTAAGTGTCGACCATCGCCCATGAACAAATGCAATATCAGAGGAGTTATAGTTGCGTTGCCGGATTTTTAAAAAAATGATTCTGATAGATGGTGATTTGCGTAAGATGTAAAACCGGCGACGATTTAATCAGATAAACTAAAACACGGCGAATAAAATATAAACTTCCTTAAAATGAGAAAGAATCATATCCAATTGTGTATTTGAGCTTTTATTAAAAACGTGTTAAAGATATTTTGCCTATCAATCCTCAATTTCCAACAATGTTTGTAATTGACATTAGCATTGAATTATCGTCTGCTCCAAGTATTTGCATAAATGCGAGGTGATCACTAAACCTAATCTATCTATTCAATATGTATTAAATCTATTTACGGGATTTAGGCCGTTTCTTGATTGGTCGATGTTACTGCGATGCAACGTCCGCTTTATCGAAGTATTTCCGATTTAGAAAACGAATGGTTTGACCATATCAAAAATATTTAACGAAGCATGTGACACTTTTTTATAATTTTTTATTTGAATATTATTTGTATATGTATTTTATTTTACGGTATTAAATTAATATTTGTAACAATAGTTATTACTAATACAAACCCGATTCGCTGTATTGACAGACTGAGCGAATCTACACATTTTAGTCTTTTGATTAATGTTTTTGACACATCAATATTTATTTAATTGTGTTTCTAATATTTAAAATATATAAATAGTTTAGACTTACTGGTTGTAGGATATATCTCTTTTATTTAAATTCCATTTCCCTCGGTTCTTTCGACACGTAATAATTGCACAATTTGCAATTTTTTAAATAATTTGCATGCAGCGACGCTTGGCACGAAATTTTAAAACGATTGATTTTTATTGACTATTGTTATTGTATTATGTATATATTATAGTATTTTATGGGTTAAACAATATTAATACCGTTAAACTCAATTGTCAGCCCATCTATTTTTTTAACTATTTCGACTTCTTAAAAAAATCTCGAGGTTTTTCAGATATAATACAGCCTAAATCACTTCTAGTACTGCTCTCTATCTGTTCGTGAAGTTTCATAACAATTAGTTAAGCCATTTCGAAAATGAGTCCAGACGGACAAATATACGGATCGAACGATAGACAAAACTTTTATTAATGATTTTTATATCTCTTAATGGCATTAGCAACTGTCATTATTCGAGCTTAGGGAGTTATTTCCCTGAGCTAAAATAATGACAGTTATTTCGATATTACAGACAGACACTTCAATTTTATTTCGTGTGTAAAAAAAGATAACAATATTAATCTTTACATGAAAAATTATTAGTATAGGATAATATATTAACTGAAGTAATACGATAGGTGACATCGAGACATTAATCAAAAAGCGCACATTCTAGCGCTGTCGCTTCGCATCACATCGAATAATGAAGAAGTCTATATTGCATAATAGGAACTCGAAATGGGAAGTTAATTTGAGCGTTTATTATATCTCAGATCAATTTATTATTTGCATATTTTCGTTTCAATCAAGAAACAATAATCCCAGTCCAAAAGCAACTATTTGTATTTGTACTAAAATTTTACTTAGACTAGATTCGAAATCTGAAAATTAGACGTTTACTAAGCAAAAAATATTTGTCTGTATTTTAGAAATGAACTCTGGATAGTTTTTAAAGTTTCGTTCGATAACATGTTGCCATTATGCACGTATCATGATTCCATTGACAAAGACGTTTTAGATAATGGCCTTAAAATATTATATAATATTATCGGTTATGACAACCCTATATTTGAAGTCAACCTTTACCTTCTCAAAGTTTTGAAGTGATCCAAAGAGGTATAAGCTTAAGAGAGCAAGGTCAGAGTAATACAAAATGCACTTATTGACACTTTTTAACCTAGCTTTTACCATTTTCCTGAGAGAATTTATGAGTTGTAAGATATTGCGATAATGTAATTCCAAACATTTTCTTTCTTCAACTTTGGTCATTTTGTCGAGATTGTCTGCCTATTAATTTCCTGAGATATTGCCTCTTTTTAGTTGTGTTATGGTTTATCCGACGGTAGAAATTCATAATAAATGACACCTTTTTTTTATTTGATGAAATTTATCAGTGATTTAACATGTTGATGTTTCTAAGTTAAATTAACTTATTATGAACGTCTCTTTTTTTCTTTTATTTTATCACAAAAATTATTCTGTTTCTTTCTTTTTAATCGCGAAATAACAAAGGAACAAATGGTTAATGAGGTGTTTTAATGTATCGTAAGTTCATGTAGCATCCAAATATCAATTGAAAAATATACCTGATCTTTTTCATGAGTTTTTCTTAATGATTAAATACCATTTTGTAATTACTTCGCGAAATATTATAATTATAATTTTAATCGTAAATTATATATTACTTTTTAAATAAATTAATAAAAATATTATTATAATTAATATTACTATATTGATTTTAGGAATCTTCAAAATCTACAAAATCACAATTACAATGTTAGCACAGGTTAAAAACTTTTTGTTCTGCAAAAAAATAAAACGCACTATTCAAACGTCAAGGTAATAATTAATGCTAAGTACTAGTTATATATATTTAACTCCACCATATTGGCAGAATATATTAAATCCAAAACTATTTGAAAGACAAATAGGATAAATGAGCTGAAAATACACTCGCAGGAAACATAGCTTCTTTAAAAAAATTCTTCTTCTAATTTTCAGATACTAGAGAGGCTAGTAGTGATTATATGAAGGTTTGTTAAATGAAGGAATGATTTAATAGAATGTAAACATTCAATAATTATATAAGTATAGAAGCACACTATATAATATACATACGGGAATTTAAATACGACTTCTTTAAGTACAAAAAAACCATATTTAATTTTGTTAAGGATGACACTCACCTAGATTAAATGTAAATAAAAAATGTCTAAATACATAATTTTATCTATATAGTTAGAGCCGTTTTGAACAAACCAATTACATAGTACAATATAAGTATAGTAGGACACATAGCAAACAGTTGATATTAAATATTGTGTTGATATTAAATACATAAGAATACATGAATTGCTCGCTTAAATTATTGGAATTCAATTTCACTGGCATGATGAACAGATGAAGGGCAAAGCTCTAACGGTAAAATGAATCTAAATTTCACAAACTGGCAATATTGTTTCAATGCTTACCAACCCACCTGTTCAGCGTGGTATATATGGACAAACCTTTCAAGTAACTTATTATCCATCTATCCGTTCTAACATATAAACGTCCACTGCTGAATTATAGGTCTTCCTCGTAGGTTGCCACACATTATTGTAAGATTTCAAATGGATTATTCTTTTTTTATCGCTCATTAAACAGTTGGATTGCTAGTTATGGGCCTCTCTATTTTTTTGAATGCTAGATAACGGTATTGTAACCGTTATCGTGACAGGCTATCAAAATTACACTACTGAACATAGGCCTCATAGATAGCCTCATAGGTTGGCCACCTTTGTTTCCACGTTTGGCAGGCAGTTTAGTAACTACAGTTTATTTTTATTTTTAAGTTGTATTAGGAAAGATGCTGCTGATAATGACTTCTTATATTTACGCGAAAACTACAAAACATTAAGTAATGTTACGGATTTTATCGCATTAAATTCTAACTTTTTAATTCTCTACGCTTCGGGTGGTTTGCAGCAGCCTTGTGAGTACAAAAATTGTAGTTTCGTTTAAAGGGTCTCTCTCGTCGTAGTGAGGATTTGAATTATTCAAGCTTATCAGGTGAATTGGAGAACGTAGTACTAGAAGTCCCGCACCTTTAGTGCTGCCCGTCGCCGGTCTGGGTATGTTACCTCTGATGTAAACGAGGCAGTTTACGTCAGAGGTAACACATTGTAATCAATACAATCATAAGTAACACCGTAAATTATTGGAGGCTATAACATTATATGACATTCCACTACATCCAGAGAACGAAATGGTGTGATGAATTCTCTTGCACCACAACCACATCGCTAAAAAGCTTTTGAAAGATTATGTTATATTAAAGTCTATATTATGAATAAATCCAACGTAATGTCGTTTGTGGAAGAAAATTCGAATAATGCAACTACGAAATAAATCTTCCGGCACATTAAAACCGCCCCAGGGTAAATTTGTGTGAAAATCTCTCACCCCTCGACTTAAGTTGGCACCGTTTATAGTCACAAGCAGAAATAACGTTCGGATTTAATTTAAAACTCTCGCTGATATCTTGACTACTTTTTGTGTAATCTGTGCAAGTTGGACAAGGAAAATCAAAGAGACAGAGATATTTTATTATTTGTTAATTGTACAACACAATCAAAGTATAGAAAGTCTATAACATTACATATTTATTAACTGACATACACAACGCGATTTCACTATTATTTTTAACGCTACTTTGGTATTTTAGATTTGGAATATATAAGGTGGTTATACCATCATCTGTAGGAGACTCTAAGACCAACAAAAAAAGGTAGAGGAGTAATGACAATGAGAAAATTATTCTGTTACCCTCTTAGTTACATTTAAAGCTTCATTCCCTATTTCGCTCATCTTAGGGGTAATCTTTTTTCAAATATATATATATATATATATATATATATATATATATATATATATATATATATATATATACATACATGGGATAACCCCTGAAGAATTTTTCTTTTGTAGAAGAAGGGGCAAATGAGCATGCGGCTCACCTCATGTTAAGTGACTACCGCCGCCCATGATCAACCGCAACACCAGGAGAATTGCGGGTGCGTTGCCGGCCCTTTAGGAAGGAGTAAGCTCTTTTCTTGAAGGTCCCCAGGTCGTATCGGTCCGGAAAAATCGAAGGTGGTAAACTATTCCACAGAGAGGTTGTACGTGGAAGAAAACTCCTTGTGAAACGTACAGTGGTGAACCGCCAAGCATCCAGATGGTGTGGATGGTATCGGGACGTTTGCCGTGTAGTGCGTTCACGAAATTTGGCGGCTGGGATTAACCCGAGCAATTCCTCAGAGCACTCCCCGTGATAGATGCGATAAAATACGCAAAAAGATGCAACATCTCTTCGCAGCGCCAGTGAATCGAGTCGATCGGAAAGCACTCGGTCGTCGACGATTAGAGCCGCTCTGCGCTGGATGCGGTCAAGTGGAAGGAGCTGGTACTAGGGAGCCCCAGCTGAGAGATGGGAACAGTATTCCATGTGCGGCCAAACCTGCGCCTTGTAAAGTTGCCAGCATGAAATACTGTCCCGCTCTGATGAGCACGCCAAGCTTTTTAGAGACCAATTTGGCCTTCCCTTCCAAGTGACCACGAAACTGCACGTCACTCAATATGTCGACGCCGAGGATTCCGATACTGGCTGAGGCAACAAGGGGAGTGCCTTGAAACTGAGGGGATACGACAAAGGGGTTCTTTTTAGCGGTTAACGCACAAACTTGTGTCTTCTGGGGGTTAAACTAGACTAGATTTAGTCGTCCCCAATCCGAGACTCTGTTCAGCAAAAACTCGACTTCAGACACAAGTTTGTCCCGGCACTCGGAGACGTTTTCCCGAGAAATATTGGCTCGGCCGGTGTAAAGAGCATCACCAGTGCTGTCATCTGCATAGAAATGAATGTCACGGGTATGCAACATATCATTGATATGCAGAAGAAACAGCGTTGCCGATAGCACGCAGCCCTGCGGAACACCAGCATTAATTGGCTTGCACTGACCTATTCAATAAAAAAGAATTATCAAACTCGACTCACAGTTGACGAAGACATTGTGTAAAAAATACTCCTTCTACTTCTTTTTTCGAAGTCAACTAAAGTATTTCAGTAAAACAGTGTAAGAAAAAGTGACGGACACATTTTCAATGGGGAGAACATTATCAATGGATATAATATAGCTCATCTTAGATTTGCCAACGTTATAATTATTATATACATTATAACGGAATTGCTGGAGAAGCCTATCACAATGCACGGTGACTTTAATAGATAATACTTAAATTATGATAAGTTCAACTACAACTAAGAGGTTAATCGACAAACTCAAATCTAAGAAGAAGAAATCGTAAGGCTAGGACTAATTTTACTGGAATCCCTTTTCACTGGAAAGGGGGCATTCCGTCTTAGTTCTCAAGGGTGACAACGTTTGTCCATTTTATTCTGAGTTAAGGTTAAATGTAGATAAATGTAGGTACCACAATATCCGCCTACCATCACGTGGACTGTGTGCTCGTTTGCCACCTTAATTTTATTAAACATTTTCTGAAATCTAAAGTTAAGCCTGCGTCAATCGACATTGGGATGCCACGTTTAAACAAACTTAGCCATAACGATACTTTACGATGAGCAATCAGATTGACACTTCCACTTACTTAACTACCGTCGAGGCAGTCTTACCTGGCTGGCAAGTAAGTTCAATTCATTTGTGTTACGTAACAACTTATGTATGGGTTGATATTATATATTAATTGAATATATTCATTTTATTAATGTCAAATAACTTAAATAACTAATATTTGTATTATGTGTTATTATGTGCTATGTATCAGGCATGGAATATTATTAAGCTTAAATGTAGTAATATATTTTTGTAAGTGTATTTATATGTATGGTATCAATGTTTTCATATTTATATTCAGATATATATATATATATATATATATATATATATATATATATATATATATATATATATATCTTCATGTTTTTATGAATCCTTTTTAAGTTTCTCTACTTGGCTCGTGGTTGATTGATAGAGAATGTCTAAAGGTGACCGACTTTTGTACACTTTTTGCGCAAGTCCGCAAATTATACACTTTTTGTGCAATTAATATCATAAACAAATAAATAAAAAAATCTGTAACAGCGTAAATTTCAGGGAAAACTAATATATTTCGAGAGAGATTGAAATGTTCTACGGACAACTGCACATTGTCGTTTGAACCACAAGCAAATGTACAGACCAGATGTGCAGTTGTCTTGTTCTTCATGAAAGGTGACAAAACCTACTGAAGAACTACAAACCCATTTTCTTTCTGTGCTGCGTCAACGGGTAGTTTTAAGAGTTATTACGAATTGTCTCGCATGCAAGCTTGATGGTTTCAAGCCTTCCGGAAAAATCGGTCACCATACACACCCTTCGGCAAATTGTACAGAAAACCGAAGAATACAATCTCTCACTTTGTCTTTCGTTTGTAGACTTTGAGAAAGCCTTCTATTACGTCATTTTTTGGATGGATTACATAAATGCTGAATTTATAGCAACCGAAATTTTTAATGGTGGTTTGTTACGTGCTTACGTAAAGGAGAACATCTTAAGGAAAGTAGCATGTTTTAGAAATTAAAAAAAAAACAAATATTATGAATATATGTGACAGCGACAGCACGCAATGGGGCGCATAGTGACGGATATTCCCGCACCCAAGAGCCTTTTCACAAATGAGAGACCTGTGTCCAGCAATGTTACGTATCCCATTTTTTACTGTTTTACAATTAAAACAGAAATACTATTTCTGTAGTTCGTAATATTAGGCGAAATTCGAGTAAGGAAAACAACTTCATAAGCTGACATTTCCGGAGGCCATACATCCAAATAAAGATGTGAGAAAATCCATCTGAATCTATCTTTACTGGATGGTCGCTTATGCTATAAGTCTAGGTTTTATCGAATACGGGTGCCGTTCGGCTGTTGTACGTCTCTGTTGCGACTTGCGAAGTAAAGCATGAACTTCTATTCAAGTTGTTATAATATCTAATGTGGTACAGTTACGAAACAGTGAACATGGAATATCATTTCGCAACAAAGCGTAAAAATATCGTAGCCGCACCGTGATTTTAATCGATGCGAACTTTAAAACACATGCGTCCCGAATAGATACAAAAATATAAAAGTGGTTATGATGAAGTTCGTAAAAAGTAGGAAAAAAGATTTTTATAACATCGTTTACCGAGTATCTACTTAAAACTAAAAAAGTTTTTTTAAAACGCAATACCAAAATAAGTCATGCTTTAAGTACCCGTGGGTAACGGGAATAACATTTGAATGTTAAAGAAAACGAACCATCATTCAAATACTCAGATTAGAGAGATTTAGGAAATTGTGAGATTTTAACCCCAGCTGTTCCTATTAACAATTTATTGAGAAACATAAAAGTAAAGGAGCAAAATTTTATAAATAAGTAATTACGATTCACGCATGGAGATTTTCATAAAAGGATTTAGTTAATTCTAAAACAAGCAGGAACGTTTCATTCACATTACAAAAATTAAAAACGAGACACGAGAAAATGAAGATGAATTCCGAAAAATATGAAGGTAGATAAAAGCGGATCGTTACTACATTTATAAATAGAACAACGAACAATGATTTTCCTGCTTTAACTATGGCCTCTACAGTCAAAATATTTATATAAATCGTTTTTTTTTTCTTTAAAGGTAGCAATTTTATGATACTACTGATGGTCCGATAATTGAAACTTTTGTTATTATTTAGTAAAATTTATATTTATATAATTTAGAATTAACTTCAATAGACGAATGCAATACAGTGAAGTTATTGAAATTGTTTCGATAATTTATTCAAGGAGAATGTCACGCAAAGGTGAAGTTAAAATCTGACCAAAATCAAGTTACTTGTGATCGTCACTTTACCAGTTTGCAAAATAATGATTTGTTCATAAAAAAAACTGGCAAAAAACTCTAGGGATCATTTTAAACTTACAATTAGAACTTTTGACGTGAGAGAGCAAGGTATCATTCATATTGAAAAATTCCGCTAAATTTTAAATTTTCCTCCCAATTGAAATATAAAAAGTTGTGCGCGAAGATGTTTTGCGATCTAAAATATCGAATTGAATTGAATAATTAAATGAAATTTCAGGAAAGACACACCTGAGAATGCCTCATGTAGAGGCGAAATACGTGTCGTATTATAGTTGATGGTGTGTCCCGGAATATTGGTGTTGGGAGTAGTTGTACCGGGAGTAGTGGTGTTGGGAGTAGTGGTGCTGAAATTAGTCGTGACGGGATTGTTTCACGCAATTGAGGGAGAACGGGAGGTGCTCTTCAATCCATGTAAGACACATCATTGTATTTAGTTAGCGGAAGGTTGCAAATTAATTATTATCTTTATTAGTATAGATATTTATCTATTTATCTACACTTTATAATAATTCTATATAATATATATAATAATAATTCTTCTCAATAGTAAATAAATCTATAAATAGTTCTTGAAAAGGCGCTTCCTGAGTTAATGTGAGTTGTGGTTTAGAGGAGGAGGTTTTATTGGTATCCTATCGTACTTCATTAGTCTGCAAGGTTCACAAGCATTCATAACGGCAGCTACAGTGTCTTGCATATTTTCCCTATAATAGTTTCTGCATATTATTATCATAGTTTCGTTCACATCACGATGATATGTTTTTCCTTCATGGTGTTTGAGAATGACAGCTTTTTGTTCTTTTTCATCCTCCACATATAATACGCGTTCTGTACATTCAAATAATTATACGGCATTATTCTTAAAGAGTTCTATAATAACGTATCGAATCCTAAATTTCATGTATTCTTTTAAAAATTGTTTTATTAGTTCTTCGTTTTCTAGTGGGTGAAATACCTCTAGTACTTTTTGTTTTTCTCTAGATAAATTTCTGACTTGTTGTTTATTTTGGAATCGAGAAAATACTAGAATCTTATTTAGTTTGGTATCTATTGCCTCGCTCAAAATTAGGATTGCTGTAGACTCAGTTTCAACATTTGAGTGTATCGTGTCTGTTCTACTACTATTAGTTATAGATGGTACAGGGTAATTTTCTTCAAACAATTCTATATAATCCTTCGCAATCGAGTCTGAGTCTGAAATTATCACTGTTTCAGGTTGAGGTTTAGTTCCATATTTTTCAAGTTCTTTCAGTTGGCTTAATACTTTTTGTATGTCATCGTCATCCACATTAACATCCATTGATGCGTGGTCTAAATTATTAAGTTTTATGCGAGGCAAGGCATCAGCATTGGTATTTTGTTTGCCGTTTTTATAGACTACTGTTAAATCGTATTCTTGAAGATGCAAATGCCAGCGTGTTAGTTTGCTGTTAGGCTCTTTAAGGGAACAGAGCCAAGTAAGGAGTCTATGATCTCTATAAATTTGAAATTTATGTCCGTACAAGTAGGGCCTAAAATGTTTTAAAGCCCAAATGATGGCTAAAATTTCCGCTCTATTGTGCTATATCGTGACTCGGTGTCACTAAGTGTGCGGCTGAAATATGCAATAGGCTTATGTGACTCTATTGGTCCCTCTAACAGTACTGCACCAAGAGCTGCATTTGAAGAGTCGGTAGTTAATATGTACGGTTTAGTCGAATCCGGGTATTGTAGTAGTGGAACACTGGTCAATATTTCTTTACATTTATGAAAAGCATTTATAGAATTTAAGTCTACAATTATCTTATTCCTTTTCTTTAATCACGCCATTAATGGCTGCGTGATTTTCACAAAGTCCTTTATAATTTTTTTATAATATCCAACCAGCCCAAGGAAACTTTTGATTTCGGTGGTTATCTTAGGAAGAGGATAATTCTGTATTACTTTAATTGTGTCATCGTTTGGTCGCAGTCCGTCTTTAGTTATGGTGTGTTCAAGATATAAAACTTCTTTTTGGAAAAATTCGGATTTGTGTAATTGTGTTTTCATGATAGTCTTTCGAAATCGGTCAAAAACTGTACGGAGTTTCTTCATGTGTTCTTTTTGACCTGCAGTATAGATTATAAGGTTGTCAAGGTACACAAGTCAATGGATTCCTTGTAAACCTCTTAAGACGTTATTCATAGCTCTTTGAAAGTTAGCGGAGGCTGTCTTTAACCCAAATGGCATCCTCAGGAACTCATAGTGTCCATTTTGTGTGCTGAAGGCAGTTTTCTGTCGGTCATATTCATCAAGTTCAATTTAGTGATAGCCGCTGGCCAGGTCGAGTGTCGAAAAGTATGTGCTCTTACCTAGCTTATCGAAAAGGTCTACGATATTTGGAAGGGGGTATTTATCACCAACTGTAATTTCATTTAGCCTTCGGTAATCTATGACCATTCTGTATTTAACTTCACCCGAAGCACCAGCCTTTTTTGGAACAAGATGTACGGGAGAATTCCATGGGTAGAAAGATTCCTGAATAACAATATCTAATAGAAGTTTATCGACCTGCTTGTTTGTCTCTGTTACTTGTGCGGGGGCTTGTCTGTAAAGTTTTGTGAATATAAGGTCCTCGTTTTTAGTTAGAATGAATTGTTTAACCTGATTACTGAAACTCAAAATTATCTATTCACAATAAAATATATCCTTGAATTCCTCTCATTATTTACGAATGTAAATTTTCGTTTTGGTGTTTCTTTGAAGTTTCTAATTCTATGGCTAAACATTCCTCGCTAAGTGGGTCGCCGAAGTAAGTTAAAAACAATTCCTTGAATTCGGTCCACGTCTCTATATCTTACCGTTCACTGATAAGCGACGCAGCCTCCCCCGTAAGATCGCCGCTAAATGTTGGTTTTATTTTAGTCAATTCATTAGGGATAAGTTTAAATTCCGATATTTTTAATAATTTATTCACTGGTTCTACACAAAAAATAAAAAATAAAACAAAATATTTATTATAACACTACCAGTTCCACAAATGTTGTAAGGAAAATTCAAGTATAAGTACTAATCTATTATGTATTAACGTGTCAAGTAATCTTTAAATTAACAAACACATGTAATGCACTTATTGTGTATAAGAGCTTAATATAATGTATAATACTTAATATAATATAATCTATAACTTTAAAAACTTTAAAAAAGGGTAATGTGTACAAAAATATTACTACTGAATATAGACCCTTTCCTGGTTTGCCTCTTAAATCTCCTGTTTTATTTCGAACTGTTGCTGACTACGGTATCCACGGGATGATAACGGGTAGCGGATTCCCCTGCGCCGTCACTACATGACGATAATTTTGTTACAAATAATATCTCTAACTTTATTAACTTTACTAATAATTCCATTTAATATGCTAAGTAATGGAATTATTAGTATTATGTAATAGTAATTGGCGAATTTCCCCCGTGTAATGGTGGGTAAGAATACACACAACTATCTTCCCAAGTTGCGATGGGATATTGTAGGATTATTTGAGATCCGAAGAGAGGGTGAGGACACGGTAATCCTCGATTTCGGCAACTTGTTCTATCAGAGGGATGGTGACCATCTGTCCCAAAAAGGTGTCGGATTTATAGTCTACAAGTCTCTCGCTAACAAAGTTGTAAAGGTTGGGAGTGTGTCAACGAGGGTTAAATACCTTATACTTAGAATCACGAAACGGTATACATTGAAGGTCATACAGATTTACGCACCAACCTTGACACATCCCTATGAAAAGTTGGAGGAAATATATGGGGATATCCCTAGACAATACCCAGCATTCCTACAAAAACACACTATACGGTTTTAATGGGAGACTTCAACGCAGAAGTAGGCATAAGAGAGAACGGTGAGCTGAAAGTAGGGAAATTTGGAATAGGAAAACGATACTCAAGGGGCCAGCAGCTTGCCAACTTTATGAAGAAAGAGGGAATCTTTATGATTACTCTTTATTAAAAAAGTGTCCCTACAGAAAGTGTACCTGATCGACCCCCGACCGTTCGATAAAAAATGAGATTGACTTCATTATGACGTCCAGATGAATACTGTTCAGTGATGTATCAGTGATTGCAAGGGTGAAAACTGGCAGCAAGGACTGAATTGTGAGCTAAACCTAAACGTGAAGTTAGAAACCTCACGTCTAATAAAGTCAACGAGTTTCAAAATCGTTTTCAGTGCCTAGAAGACTGCAATGAAGTGGACGATATGAATGACAAGCTTGTGGAAACTGTCTATGCGATCGCAGATAAGTTCTGTACGACCTGTCACAGAAGAACACTAAAGCTCTCCGATTACACTCTTAACGGGTGAGGAATCTGTCATCTTCAGCAGATTTGACAGCATACAGGCAACTGAACAGACAGATCTCCAAATGCATGCGGTGGGACTTAAGCAACTTCAATACAGCTCGTATTGAAGAAGTAATCGAGCGGAAGAAGGGCTCCCAAGTCTTTGCCAGAGATCAGTCTGCCAGAGAGAGCCAACTGTCGAAGCTAAAGACCAAATGTGGCACCATCATTTCTGGAATACGTGAGATTCAACAACTGGGAAACTGTTCACGTCATCGTTGGAACTACAAGCAAGTGTGAGTAACGAGGCATGAGCAAGTTTTATCCGACACTATTCCGATGATATTCCGGACGTCACTCTGAGCGAGATTAGAAAGGCCCTCCAACACCTTAGAAACGGTAAGTCCCTGGAAGAGGATGAAACCACAGCGAAACTTCCTAAAACGGATGGAAATCGGATCAAGTCCTTTAGGAAGTATTCAATTCCGTTCTCCATTATGGAAGTACTCCGGAGGCGTTTAGCACAAATAGGGTGGTCTTATTCTTTTAGAAAGGCGACAACGCTATCTTGAATTACTATAGACCGATTTCCCTTCTGAGCCGGATTTTCGTGCTGTTTTCGAGAGTCATTACGATTAGTCTCGTACGCAGACTCGACAACCATAGACAACAAGTAATGACTTGGTAAGACATGCAGGAAGTCGATGGGAGCAGGTAACTCAGGACGGTGTTTTGTGACATTCCTTGGGGGAGGCCTAATCTGAGATATGCCAACCTTCGCTCGATAATATACTATCGATAATTATTTATCGATAGTATATTATCGATAGTATATTATTTATATATATTATGACAAAGTTACGTAACTGTCTAGGCTTATTCCTAACAAAGGTATTTTTATTTCCTGTGTATAAAGCTTCTTACTCGACGATCGTGCAACTTTATAATCAAAATAAGTATCTTTCTTTATTAGTGTTACATTTATTACAGACAGGCCATGCTAATTCTTTATATTACATGAAACCACCTATCTATCTACCTAGATTATACGAGTTTTGTATCTAAGGCAAGACAAATATTCTAAGTGTAAACAAATTTAAATATTTAAGTATTTAGGGTCAAAATAAACACTAAAATAATATATACTTTTTATGTGGTCGGAATGGGTTGGCTTGCTCCGGGAAAGACCACACTCTATAGGAATACCATCGTAAGCATCGTTGCTTTTTTCCTCTTTTAATCTTTATGAAGTCTTCAACGCATCTATATTTTGATTTGTAATCGAGGATAGATGTAAATGTCTATTAACTAAAACATCGCATTTCACATCAGGTGAACTGTGTGCTCTTTTGTAATCTTACCTGGATAAAACAATTACCACCGTATAAATTCTCGTTATTTTAAATTTATAACAAGTACCATCATTATACTAGGCAAATTCTTGGATACACATCGCATTGTGATCTCGGCGGCTTTAAAGTTTGCGCTAATCTACCAGAGCCAGACTCAAACAATGAAAGCTCGAATTACAAATTCAAACTAAATCAAATAAATCTTATAGTTAAAATAATGTCATCGTTAGTGGAATTCTCTTAAAATGATATCTGCATTATTTGTAAGTGCCTATGATGTTTACAATTAAAAGTACGCTGTAAATTACTGTAAGAAAGACGTATGACTCCACAGATTCAAAATTTTAGAGTTATAAATATCTTAATTTAGCCTAAAACCTCTATGAAATTTAAATGTAATTTAAAAAGTTCACGTAAGAATACGTCGACACAGGTTCTATATGTAAGCTGTTCTAATATGTAAGCTGTTTCAAAAATAAATATTTTTTTTATAAAAGAGGGGGCAAACGAGCATACGGTCCACCTGAAGTTAAGTGACTACCGGAGCCCATAAACAACCGCAACACCAGGGGAATCGCAGGTGTGTCGACGGCCCTTCAGAAAGGAGTAAGCTCTTTTCTTAAAGGTCCCTAGGTTGTATCGGTCCGGAAAAATTGCCGGTGGTAAATTTTTCCACAGAGAAGTCGTACGCGGATGAAAATTCCTAGTGAAACGTACACTAGTGGACCGCCAAGCACCCAGATTGTGTGGATGGTATCGGGAGGTTTGCTGCGTAGTGCATTCATGAAATTTGGCGCCTGGGATTAATCCGAATAACTTCTGAGAGCACTGCCTGTGATAGATGCGATAAAATACGAAAAGAGATGCAACATCTCTTCGCAGCGCCAGTAAATGAAGCCAATCGGAAAGCACTCGGTCGTCGATGATTTGAGCCGCTCTGCGCTGGATGCGGTCAAGTAGAAGGAGTTGGTACTGGGGAGCCCCAGCCGAGAGATGGGAACAGTATTCCATGTGCAGCCGAACCTGCGCCTTGTAAAGTTGCAGGCGGCGTGCCCGCATGAAATACTGTCCCACTCTGCTAAGCACGTCAAGGTTTTTAAAGGCCAATTTGGCCTACTCTTCCAAGTGACCATGAAACTGCACGTCACTCGATATGTCAAAGCCGAAGATTCTGATACTGGCTGAGGCAACGATGGGAGTGCCTTGAAACTGCCGTGAAACTTGGAGATATTACAAACGGGTTCTTTTAAACGGTTAACGCGAAAACTTGTGTCTTCTGAGGGTTAAACTGGACTAAATTTAGTCGCCCCCAATCCAAGAATTTGTTTAGCAAAGACTCGACTTCAGACACAAGTTTGTCCCAGTAATAGGGACGTTTTCCCGAGAAATTTTGGCATAGCCGGTGTACAGAGTATCACCAGTGCTGACATTCGCAATGCAATGAATATTGCAGGTTTGCAACATATCATTGATATGCAGAAAAAACAGCGTTATTGATAGCACGCAGCCTTGTGGAACACCAGCATTACTGGGCTTGTAACCGGAGCTTGCATTGTGTACAACGACCTTGATGCTCCGATTTGCAAGAAAGCTGGTGATCCAATTGCACAATTGCTCTAGAAGCCCTTAGGAAGGGAGCTTTGAAAAAAGCGCTTTGTGCCAAACACGATCGAAGGCCTTTTATCGACCATGACGGAAACCGTATTGGCGACTACTAATCAGCTGTTGATTCTCAAAATATCTCATAAGCTGGCAGCTTACAATGAATTCCACTGTTTTGGAGAACAAGGAAATGATGGCGATGGGCCTGTAGCTGGACGGGTCTGAGCGGTACATGTAATATCTGCTCTGAGTTCGAAGAATATTTTCAATGGTAGACCACGTTGCTGTTTTATTATTGTTGTATTACGAATGGGTCGGCTCTACTGAGGCAGGACCACAATTTAAATAAAATATCAGCTTGCAACGGTAGAATAATGCTGCCGTGTTTCATAGGGTGAGTTTAGAGAGCTGGATACCCTTATGCTGGTAACGAGACATTCTATATTAGTTATAAAGATGTGTATGGGCCGCAGCATCCACATACCATCAGATATCATCATTATTCTAAAAAAAAATTGTTCGAAAAGTCAGTAGCTTAATGGTTAAAGATGTGGATAGCAAAGTCAGGAAGTCGTGGGTTCAAATTTGCCAATTGATCGTCATAGTTACAGCCCTTCTAAAGTCCACTACTGAACATAGGCCTCCTCCAAAGAATGCCACAAAGAACGTTCCTGAGCCATATGCATTCATCACTTACTTGCACGTCTTACCAGGTCGTCACTCCATCCAGTGGCGTGACGCCCTACACTTCGCCTGCCAGTACGAGGATGTCACTCGAGAATAATTTTTCTCCATTGGTTATCGGTTATTCGAGTTATATAACTGGCCCGTCACCATTTCAGATTTCTAATCCGTTGGGTTATGTCAGTCACACTAGTTTCTACTGCGGATATCCTAATTCCTAAGTTTATTACGCAGAGAAATTCCAAATTCATAGCTGTCTCCATAGCTAGCTGAGCGACATTGAGCTTCCTCATACGGCCGGCAGTGAAGGATCACGTCTCAGATCATCACTGGCAACACGCACTGGTTGTACATTCTTGTTTTCAAGTTTTGGGGTATACTGACGAGAAGATGTATCGTAATCTCCTAAACACAGCTGCCAGGCCAAGTTTAATCCGTCGATTGACCTCTCGGTTGAAGTTTGACCTACCTATTCGAACTATTTATCCCAGGTGTGCTCCTAACCAACTACCAGCATAGGTGACATGGATGTTACACATGGTCTTTGTTTTGTTCATGTTTATCTTAAAACATATCCGTTGAGAGACACTATTAAGGTCATTGAGCATAATGCTGAGGTTCCCCAGCGATACTGCCATAAGGACTATATCGTCAGCAAATCGAAGATGTACTCGCCATTGATACCGTATCGTACAATACCGTATCCTAAACGTAAAAAAATGCTTTTATTCGATTTTTACTAGCCTTCTCTTGCTTGTATTGTGAGAAAATCCCTCAACTTAAGGTACAAATTGTCTATCACTCACCACATCATGATTTATCCGCGCTTCATGAAAATTTTAGGATTAGAAAAAAATGTAAATCGCATTACAATAATGTAGCTATTAATTTATGTTCATCAAATGTCATGAAATAAAAATGAGTTCATCATACGAGATGTATTAAAATATGCAACATAACAGCATTTTAGTGGACTAACAAGAACTTATAGAATCCGTGTGGTGGCGTCGCGGTGTAAGAATAGCCAATACCACATGTCGTTCCTTTGGAGTCGTGAAAGGCGATCGAGGAAAATAAACCAGGAGATGAACCGGCCTTCCTATTAGCAACTAAAACATGAAAACTGCGGTTGCCAAACCGCATACCAAGTATGGCAAGGTGTAAATATCACACTTATGAAGAAGTTTATGGAGTTTAGAACTCGGCTTGGGTGGGAATGAATGAATGAGACGTATAAAGTCCAAAAAATGTTAAATTTACCGCAACGTCGCCTTTAAATATTCATACTAGTATGTATTACTTTTCATTGTTTGTAACATACAAAAGTGTTGACGGAGGCTCTCTAGACTACTAAGTGCTTTTTATTGGTAAAAAAGGAGCGAAAAGATTCTCAAGTTTTCCGGGCGAATTTTATTTGGACGTAAGGCTAAGGAAGTATTTAATATACAACGCAATTCAGGCTCTTTAAAGTTTCGTTGAGAAGCCAAGCCGATGACAACTTCTTTTTTGTTAGTACTATATTTAACTTCATTTTGTTTTATGTAATAATATTATTATACTTTATCGATGATACTTTGAGCAAAAAGTAATGTGATTTGATTTATTTTTTATTTATTCACTTAGATATTAACTTCACCATAGAATATGCTCCTGTATCGTTTTACATACATAATTATCGCTGAAATCTTTGGAAATTGAATCGACTTGAAGGAACCTGATTCGACATAAACAAAATACCTATACTATATCAGATCTTATTATTACTAAACTTTTGACGTTGAAATGTAATAAAAAAATTAAAAAGACATCTATGGGGCAGGTAAAGGTCAGAGTTAGATGTCATATTCACACAATATAAGGTATTAAGGATGTTAAAAATAATTAGCTAAGATTGTAGGATTGTTTTATATTTGTTTGCAGGTAGATATAATGAGGTCTTTATGTAATTTCATTCAATTTGTAAGTGTTAATGGATAATTTTTCGTCAGCATTGGATTGTAATTTTTCATTTCAGCTATATTTTTAAATATTAATGACAATACAAACTATACCTTATAATGTAGTCTCAATAATTATTATGAGGAAACTCCTAACAGTTGCATGGGATTCAGTTGCTGGCTGAACTAAATTGGGAGCAAATTGTAGATTACGTTGATGCGATCATTTTATTATTCTTTTACCATATGAAATAGAAATTTTGTTCGTTCGTTAGTTTTTCTAATTGACTTACATACTGAATGTTTTTATCTCATTAAAAGTACAAATCAATTATCATAACTTATCATAATAAAAATACTTATTCCTCACGAACGATGTCGCGGATAAAACTAGCATTATAATATAAGTTTTGTGTGTTTGTAAGATGGATTTTGTACTTTGAAATAGTACGTTGATTTAGTTGATACATATTTAAAAAAATAGCATAAACACAATTACGAAATAAAAGTAAGGTGGTGATTATATCTAGGGCATTTATTATACTCTATAAATATACCAACCAACGTGTATTTGGTTATATTAGTTACGCCGCGGTAAGAGAATCCAATAACTCATATCATGCCATGGGTGGTGAGAGGAGGAAAATATAAATGATATGGGCAGTAACATCTTCCTGATATCAACTCTAAATAATAAAAATTGCTTTGTCCAACCCGCCTTCCCAGAGTGATAACTAATAAATGTCCCTTATGAGATAATGTATGGGGTGTGAGTTTAGCAGTGAGCTTTAATAGGCTGTAATAATAAAAATTGTGGGAGAAAATACGTCAAGTGAAAAGTTGAGCTTGACGTTATTAAAAAATAAGTAGAATTTAGCTTTTAAATTCAGCGGTAGATTTTTGATATGCTGTATTAAATAAATGCAAGAATTATAAATTATGAAAATATATTAAAGAAGCTTAAAGCCTACACGAAATAAATATTTGTTTCTTTCTTTGACAACATACAAAAACATAAATAATAGAATCAGGCTTTAATTTGCGGAAATCCATTCTAACATTCTACAATTTCTAAATAACATTTCAGAAAGGTCGTCCGTTGCTTTACCACACATTCAACTTTACTGAACTCAAGATCAGTATTTATGCCCACATCGTTCAAGCTTGTTCATTTTCCGAATCAATTTGAGTAGATTAGGTTTATTAGTGTTAGAGTACCAGTTAGATTCTAATTCAGTAATTAAATTGTTGAGAGTTATGCATAAGAATATTTTACGCGATAAAATACGTAAAAGTAGTTTTAATCAATTTGTAGTGTTCGCGTAAATATAAGAAATCATTATTTATCTACTTTATGTAATTGCCATATAAAGGTGCTTGAGATTTGCGCTACTGGAATGTTAAAATATCGAATGACCTCTAATACTATATGGAATGATTTACTGAGACTTGATATGAGGCACGCATGAGACCGCAAAAAGGAATAGGCTGTATACTTTCCGATTCTTATACATTATAACATCTTTCCCTATTCGGTTTTATGGGAATGGGTTTCATCAATGGCATCTGTTGCTGGAGGTGTTCTAGGCATAAGGAGAATGCATCTTTGATGATGTCAACGTAATGTAAATTGTTATCGTTATCATCACTACATTAAATTCTTATGAAAGAGATAATCCTAAAGTCTCTTGTCTTATCTCTTTTAGAGCCTTGATGAGTTCTGGTGACCTTTATTAATGTTCAACATCATTGCAGATTACAAAATTATATGTCTCTTAAACGATTATTTAAGAGAGTGATTAGCAATGGCAGCATTAAATAATATAAATCCTAATGCACGATTACAATAATAGTCCTACATACAGAAGTTGTGCTCCCCTGATGTTCACTATTTGTCTACGTTTTAATTGCCTACACGATTGTTATTAATTAGATAAAACACGCACACAAGCTAAATTAAGGCACTTTTTTCAGCAACGTGCCGCGCTAGTCGTTATTTGTATGGATATTAGGAGCTATCTAATTGTTATTAAAGAGATATATGAATTAATAAAATATACAATAAATTTCTACGTAATCTAGATTTTTTTTATAGAAGACGGGGTTAACGAGCATACGACTCATGACGGCAAGTGACTACCGCCGTTCTTAAACAAACGCAACACCAGTGGAATTGTAGGTGTGATGTTAGCTTTTTAGAAAGGGGTACGTTTTTTTTTCATAAAGATTGCTAAGTCTTATCGGTCCGGAAAATTCGCCAGAATAAACATTTCCACAGCGAAGTTGTACAAGAAAGAAAACTCCTAGTAAAATGCACAATGGTGGATTGTTAAGCATCCAGATGGCGAGGATGGTATCGTTAATTTTGACGCGATGTGTTTTAGTTACTCGTAAATTTGGCGGCTGAAATTACTTCCCGTGGTAGATGCGATAGAAATTGCAAAGGTATGTACATACCTACGCAGCGCCATTGAATCGAGCTTATCAGAAAAAAACTCGGTTGTCGATGATTCAAAACACTCTGGGCTGGATGCGGTCAAGCGCTAGAAGCTGGCACTGGTGTGCACCGGCCAAGAGATAAGAACGGTATTTCATGTGAGGCCAAACTTGCGCTTTGTAAAATTGCAAGCGATGTGCCGTCATGATATATTGTCTCGCTCTGCTGAGCACGCCAAGCTTTTTAAAGGCCAATTTAGTCTTCCCTTTTAAGTGACCACGAAACTACACACTATTCAATATGTCGACGCCGAGGATTCCAATGCTAGCTAAGGTAGCAATATGAGTGCCTTTAAACTGAGGAGATGCAACAAAGGGGTTGTTTTTAAACGGTAAACGTGCAAACTCGTGTCTTCTAGGGATATAAACTGGACTAGATTCAGTCGTCCCCAATCCGAGTCTTTGTTCAGCAAAGACTCGACTTCTGACACAAGTTTGTCTCGGAACTCGGAAATGTTTTCTCGAGAAGTATTGGCACGGCCGGTGTGTTAGGCATCACCAGTGCTGTCGTCTGCATAGCAATAATTTTTACCAGTTTGCAAAATATCATCGATATGCAGAAAAAATTGCGTTGGTGATAGGACGCAGCCTTGTGAAATACCAGCGTTAATAGGCTTATAATCAGAGCATGCACCGTCTCACATCAGCTAGAAAACTGATGATCGAATTGCACAATTTTTAGGGAAGCCCATAGGAAGGCAGCTTCGTAAGAAGCGCTTTGTGCCAGACCCAATCGAAGGCCTTCGAAATGTCCAAACTAACGGCCAATGCCTCCCCCTTTAAATCTACAGACACCGCCCATCTATGATTCAGGTAGACCAAAAGATCACTGGCTTATCGACCATGACAAAAACCGTATTGGCAATCACTAATTAGCTGGTGATTCTCAAAATACCTCATTAGCTTAACGGGTCTGAGCGGTACATGCAATATCTACTTTGAATTCGAAGAATATTTTCAATGGTAGACCACGTAGCTGTTATATTATTGTTGTATCAGGAATGGGTCGGCTATACCGAGGTAGGACCACACTCTAAATTAAATATCAGCGTGCAACGGTAGAATAATGCTGTCGTGTTTCATAGGGTGAGTTGAGAGAGCTAGATACCCTTATGCTGGTAACGAGACATTCTATATTAGTTATGTAAATGTCGCCGTGGCCGCAGCATCCACTTACCATCAGATATCATTATTATTCTGAAAAAAATTTCGAAGGCTTAGTAGCTTAATGGTTAAGGATGTGGATAGCAAAGTCAGGAAGTCATGAGTTCAAATTCACCAATTCATCATTATAGTTACAGCCCTTCACAAGTCCACTGCTGAACATAGGCCTCCTCCAAAGTATGCCATAAAGCACAGTCCTGAGCCACCTGCATTCATCGCTTTCTTGCATGTCTTACCAGGTCGTCACTCCATCCAGTGGTGGGACGCCCTACACTTCGCCTGCCGGTACGAGGTTGCCACTCGAGAACCATTTTTCTCTATAGGTTATCGGTTATTCGAGTTATATAACCGGCCCATTGCCACTTCAGATTTCTTATCCACTGGGTTATGTCAGTCACTCTGGTTTCTACTGCAGATATCCTCATCCCTAAGTTTATTACGCAGATAAATTCTGAGCATAGCTCTCTCCATAGCTCCCTGAGCGACATTGAGCTTCCTCATACGGCCGGCAGTGAAGGATCATCACTGGCAACACGCACTGGTTGTACATTCTTGTTTTCAAGTTTTGAGGTGTACCTGATGAGAAGATGTGTAGTAATTTCCTAAACGCAGCCGCCAGGCCAAGTTGAATCCGTCAATTGACCTCTCGGTTGAAGTTGGATTTACCTATTCGAACTATGTCACAGGTGTGCTCCTAACAACTACCAGCATAGGTGACATGGATATTCCACATTATCTTTGTTTTGTCCATGTTTATCTTAAGACATATCCGTTGAGAGACACTATTGAGGTCATTGAGCATAATGCTGGGGTTCCCCAGCGATACTGCTATAATGATTATATCGTCGGCAAATCGAAGGTGAGTTGTGTAATCGCCATTTATACCGTATCCTAAACGTAAAAAGTGAAAAGAAATGCTTTTATTCGTTTTTTACTAGCCTTCTCTTGCTTGTATTGTGAGAAAATTCGATGTCTCGACTTAAAGTACAAATGTCCATCACTCACTACATCATGATTTATCCGCGCTTCATAAAAAGTTTTAGGATTAGAAAAAAACGTAAATCGTATTACAATAATGTAGCTATTAATTTATGTTCATCAAATGTCATTAAATAAAAATGATTTTATCGTACGAGATGTACTAAAATATGCAATATAACAGCATTTAGTGGACTAACAAGAACTTATAGAATCCGTGTGGTGGCATGGCGGTGTAAGAATAGCCAATACCACATGTCGTTCCTTTGGAGTCGTGAAAGGCGATCGAGGAAAATAAACCAGGATATGAATCGGCCTTCCTATTAGCAACTAAAAGATGAAAACTGCGGTTGCCAAACCGCATGCCAAGTATGGCAAGGTGTAAATATCACACTTATGAAGAAGTTTATGGGGTTTAGAACTCGACTTGCCTTGCATGGGGTTTAGATATCGCCTTTAAATAATCATATTAGTATGTATTACTTTTCATTGTTTGTAACAAACAAAAGTGTTGACGGAAGCTCTCTAGACTACTAAGAGCTTTTTATTGGTAAGAAATGAGCGAAAAGATTCTCAAGTTTTCCGGCCGAATTTTATTTGGACGTAAGGCTAAAGAAGTATTTAATATACAACGCAATTCAGGCTCTTTAAAGTTTCGTTGAGAAGCCAAGCCGATGACAACTTCTTTTTTGTTAGTACTATATTTAACTTCATTTTGTTTTATGTAATAATATTATTATACTTTATCGATGATACTTTGAGCAAAAAGTAATGCGATTTGATTTATTTTTTATTTATTTACTTAGATATTAACTTCACCATAGAATATGCTCCTGTGTCGTTTTACATACATAATTGTCGCTGAAATCTTTGGAGATTTAATCGACTTGAAGGAACCTGATTCGTCATAAACAAAGTACTATATTAGATCTTATTATTACTAAACCAACGGTTGAAAAGTAATAAAAAGTTTAAAAGACACCTATGGGGCAGGTAAAGGTCAGAGTTAGATGTCATATTCACACAATATAAGGTATTAAGGATGTTAAAAATAATTAGCTAAGATTCGCTAAAAATACGGGATGTAGGATTGTTTTATATATTTGCAGGTAGATATAATGAGGTCTTTATGAAATTCATTCAATTTGTAAGTCTTAATGGATAATTTTTGGTCAGCATTGGATTGTAATTTTTCATTTCAGATATATTTTTAAATATTAATGACAATACAAACCATACCTTATAATGTAGTCTCAATAATTATTATGAGGAGACTCCTAACAGTTACATGGGATTCAGTTGCTGGCTTGACAAAATCGAGAGCAAATTTTAGATTACGTTGTTGCGATAATTTTATTATTCTTTTACATATCAAATAGAAATTTTGTTCGTTCGTTAGTTTTTCTAATTGACTTATATACTGAATGTTTTTATCTAATTAAAAGTACAAATCGATTATTATAACTTATCATAATAAAAATACTTATTCCTCACGAACGATGTCGCGGATAAAACTAGCATTATAATATAAGTTTTGTCGATATTATGTTTCATAGCTATTTTAGGTCAGTGGTAAGTAGCGATGTTGTCAAATTATTTACAAATTTAATTCTAAATTTATGTACTATAATGACTCGTATTTACATCATGTATTAGCTAAGTGCCAAAAAAGAAAACCCACCTGTGAGGACTAAGATGGAATACCTCATTTCCAGTAAAAAGGGTTTTCTGTGCTCTACACTCACTATACGAAACACAGCAGCATTGCTATTGCTATGCTATTTTACCCTGGTATTCTGTGAGAGCGTGGTCCTGCCCTGGTCGACCCAACCCTTTCGTGCTACAACTAGGAGTATAATATACCTTCAGCGTGGCTCTACCACTTAAAAGAAATATTCCATTCGATTATAAGAAAATAATTAAAATGCGAATATAAATTGCATTATTTAAATAATTTGTTACATTTTAATTATTTTATGACCGATCCTCGCATATTCACTTCCATACGTTTTCTAATTAAACTTTAGCAAGCGTTGAGTGTAAATTGCTATTACTTGTGCAGAGATGGCTTCAAAGGAATGCGGTGATGACATTTACGTTCCCAGTAATAACTTTATACTGTTAACTGTATCGTTTCATTTACACGTTTTTTTTTCATAAACTAATAAATCATATCTTTTCCACTATTTGACATGCGTGAGTGTTTTTGTGATGGGATTTGACACCTTTCAAATATTTTGGAACTTGGACTACGCTAAACATACCATAAGCGTGTGCGGAAACATAAAGTAACACGTTTTTCGATACGAACGCAAAACCCGTGTCATAGTAGCCGGATATTCTGTCTAGTACGTGGTTTAAGGGTTAAATGGAGGGAATTAGTGGGTATTAGTCGTATGGCTACTAAACTGGAGTCGAAGGTTCTTTTCCTATAGTATAAGGATGGCAAACTCAGAAAAGCCACCCGACACAGTCCACAAACACACCTATGGGCTACTGTATCCACTTAAGATCCTACATCATACATCTAATTCTTGATTAAGAATCAAAATGTAAATGCGTTGTCACCTCTGAGGACTAAAATGGAGTGTCTCGTTTTCATTAAAAAGGAGACCCTTTTTAGTGAAGTAAAAATTCAACGATGGATTTGTTACTGTGTAAAAAAAAGTTTATAGCATAAACACAATTACGAAATAAGAGTACGGTGTGAACCAGGTGGTGATTATTATCTAGGACATTTATTATACTCTATTAATATACCAACCAACGTGTATTTCGTTATGTTAGTTACACCACGGTAAGAGAATCAAGTAACCCATATCATGTCATGGGTGAAGTCAGAGGGAAAGTATTAATGACATGGGCAGCAGAATTTTCCTGATAATATTTCTAAATAATAAAATAAACTGCGTTTGCCAACCCGCCTTCTCAGCCTGGTAACTAATAAATATCCCCTATAAGATAATCTATGTGGTGTGAGTTTAACAGTGAGCTTTAATAGGCTGTAATGATGACAAATGTCAAATAAAAGATGTGGGAGAAAATACCTCAAGTGAAAAGTTAAGCTTAGTGTTACAGAAAAAACTAGAATTTTGCCTTTAAATTCAGCGGTAGACTTTTGATAAGCTGTAGTAAATAAATACAACAATTATAAATTATGAAAATGTATTAAAGAAGCTTAACGCCTACACGAAAAAATTTTTGTTTCTTTATTTGATGACATACAAAAAACAATAATAGTATCAGGCTTTAATTTGCAGAAATCCATTTTAATATTCTACAATTTCTAAATAACATTTCAGAAAGGTCGTCCGTTGCCTTACCATACATTCAACTTTACTGAACTCAAGATAAGTATTTATGCCCACATCGTTCAAGCTTGTTCATTTTCCGAATCAATTTGAGTGGATTGAGTTTTATTAATGTTAGAGTACCAGTTAGATTCTAATTCAGTAATTAAATTGTTGAGAGTTATGCATAAGAATAGTTTAATTGCTTTTATTTATCTTCTTTATGTAATAGCAATATAAAGGTACTTGAGATATGCGATACTGGAATGTTAAATTAACGAATTACCTCTAATACTATATGAAATATTTCACTAAGACTAAATTTGAGGCACGAATGAGACCGCAAAAAGGAATACGCTGTGTACTTTCTGATTCTTATACATTATAACATCTTTCCTTATTCGGTAGTATGCGAATAAGTTTCATCAATGGCATCTGTTGCTGGAGGTATTCAAAGCATAAGGAGAATGCATCTTTGATGATGTCAACGTAATATAAATAATATTAAGTTGTCGTCATCATCATCACTTTATTAAATTCTTACGAAAGGCAGGTAATCCTAAAGACTCTTATCTCTCTTAGAGCCTAGATGAATTCTGGTGACCTGAATTAATGTTCACCATCGTTGTAGATTACAAAATTATAGGTCTCTTGAACGATTATTTAAGAGAGTGATTTACAGTGGCAGCGTTAAATAATATAAATCCTAAAGCACGATTTCAATAATAGTCCTACGGAAGTTGCGCTCCTCTGATGTCCACTATTTGTCTACGTTTTAATTGCCTATATGTTTGTTATTAATTAGATAAAACACGCACACAAGCTAAATTAAGGCACATTTTTCAGCAAAATGCCACGCTAGTTGTTATTTGTATGGTTTTTAAGAGCTATCTAATTGTTATTAAAAAGATATATCAACTGATAAAAAATACATTAAATTTCTACATAATCTTGATTTTTTATAGAAGACGGGGTTAACGAGCATACGGCGCACTTGATGGCAAGTTACTACCGCCGCCCATAAATAACTGCAACATCAGAGGAATTGCAGGTGTGTTGTTAGTTTTTTAGAAAGGAGTACATTTTTTTCTTAAAGATTGCTAAGTTGCATCGGTCCGGAAAAATCACCAGAATAAACATTTCCACAGTAAAGTTGTACGAAAAAGAAAACTCCTAGTAAAATGCGCACAATGGTGGACCACCTCGTATCCAGATGGTGAGCATGGTATCGTGAATTTTGACATGATGTGCTTTCGTTAAATTTGGTGGCTGGAATTAATCACCGTGGTAGATGCGATGGAAATTGCAAACGGATGCAACATCCTTACGCAGCGCCAGTGAATCGAGCCGATCAGAAAGAACTTGGTCGTCGACGATTAGAAACGCTTTGCATAGAATGCGGTCAAGTGCAAGAATCTGGTACTGGGGAGCCCCGGCCAGAAGATAAGAACAGTATTCCATGTGATGCCAAACTTGCGCTTTATAAATTTGCAAGTGATGTGCCGGCATAAAATACTGTCTCGCTCTGCTGAGCACGCCAAGCTTTTTAAAAGCCAGTATAGCCTTTTAAGTGACCATGAAATTACATACTATTGGATATGTCGACGCCGAGTATTTCGATGCTAGCTGAGGCAGCAATAGGAGTGCCTTTAAACTGAAGAAGTACGACAATGGGGTTCTTTTTAGCGTCTTCCCCGATCCAAGACTTTGTTCAACAAGACCTCGACTTCTGACACAAGTTTGTCTCGGAACTCGGAGACGTTTTCTCGAGAAATATTGGCATGGTCGGTGTATGAGGAATCACCAGTGCTGTCGTCCGCATAGCAATAATTTTACCAGTTTGCAAAATATCATTGATATGCAGAAGAAACAGCGTTGGTAATAGCACGCAGCCTTGTGAAACACCAGCGTTAATGGGCTAATAATCAGAGTATGCACCGTCTACTACGATATTGATGCTCCGATCAGCTAGAAAACTGGTGATCCAATTGCATAATTTCTCGCGAAGCCCACAATTTTTTACTTGATTCCACTACCATTCCATAATGGCCAATTCCAGTGATTTTTAAAGGAATAAATATTTGAATATTCGTCGCACAACGAAACCACAGAAATATAAAATAATAATTTATAACATGCGTCTCCTCGTAAAGTAAGCGTTATTTTATTTAGCGATAGACACTAATTGATAGGCAATTTATTAATGAACATATTGCTGAATTTAATTTTTTCAAACGACCAAAATTTAATTTTATAAAGAAATTATTTTGAAATCTTGGCCTATTCAAGGCCCGCGGGGTAGCGGGAGTCAATAAGCGCGGTGAGCTCTCGACGAAGAAACTTGTGTCTTTTGTAACCACGCTAACCAGCACACATGCTCCCTCGTGTCACATAATCCGTAGATAACATTACTAGTTTATTTTCTTTGTTTTGGGTACTATTTTTGTGTTACTGCGCGAAGAAGATTTTTGTGAGTATTTAGAACTACTGAGTTTTGCGAAAAAATGCTACTGTTGTAATATATGACACACAAAATGCCAAAGTATAAGAAAATTTTGCGACAAAGACATGTAAATGCAGCTAAGATGTGCGAAATTTGGTGGGCTGTCTCGTAATTATATAATAATAGTGAAATTATTGGTTACTTATCGTATATTTTTGATTATTACGTATAAAAACCGCAATTTATTTATAAATCTATTTATTTATTTATAGCTTGAGACGAAAAGGAAAATAACATTTAGGCTGTTTAGCAAATTATCGCCAGTTTAGGACCTACATAAAAAAATGAAAATGTTTTTTTTAGGAACATTACACAATATTTTTAGCCCATACTATTATTTTTAGTTTGACTACTTTATTTATTTATTTCTTAAACACTTTATTGCACCTTAACGATAAGGATTACAAAAGTCGGACTTAATGACTTTAGGCATTCTCTACCAGTCAAACCGGGATATGTGGAAATTATGTGATAGGTGACAAAATAAAATAAACAATAGAGTAAATCAGGGAAAAAACTACTGATAAATTAAAAAATAAACTAAAATTATATATATGAATACAATAAAATCTAATACAGACACTCAATATATTATATTTACATACAGCCGCGGTGAATGTATATATAAATTTTACGCTTAATCGATATATCATATATATATATATATATATATATATATATATATATATATATATATATATATATATATATATATATATATATATATATATATAGCATAAACCTATAAATAAAATAACAAAAAAGTAACCAAATTGATCGATATCATCTAATATCTTCATAAAGTGCATAATACGTACCAATCTTTTAAAGATCGTCTTATTACATATTTTTCTTACGTCATCTAGTAAGGAGTTGCAGAGCAGTACAGCCTGAATGGTGAAGGATTTACCAACAAAATTCGTAAAATGTAGTGGGATACTTAGTTTATTATTATATGCGGAACGCAGAGTTCTATCATGCGTTAAGAAAATATACTGAAATTTCTCCTTGAGATGAGAAAGGATGGATCATTTAAGATAGAGAAGAGAACAAGCAAAATTTTAGAGTCACGCCCTTGTTTAATAGTAAGCCATTTGAGGCGAGTGCGATAGTGAGATCATATTTATGAAGATTGAAAATGTTTCTGATGCAATTGTTGAGAAGGCGCTCTAGCTTGTTAAGAAGATTTTGTTTTAAATTCGGGTAACACACGTCTTCATAATCAATGATCGGTAGTATAAGTAACTGTACAAGCATCATTACAGTTTTAAAGAGAGAAAATATTTCAAGCGATAAAGAGAACGTAAAGAACCAGAGATGTTACGACATATTTCGGAGATATGAACCCCCCAGGTCAGAGTACTATCAATATGGAGACCAAGATTTTTAACTGAAGAAGAGAACGTCTAATGATCACTATGCCCCAATGTGCGATATTTAGTCACCATGTTTAGGATTTGGTCCATATATTATTTGGTTATTTTACTGGTGCGTCAAGTTTTTGATACAACATGTTCACAGGCTGCAGACATCCCGGAGCGTCGGTGCTTCACATCTTTTTGTTTGACCTATGTAAGAGAGACCACATTCACAATCTAACTTGTACACTCCTGCATCTTGTATAGGGATATTACACTTGACGGATGATAAAAATGGACTAATCTTCTTCAACGGCTTGTAGTATGTTTTAATGGAAGCTCGCTTCAAGATGTAGCCAACCTTGTCTGTGACTTCTCTGACATATGGTAATACAGCAGGCACACGCTCGACTGTGGCCGGCTTCACTCGGATTCAGTCTGGAGGATCACAAAAGGAGACATTCTGTACAGGGTGGCTGGAATTTGAACCATAATGCCTTTTTTGCTTAGCGACTTTTTAAAAAAAATCTCGTAATAATATGATTGAAAATAAATGTTTATTGTATACAATTAATGCCATTAAAATTATCTATCTTAACTATTAGGGAGAAATAATTAATTTTAGTTAGTTGACGATTAGTATCATAACTTTTGGCCATAATACGAGTATATATATACTTAACTCTTGAATCTTGAATAATGTATAGGTGCCGTGGTTGCGGAGATCAGCGTATACATACACAAACTCACAAAATTCGCACTCTCTCTCCTTATATTATTATAAGTATAGATTATTTACTAATGATTATGATTTTTAAGTTTTTTATGCGCACATAACTTTATCAAAAAAAAAAAAAACATATGACCGTATTTCATCACAATCTGTGAAAACATTATCCCTTTTGAAAATAACAATTCATTGCGATTGAAGCTGCTTTAACAATATGGTACCGAGTTGCCCCACGGCAACATGCATTTATATTATCAGTAAGACAATTTGAAGAGAATCGCATAAAAATGAAGAAGAAAGTAAATTCCACCTGGACTAAAAATGTGTGAATATTGCAAATAATTTTTCTTTTGCAGTTTACGAAAGGACTCAATAGAAGACTTGACGGAAGATGAAAACGTTGAAGTAACCAATGAAGACATTTAAGAATTCAGCTTTGGTCAATCGTTCGTCTCCGCTGCTCGTGCACGACGACGCGCGACTTTATACTGTACAACAGACGATCTCCAAGTTACAAGAGCTAGGCTTGGAAGCTCTTCGTCATCCGCCTTACTCACCAGCCCTTGCGCCTACGGACATATAATTCCCAGAATTTGCATAACTTTTTAACGGAAAAATTCAAAAACCGTGAGGTAGACAAAATGCATGCTGATTTACTCAAGAATGGCATCAATAAACTGCCACTGCATTAGCAAAAATGCATCGATTGCATGGGTGATTACGTTGATTATAGAAATAAAAATATAGAAAAAATACGTTAAATTATTTCATAAGAAATGGCAATTTCATATGTAAAGACCTTATATTATAATTAAATTTTATGACAGTGAACGAAATCACGTAGTATGCATACTTAAAAACATCACTAGTACTTTACCATCAGTCTCATAGCACTAATACATAAATAATTATTAGATTATATTTTATATATTATGTGTGTAGAATGTTTCGTGAATTAATTCAAAGTACAAAATAATAAATCTGTTTCTCTGTCAATCAGGTTAAACGTTTGAAACGCTCGCGTCGGGTGTGCTTCTCGCAGTAAGTTAGTGCAACATCAAGGGACGGCCAGTAGGTCTGGTTGACGCCGCCGCCATATATATGGTGGTTATATACCTAGGAACACAAACACTGATTTCCAATATATTCCCATTAATTATCTTAAGCCGGAGATGATTGAATCCCACCATACCTAGAACAAATGATGTAGGATATTGCAGTGGGTAAAAAGGATATACCCCATACAGCTTGAGATGAAAATACCTTACATATTTGTTTTGTACCTTCGCCGGCTCAGATTATACTTATTCTCATTAGGAGCCTAAATTATTGAAACACAATCCAAATGACTTTGAATTAGTGTGATAAACAAAGCTGTAATAGCTTGCACATTTTTGACACTGTTAACCACTGAACGTAGCCAGACGGGCCTCTGCAATCCTCTTTTCGCCTCTCCGGGAGACAGAACGTGACGGGTGGCGAACCTCGTCGTCGGTTTTCCTCCCGGAGATTCTTCGCACCCCTGCCCCATTAAAGGGGCGCCGGGAACTCGGGGCCATTTCTTTTATATAGTTCCTCATGGTGCGAAATATGGGGTAGTATATTTTACGCCGCTACCACGGCGTGGAGCCGAGTCTGTGGTATCGGCTTGGGACGTTCTAGGCGGAAATTTATCGACCAAATTGGCAATTTATTGAAAACGGGCCAAATTAGGAATACCCTTAACCGATGAGCATGTATGCGTATGGATGTGAAGGAGGAGAGAGAGGTGTGTCAGGATCGTGCCAAAAAAAAAATGCCGCTCTGGGTAACAGGCGTGAGTGTTTATGTATGTATTATGTATTAACCATTGACTAGTACTACCTAGTTGCGATGTATTATTCTTTTCTGCGTAGGAGGTCCGTCAGCGTAGATAATATTCTATTACATATTCTTGCCGCGAAACAGACCGGTACAAACAGTGTTTGTACCGGTCTGAGGATTTTAAGGACGATATTAAAGTAGTGAATAAATGGAAAAATAATAATAATTCCATAAGATATAACTATATTTGCGCCAATTTCTGTAGATATATCGGTGATGTGAGCGCCAAAAGCAGATTTTTCACGCTTTGAAAGTGCATATTTTTGTCATTAAAAACTACGAATTTACATTTTTTTAAACGTATTATGAAAGTTAAAGATTTTGTGAATTGTGGTAGCTAAAACACGATTGACATATTTTAGCTCGGTAGAAAAGATTCGCAAAATTTCCTCAAAATCTACAATTTCAGGTACGTCCACTGAGTGAAAAAGCAGTTTCATTCGAATGTAATGAAATCAATTAAATTCAGGCTGTGTTCACCAGTAAATACGTGAGTGAATTATGAGTTTGTTTTAAATAAAAGGGCATATATAATTTAAAGAAGAAATATAAAATAAATATTATGCGATTAAATAGCGCGCGGGCCGACCAAATAGTCCATATAAAGCGTGAAAAATCTGCGTTTGGCGCCCACTTCACCTTAAGGAACCGTGTACGCGACTAGAGTCGCCGCTGGAAACAAGGGTGATGGTTGTTTCTTCACCCAAACGCTATAATAATTTATAGCCATTAAACGAGCAAATGTAGCCAAATTTATTAGCAATACACCACGGGGAATAATAGAACTGTGTAATCATTTGAATTTTTTTAGAATTTTATTATAATGACAATTGCATATTTGTTTTAGATCTGTATCAAAATAAATATGTATATTTTAATTTTATTAAAAATATTTTTATTAGTAAATAATCATTACTGTCATGGTAAATAGCAGTAAACTCAAGGTTACTTGCTAATTTTATTGCCTAAAGGCGACATATCGATGAAACAAAGTCAAGGCTACGTTCGGTCGTTAATCATGAAAAGTAGGTCATTTCGCTTATGTAAATGAATGCATAATTAAGGAAAATCGTCGGCGGCTTCTTTATTTTACTTATTAAATTTTAATTTCAGTGCATTGTCACCTTTATTACATGAAAAATAACAATCAAAAACAAATAAGAGAACGCAAAAGAAAAACAAAAAAATGTTACTTGGCGATATATTTTAGATTAAAATGTTACATTGCCTTTTAAATAATCGTTTAATTATATTTAGTGATATAAAAATACAAAAATTACTATGTTACTATATTATAATAAAAATAATAAGCTTTTCTTCTTGCGTACATAATGCACATAACGGTTAGATCGTACCTGTCATCATATATAATTTTGGCAGACACAGGTACACTAAAACTTCTTCTTCAATCTTTATTTTTTATTGTACACACTATAAGATGGTAGAAATTTCAATTATTTAAATAAGATTCAGACGGGCTTAACTACAATAAGATTTCTCTTCCAGTAAACCCAAGACTTACTTCTCTATCTTTAGCCAATGGACAATGACAAAATCCGGGGATACAGAGCATCTTCAACCGGGATGCGTTATAAAAAGATAAATAACTCCTCGGAAGGTTCTACATGAGCCGTTCGTAGATACGGTCGCTTCCCTCTACTCTCTACGGTTCGATGCCCTCCTCGGTGTTCGGTTCGGGGCGACTCATTAGGGAAACCGAGGATTTTGGCTGTCAGGTAATTACGACTAACAACTATCAGCAATATATCCTAAAGAACGTTGCCGTTATCATCTAATGAGTTTGCTGTCAGAAGCTGAATCACTTAGGCATTTCATCGTTGGTCAACATTTTTATACATACGACCTGGTAGCCAAAATCCTATACCAGGAGTGTGTTTGCTCTGAAGAACGGTTTCTTGCATCAGAAACTGTCCTATTATGCCCGCTGAAAGCTGTACTCATAAAAAACCATGCTAGGCTCAGTTTTTGGGAAAAAACCTGATATTAAATCCAAAGTAATATTTTTTATTTCGTCCTATTTATTATTTTTATATACATATACCAACTAGATGTGAATATTGTATTTTTTTATAGGATAGGGTGACGAGCACATAATTCACCTGATGGTAAGGCGGTTGCTGTGGCATCTACATCTATCCTCGATTACGAAACAAAATGCAGATGCGTTGTCACCCGTAAGGAGTAAGGTGGAATGCCTTGTTTCCAGTAAAAAGGGTTTCCAGTTTTCTATACTCATCATACGAAACACAATAGCATTAAGCTACTATTTTACGCTGGAATATGTGAGAGCGGTGTCCTTCCCGGTCGAGCCGATCAATACACCTTGATATTAATAATAGTATGTTCTCCAGACCGAATTTTGTTTACGATGGCGAGTCACAACAGAGACTAACCATCTGCTTAGTACAGGATTTTAAAATATAGAATTAAAAACACCATTTAATTTAATTTTTGGAAATGCAATCATAAATTGGTAGCAGTACAGCAGTACCGACTGAGCTTTGCTCGACGTGAGAAAAATCATATAATTTTCAGTTATCAAGACTTTATTTAGGATTATCAATACTTTTAACTTAAAACATTATCTGAGTACAAAATTGTTACATCCAAATCGTTAGAGCCGTTTCCGAATAACCAGTTACATACAAATAAACACTATATCATGTCACACATATGACGCTAGACTAGAAGGGCTCTTGGGTTAATGAAATATCAAATTTCCCTCTACCGCTTCAGATTAGTTTTGTTCTTACTTCTGTAGGCCTGGCGCCTGGCCAAGCTGTCCGTTGGGGTCATAATAAATTTGACAAGTGACAACTTTCCACTGACGTGTCACAGGGTGGAATGTTATCTCCACATCTTTTGCCCAGGTTTATTAAATTTCTCTATTCTCAACTTATGTATTCTGAACATCTATACGCTCAAGCAGACGTCGAATCTTTAAGTTGTATCAGGTTCAATAAGAATTTGATGAATCTTAACACTAGTCTCGCATATTTGGTATTCATGTAAACCCCAATTTATTTCAAGCCACAATAATTAAAAGTGATCGACAGTAGTCTAAACTTGACATTTTTTGAGTTCCATATGTCGTCGAATTCAATAGTTTCATAGCACCCCATTTCATTAGCGTTTAAAAACCTGGTGTCTGTCAAAAGGACACAGTTTTGTTTCACTTTTGTTTGTCCGTTCAAAGTCAGAATACCAGCAAGTCGGTTATTTTTAAGTGCGGACCTTTGGACCGCCTTAGAAATTTTCTTTTGATCAAACTAAGGATAAATCTGGGGCATTCTCTCATTTTAAACATTATTTATGTTTGTGTAACACATATCGGCATAATAAATAAAGATTAATGAGGCTGTTAATGAGGCTTTACCAGAAAAGTCAGTTCGTCGAAAACTGTATCCGTTTTATCTTTATATATTTGTATATAACACGTAAGAATATTTTCCACAGTTTTTTGTAATATATAAATTTAAAGTTTTTATTTTTGTTTCATAGTCATGACAATCAGCTTCGTTTATCGAAGACTTTCGCTCTTTTCATTCTTTTTCACTGTTCTGATTTTATGTCTTCATTGTTTGATGTATATTTCACTGGAATAATATCCCCAATCTGAAAACTTAAGACAATCTTTTAGGAATAAAAACATTTAAATGAAAGAGAAGTCGTCATTACAGTTCTCTCTCTTTTTATTAGTTCTCATCTCTATCTCCGTTTAATCAGTATATGTATCTGTACTTGTTAACCGCCATATTATTTAACCGCATTCGTAGAGTTATTGCAGCCCGAAGATTGACTGGAAATTGAAGGTTGAATGCTTTGAGAATTGATTCTGCCTTTTCATCCTTTTTGAAAGATTCAATAAAAATGAATAAGTAAATAAAATTGTGACTAAATAAAAAAATAATTAAGTTTACGCATTTTATAAATTTAAGTTACTTTTACTCGTTAGAAATAATTTCTTATCGTTTAGTAAATAAATTTACCATCAGTTAGTTCAACAGAATGTTTCAAGGTAACGGTGGTAACGCTACAATTAATTAAGTCCCCTATAGATAAGAAACAAAACTAACCTGCGTCAAAGCGACGGAGATTTGGTTAATTGCTATATTATTTACCCACTATTTGACTTACTATCGCAAAATAAGGAAAGTTTTGGAACGGAATATTGAAACTTCAACTTGTGCAATGTTTCTACTTTTCTTTTCGTCTAGTGCATACCATTTAGAGTAGAAAATTTTAAATCATCTAATTTTAAGCATTATTGGTATTCCCCTTGGAAGGCATATGTGCAGCTATGGACTTGTGAAGGGTTGTAATTAATGAAAAAAAAAACATATTCATACTAAGTACATTCTGTAAACTGCTAGAATGCCATTGACATGCCAATGAAAAAAGTTGGAGATTTTTCTAGAGAATTTCGTACTCAATTATAATTTTAGCAAAATCAAACAATACTCTTAGAAATCAAACAAATCTTAGAAACAAATCCCACAGAACGATTAACCTCGAATCCAAATTAGTAAGAACTGTGGATTGGAAACCTATTTAAAATAAAGCCCCTTATTTTATTTTTCTTTTTACCAAGCTGTTATAGGTACTTATTAGAAAATTTCGGATAAAAAAAAATAATTTCGCCACGTAAGCGCTTGCAAGCATTTGATAATGTATAATTGTAGATTAAAAAAAATTAAGATCATTTTTCAAATTGTGAAGACTATAGTTACCACGGGTCCTAATTACCTCGACTTAATAAATTAATGTCAGAATGTTTTTTCGTGATTCATCGGAAATCGAGCGCTTGCCTTAAATTAGAAAGTACGCGAGTAACACGAGTTTGATGATTTTGATTATAGTTCAGCATGCTAATTTCATAATGATTTCTTATATTTACGCGAACACTACACATTGAAATAATACTAGTTTTAACGGAATTTATCGCGTATATTTAACTTTTTTACCCGACGTTTCGAGAGCTTTACAGCACCCATGGTCACGGGAAGGACTGAGATGTTCAACGTCCAGCTGTCATAGTTAACCGCGGTTACCATAGATTAAAATTTTAACTTTTGTTCCGATCTACACAGTATGAGCTTATGGTATCATGGAGTCTTGCAGTTGTATGCTTGGGTTGGGATTTAATTTTATTTATTATAGGATCCCAAGCAGATGGTAGCACCCAGCCATCTTCTCTATTGAAATTAGGATGTTTTTTGATTTCAATAGCCTCGCGAATCATCCTTGGAAGGAATCGGTGTTCTTTAGCGAGGATTTGTGGTCTATCAAATCTGATGTAATGACGGGGGCGATCTTGTTCACAGACTGCAGACTTCCCGGAGCGTCGATTCTTCACATCAGCTATATGTTCTTTGACGCGGGTTTTAATTGATCTTTTCAAAGAACATATAGCTGATGTGAAGAATCGACGCCGATCGCCCCCGTCATTACATCAGATTTGATAGACCACAAATCCTCGCTAAAGAACACCGATTCCTTCCAAGGATGATTCGCGAGGCTATTGAAATCAAAAAACATCCTAATTTCAATAGAGAAGATGGCTGGGTGCTACCATCTGCTTGGGATCCTATAATAAATAAAATTAAATCCCAACCCAAGCATAAAACTGCAAGACTCCATGATACCATAAGCTCATACTGTGTAGATCGGAACAAAAGTTAAAATTTTAATCTATGGTAACCGCGGTTAACTATGACAGCTGGACGTTGAACATCTCAGTCCTTCCCGTGACCATGGGTGCTGTAAAGCTCTCGAAACGTCGGGTAAAAAAGTTAAATATACGAGATAAATTCCGTTAAAACTAGTATTATTTCAATGCTAATTTCAATTATAATTCAGCGAAAAGCGAGCGCACAGCACACCTGATGGCGAGTGGATGCTGTGGCCTATAGAAATCTATATCTATCACCGATTAATAATCAAAATACAGATGTGTTGTCACCCCTGAGGATTAAGACGAAATGCCTCGTATCCAGTAGAAGTATCCCGTTCTCTACACTCACCATACGAAACATAGCAACATTGAGCTGCTATTTTACGCTGGTGTACTACTGTGAGAGCGTTGTCCTTGCCCGGTCGAACCAACCCATTCGTGCTACAACCATAGTATAATTGCAGCGTGGTTCTACCACGTGGTGCTGCGAAACTTTAATAGGACACTTGTATGTCTCTCTTTTGATCAATGGAATGCCGAACGATTACATAAAAACTGTTGGCATTTTTATTAAAACTTTTACAACACGTGAAACCACTAACAACATCTGTCAAAGTTATTTACAGAAAAAAGAGCTCTCTCTAATATAATCATAATTTTTTAAATCATTCTTACAAACTACAAAAATTTATAGAAAATCTTTGTTTCAGGTCATGAAGTATTCGATTAAACGATGAAAATGGTCACCGAAATGGATCTTATAAACATCGTTTGTCACATTTATGAAATAAGATGAAGAATAAGCAATTAATGATGAAATCAACAGAAGTGAAATTGTACGCACTCAACAATGAATGAATTAGAATTCTTACAACAAGTCACATTGTCAGCTCTAATAGAATTCAATAGCACGGATGAAGTTTACTGGATATCATCAAATGATTCCTCTAAAAATAATCATAATATAACTGAATGGAACGACGCAATATACAGTAATGTGACGATAATAATTGAGAAGGAAGCAGTTAACAATTGGTGGGCCTTGTTTGCTTTAGCTTTGGTACTCTGTACGGTAGCAGGAAATGTATTGGTATGCTTGGCTATTTACCTGGAAAGGAGGCTTCAGAATGTAACAAACTATTTTCTTATGTCACTGGCTATAACCGATTTACTGGTTGCGGTGCTTGTTATGCCTCTTGGTATTTTAACACTTGTAAAAGGTAAGTCTTTTCCCGCTTTATGTTACGAATTAACACAAGACTAATTAAAACTTTACGCACATCGTTTTAAGCGTAAATATATTTATAATTGAGCCATTAATATCTTACTGCCGTATTACTAAGAAATAAAATTCATTAAAAATCTCTCACTTTTGTGTTTTGTGTTAAAGGAATTAAATATTAATTTTGTTTTTCGTGAAGTGCAATTATTTTACTTATATCTAAAAATCGATTTTATTTTTTTTTCTTACAAAATTTAAACTAAATTATAATGAGACTACCTTCGCCACAAAATAACAGTGCATTCTCTGCTGTTTTCTAGATGGAAGGGTATATAGAGAGTTTGTATAATAAAAGTGTGAGCAGTATTTCGCTTTAAAAATTATTAATTTTAATATCTTGATTGGTATTTTGTTAGGATGAAAATGAAAATGACGTAAAATGTTTACTCGGCATCCTTAAGAACTTTTACCTTATCAATACTTTTGAGTTAAACCTTATGAATGGTATCTTTTGATCAAAAAGTATTTTTTCTAAAGATAAATCTGAACAACATAATACAGCTATAATCAATAAAATACACTCTATTTCAATCCAATCGAAATAAAAGTAGAACGAATATATAATAGAGCATGCGATATATTAAAATGTGTCCTATCATCGTCGGAACGCCGCCATCGCCGTCGTTCAATCGATAGGATACTAAAACTTTTTGTTTACTTGTCTTTTGTTACATTCTCTACATCCTCGTAGTTTCACGGTAGAAATTTCGTACAACTTCAAAAGGACGATTAAATTTTACTGAATGCCAAAGGAATAATTCATAGCATAGATGGGACGTTAGAGATATTTGCCAAGGCTTACATAAAATATACTTTATTTATTAATTTAAAAAATACCTCCGGAAAATTATATAGATTATTTTAAACAATGCGCCTTTCCCAAAACTACGGAGAGACTCTGGACATAAAACCGTTTTAGCAATGCAAATTTTGATAAAATATTTTGAACCTCTTAGTTTGAAAACGTAAATAGCTCTTTCGTAAGCAGAATTTTAATTAAGTAACTCTGATACCTTTATTGTTAGTCATTTTAGACAATATTTTAGTTGAGTTAAGTATTTTAGAAAATATTGCATGTTAAATTATACTAAAATTACTAATAATTAATGTACATTTTACTTAATTAAAAGGACTGATAACTTAAAATTTGAATTTCGATAAATATAAGGTGCAATTATTTAGAAAAACATACACTTGTGAAACCCCGAGCATAGCCCTCTCCATAGCTCGCTGAGCGACCTTGAGCGTCCTTATACGTCCAGCAGTGAAGGGCCGCGTCTCAGATCCATAAGTCATTACTGGCACCACGCACTGGTTGTACAATCTAGTTTTCAAGTTTTGAGGTATACCTGACGAGAAGATGTGTCGTAATTTCCCGAACGCTGCCCAGCCGAGATGAATCCGTCGATTGGCATCTCGGTTGAAGCCGGACTTTTCTAGTCGGACTATTTGTCCTAGGTAAACGTACTCGTCAACAACTTCGAGTATGGTGCTCCCAGCTACTACCAGCATAGGTGTGACATGGACATTAAACATGATCTTTTTTGTCCATGTTCATCCTAAGACCTATCCGATGGGAGACACTATTGATCATAGTGCTTAGGTCCTTCAGCGATTTTGCTATATGACTATATTGTCGGCAAATCGAAGGTGAGTGTACAAAATGAGCTGAGCGACATTAGAAGGGCTCTTCAGCACCTTAAAAACGGCAAGATCCCCGGCGAGGATGGAATCACAGCGGAGCTTCTGAAAGCGGGTGGAGTTAAGTACAGGTGGTACTTAAAGTCCTTCAGAATCTCTTCAATTCCGTCTTCCATGGTGGCACTACTCCGGAGGCGTGAAGCAAAAATTCAGTGGTCTTTTTCTTCAAGAAAGGCGACAACGCGCTCTTGAAGAACTACAGACCGATTTCCCTTCTGAGCCGCGTCTACGTGCTGTTTTCGAGAGTCACTACGAATCGTCTTGCACGCAGACTCGACAAATTCCAGCCTCCCAAATAAGCCGGTTTCCGTAAAGGCTTCAGTACCACAGACCACATACATAACCTGCTGCAGATTGTACAGAAAACCGGAGAGTACAATCTATGAGAAAGCCTTTGTTTCCGTCGAAATTTGGGCGGTGCTACAGTCCCTTCAGTGGTGCCAAATTAAACATATTATGTTAAGATCAATTGATGACGGGAAAATATACTTTCAATTATCATTTTCGCACCTTCACCAGTCTACTGCTAAACCTAGGTTTCCCACAAGGAATCCATAACACACGGTCCTAAGCCTACTGCATCCATCGACGTCCTGCATGTCTTGTCTTGTCAGTTCATCACTCCATCGAGTGGAGGTTGCCCAACGGTTCGCTTACTGGTACGAGGCTTCTACTCGAGAAATTTTCTTCCCATCAGTTGTTAGTTCTTCGAGCTCTGTGGCTGACCAATTGCCACTTCTGGTTACTGATCTATTGGGCTACGCCGATGAACTTTGACACAAATGCCGATATTCTCATTATGAAATTAGGAGCAAAGCCCTCTCCATAGTCTGCAGAGCGACTTTAAGCTTCATCCTACGGTTAGCAGTGAAGGACTACGTCACAGATCCATGTAATGAAATGCTTATCAATTATTGACATGATAACGGTAAAAACAGTTTCTCTTTTCTGTCATGCTCAATCTCCGGTAATACTATTGACACAAGCATGAAAACTACAACGACTTTTTATAAGTCCCTTATCAGATACTTACCTTGTTTCACAGGATCTCAAAGTAGTCTCCGTTTTTTCGGTCTGGAGGACATTATAAGTACAAAAAATCTATAAAAAATAACCATCTATCGAAAGCCATGATAATAAATGAGACGTTTGAGTCTGTTAAGGCACTGCCCCACGGCATGTTTTACTTAATTTTAGCGTAGAACTCATATTTTTGAAAATGTTTTGATTTTGATTAACGACCTGATTTCATTGCTCACAAATGAACTTGTAGAATCATTCATTTTAACAGCATTTGCCATATATAAAGGCTATGAATTAAAGATATCGTATATATTTATCACAGAAAAAATAGAGACTACAGTGAACATTTAACAAACTTGTAAAAATGGGTTGGGTCATTATTAAACTCCAATAATTTTATGTTGTAACTAAAGCAATCCGGGTATTTTCCTCTCGAAAATTTGCTTTGTTAGTCCGTTTATTAATACAGAACCGTTCGCAATAACTTGTGTAACGCATGGCTATCCCTATCCCAAGTCATAAGTTTTGTTATAAAAGTAAATAAAAAGGAAATGGGAATACCCACATATTTTAACATTTAATCATATAGAACCAAATAATTTTTGCTAGTTTTGTTTATTTATTAACTCATTCATTTGTTCATGATTTGTGCGGAATTAATACCACAGGCCAGTAGTTCTGCCAGTAAATTTTATTGTCAGTTTAAGATCATTATAGTTTAAAAGTATTACATTTTAAGACTGTCATTATAATTATCGTCCTCATTACAGTCTATTAAAGCCCACTCTGCTGAACGTAAGCCTCCACCATAGATAGCTTCATAAGGGGAATATTACCCATGGCCACAGTTGTCAGGCGGATTGGCGAGCCTTAGAGTAATTACATACATACGTATGGTGACCGAAGTTTTTAACTATATTGCGTTGTCATTAGGCAAATGCTTTTTGGCTAATTCCTCCATAATCCTTTTAGAAATTACTTAGAAATTAGTTTTTACACGGCAGTCGGACTTACTTATGATATAACTTTAAACGCCGTTATTGAAATGAAATTAATAGATAATTTTTATTATATAAAACCTAAATAACCAACCCTGTACTTGGTTTTATTATATGATTCGACTGACGGGGAAATTTTTGCGAAGAAGAAGACGTAATATAAGTAGATATTCTGTATTTTTCTAAGACGCAGTATAATAAAAAACAAAAATAGCATAATGAGTTTAATATACTAGAAATGCCATTGGAAAAATTGGCGTCAAAATTTCGTTCTTCAAATTAGATAAATAATTTTTTCCGTTTCGTTAGTCTTATTCATTCTTGTTTTGATATCAAAAATGCTATCTAAATTATTTTATAAAAATGAAATCTTTCTTTAGTTACTTCTTTACAAAAAAGTACTTCATTTTTTTAATACTTTTCTTCGTCATTCATTCTTTATTGTCTGTCAATAGTCCACTGCTAAATATAGGGCTTTCCCATAAATTGCTATAAATGTCTGTCGTAGTTACCACTTTTGGCACCCGCTGGTTTTTTTATTTGCAATCTTAAAAGGAAATTCCTCCTGTCCATCTCCTGTTTCAGTTCCCATCGTCAGCTCTTACGACACCCACATGATAGTAGTGGATTATCTTACTCCTCGACTAGATGGCAGTTATTTTTTATTTTTTTGTTTATTCGCATCATCATAATATTATGCTAGGTCACAAAAATATGTGACAACGGAATTTAGAGTCCATTAGAAGATAAGCGGCTACTGCAGCTATAATTTCAAAGAAAGAAGGGTTACTAGAGATAGATATAATGCCTCACAGTTAGTAATTGTATTGGATTTCTATACCTTTCATACCGGTCAAATTGTGGTCCGGTCTGAAGCGTATTTATTACGTATATTGTACACGTAAATAAGTTAAAAAAATGTTTACCGGGTATTGCTTGGGAAAAATATACTCAAAAATATTTTTAAATATTTTTAAATAAGATAAATATTTACATATAATATGTAATAATTAATGCATTCATAAAACAATATTAGCAATACGGTGGTTGAGTATGCCGCAGTTATTATATTAGTATTTAGTAGTATAGATGTAGCACGAATAAGTGGGTTCGAGGAAGGATCACGTTCTCACAGACTACCAGCGTAAAATAATATATATATATATATATATATATATATATATATATATATATATATATATATATATATATTAGCGTAGAGAACTGGAGACCCTTTTTGCTTGAAACGAGGCATTTGATCTTAGTCCTCACGGGTAACGACGCATCTGTATTTTGGTTTCGACATCTACACTATACTTAATTCCGAGTGGCCCATGCCACAGCTAGGCCACATGGTAAGCGCTAGCTAGCTAACACTTACCATAAAAATCAAACAACCTATAACATGTGATTCTAGAACCGAAATTACAAGCTAAAAGTCTGATATGATATAATGTAACTAGTACCTTTAATTGATTTTAATAGTCCATAATATAAGTATGATTCTTTTGTAGTAATGTGTCTAAATTACGTTAAAAATTCATTATATCATTATACAGGTGGGGCAAGTTAATGGCTAATGTAAGGGATTTTAGTGCCTCTTAAAAGTGGAAGTTATATTGAGGGTGCGTTAGCACAACATGGGCGTGAAAAATGCCATGTTTTCGTTAGTGTCCAATTTCAATTTTGCCGAATTTCTGTCATGAATTCATATAAAATATTTCATGTTCAATAACATTTATAAAATCTTAGTTGTAAAGGTTACATTGTATTTCGTGATAATACTAAAAGTTATGTCGTAAAAATTAAAGTTTAAAAATGTCCCAATGCCTTCATTACATGTTCTTCCCAGGACGGAGGTTTTTCTGAACCATTTGTAGAATAATAACCGACTTTTAATGAGTATTTTTGTAAACTATATTAAAAATATTTTTTTATTCTATTGTATTATATTTCTAAAATGTTTTCTACTGAACTTAATTATAGATTGAAACCGTTATTATACTTGGATAAATTGATTCTTTTCGCACAAAATATGATAATTAATTGAATAATTTCCATAGTAAAACTAAGAATATTTATAACGTCAACGAGTGAGGTGCTATTAATTTTCATGCTATATTTATAATGTCAATCAACGTTGACATTATAAATATAGCATGAAAATTAATAGCACCGTATATTAAAGTAATATCAAATAATTTTAAATTTTAAGGCCTACTAAAAAAGGAATTTCATCTTTTTAAAATAAAGCTAGTTTTTCTTTTTATGGGTCGCAAAACATTACAACGTGTAAGTATTGGTTCAGATATATGTGCATTTATATATTTTTTGGTAGCTCAGATGGTTAACGCTCGCTGTAAATACAACAGAACGCTGGTAACCCGGGTGCGATCCCCGCCGGCACCAATGAAATTGTTAATTGCAATTTTAAGTGCTGATTTACCACGTGCTCAGCGGCGACGGAAAACACCGTGAGGAAACCTGCATGTCGGAGAAAGAAAGAAAAAAATATTTCGAAGACATGTGAAGTTCGCCAACACGCATTGGGGCAGCGTGGCGGACACTTCCTTGCCCTAAACCCCTCTTAGCAATGAGGGGAGGCCTGTGCCCAGCAGTGGGACGTATATAGGCTGTAAATTTACTTTACTTTATATATTTTTTGTTATTCTTACTATACTCTAATCCTCTAAGTGTTAGAACTTCCCTAAGGCTGACTGGTGTAGAATGCTTCTAGCATTAATGCTTGTCCTAATCTGTTATTGTAAGGTTTCATAGAAATTAAATTAATAAGTAATAATAATAATATGCTCTAGACCGAATTTAAGTCATGGCGACCAGTTTCAACGGAATCTAGTAATTCGCGCAGGACATGATTATAGTGCAAGAGTGTTTGCGTAGGCCGTCCGCTAAAACTAGCTACGGATATGAGTAATCTACGGTTGTCACCCTATGTAATCAAAATAAATGCAATTCTGTTGATGGTTCTATTCAGAATAAGTATATTTTCTTTTACACTTTCACCCTTAACAATTTTTTAAAATTAATGTTGCGTCGATGGAGGAACACACTGTGATGGGAGAATACATTTTATAGACACTATGTTACACGATTTTTAATTTTGTAACATGTTCCTTGTCTTGAAAAAAGTTCTCGCGATACATACCAAATATTTTTGAAAAACCTATTCGACGATGCCGTAAAGCCATTTATTATTAATGGTATATAAAAAAATAAACATTTCTATAAGAAGTTCCTTCATTTTGGCTCCAACTTTCCTAACACATCTCTTGGATAAACCGACTTTCAAGTGGTAATGGTTAAAATTCTCTAGGATATCAACTTCGCAAATATGTAGACATATCACGCATTAAAAACAACCATCTTCAGTGTAATTTTTATGCATTTTCCAAATCGTACATAGTGTTACGAGCTTGAGGTTCGTGACATTTAAAAATTGCCAATAGAATTACCTAAATTAACACTTTAATTTACTTTATACAAATTAAAGTTAAAAACACTAATAATTAAACACACTAATTCACTTAACTCCGCTCCGAAGCTTCGCTTGTGTCGCTGAGTTCAACTCTCTCTCGATCGCATCTTGCAGCGCCTATTTATATAATTAGCAAAGAAGCGTCCCGAACATTCAGGTAAATGCGCGCCAGGCAACGAGTATTCGAGTGTAGATTTTCCAGAAACTTAGTTCTCCGGGTGGCGCTGTCGGTCGAAAGATTTGTGATGTCATTTACTGCAAAGCTCCCCTCGCTCTCGTTCCTGACACAAGATGGCGCTAGTGCGCTGATTTGAGCACGGCGTAACACTGCCCCCTCCTAAGACATGCTCGTCCCGAGCATTATCGGCCCCATAGTAACGCGCCAAGCGATCCACATGGACAATCTTAGGAGTCCCTCTTGCGCCTTTCTGTAACGGCTCCGCCATGTCAAGGGCTGTCCTATCCCGTGGTGCACTAACATTGTACAATTTCGGTGCTCCTCTACTACGTGTCTGAGGTCCCCGCACGGCCGCACAACTTGTACATATACGACACTAATCCTCGACATCGTCACGATAATGGACCCAGTAAAACTGTTTTCGAACCTTCAGTAGAGTTCGTTTAACTTCCAGATGGACTCTTGAACGACCATTATGGCACAGCTGTAGAACATTCGGCACTTTAGCTTTAGGGACAACCATTTGCAAACGACAGCTGTCTCTTCGACCATCGTCCCATTTACGGCACAGGACCCCATCCTGAATCAGCAAGCTGTCCCATTGGGCCCAATAGCTTTTCGTGGTTGAACTCATCGCTGCGACGTCCCTCCACTTAGGATTGGTAGCACGGGCCTTCATCCTTCCCAGAATCGGCTTGATGTCCGGATCTTCCTGCTGTGCATGTCGTAGGCTGTCCTTCCACCCATTGCTGAGGTGGTCTGTCCTGAGCATCCTCACGGATACCACTTCCTTACTCTCTGGCCTACTACAATGGTTGCAATCTTCAGGACAAGGTCTTCTTGACAATGCATCTGCGTTGCCTTGAGATTTCCTGCTGCAGTGTCTGATAGTAAAGTCGTATTCCTGCTGCTGCTGGGCGGTGCTGTTAGCCGCACTTCCTTTCTGAGACCGTTCGCCTTCCCTTCCTAGGGTGTGCTTGGGGCAGCTGGACCGAAGATGGCCCCTTTCCTCACAGCCATAGCACCTAGGGCTGTATCTTTTATTGTGGTCGCGAACCGTAACTGCTGTAACCTCCCCAGCGTGATGAGAACGATGATCCTGTCGCCGCCAGGCAGTGCCGTTAGCTGCACTACCCTCCTGATATCGTTCACCTTCCCTTTCTAGGGTTCGTTTAGGGCAGCTGGATCGAAGATGGCCCTTTTCCCCACAGCCATAGCACCTAGGGCTGTATCCTTTGTTGCGGTCGCGAACTGTAGCTGCTGCAACCTCCCTGACGCGATGGGAACGATGATCCTGCCGCACGGCTTCTACCTCCAGTGCATAGGCCAAGGCGTCCTTAAGCGTCTCGTGGTGCCCGAGCCTCACAGCAGCTCTGACTTCCAGGTCGCGGATGCCGTCGATGAATGTCTGCACCAGGTTCCCTTCAATGAGCGCAGGTACAGACCGGTATGCTTTTCGCACCAGCTTCTTCACTTCTAGAGCCCACTGCTGCAGGTTTTCGTTGATGCGCTGCACACGATCGTTAAGCTGCGCACGAAAGACGTGTTCCAGGTGCCTGGTCGCGCAGGCCTAGTGTGAGAGCAGTCATGGCCTGATTTTTATTCCAGCCGTTCGCCTTCATAACAGCTTCGAACTGGATTTTGTAGGCTGACCAGGAAGAAGTCCCGTCGAACGGTGGCACCTTGAACCCACGTAGCGAAGGTGCTGAAGCTACTACGGGAGCTGTAGTTCCATCCCCAAGTTTGAGTTGGTTCAGCGTTTTCTTCACGTCAGCCATCACGTTGTCAACCCGATTGTTCACATGGTTGATTCGGGTTTCATGTTCTTCGATTCGGGTTTCAGCTTCCGACAGACGGTTGTCGTGTTGAGCAACCCTATCCTTCACCTGCCTTATCTCTTTCCCAAAGGTAGCGTGAAGGTCCTTCATGAGGAGCATCTGTTCTTCCGACCGACGAGCATGTTCCGCCTGCTGACGGGCCTGTTCCTCCTGTCCGCTCTGCAGCTGCTCTTTCAACTGATGGACCTGTTCCGCCTGCTGGCGAGCCTGCTCCTCCTGTCGGCGAGCCTGCTCCTCCTGTCGGCGAGCCTGCTCCTGCAGCATCACCATCAGGGCGCCTAAATCAGGTGCTGCAGATGCAGGAGCTACGGACGGACCGGCATCCGTTGCCGGCCGCTGGCCCTCCGACGTCTGCGGCGTTGCACCACCAAATCTTCGTTGGTCCGTCTCCTGCTGGCGTTGACTTCGGGTACGGACACCCTCCGTTTCCTCCTTAGGTAAAATCGGCATTATTTTATCCCACTTCTGACACCAATTGTTACGAGCTTGAGGTTCGTGACAATTAAAAATTGCCGATAGAATTACCTAAATTAACACTTTAATTTACTTTATACATATTAAAGTTAAAAACACTAATAATTAAACACACTAATTCACTTAATTCCGCTCCGAAGCTTCGCTTGTGTCGCTGAGTTCAACTCTCTCTCGATCGCATCTTGCAGCGCCTATTTATATAATTAGCAAAGAAGCGTCCCGAACATTCAGGTAAATGCGCGCCAGGCAACGAGTATTCGAGTGTAGATTTTCCAGAAACTTAGTTCTCCGGGTGGCGCTGTCGGTCGAAAGATTTGTGATGTCATTTACTGCAAAGCTCCCCTCGCTCTCGTTCCTGACACTAGATGGCGCTAGTGCGCTGATTTGAGCGCGGCGTAACAATAGATTATTATATAGATATAGTAAAACCAGGGTGTTAGTAACGTTAAACAAATATAACAGCGAGGTTTAAAGTGGTTATTCCATACAGCTATGGATAGGGTATATATATATATATATATATATATATATATATATATATATATATATATATATATATATATATATATAATATGCATACAGTATGGTCAAGGTTTCTCTACTTGATTAACTTAGAAATGAGGATATCTGCAGTAGAATCAGAGTAACTGACATAGCCCAAGGGATTAGTAAGCTGAAGTGGCAATGGGCCATATAGCTCAAATAACCAACAACCGATATGTTAAGGTTCTCGAGTGTCAGCATCGTACCGGTAGGAAAAGTGTCAGCGGCTCCCCACTAGATGGAGAGAGATAGACCTGGTTAGACATGCAGGAAGTCGTAGGATATAGGTGGCTCAGGAATGTACTATGTAGCGTTCATTGGAGGCCTATGTTCAGCAGTTGTTTTTTTGAAGAGCTGTAATGATTATGATGATTTGATAGTTAAAGCCCTTGTACAAGGATATCCAAATATTTACAGGTGTTTCTTGAGGTTCTGCGAATGAAGTCGCGGTTAAAAGCGACTGATATACGAGAAATGTAAAGTAATTTATCTAAGTAGAGTCTACTATTAACTTTTATCGCCCAAGTAATTGTATGTATTCGGGTCATTAGGCTATCGTGTTAAAAATTCTATAGTTATAATATTATGTATCGAAATCAGATCAAAAATAATATTTAGCTAACTGTTATTATTTCTAAATAATAATACTTAGTGTGTACTAACTGCATTTTTGTTTTTTAGGTTATTTTCCTTTCCCAGCTGTGTATTGTTTAACCTGGGTGTGTCTTGACGTACTTCTTTGCACGGCGTCTATAATGCATTTATGTACCATCAGCGTTGACAGGTTAGTAAAATAAAATTCACTATAGTAACCAATTCAATGGAATTTTTAGACGACTTTAAAAAAGGTAATAGGTAATTCGACTGTATATTCTTAATATTGTATTTATTTTATTTATGTTTCTTATAGCCGCAACGGCCAGTATAGTATTAAATACAGTATCAATAACTTAATCTTGCAGGGCACCACCTTCTCAACTTCTTTTATAACTATGCAGTATTCCATTTTTATTCTACAGTCAGGGGGTTTTCATGCTGGTCTACCTTTCCGGTGATCCTGTTATGGGATACGGGACCCCGGCTCCCCGAGCTACTGTTATTCTCATACCTTTCCTGCCGAGATAACAGTATCCTTACACCTACGCTCCTACCCCCAACCTTCTTTTTCCTTTTCCCAAAATGGTAGCTTCCTCTACCAACAATAGCATACCCAAAGAGGGTTGGTGTCAGGCAGGCGGCCGACTGTAAAACTTTTGCCAAATCCCATGCAGTAAACTTATGAATATTACGAGTTGTGGGATATATGACAGGGCTAGGGCGTACCCCGCAGGCGACGCGCAGGGGCAGCACCCGGCTCCTGTGGGAAGTGGGCAAGGGTTGAAGCACCTTACGGAGCGGGTGCGACGTAAGAGGCGAGCCCGTAGAGAGAAGAATGTCAGAGTGAGGTTTGCAAGCTGGAATATAGGTACGATGACTGGAAGAGGAAGAGAGTTAGCAGATGTTTTGAAACGACGAAGAGTGAATGTTGCCTGTTTGCAGGAAACAAAATGGAAGGGCAATAAAGCAAGACAAATTGGGGAAGGATACAAGTTTTATTACTGTGGAAGTGACGGGAAGCGAAATGGAGTAGGAGTTGTGTTAGATAGTGGAATGAAAGAATGAGTGACAGATGTGAAAAGAGTAAATGACAGAATGATAGTTGTTAAATTAATGATTGAAAACAAAGTAGTGAATGTTATAAGTGTGTATGCTCCGCAAACAGGCTGTGAAGAGAGTGTGAAAGAGAAGTTTTGGGAGGAATTTGATTGTATGATGATGGGAATACCTGAGAGTGAGGATGTTTATATGGGAGGAGATTTTAATGGACATGTAGGGAGAGTGAATGACGGGTATGAAAGAGTACACGGTGGATGGGGGTACGGAGTGCGCAACCGTGAGGAGGAAGTTCTTCTGCAAGCAGCATGTGCTTTCAACCTGGCTGTAGTAAACACGTGGTTCCAAAAACGAGATCAGCATCTTGTTACTTATAAAAGTGGCCACCACGCGACACAGATCGACTATCTTCTGTTAAGACGGAACCAAATCAAGAGTGTAAAAAACTGCAAAGTGCTTCCAGGTGAAGAGTTAGTATCCCAGCACCGAATTCTGCTGGCTGACATCTGCTTAACTGTTCGCCTCAACAAACATAAGGATCGTCCCCCACCCAAAATAAAGTGGCATTTGTTGCATAAGGAGGAGTATGCAAGTGAATTTAGAGAGCTAGTTGTAAACAAGATGATAGAGATGGGTGATATAGAAGGAATGAGTGTGAATGAGTGCTGGAAGGAAATGGCTGATTGTATCCGAAGTGTGGCAAGGAAGGTGTTAGGAGAAACAAAAGGGAAGCGTATGATAGATAAGGATGGGTGGTGGTGGAGTGAAAGTATTAGAGAAGTTTTGAGAGAAAAGAAAAATGCCTTTAAAGAATGGCAGAGCGTAGAAGACCAGAATGAATCCATAAAAGAAAGTAAGAGAGGGGCGTATAAAGAATGTAAGAAGAGAACGAAGAAGGAAGTTGCTATTTGTAGGGCAGAGGCGCAAGATAAATTATATCGGTCCCTTGAAAGCCCCGAAGGTCAAAAACGACTTTTTCAAATTGCAAGAGCGAGAGAAAGGAATGGAAGAGATGTTTCACATGTGAAATGTATAAAAGATGATTCTAGAAGGATTTTGACTGACGATGAAAGTATAAAGAAGCGATGGAAGGAGTATTTTGAGAAATTGATGAATGAGGAGAATGAATGGAATGGTATGCTTGAAAACCCACCAGTGAATATGGGCTTAGTGAGAGAAATTAGTGTGGAAGAAGTAAAAATGGCTGTTAGGAATATGAAGAATGGGAAGGCAGTCGGCCCAGATGGAATACCAGTAGAAGTGTGGAAGTTGCTGAGTGCGGATGGATGGAAGTGGTTGAGTTTATTTTTCGGTAAATTGTTGCAGGAAGAACAAATACCTGAGTAATGGTGCAGTAGTATACTGGTCCCCATTTTTAAAAACAAAGGAGACGTTCAAAACTGCAGCAGTTACCGGGGAATAAAACTCATGTCACATACGATGAAAGTCTGGGAAAGAATAATAGAGAGAAGAATGAGAGAAGAGTGTGAGATAACACAAAACCAGTTCGGACTCATGCCCGGTCGAGGTACGACAAATGCCATTTTCGCATTACGCCAATTGTGCGAAAAGTACAAGCGCGTGCATAAAAATCTGCACATGGTTTTTGTCGACCTTGAAAAGGCGTACGATCGGGTTCCCCGTGAGGTTTTGTGGTGGGCGTTAAAGATGAAAGGTATACCTGGGAAGTATGTGAGGTTAGTCCGTGCTATGTACAGAGCATCCCGTACATGTGTACGATCTGCCGCGGGAACTACGGGCAGTATCGATGTGGCGGTAGGGCTGCACCAAGGGTCGGCATTGAGCCCTTACCTCTTCCTACTGATTATGGACGCTTTGACGTCGGACCTGCAGGATGAGGCACCCTGGTGCATGCTCTTTGCCGATGACATCGTGCTTGTCGGGGAAGAAGGCATCGAGGTACAGAGCAGACTGACGGGGTGGCAACAGAGGCTGGAAAGTGTTGGCTTGAAGATCAGCAGTTCCAAAACCGAATATCTGTGCTGTGATTTCGGCGGTCTTTCCAGTCCTGTACCCATGTCGTTGGATGACGCTATACTGCCTACCTGCTCAGATTTCAAGTACCTCGGTTCCCTCATTCAAGGCGACGGCGGAATAGATAGAGCTGTGCAGCATAGGATTAACGCAGGGTGGATGAAATGGCGACAGGTCACAGCCACAACGTGCGATCCCCGAATGCCAATAAGGCTGAAGGGGAAAATTTACAAATCGATCATCCGACCTGTCGTCATGTATGGAAGTGAATGCTGGGCCGTCAAGAAGAAGGATGAAAATAGACTGCATGCGAATGAAATGAGAATGTTACGATGGATGTGTGGTGTGACAAGGATGGATAAGATAAGGAATGAGTATATAAGAGGAAGCCTGAAAGTAGCGCCAGTGGTAGAAAAGGTGAGAGGAAGCAGATTGGCATGGTTTGGGCATGTGATGCGGAGAAATGAAAGTCATGTCACAAAACGAGTGTTGAATATGAATGTGGAGGGACACACGGGCAAAGGAAGGCCGAATAAAAGATGGATCGATTGTGTGAAGAGTGATATGAGAATGAAAGGAGTAAGTATGGAAATGGCGGCTGATAGAGAGGAATGGAACAAGAAGGTTTACTGCGCCGACCCCAGATAATGGGAAATGGTTTAGAGAATGATGAATGATGATTCCATTTTTATTCTGTTTCTGGTTAAAGAATAAGAGTTTTTATGGCTCCTACGCACCTTATATCTTTATAATTCTTGTTATCTAGAAGCTTCAGCTGTTTATGGGCTGCATACATATATAGAATAAAAGTTCGTTCGTAACCGTATCAATGGAACGCATTATTGTATTTATACTAAAATATCTATGAAATTATCGCATAGCGCACCTTTATATTTTATAGCAGTTGCTATAAATAACCAATTAAAGCAGTAATAATGCTACTTTTGTACTAATGATTTACCTACGGTATTTGGTTTTGTATCATTATTTTATTTTATATCTATAAAATACAAATAAATAAAATGAAAGTGTCCATTTGTAATGTCAAGGTAACAACTTTTTACTAAGGGTCATTCACACCGAAACGTGACGCGACGCCACACGGTGCTCTTTATAAGACAATAATACCAAATATAACTTTATTTACTACACTAAAAGATACACATTTTATTGAGATTATTGAGATAATTCGAAAATGCCCGGGGCCGCGTAAAAAAGGTGACCTCTCAGACCCCTCCAACTACCGGCCTATCGCCGTCATCTCCTTGTTCTCACAAGCAATGGAGTCTACTGTAAACTGGCAGCTCATGAGGTACCTTGAGGACCATTAGCTAATAAGTGATCGCCAATACGGTTTTCGCCGTGGTCGATCAGCTGGTGATCTTCTGGTCTACCGAACTCACAGATGAGCGGAAACAGTAGAGTGCCTCCCGCATTGGCCATTAGTTTGGACATTCCGAAGGTCTTCGATCGGGTTTAGCACAAAGCGCTTCTTTCCACGCTCCTTTCCTATGGGCTTCTCGAGAATTTCTGCAATTGCATCACCAGTTTTCTTACAGATCGGAGTATCAAGGTCCTGGTAGATGGTGCAAGCTCCGATTACAAGCCTATTAATGCTGGTGTTCCACAAGGCTGCGTGCTATTGTCAACGCTATGTCTTCTGCATATCAATGATATGTTGCGAACCCGTAACATTCATTGCTATGCAGATGACAACACTGGTGATGCTCCGTACATGGGGCGAGCCAATATTTCTCGGGAAACGTCTCCGAGTACCAGGAAAAACTTGTGTCTGAAGACGAGTCTTTGCTGAACGGAGTCTCGGATTGAGAGCGACTAAATCTAGTCCAGTTCAACCCTCAGAGGACACAAGTTTGCGCGCTAACCGCTAAAAAGAACTTCTTTGACGTATCTCCTCAGTTTCAAGGCACTCCCCTTGTTGCCTCAACCAGTATCGTAATCCTCGGCGTCGACATATCGAGTGACGTGCAGTTTTGTGGTCAATTGGAAGAGAAGGCCAAATTGGCCTCTAAAAAGCTTGGCGTGCTCAGCAGAGCGGGACAGGATTTCATACCGGCACACCACCTGCAATTATACAAGGCGCAGGTTCGGCCGCACATGGAATACTGTGTCCATCTCTGGGCGGGAGCCCCCTAGTATCAGCTCCTTCCACTTGACTGCATCCAGCGCGCAGCGGCTTGAATCGTCAATGACCGAGTGCCTTTTCACTTGCGCTGCAAAGAGATGTTGCATCTCTTTGCATTTTTTTTCGCATATACCACGAGGAGTGCTCTGAGGAATTGTTCAGATTAATCCCAGCTGTCAAATTTCGTGAACGCACTACGCGGCAAACGTCTCGATACCATCCATACCATCTGGATGCTTTGCGGTCCACCACTGTAAGTTTCACAAGGAGTTTTCTTCCGCGTACGACCTCTCTGTGGAGTATTTTACCACCGGCGATTTCGCCGGACCGATACGACCTGGGATCTTCAAGAAAAGAGCTTACTCCTTTTTAAAGGGCCGGCAACGCATCTGCAATTCCCCTGGTGTTGCGGTTGATCATAGGCGACGGTAGTTACTTAACATCAGGTGAGCTGCATACTTGTTTGCCCCCTTTTCTATAAAAAAAAACCATATTAAATGGATGAGACATTCTACTCATTCATTTAATATGTATTGCTAAACAAACGTATATATTCACACACAGTCATTTGTATGTACTAATTATATAGGTATTTAAATATATATATATATATATATATATATATATATATATATATATATATATATATATATATATATATATATATATATATATATATATATATATATATATCTATGTCCTACTAATATTATAAGCGCGAAAGTTTGTAAGTATGGATGGATGGATGGATGGATGTTTGTTACTCTTTCACGTAAAAACTACTGAACGGATTTAGATGAAATGTTAGAGTAACGTAGTTCATATATCAGTAAAATACATAGGCTACAATTTATAAAGATTTTATTTTTGTTTGGCCATAATATAACAATAAGTATCAAGTAAGTCGGAAAAATTTCTGCCCTCTGGATTTACACGAAGATAATATACCGTGGGATTGTTTAAGTAGTTCGAAATAAAAGTCCGCGACAGCATATATCTACCTTTTATGTGGAAGCCATCATATCTAAAATAGAGAGCCATAAATACAATTAAATTTGATACTTTTTTACAATGCACCTTTTAGAGTATTTATCGAATTATTATCAAAATTGATGCATTTTTCGATTTCAATATTTAATGTAGATGAACTTTGTCTTTTACTTAAAGTAATTTGGACGGATAGTTTAAAAGTTATCACGATAAGATTGACATGAATGGAGCACCAGCGCAAAGTGGGGGTGGAGGGGCGGTCCAAGCAAAGACGCGCAATCGCCGAGTGCGCGATTCGAACGCGGGCACTACGCCATAGAGTAGAGTAATATATACAGAAATAGAGAGCCATCTCCTAGGATTTTTTGTCACCCAATATGCGTAGTGTCGCCGTCTGGTATCATATCCCTTGAACTAATCTCAATATCATGTTGACTATAGATGTATGTAGTTATGTACATACAGCTATCTATACTATAGGCTGTTATATTTATATTTTAAGGGATTAGGTAACAAGAACACAACAAGAAACAAAAGGCTAATCCCAACTCAACAACATATATTCAACATATATTAACAAGATATTCTATAAATTGTGTAAATTAATGTAAATTGTCCAAAATATGACGATAAGTGTCAAGTAAGTAGGAAAAAATCTACCAACTGCGAGCTATTCTGGCGTGTGCTGCCACCTGCCAAAACCGCTATAGTTACACATATGGCATCGCGCCGCTGGCGGAGAAGGGCAAACGGTGCTGGGGCGGGGCAGGCGGTCCGACGCACGGGAGATGAGGTGGGGTCTATTGGACCAAAAAATTATTTATGTGATAATTATAATGTGTTGTATTGTAATGTTAGTTCTTTTCTACGCCACGCTAATATAAGCTACTCGTAATACTAATCCTGCGCAGACGAAGTTGCGGGAATCGGCTAGTACATATATGTATATGTATGGATAGGTCATAAATGTATAGTTTATTTATTAGTAGTACGTATATATTATGTTGTTAATTATAATTTGTTTTGTGTTCTTTTATTCTATATGGCCACATCTACGTCAAATTCTCACCACTCCATGGATTGACTGATAGAGAATGCCTCAAGGCATTAAGTCTCACCTTTGTATTCTTTTGTTTTAAGGATGCAATGAAGAATAAATAAATAAATAAATAAAATTTTTAGTTCAATTTATACTCTTATTTCTATTTGTAATAAAATTCCTGAATTTTTCGCTTTTCGTCATATAATGTACATAGACTAGGTTTGAAATGGATCGTATCCTTTGACCAACTTACAAAAAAAGTAAAGCTATAGATGCGAATTCACCTTCAAGGTCTAGGATGAATTAAGTGAATCACAGCAGTTGCTGGATCACTGCTTGGTGTCATAAATTCGCGAAGGGGTGGTTGTTAGTTGGAAGGTCCATCACACTACCGAGCAAAATATATTGTAAAATATGTTTGATGAAGAATGAGAGCCGATGCAACATACCTGCTTATTTTACAGAAGCCCTGTGTTTGAAGGAATGTTCACTTTCCGATACCAAATATTTAAAAAGTTTTAAGTGTCAATTATTGTTTTTAGATACCTTTCACTTCGATACCCGATGCGATTTGGAAGAAACAAGACAAGAAAGAGAGTAACAGTCAAGATAGTATTTGTATGGATACTGTCGACCGCAATGAGTCTTCCTTTGAGCCTCATGTATTCCAAGGTATATAAATCTAGCTTCAAATTAGAATAAAGTAGTATATAAACTCAAATGTCATTTTATTACAATTCTGTTTCAAATCTTTAACTGTCTTGTTGTTGTTTTTTTTAATAACTAATGGCTCAATTAAATGGCTAAAGGGATTTAATACACGTCTTTATAACATTTAGAGAATAGCATAGAAAGAAAAACGGATTATCGATCTAAAACCGAAACGCATAAAACGTCGCCGTCGTACGTTTTTAAATTAATTGCTACAAAGGTCATTTTACATCGCGGGTTTATAGAATGGTCTGAATGTAACAGTTGTTGCAAAATTTGCCATTTGCTATCGAATTCCATACTTTACATTTTTGTACAAAAATTTTATATGGCACATTATCCTTAAAACAGACTTTAGCCTTATCGCAAGACTAATTATATACTATCTTATGTAATAGACATAAGTTTGAATTTTTAAAAATTTCAAATCTTTTTTTTAAATACAATAAGGGTGACAAACGAGCACAAGTTCACCTGATGGTAATTAATTGCTGCGACACATAAACATCTACGTCTATATTCGATTACGAATCAATATGCTGATGCGTTGTCACCAGTGAAGACTAAGATGGAATGCCTCATTTCCAGTAAACGGGGCCTCTGGTTCTTGAATTTCGCTATACGAAACACAGTAGCGTTAAGCTGCTATTTTAGGCTGGTATTTTGTGGGAGCGTGGTCCTGCCCCAGTCGAGCTGACCCATTCGTGCTACAAAAACTACAAATATAGCTGCAGCATCTACCAGGCTCTACCGCGCATAAAAATTGAAATCAGTTTAAAAAAAATAATTTTATGCTCTTTTCACTACTTTTCATTATCTTTTATTATTATTATTTATATTCTTTACAGAATGAAGAGTCAGTGCTCATTGGAGGCTCTTGTCAGATACCAGATCCGCTGTACAAGGCGATCGGATCGGTCATCTCTTTCTACATACCCCTAGGAGTAATGTTGCTTACGTATGCGTTAACGGTACAATTGTTAGCCCAACAGAGGAAAGGTCTTGGACCAGGATGGGCGACAGGGTGGCTTGGTGCGCCTCCAATCGGTATTACATAATATAGGACCATTAGTAACACTTTCATAAATTATAATACACTTTTAACAATATATTTTGATTTCTATCTACGAAGGATGATCCAAATTTACTGATAATAGGGTATTTGTCACAAGGGATGTTAGAAAAAACTCCACTAAAAGTATATAAACTAGTATATGTGTAAAACACTGGTAAAAACACTGTGGGACTCTGCTCCTCAATTTTCCACAGTTGCATGCTAGATATTGTGTTTGTAGACCAAAGAGTGACATTTGTCGGAGGTCACAAGAATTTCTTGAGGCAGCATCCAAAGAATCCTTTTCAACCTTACTACATCTTAAGAAGATTTTCGCCCATTGCGTGTCGAAAATATTTACCGAGGAGCAAAATAATAGGCGAGTAGACGTTTTAAGTATAAAACATTAGACCAACTAGGAAAAATATTTATCTCTTACTGCTTACGTGTGAACAAACAGCAGTTGATGAATGGGAAAAGGCTTTGTAGTTTTAAGCTCGGCGGAAAAGGTTTTGATGATAGTTATTTGAAACGCTGATTAAATATTAGAAAGGGAGCTATTATTACGAGCTACTACTACGCAGACCAAACAAAGAGATACGCATTTCAAGTTTATTTTTAACTTCCCGCTAAGAAAGTTGAAAATTTTCAAAAATCGGGAAATTATTGTTTTTACCCCGTTTTTCCAAAATTAAGTTTTCGTCAAATCTTGAATTTTTGAGGTCACGGGAAGCCATCCTGACAATTTTTCGGTGGTGGCTGTATGTATGAGTATGGGTATATGTAAACCTCTGTGTGTATGTTTTATCAAACTTAGATTTTCTACGAATTTTAACTAATTCGGACCGGTAGATTTAGAGAAATCTAAAAAAAAAACAATTTGAAAACTGCTTTTTTGGAATAACTTTTTAACGGCTTCACCGATCAATTCCAAAAACTAATCAGCGTTTAATCTTGACAAACCACGTCGATCTCTGCCGGTTCGGTCAAAATCGGTTGATTCGTTCTTGAGACATCGTTAACAAAAAATTGAAAAATATTGATTTTTTTAAATTACTCCGATATTTCATATTCAATGTTATAAGATGGCCTGCAGAGTCAAGCATGTTCTATTTTGTTAAGTAAATATTAGTGTATGTTTATTTATTATTATATTTAAGATCAAATGAAATACTATATATGCTATATATATGATATACTATATTATTGAAAGTGAAGTAAAATTCACTCAACTTTCAAATGTCATTCAACTTAGGTGACAACTAGTGTCATTAAAATATATAAAAAAACATCTTCAGAACAATCATTTCCAAAACATCGTTTAAAAAATCAATCTTTAAATGCCATAATATACTTAAGTTATTATAAACCAAAATATACTAAAACAAATGACATTTAAATTGTTTTGAAATAATTAGCATGACCAAAATTATACGTGTGACTTCCATTTTAAAGTGAGTCTATATATCTTTTATTAAGGGATCTCATCGAAGACTAACGATCTTAGAAGCTGTAATTTAGCATTATTGATTTTGAAACAAAATGTTAAGAATATGTCCATGTAAAATCGTAAACAAGTAGTAAAATTTAAAAATTTCTACAAACGACTTTAATATAAATAAAATGAGAACAACATCAATATAATCGAATTCAATTAAATACACATTATTAAAGACAACACAAAAACTACTGGTCAGATCTTGATCTAATTAAAATCCGACCATACGAGAATCATTAGCTTTCAAATAAAGACAGAATAATCAAAATTAATTCACCAAGAAAAATGTTTTGAGGTAACACACATTACAAAAAACACAGTCGAAATGCAGCTGTTGCGTACAGCAACTAAAAAAAGACGGGGTAAACTGCGAGACTGTTGAGCCAAAAATCCTGATTCATCGCTTCTTTGCATCATGACATCCATGAAACTGAGAGCTGAAGCTGATGCTTACATCTGAGAAACAGTCTTCAAAAAATTATTTTGGAACTGCTTAAAGACCCGCCCTCTTATATGCATCTAGCCTATAGCAACATATCTATTATAGCACTGATTTCTTCTTTTTACATCAGCCCAAGAAAGCCTTTTATGTTCCGTGACAAGTTATTTGAATTTGAAATAATTTGAAAAATATAAATATTTTTCAATGTTATTTACATGGGATAGACGAGAATGACTTGTTTTAGATACAGAAAGATGAATTCAATAAAACACATCAAATATTGTACTATTACTCGTTATTATTACTTTTGGATCACTCCTTGTATAATTAAATAAAAAGATACTGAGTTATAAATATTTATAACAATATCCAAATGATTATACGTAATTTTATAAATTATTAGATCGACGATGCACATGGAGAAGATTTCTTGGTCCACGAGGTGGAACGCCGCAACATTCAGCTGCTTCAACAGAAACAGAGTTACCTCCTATAGATACAAGAGACCTATGGCTTCAAGATACCAGGTATATTTATGTGATATTTTTTTGTTATCCCTTGACAACTTTTTGTATATTTCGAGTTGCCTATTATAGTAGACAAAATCTGCTATGTAAAATTGTAAGAGACAATGTTTATTACATATATTTAAAATACTACAGATAATTCATGTTCGTCTTATTAAGTGTGATATAAATTAAGGAAATAGAATAATGGGGCCTCTATTGTGAGGAGTCAAAACGTGTCAAAACGTGGCACGTATGGCAATTCACAATGTGTTGGTCCCTACTTTAACGTATGTTGGTGAAAGTTGGGTGTGGCAGAAGAAGCACGAGAGTAGAATAAACGCAGTAGAAATGCGGTCCTTAAGGAGTATGTTAGGGCTGAATCTGAATGGCATGTTGAGAAATTGTGTGATAAGAGGAGAGTGTGAAAGGAATTCTTCGATGGTTTGGTCATGTGGAAAAAATGAATGAGAAGAGAGTGACAAAGAAAATATATGTTGCATAAGTGAATGGCAGAGTCGGAAAGGGACGTCCTAGGCGAAAATTTATCAACCAAATTAGCGATTTATTGAAAACGGCCCAAATTAGGAGTACCTTTTACCGACGAGCATATATGCGTAGGTATATGGATGTGAATAAGGCGAGAGAGGTATGTCAGGATCGTGCCAAACGGAAGTCTGTAGTCTCTGCCTACCCCTCTGGTTGACAGACGTGACTGTTTACGAATAAATTAAGGATATGGTTGGAAAGTCTGTTAATGCATGCTCATTTTTATAATTAAACAAAATATAAATAAGAGCAAATAACTTCCAAGAACCTTATTCGCATTCGGAACTCGGAGCTTTGATTGTAGCGGGGTATTTAACGTGTACGAGTATTAAAATATAGACTCTCACAGTATGATTCCGTTAGTATGATTGTTATTAATTATCATAATATGTATTTAATCTTAATATATGTTACATAGAAATATCTGAAACTGTGACTATGTTTCAGATCTTTCTATGAAGTTGTCCATTTCACTAACATGTATGAATCTAATATCATGATAACACGACGTGTGTTCAAAAAGTACTCAACTTTTGCTTTAAGCTTTATTACACAACATTTTACATTACATTATAAAACACTATACACTTCAAACTAGTCCCTTTTCTACCGTACACCATTCCCATAGTTTCTTTCAACTTTGGAACGCCTCCTGGAACTCATTTTGTGGGATAGCGTGGGGGTTTCTCGTCACATTGTCCGGTATCTCCTGTATGGTTTTGAAACGACGTCCCTTCAATGTGTTTTTTAGTTTGCGGAATAGGAAAAAGTCTGCTAGGACTAGGTCCAGTGAATACGTTGGATATGGCACAAAGGGAATGTGGTGTTTTTTTAGATAGTTGCAGAAAAGAGTGACGCGTGTGTGAGTGCATTGTAATAACATACAACTCTGATTTTCTCTTCCTGCACACAGCATCCCTCATGCGCACTAGGATTCCCTGCTAGAATTCTTTGTTTACCATCTGATCATAATATGGCACAAATTCTTGATGGATAATGTTTTTGTAGCCAAAAAAAATTTCGCAACATACGAGTAGTTTGGAGATATTTGGAGTGCTTTGGGTCGGGGTCAACCAACTTTTTGGACAAGCATTTGAAATGTCCATTTGAAAGTTTTGCCAAATTTGTGGCAAACTTTCACATACGCACGTTGTTCTTCAAGCATCACACCTTCATTGTAATTTTGTGCTCATGCTTACTTCAGCGTCTGTGGTTCTCTTGATAATTATCAGGCATAGAGGCAAATGACGGTGTGTTGTCTAGACCTGCTGCTAGGTGTACTCAGTAGCCACAGTGCACTGGTTAAGTATGATAACCCCTCTAATATCTGCTTCACAAGCACTCCTAAAAATTAGGCTGTGCGTCACTGTTGTACGCACGGGTTGCTTTGTAAGATATAATTTAATATAAACACTAGGATAAGTTAACTGTTAGATTGATATTAGTTTTGGAAGTGATCATAAGTTTTAACGCTACTACTTTTTATAAATAAAATATTTTTTGAATACAGTCGTTGTTGTAAACTTAATTCGCTCTCTCCGCTGGTTAGCATGTTATTTCATAAGTTCGGTTTCTTTTTGAACGTACCTCGTACACAAAAAAGGCCGCCCAAGCTATAATATTTTATTTATTTAAAGTAGCATGCACCAAATTATACATAAGGCGGACTGAATGCCATAGTGTATCCTATTCCAGTCAACCATTAGGCTAAAAAGAGGACTTGTTGCAGCAGTAATCGAAATAGAAAGGGTTAATTATATATATACAGGCTTGCCAGACATTGTTCTGCCTTTTTCGACAACACTTTGACATGTCCTGGTAAAAATCCTTATTTTCGCAAAAAAATTGTGGGTCACTCATGGGCAAACAAACTATCCTATCTCTCAAGTTGCGGCAAACTGTACACGGTGTGCAAATTTGATTAAAATCGGTTAAACAGTTTAGGAGTCCATCGAGGACAAACAACGTGACACGTAATAACAGTAGTAGTATAAGTATATATATACTAGCTTGCCAGGCAGACATTGTTCTGCCCTTTTCGTCGACCCTTTGTCATGACCTATTAAAAATCCTTAAATTCGCTAAAAGCTTCCTCATGGGCAAAAAAACTATCATATCTCTCGAGTTGTACCAAAGTGCAGAAGGTGTGTAAATTTGGTTAAAATCGATTAAGTAGTTTAGGAGTCCCTCGTGGACAAACAACATGCCAGGTAATTTATATATATATATATATATATATATATATATATATATATATATATATATATATATATTAAGATATAGAGGGCGAAAGAGTGAGATAAGTAACCAGTACGGTGTAAAGGAGTGACCAACTTGAGATTAGCCGAAGAACGAAAGAGAACAATTTTGATAATATTGAGAAAATGCCTGGGGTATTGAAATTCGGATTTCAGATACTTGTAAGCACATGTATCGTACAAAATAATGAAAAAAGGTGCAGAGTATTCTAACATATATGCGCTGGCGGATAGGCAGCCAATTTAGCTGAGTGGACCCGTGGTAGCTCAGAAGGTTAACGCTCGCTCTAAATTTCACAGCGTAGGAGCTAACCTGGTTCAATTCCTGCCGGCACCAATAAAAGTATTATTTGCAATTTTAAGTGATGATTTACCACGTACTTGCCAGTGACGTAAAATATCGTGAGGAAACCTGAATGTCTGAGAAATAACAAAAAATATTTCGAAGGTATGAGAAGTTCATTTATACAACACAATACGATACAAACAAAATGCACCAAAGTTGACGACGAGGCCCAAACGCATAATTTGCGACAAATAACTGACATTGACTCTCTTTTATTTTCATGCTTGATTTAATTTATAAGCTTCTGTTTGTTTGTGTTATTTGTCCTGTTGTTGTTTATAACAATAAGTATTCGTACATTGCAGTGATATTACAATCATACCTCATTGTTACAAACAATAATAGGACAAATAACAAAACAAATGAAAGCTTACAAATTAAATCAAGCATGAAAATAAAACAAAGTCAATGCGAGATACTTGTTGCAAATTATGTGCTTGGAGCTCGCCGTCAACTTTGGTGCGCTATCATTATTAACATTTGATGAGAATTTCTTGGTCATAGAATGAGATGGTCGATCCGATGCAGCAGGCTGTTCATACTGCGCAATGGGCTCATCAAGATCCTTGTTGTCCGTCAGCCGTTAGCGCTTACCACAAGGCAACTTGACGTGAATATTACCATAAAGTGACCAAACTTGTCTGATATTAACTGCTTACGTGCAGCAATTAATAAAGTTTGACGCTGACGAGTAAGACACTCGGAAAGAACATATGAAGTACCTTTCAACTGTGTTTTCTTGGCCCAAATTGTTAACTTAATGAACTGATCACTATATCATATAAAGGCTAGCCTTGCACGGGCTTCTAATACTGCACTCAGATGGTAGCAAATCACAATGGAGCTGGAAGAAAATTCCGGTAGTTGAATCTTATTCTGCAGGACAGTTACCACTTCGTCTAAGATGTTTTCATCAAATGATTTTGGAATTCCATTTAGCAGCAGATATTTTCTCGTTGAAATATATTTCTATAAATATATAATCTGAATGCTCTCTACTCAGAATTTGTTAGGCTTAGGCTCTATGTTTTGGATCCTTTTACAGTATCAGAATTATTTTTTTAATTGTTGCCTCGACAATGACCGTCATTTGTTTAACCTTCTTGCATGGCTTAATATTAATGTTGTGTCTACAGATTTCTTTTCATTACTACCCCACTATTATTAAGGTTAGTTAAGAAGACCTAAAAATTAAGATTATGATTTTAGCAAGCTTTGAATGTACAAGTTTTGCTTCTCGATCGCTTCGCTTTGAAAGGCGTTGTTACTTTGCGAAACAGTTAAACCGATTTGATAAGTTCAAGACTCAATGCTTATTGCAATAATGTAAGTACGCCGAGACGAGCTTGCTTTAAATTAAGGCACCATTCCACGTGACACTGCTTCAGAGAATCGATGGTTTTGTTTTTCCCAACGCAAAACTATCCTCCTCTTGCGAAGGTTTTCATGTGCAATCTCGTTAATGCTTTCCAGTTCATTATATTGTATATACTAAATATTTTAATATGTAATTATTCGCAACCTTTTCATTTAAATTTTTACTGCTTGCACGTTTCCCTCTTCAATGTCAAAGTGTGTTCATATCTTTTCTCATCTCTTAAACTTAGTCGACCGTGCTAAATTCTTTATACATATATGCAATATGAAGTCTATCAAACTATGCGTCCAGTTTAAAACGCTATTTGAAATTTCAAATATTGCTTTAAACCGGACCGGATCGCTTTACAATTGTAAAAAATCGTCGCACATAATTGTTCATGGCACATTCATTTTTTAATGAAACACAACATTTAAATTTATCAATATTTGAACCTATGACATAGGCTATAATTTCAAATACAGATGACAAACTTTGAAGAAACAATGCTTTTAGAATGGTTACCTTATCCTTTTGTTTACTTATTACAAAATAAGAAAGTAAACCTTGTTAAAACGGTATTATATTACTTTTGTCTTTCCACTTAAACCTTGTTTTGAAGCTTTCAATGTTAATTGATTAGTTTTGCTGACTGTAACGCTTGATTGTGTTAAGCAATGTTTAAAAGCAAAATGAAAGAAACAAAAAAACAAAATTGCTTTGGTTTTCATTTGCATTTATTTAATACAAAAAAACCTAAGCAATAATTACAACGAAAAATAAAGGAAAATAAATTGATTTATGTTTTGTTTTTTTTTCACTCCTTGCCTGTTATGTCTGTGTGTCGTTGTGTAGTTATCATATGTGTATTGTGTTGCACAGCGAGCCCGCTCCGTCTGCAATGAGCGCACTACATCACTTTGGGGCAGAGATGTTGCGCCTATCTCGTGGATTGGAAGCTTCGGCTGCAACTAAAGCTTCATTCAGAGGGTATATACTAATTGGCTTTTATTGGTTTGCTTCATAGTTAAAGGAATGTTGCGATATACATCATTTATGCAAGTTTACATGTCAAATGCAAGTTTAAATGTCTATTGAAAATAAGGTTATTTAAATAACTTGGAGCAATTAAATATTATAGAACTTACAAGCCACTTTTATGTTTTTATGAATACCTGATAAAACTTATCTTCTAGGACAAACGTAATGGATCGTGGTGGGATGCTAACGCCAGGATCTTTAAGCGTATCCTCCAGTTCTCCATCGTCAATGCTTCAAGATAGACGTCGACTGTCAGCAACAGTTGATACGAGTATGCCCTTAACTAGAACAAGAAGTGCATCTGATGATGAAGGCAACGATGGACTATTAGCTGCAACAACATTAACTACTAAATCAAGAAGTTCAGAAGACGGATTATTACTGCCACCACCATGTACTTGTCCATATTTTGGAAGTGACTCCACTCCACCAAGACGTACAACTGAAGTTATTATAGTACCAGGTGGAGATATAAACAGTTGTAATGGATTTTCTCGTATTGAAAACGTTAAAACCGAAGAAACGTGTGCACCAGTTTTTAGACGATCAAGTCGTGGTGCTTCATCAGTGGTTACTTGGGAAGAAACTAGAAGATTTAGACGAGGTTCTAGTTTTGGCGGTGCAAGGACGACTTTATGTACTCCAGTTCGAAACATTCGTGGCCAAAGATCAACTACTCGAACTCAACAATCAGTGAATCCGAGTCCTCAGCGACAAACGCCTAGGACTCACCACTCAAGAAACTCAAGTGTTATTTCAAGGAACTCTTCTAGACATGGTCGTATTCTTCGTCTAGAACAAAAGGCTACAAAAGTTTTAGGTGTTGTTTTTTTTACTTTTGTAATCCTTTGGGCACCATTTTTTACTCTCAATATGGTACCAGCAATCTGTCCAGATTGTGAGAAACATATTTCAAGTTGGGTGTTCGATTTTGCTCTATGGTTGGGTTACGCCAGTTCAATGGTTAATCCAATTTTTTATACGATATTTAATAAGGTTTTTAGACAAGCATTTAAAAAGGTACTTCTTTGTCAATATTGTAAATCTAAAAGGTAGCCAGCACCCTGGGAGCGCAACCGTCCGGCTTCGGACCCAGGTCTAGGAGCGCTCTCAGTAAATAGAAATATAAGATCTCAATTAGTATAATCTGATAAGAGCTTCAAATGGTTAAGCTTCTAGTTCGTGGCAACTGATGTGTTTAGTGTCTTAGTGATTGTTATAAATTTGTATTAAGTATTTTTGTTATAAGCATAAATATGTATCTTTTCCTAATGATTTCGCTTCCGTATCTTCAATAGTCTTTGAAATGAAGTGTATCTTTTTCAGTTTATGTACAAATAATTTACTTGCTTAAAAGTTAGTCCAAACAATCCCTTTGCTTTTATTCCTTATAAAAGTGACTTAACATGGAATCAATACTAGTACATCATTTTATGTACAAGCATGTTATGAATACATAAATAAATTTCATTTCATTGGTTATTAAGATATTCCAAAGCCGAAATTAGCATTTTTATCATACTTATTATATTTTAATGTTTCGTGTAATAACGTTTTCTAACAATAAAGAGTCGCGATGAATTATGAATAAAATTGACAAAATTATGATATTTATTTAAAACAAGTTACTCACTTCAAGCATGTAAATTTGCTAAAAAGGAAATTAAATAATTTTACTATAGTGTATAAAAAATCAACAATTTAGTGTTAAAAAAAATAAATAATTAAATTAAAATGAGAAAAAAGAATGCTTAGTTGCATGAGACAAAAGAGGATAAAAGAAAAACAATACCGTATAAAATTTCTTAAATTTTTAAAAACAAAAATATTTATCACCTTTGATTGTATTGACATCCAAATTTGAGTTATATCCAATATCTTAATTTTTCGGCTCATCTGGAAGTTAGTTTAAAGTAAATTATTAAATTCCACCCAGAACGATAGACAAACACGAAAGTGAATCAATAAAACCGCTTGTAAATAACAACGAGAATATCCAGATTTTCTACGTATTTTATGTTATTTTACCAAAAATGCACAGTGTGTCAATCTGCAATAGATTTCACTGCATCGCAGTCATTTTCTTAAAATGAAAAATTTTGCAAGTGGAACACAATTTGGAAAATGTCTCCTTCCCATTCTTAGACTCATATTTGAATTGTCTTTGCCAACTCTGTGTTTTAATAGTGATAAGTTTTTTCTTCATTATACATACTTGCATAATATACATATCTAACAGTGGTAGAGCCACGCGGCAGCTTTGCTGTTGCACGTATGGGCCGGCTCAAACCGGGGTGGTACCATGACCTCACAGAATACCGGCGTGAAGTGGAAGCTCTGCTTCCGCGTTTCGTCTGGTGAGTGCAGGTGGCCGGAGGCCCAAATTCCCCCCCCCCCCCATCAACATGGTAGTAGAATTAAATAATGATAGACTACCCGAGGAGGGTTCCAGCACCCCTGGAGAATCCCTCGCTGAGCATCCACGACCATGTTTCTTCACTTCTGAGCGTGGGTGCTCAGGCTGCCCCGCGTATTCTGGTGGGGCGGGTGGGGGGACGGCAAATTCCGCTCAAGACTACAACTGCTCGGGGCAAACGGAGCAACAAGACCAAGGCGACCCCTGCCACGCTGTCCATGAATTTCTGCAATATCAGGGGACTTCACTCTAACCTAAACGCCGTCCACTACCATCTCGAGACGGCGAGGCCGGCTCTGCTCTTCCTGATCGAGACGCAGGTGTCCTCTCCGGCGAATGTCTCGTATTTCTCCTACCCGGGGTACAAACTGGAACACTCCTTTGTGCCTCGGGCTGGAGTTTGCGTTTACGTCAGAGGGGACATCTGTTCTCGACGCCTCGGCAGACTTGAAGGTTCGGATCTGTCCATCCTTTGGCTACGCGTAGACAGCGACGACCATCCGCGCGTCTACGGGTGCCTTTTTAGGTCCCATAGCGGTAATGCCGAAACAGACCGACTCTTCGACCACGTCCAAATGGCTGCAGATTCGTTGCTACAGCAGATCCCCTCCGCAGAGATCGTGATCCTCGGCGACTTTAACGCCCATCACGCCGAATGGCTTCGTGCACGTTTAACCGATCATGCGGGGAGATCTGTTCATGATTTTGCCTTGGCATATGGTCTGACGCAACTGGTTACTTCGCCTACGCGGATTCCAGATGTGGAGGATCATGCACCTTCCCTGTTGGACCTTCTGCTGACCTCTCACCCGGACGGATATCAGATTTCCGTCGACGCCCCTTTAGGCTCCTCAGACCATTGTCTGGTCCGGAGTGTGGTGCCACTCACGCTGAAATCGCGGTGGCATTCTGCAGGCTGCCGCCGTGTTTGGCACTATAGGTCAGCCGATTGGGATGAGATGCGGTCTTTCTTTGCATCCTACCCTTGGGGGCAGGTTTGCTTCTCGCCGGATGATCCCAACGTTGTTGCGGATTCTGTTGCTGATGTGGTACTTCAGGGTAGGGCACTTTTTATTCCTTCCTCTGTGGTGCCCATTGGAGACAAATTTCAGCCATGGTTTGGTCGTTCCTGTAAAATAGCATCATGCTATGGGCAGGAGTGCTACCAAGCCTGAGCTGATGCATCAGCGTCCCGAGATGTAAACACCAGCGCTCTAAAAAAGAAGTATAATTCCGCCTCTAGGTCCTTCAAAAGAGTCATTGCCAAGGCAAAGTCAGAGCACATAGGCAGAATTGGCGAGAAACTAGTTCGCCTTCCTTCTGGAACCCGTGCATTCTGGTCTCTCGCCAAGGCTGTCCAGGGGAATTTCTGTCAGCCATCTCTTCCACCTCTGCACAGGGAAGACGACTCACTGGCCCATACCGCAAAGGAGAAAGCCGATCTTCTAGGCTCTTTCTTTGCGTCTAACTCGACTCTCGATGACGGGGGGAGTAAACTGCCAGCTCATGAGGTACCTTGAGGATCACCAGCTGATTAGTGACCGCCAATACGGTTTTCACCGTGGTCGGTCAGCTGGTGATCTTCTGGTCTACCTAACTCACAGATGGGCGGAGGCAGTAGAGTCCAAGGGGGAGGCATTGGCCGTTAGTTTGGACATTGCGAAGGCCTTCGATCCGGTTTGGCACAAAGCGCTTCTTTTGAAGCTCCCTTCCTATGGGCTTCCCGAGAAATTGTGCGATTGGATTATCAGCTTTCTTGCAGATCAGAACATCAAGGTCGTTGTAGACGGTGCAAGCTCCGATTGCAAGCCTATTAATGCTGGTGTTCCACAGGGCTGCGTGCTATCACCAACGCTGTTTCTTCTGCATATCAATGATATGTTGCAAACCCGTAACGTTCATTGCTATGCAGATGACAGCACTGGTGGTGCTCTTTACACCGGCCGAGCCAATATTTCTCGGGAAAACGTCTCCGAGTGCCGGGACAAACTTGTGTCTGAAGTCGAGTCTTTGCTGAACGGAGTCCTAGATTGGGGACGACTAAATCTAGTCCATTTTAACCCCCAGAAGACACAGGGTTGCGCGTTAACCGCTAAAAAGAACCCCTTTGTCGTATCCCCTCAGCTTCAAGGCACTCCCCTTGTTGCCTCAGCCAGTACCGGAATCCTTGGCGTCGACATATCGAGTGACATGCAGGTTCGTGGTCACTTGGAAGGGAAGGCCAAATTGGCCTCTAAAAAGCTTGGCCTGCTCAGCAGAGTGGGACAGTATTTCATGCCGGCACACCGCCTGCAACTTTACAAGGCGCAGGTTCGGCCGCACATGGAATACTGTTCCCATCTCTGGGCTGGGGCTCCCCAGTACCAGCTCCTTCCACTTGACTGCATCCAGCGTAGAGCGGCTCGAATCGTCGACGACCGAGTGCTTCCCGATCGGCTCGATTCACTGGCGCTGCGAAGAGATGTTGCATCTCTTTGCGTATTTTATCGCATCTATCACGGGGAGTGCTCTGAGGAATTGTTCGGATTAATCCCAGCCGCCAAATTTCGTGAACGCACTACACGGCAAACGTCCCGATACCATCCACACCATCTGGATGCATGGCGGTCCACCACTGTACGTTTCACAAGGAGTTTTCTTCCACGTACAACCTCTCTGTGGAATAGTTTACCACCGGCAATTTTTCCGGACCGATACGACCTGGGGACCTTCAAGAAAAGAGCTTACTCCTTTTTAAAGGGCCGGCAACGCACCCGCAATTCTCCTGGTGTTGCGGTTGATCATGGGCGGCGGTAGCCACTTAAGATCAGGTGAGCCGCATGCTCGTTTGCCCCTTCTTCTATAAAAAATTACATATATATATACATCAATTTCTGTCCATTAGTCTCGCTAAAACTCCAAAACAGTTCGACGGATTTTGATATTTTTTATGTGTTTGAATTACTCCATAGATGGTTTAGATTCACATTAGGACTCAGTAATTAGCGCTGTAGTTGATATCTAGAAATCACCCGTGCGAAGCCGGGCGGATCGCTTGTATTATTTACATATCAAATTTTTATTTTCGTCTCATTAATTATTTATTACTGTTATTGACTTATTTTTTATTTTATCCTTATAATTTAAAGTTCTCGATAACGTCATACATATGTATGCTAATTTTATTATGTTCGCAAAAATATTATAATTATGTTCACTTCAATTTTATTTTGAACAGCCATAGTGCAACTGCCATTAATATTATCACTGGTTATATTCACTGCGGCAAGGATCATTATATTTGTAACGGTATTCACTTCACTCAGTTTTTGTTTTGCTTATTATTTAAACACTAAGAGGTCTTAGAGTCTTTTAATATTTCACTGCTTTTAGTAACTATAAAATTAAAGGTCACACGTCTTATATCAATTTCTTTGAAACAGACGATTTTCAACTGTATTGTTCTTTCTTTACTTTCAACGTCTGTTTTTGCTTTAGATAAAGAATACTATTAACGCTTTTAACTTAAATAATACTCCCGTTAAGCATACCAAGTAAGTATAAGCCACTTGTGTAAGATAATTAACTTTAAAAATTAAGTTAATTATTTTACACAAGTGGCTTTAAATTAAAATATAAGTTTTACTAGTTTGCATTCCGGACCCTAAACCACTAGGCTAATGACGCTTCTTTTTTTTTCATGCTTTTTGAATGATATATAAATAACGATTCAATTATGTGTGAATGGTGTTAATTATAATATGGACTTTAAGTACATTCACACACAATTTATTCATTATATATGTGTTCTTGAATTTTATTATATATATATATATATATATATATATATATATATATATATATATATATATATAATATATATAATATATATATATATATATATATATATATATATATATATATATATATAATAAAATTCAAGAAAGATATTATGATTATCTTATCTTCGTCAAGGACCGATGATGAAGGACTAATGATGATGATGATTTCACCGCGATATATAAGCATATAAGAATCTAACAAACTCAAATTAGTTATTTGATATTCGCGATGCTCTTTAATAAACGATTATCAATAAAAAGTTATCGGAACCTTCACATATTTATAAAATAATATTAATTCGAGATGGTTAAAGATGTATAACATTAAGACAGTTCCTTTGAAAATAAATATTTTCACGGTAAAGTAAGTGATTATAATATAATTAAATTGAGATGTTAAAATTTAACGACAACTATTAGTTTAATTCAATTAGAATAAGCATAAACGTAGAAATTATTAAAAAAAAAACCTTTATTATCGTTGGACATACTGCAATATGATATATTTTATTTCTTTTTAATTAATTCAAAAATAATTTTATACGTTAACATTGAAATAAAGATTATTATTTTGAATTAATAAAAATATAGTGTGTACGATTTAATTATTATTTTCTGTAATATTTTTAAATATAACGTGACGTTTTAGATGCGTTAGAGCTCGAAAGAGTTTATATTTATTAGGGCTGATTTTGCAATAGTCGCAACAAAGTACATAAATGATAGTAGCCTAAATAATGGCAGAGCGCGGACCGCGAACTCAAAAGATCGTGGGTTCGAATCCGCCAATCGACTACTGTCGTTAACCAGTATTAACACAAGCATTTTAAGCTTACCAGGAGTTGTTATAAGGAATGTTAGTAATGTTAATTAGTGGTATTACTAGTATTTTAATTAAAATACTGTCTATTAAATGAATTAAAACCTAACTGAATATAAATATTATTGTACCCTTACTGGCAGGCGCAGTGTTGGTCGTCCCTCCATTAGATGGAGGGACGACTTGATGAAACACTCGGGTTGCCGATGGATACATGTGTTTAAGGACGTACTTTGAGGCAATCTACAGAAGAGGCCTATGTTCGGAAGTTGGATTTTGGTGGGCAATATTAGTAATAGTTATATTCCATTTTAGCCTACGATTAATTTATTCAGATGATTGAAAAATTGGCCCTTAATTAACTTAATATTTATGAAAGTTTTATAGAAATCAATGTTTAATGTCAAATTAAAATAAATTTAATATAAATAATTAGCTACTTCAATTTAGCCTATGTTTGAAATGGAAAGATAACCACTATAATATGAATAATAACAAACTGTACATATTTCTCAACATTGTACTAATAGCTATTGTAATATTTTCACACAAACTATTCTAACCGCTAAACGAGAAATCCTTATCAATGTTACAAAGTAAAATAGTTGAGAAGGTTAATAAATGTACTGTAATGTAATTAAAAAAAATAGTCATATCAAATTATTATATATGAAAATCAAAAGAGAAAATGTGAAAATTAAATATGAAACATTGTATTAATAAATCGATGCAATCGAAAAAGTTGTTGTTAATCAAGATACCACTATGTTGCAGCTCATACTAGTCGCTACTACACCCACTAAAACGTATAAAAAATGTATCATAGCCTTACATAGTACTACTAGCAATGCGTGACAAATGAGCACACAGTTCTACCTGATGGTAAGTGGATGCTGTGGCCCAATGGCATCCACATTTGTCCTCAATTAAGTATCAAAATGCAAATTTGAACGTTGTCACCCCTGAGGACTAAGACGAAATGTCTCAATTCCAGTAAAAAGCATTACTCTGCTATTTTAAGCTGAAATTCTGTCAGAGCGTGGTCCTGCTCTGTTCGAGCCGACCCATGATGAGATGGACGCGTCAGGAGGAGCTTAGTGTAGTTGCTGATGTAAAAAATATTTTAGTTACAATACCTATACGTTGCCTATTAAAGTAGAAAATTATCTAAACAAAATTAGCAATTATTCCTATTATTTTGAACAACAATGTGGTTTGGTAACGTCGCGTGCCATGCACGGAACGTATTGATACTTGCCAAGTATTCTCGTCATAAATCCGATACCGGCACAGCGGTGACATTCCCTGTACGTGAGAGCTTAAGCGCCGGTGACCTTGAGTTGAAGCGTGTAACGCTAGGGTTGATATCAAACCGAAATGGAATATTATAGATAAAATAGTAGGTATGTGTTATATATTATGTAAACTTATGTATTTAGGTAGTGAAAGATACGTTTAATTTTAAATCAACTTTTATTAAATGAGGAATATTAAAACTTCCGACAAAACCAAATATGCACGACAGTTCATGGTAATCTTAAATAATTAACCAACACAGTATTTCAGTACGCAATAATCAGTATTACCTACTATCCTTTAAAAATAATCTACTCTTATATATTTTTGAATTTTTCGATAATTTTTTTTTAATTTTCATTATTATTTCTAACAATTGCAAAAATTCGTAGCTTATATTAAAATTCGTATTCGTACCTTTGGATTTTCTAAAAAAATGTATATTTTTTTAGAAAATCCAAAGGTATGCAGGTTTCCTGGGACATGGTGGCCAAAAAATTGTTCCCTATATGCTGATGAGATGTCATTTTTATTTCTAATGAAATAATCCATAAATACAACACTGAACAAATACAAAAACTCTTTTATAGATATCTAAAATTTCTTGACTCTCTAGTGGTAGTTTTAATTGTGTATATTTCAGTTAATGTAATATTATAAAATTATTGGCGATATATTAGTTTTATTGTCATGGTATTTCCCCACAATTCTTGTTAAGATCATATCAACTTTCATTAAAATGAGTTCACATATTTTTAGGTATCATAAAACATTATTGAAAATTAAACTAACAAAACAAGGGCCCTTGTTTTGTGCAGTGGAATTTATTTTATTTCTAATTACTAATATAATAATTACTTTCAGTAATACTTATACATATACTATAATATCATTTATTTAATAACAACATTAATATTTATCAAAGCATATAAACCTAGCATACACGACTATAAAAACTAATAACGTTACTTGGTAACATAAACTTAATACCTACATGAATAGAATATGTACATTAAGATATCAGTAATATTCATATATTAATTGAAATATTATATCACTTGACGAATATATTCATATTAACTAATACTGACAAATATCGGTATTACTACTAGCCCTCGGCCAGGGCAGTCGGCGACTGCCCGTTCCACGCCCCGCGCGCCTCTCAAGGCCTCCGCACACATCCAGACACCCACACATAGCCGCAAGCGATTTTTACGTGCACACATGCTTAAGTGTCGTTTCTTTTCGCGTAGTGTATATATTCTTTGATACCAGTCCCTTCATGGCACGCTACGGTGTTAGTGGGCGCGACGGAACGGTCAAGCGGTCTTTGTTTGTGTTTGTTAATTTTTACAAAGATATTTTATGCATGAGCTTAAAACTGTTACGATCATAGTATGGGATGTTGTTGTGGGTAAGGACTTTTAAGAACTAAATTTTTTTTAAAAAGGTGATGCAGTAAGCAATAAAAATAAAGTTTCAAGACAGAGGTACCTAAATACTATCAGATAACATCAGTGGGGTATATTTTCAAATGTGAAGTGTACATGGTACTTGTCTCAATCTACACGCAATGGGAGTTGTCCATGTCCAGCCGTAGACTTAAGGCTTGTGAAGAAGAAACCTATCTATCATCGATTTGACGCGTATACACGTAACCACGTATAGTACCACGTTGTAGACTTGAATGCAGGAGCCGAGACACAACACAGCTACAATAACAATAAAGTGGCCTCAATAAAATATCAACACATGGACGCAAAAAGCTGGCTTACGTTGAAGTGATAGCACAAAATGGTCTTGTATAAAGTGATCCACAACTATATCGTAACGTTTAGTAGTACCCATTGTGCTAAACTCAGTATAAGCAATCATTATTTCATTATGTGATTTTCATTATGTGAGCTAGTTCTCGACTTCTTTGCTCTTCAACTGTTAGAAAAATAACAAAGATAAAAATAAGTATTTTGTATGTTTATTTATATGTATATTATTACATTGGACAAGTTTGGTGTTTTATGGCATTCTTTGACAATCGACCATGGAAGCAAAATCTAGTCAAATATTAAATAAATAGTAAAAGTTATAATGAGTTGTAAATATTCATTTAAAATCAGAACAAACGAGTAGTATTTAATTTAGCCGCCTTTTTCGATGCTTGCGGAAGGATAAAAGATGAATACTCTCATAGTAGCTCCATGGCAAATAAGTTATCTACGTATAATGTGCTTAATATATAACGTACAGTGTCATCATGTTGGTTGTATAAAAAAGTTCAATGACAATTAGCTTGCGATAGTAAAAACTATGAAATACATAAAATAATGGATTGAAATATTGAAATGTAAGGTGACCGAAATTAACCAGTTTGTAGATACTACTGGAATAATTTCAGTTAGCTTATTTTTTATTTTATTTTATTTTAATGAGGATAACAACAGCGTATATCACTAAATACAATCCACATATTAAATATAAAGGTAAGCTAGGTACAATTATAATGAATAAAAACGATGGAAATTAAACAATTTAAAACAACTTAATAAAATAACAGTAATAAAATTAAGTAGTTTTAGGTTTACTAACACTAAGATTTATTAGGTCTTACTGACAAATTGATATGTGATTTATTTTTTGAGTTAATTTTATAATTCATTTATTTATATAATAGCAAAATATATTCTATATATCATTACATATATGCATACAAGTATACGTACACACCAATGTACAAAGATATTTTAAAATATATTAAAATAAATAAATAGCTCACTTGACATATCTACCTAAAGTAAGTGTTTCTTCATAATGTAGCTTACCGGCATCCTACGTCTGTGTTTAATATACATGTAAGTACCTTGTTTCTAAAATCAATTTTACTGCCGAAGAGATTAATAGAGATAATTTAAGAGATCGATGGAATTAAATGTTTTGTTATAATTTGATAGCAAACGTGTTGAGATACTATTTTTACCATAAAGTGTGGAATGATGAGGTATACTAAACAAAGTTTTCTTGGTGATTCTTGTACGTTTTCTTTGCACATTAAACGTGACAGTAATCAGTAAATCCGGACAGTCAATAACATCGCGTAAGATATCGTATATAAATCACATATCTAACAGTTTACGTCTTTCTTCAAGCGTAAGAAGGTTATAGTGTCGGCATTCATCTAAATATGATGAGCTTTTATGTTTAAATTTATAGTTCAGGTGTGAGATAAATTTGCGTTGAATTCTTTCAATATTATTAATGTAAATTTAAAAAAATGGTGACTAGCATGCATACTCAAGAGTGGATCTTACATACGAGAAATAAACTATTTTAAAACTTAATAATTCCGTAAATGGAAGACATGTACGCATGACAAATTCAATATTACGAAATGATTTACTACATATACTATCGATATGATCTCGCATACCGACATCGAAGAGTACGCCTAAATCCCGAACAACTGTGACCCTCTTAATTAAAATTCCTTTAAAATTTTAGGGAAATACTATTGGGTTTAGTTTTCTGGTGAAAGATATACATTGACGTTTGGATATACTTACATTAATGCCGTTATCTACGTAATCGTCGTATAAAGAGGTAAGATCTTTTTGAATTGATTCGCAGTCTTCAATAGTACGAACTTTAAGAAATATCTTTTTATCATCGGCGTAAAGTAAGTGATGGGAGTTACTTATAAATTTATGTATATCAAATATGTATGCGTTGTAGAAAAGAGGGCTAAGATGAGAGCCTTGAGGCCCGCCAGATGGGATAGTAATAAAATCTGAACTGAACTTCTAAGAACAACTGCCTGAGATAGATTCGTCAGATAAGATTTGACCCATTTAAGCAGATCCCATGAATTCCGAGCGCCTGGAGCTTTTGTAGCAATACAACATGATTTATACGGTCAAAAGCTTTTTCGAAATCTGTGTATATAACGTCAACCCGACCACCATTTTCTATATTATTAAGAACGTACTCAGTAAAGCAGGCAAGATTAGATATTGTAGAGCGTCTTTTCAAAAAACATGTTGTGAATTAGGTGTTTTTTTATAATAATAATTGGATACATTTTATCAGATACTAGTTTTTCAAAAATTTTCACAACAGTACTAAGAGTCGAAATTGGGCGGTAATTATCTATTTTAGTTTTGGCGCCTTTTTTATGAACAGGAATTATATGCGCCCTTTCCCATGAAAATGGGAAAACGGAATTTTGTAGAGAAAGTTTAAAAAGTACAGAGATTGGGTAACTTAAACTGTCGGCGCAGGAATTCAAGAACACAGGAGGCACTCCATCATAACCAGCGCCTTTGTTTGAATCCAGACTTTTAAGATAATTAAGGACAGCTTCGCGGGATACATTTTTGCTAGAGATCTGATTTACACTCATATTCGAATGATTTTGAAACTTACTTGATGGTAAAGCAGAAGCAGAAAATACGCTTTGGAAATAGTTATTAAATGCTGAGCAAATGTTCTGCCCATTACAGTAATATTTATTGTTAAGAGAGAAATTTTGAGGATAAGTGTATGTCCAAAGTGGAAGTCCCTCTTTTTGACTTAACGTATTTCCAAAAGAACTTTGGTGACGTTTTCATTTTTTTCAGTATTTTACGTGATATATTCGAAACATTTATTTTGTATACGATGTTGTCTATCTATAAGCAGTTTAAACTCTTCGTAATGACGAGGATTCTTCCATTTTTTCCATTTTTATGGGCTTTTGATTTCTTCCGCAAAACTTTTATCAATGCAGGGCTGTACCAACATGGATTACAATTATTACAAGAAGACACAAGGGGAACAAATAGGGCAAAGCGTTCGTTTAATTTTTTATAAAACATTTCTACAGCATGATCTACTGACGCGGTATTCATAAGCAACTCATTCCAATCGACTTTATTCAAAAAATCATTGATTATTGTATAATTACATTTCCGGAAATTATACTTTGGTTGAGATTTCTCTTTTAAAGGTTTAATGGAGAGATCAGGGACTTCAACCATGAATGGAGGATGAAAATCATCCATTCTGAAAAGAGGATCCGATTTATTTATTTCTTAGTGTATATTTGGAACGCACAAGTCAAGGACATTATTACAATGATTTTGAATAAAATTAAATTGATTCATATCTAAAAAAACTCAGATCATCGGCCAAGGTATTAGCAAATACTGAACCTCATATTTGCCAATCGGTATAAAAGTTCAACCATCAGCATTTCATGTTAAACAAGGCAAATTAAAATCACCAATAATCATAAAGAAGTCCGAATGTGACGTTTGATATAAACGTTCAAAACTGATTCAAAATTTTTTAATATACTTAGCTAATTAACCTTCATCTGGTGGTTTGTAAACTAGTATAATATTTAAGTTGTATTGTGAGCTGAGAGATCGGGCTATCAAGCTGACACATATAGATTCAATATATTTACAACTCCAATCTACACGCTTAGTCGCACCTAGTTCACGACGGGTACAAATCATTACACCTCCACCTGAACTCTTATTCGTAGCCACCAAGTCCCTGTCACATCGGAATATATCAAACCTCCCATCACATAATTCGTTATTAAATATATCATCTTGCAACCAAGTTTCAGTGAGAAGTATAACATTATAGTTACACGATAGTATATTATTATATAGGTCAAGGCATTTGGTACGGAGACCACGTGCGTTCTGATAAAATATATTTAATTTCCTATCTATAGACACCATTAAGAAATAAATATGAATCTATAAAGTTTTTTAATAACTTCCTGTACAACGAGCACGGTGCAAACAATAAATAAAGATAGTGAGCAGTGAAAGTAAACCTAAGAGTACGTTTTTGCAATTATAGTAGTGTATTATATTAGAGACGGCCAAATCGTGGATACGGATGGATACGGTGGATACATATGGTGGCAGTGACGATATGATTCCTACGATGCGGTAAATTATAATAGTTAAAAAAGTTTTACAAAATATGTTTTGTATACACCTATATGTAGGTAGCAATACACAAAATAACGCTATGAGGCATGTTTTATGTGTTTTATATAAATGATTTACATAAATAAATGAAAAAAATACTTTATACAATAATACGTATTGTGACGGCCCAATATTATTATTAATAATTAAATTCAATATAAAGGGGCGTCAAAAATAGTCTTAAAAGATATATATTGGTTGCGCGGAAAAAAACCATTGGATTATTATATTTGACGGTAGAGGTGCCAAGCCGCTTGTTCCTTTCCGACAAAACGATATCATTCATACCTTACCCATATCCTCGATCCTCCATCGACACATCGGGGTGGTGGGGTGGGAGGGGCAAGAAGATGATTCTAGAATGTCACGTAATCATCGGGGCCGAGGACATATAAGGCACGCGCGACCGTTGCGCGGCCTCTTTCCTACCGCGCCAGTCATTGGAACAACAGCTCTTTCCACCGCAGTCGTCGTTGAAACCACACCGCTAGTAGAAACCGCTTTAGCCTGGAAGCAGTCGAGCTCCAGGAAACCCGCCTCACCTCGTGTGAGATATAGTCGCGCACCGCCTCTCTCCGGAGTGTTCCAGAAGAAGTTCCAGAAATTGCAGCTATAGTGCTCAACAGGATAGAAGAAACCCCGGTGAGTCAACACTCCTTTATTTACTGCCTTATATAGTTTAACCCGCTCCAATTTTGTTGTTCTCCTAATAAGGCAGGATTCCTTTTCAGCGATTTGGCACCATAATAGTTTAGTTTTAGGGAAGAGCGAGTGCATTATACCGCATGCTATAGTAGTCGCTTTTACGTAAGCATAGAAGCATCCGCATATACAGTCCACTTTAGTTAATATCTCCCGTAATAGGTTTAAGGTTCGACCGGGGAACTAGACTTCGGCAGCCTTAAACACGTGGCTCCACCATTTTATGGTCCTTCGAGCAGGATTTTGGTCGAATTGTTGAATTAATTAATTAGATAATGCACTCCAATTTATAGAATAGACTTAAATAGTGTTCGTTTAAATTTAAATTTTGATTAGGTACTCGCAAACAGAATTATTCGTTTTATAGCGCTCGTATTTGATTAAATTTAAAGCCTATTAAATAATTGAAACAGTGTAATAGGAACCGTTTGATACGCTTACCCACAATCTTGATAAAATTATTGAATGCAAATGACGCGTCACCTCGACTCGCTGCGCAGGTGTTCGATTTAATTACGTAATACGGCATACCGAGTGTCCATCCTTTATTGTTTGTGCGTTGTGAGATTAATTGTGATTGATATAACTTTATTATAATAGTTTAAAATGGCAGTTAGTGGAAGTGAAATCAAAATTAAAACGCTTTATGCTAAGAGGGACATACTCTTTTCGCGTATGCAGAATATAAGTGATTATATAAAGAACATTCATATAGAAGCAGTGCGGGAAACTTTTTTGACCGAAATCGAAACGATAGATTCTCTACGAATAGATTACGAAAAAATATTAGACCAAATTAATCATTTGGAATTACAAATCGACCCGAAATACATAGTGAACTGCCAACCGCTGCTGGCATTCGAAGATATGTTGTGTCGCGTGAAAAAAATAGCGAGATCCCTATCTCAAAACGAAGCAAAGCCGGAAAAACAGGTACGTCCAAGCGACTCAATTAGGTTGCCGCCAATAGATATTCCGGTATTTAATGGTGATATTAAGACGTGGCCCTTCTTCTTCAGTAGTTTTCAAAACAATATACACAATAACCCATCGTTATCGGACGCCGAAAAATTATATTACTTAATCAGTAAACTTAGTGGCAGGGCACAGTCGATCTGCTCTGGTTTTACACCTACAGCAAACAATTACTTATTAATATTCGAAACGCTTAAAACTAAATATGAAGATAGGAGAATGTTAGCTTCCGAATATTTGAACCAGATATTCGATCTTAAATCTATATCATCCGCGAACATCAACGGCTTAGAGCAATTTCTAGATAAATTTGTGGCATCGGTGGCTGCACTTAAGAATTTGAAATTTAATGATCTTATGGACGTGGTGTTTCTCCATATTGCACTGAAGAAGTTGGACCCCGACACCGTGCGTGCGTTTGAAATGGAGCATCGTAGCTCGGAGATGCCTTCCTTTCATTCATTAGCATCGTTCGTGCGAGATCAAATAAAGGTGATGCAGCGCTCTCCGAACGTTAAACAGGAGATTAAAAGGTGCGTCGACCGTAGACAGACTCAACCATCTAAAATAGCAGGGTCGTTAACTTACGTAACCGCTACGCCAACATCACTCCAGCATACTTGTATAGTATGTAAAGATAGACACGGTAATTTATATAATTGTGCGACTTTTCGTAAATATTCACCAAGCGAGCGTTATAAATTAGTAAAGACAAACAACCTATGTTTGAACTGCTTAAGCGATAAGCATTTAGTTGCAAAATGCAATTCGAGTTCCGTATGTAGCAAGTGCGCCAGGAAACATCACACGCTATTACATTTGAAAATAGCAACATAGCGGCGTCAAGTAAAGCGGATAAGGAATTCGCCCCTACTAAGGTCAACGATTCTAGCGGTCGACCTGGTAATGTCGCTCTGTGCTCATTGGCAAATATGGGAGCATAACCTCCTTCAACCGTGTTACTGGGTACGGCACGTATTCTGGTTAGGGATTCGCGTGGAAACGAACAAAGCGTTCGTGCACTGCTGGACAGCGGAGCCCAAAATAGCTTTATAACGCGACAATGTTGTCAGCGCTTAGGCTTAGTAATAAATAGGTCACTTTCATGTCCTGTAATTAAAGGCATCGGAGGCACTAGTAAATCAACACAGGGATATATAAATTTAAAAATTTATTCTCGGATAGATCGTAATGTTAACTTTGATATAAATGCACTAGTAGTAGATAGGGTCACTGAACGGTTGCCAGCCGTTTCGGTTGACACCTCGGCAATGGTTGAATTTAAGAATTTGACTCTGGCGGACGACACTTACGCCGTTCCTGGAAAAATAGACATGCTCATTGGAGCATCGCTTTTTCCTCATCTTTTGTTAAACAATAAGGTCAAGGGCAACTCCTCGCATACCGCGCCTTACGCACTGGAAACCGTATTGGGATATGTTATCCTTGGCTCCGCCCCCATCATAGATAGCATTTCGGCAACATCCTGTTGTTGCACCGTCGCTGTCGAACCTCCCGAATTATTGACTCGCAATTTTCGGGAAATAGGGGAGGGGAACATCCCGCGCTCGGGTAATAAATTATGCGAAGGGTCGAGAAGCAAGACGTTAGAGTCTGTTGTTAGTAAACCTGTTGTAGTTTCGTCGCAGCCGAAGGGAACGCCGAGTAGGGATAGCCCTGGAGCTAGGTTTACCGACACCGCGAACAAGGCCCATATTAGCAAGATTAGATCGCCCCGCAACCCGTCAGGTGACATATTCAGTGCTCGAATCGATTTAGTTAGCGGAAGCGCGCGCGGCGCGGATCGAGGTCACGGTCGCGGCGCATGGAGACACCGAGCCGCTGCGACAGAAAGCGTGCCTCACTGGAGGCTACGGAATAGACCTGCTGAGACCAATCTTGATTGGCGGGAGGAAGTGAGACTTCGCGAGCAACAAGCCATATGCAGTGTTGTTCCGAAGCGTTCATCGCATAGTTTCACCGCTTATTAATAATTATAGCTTAGTCGCTTAGAAATTGCATACTTATGATTGGATAGTCTTATTATTTAAATATTAGTTTGTCGTTGATAGAATTATATATTGTTATTTCCTTAGTGTTTGTTTAGCTTGTTGGTGTTCCGTAAAATTAAAAATAAAATAGTATAGTTAGCCGCGCCACAGCAATACGCTGTGTTATATTTAAATCATTTTGTCGTTACAGTGTAGCCTTTGTAGTTTAAAGTCGATAAGTAATGTTTGTTCGTATATCGTTACGTCCGATTACAACTATGCCGAGTCGCTAGTATTGCGTGAACTTCAACGTGCGCACTTCTCTGAAGAAATTAGAAGATTACAATCGAATAGAGCTTGTAGTCGCGCCTTTCAACGCCTTAAGCCATTTTTACAGGATGGGATTGTAAGGGTAGGTGGACGCTTGTCCAACTCGCAATTGAGTTTCGACCAACGGCACCCTATTGTTTTACCGCGTAAAGACCATATCATGAACTTATTAGTCGACTACCATCATAAATTGAACTCGCACGCTGGCTCCGACTTGTTGATGTCGATTTTGCGTCAGAATTATTGGATTCTTTCTGCACGTAGTTTAATACGCAATCGGGTGCACAGATGTATAGCTTGCTTTCGGGCACGCCCCAAGCCGTCATTTCCGGAAATGGCGGAACTTAGATCTTGTAGAGTAATACAATCAGTAAAGCCCTTCACGCACACCGGGTCTGATTTCGCTGGTCCGTTTAAGGTCACGCTCACTCGCGGGCGTGGTATAAGATCCACAAAGGCTTACGTCTGCATTTTCGTATGTCTAACTACTCGAGCGGTGCATATAGAACTCGTTGGTGATCTAAGCACAGCAGGCTTTATGGGTGCATTTAAAAGATTTCTTTCTCGCCGTGGCCCTGTAAGTAGATTGTATTCGGATAACGGTACGAACTACGTCGGTGCAAAACGTATTTTGTCGGAACTACATGAGCTCTTAGCTAGCAAATATTATAATTCGGAGTTCGCTCACATTCTAGCCGAGAACCGCATTGAGTGGTCTCTGAACGTCCCAGCCGCGAGCCATTTTGGGGGCAATTGGGAGACTAATATCAAGAGTCTAAAGAGTCATTTATACCGAGTAATAGGAGATCAAATTTTGTCCTTCGAAGAGCTAAGTACGGTGCTCGCTCAAATTGAATGCGTAATGAATAGTCGCCCACTTTGTCGTACGTTGTCTAGTGACCCCTCGGAACCGCTGGCTCTAACTCCAGCACATTTTTTGAATTTAACGCCTTTAAAGTATTTGCCAGCCGCAGGTATGGATGAGAACAGACTTAGCATTTCCGCACGCCACAAATTATTAGATCGGTTAGTGCAATCGTTTTGGAAACGATGGAGGATGGAATGCTTGCATACTTTGCAGTCTCGGCAAAAATGGAACACAGCAACTGAGCCTTTAGCTGTAGGAACTGTAGTTGTGCTCACCAAAGAGAATACGCCGCCTCTCCACTGGCCGTTAGGAATTGTCGAAGAGGTCTTTCCCGGTTCCGACGGAGTAGTTAGGATAGCTCGCGTTAAGACCACGGTTGGGTCTTACTTGCGTCCGGTTGTCCGTTTGTGCCCCCTGCCTCCTCCATAATTTAAATTAGCTTTCTAGATTAAATTGTAGTTGAATTTAAGTAATCTTAGCGTTAGTTAGTTATTTTGTTAGTTGATCTTAGCTCTAGTTGTATTAGTTAATTTTGAAGGAAATCCTTCAAGGGCGGGGGAGATGGTTGCGCGGAAAAAAACCATTGGATTATTATATTTGACGGTAGAGGTGCCAAGCCGCTTGTTCCTTTCCGACAAAACGATATCATTCATACCCTCCTCGATCCTCCATCGACACATCGGGGTGGTGGGGTGGGAGGGGCAAGAAGATGATTCTAGAATGTCACGTAATCATCGGGGCCGAGGACATATAAGGCACGCGCGACCGTTGCGCGGCCTCTTTCCTACCGCGCCAGTCATTGGAACAACAGCTCTTTCCACCGCAGTCGTCGTTGAAACCACACCGCTAGTAGAAACCGCTTTAGCCTGGAAGCAGTCGAGCTCCAGGAAACCCGCCTCACCTCGTGTGAGATATAGTCGCGCACCGCCTCTCTCCGGAGTGTTCCAGAAGAAGTTCCAGAAATTGCAGCTATAGTGCTCAACAGGATAGAAGAAACCCCGGTGAGTCAACACTCCTTTATTTACTGCCTTATATAGTTTAACCCGCTCCAATTTTGTTGTTCTCCTAATAAGGCAGGATTCCTTTTCAGCGATTTGGCACCATAATAGTTTAGTTTTAGGGAAGAGCGAGTGCATTATACCGCATGCTATAGTAGTCGCTTTTACGTAAGCGTAGAAGCATCCGCATATACAGTCCACTTTAGTTAATATCTCGCGTAATAGGTTTAAGGTTCGACCGGGGAACTAGACTTCGGCAGCCTTAAACACGTGGCTCCACCATATATTAAGCAAATAAGTTAAATTAATAAACATAAAGTTATTATATTTCAGACATTATCCCAATAACATAGTAAATTAAAGGCAAAATTATTGTTTTTCGTAATAAATAAATTTATTTAAAAACTTGAAAAAAATATTTAAAATAAGATAAATAATAGAAATACAAGTCAAAAAATGTTATAAAATTAAGTTAAATAACGTTTATAAGATAATTAGAAAATTTGTTAAAAATTGTTTAAGTCATGGGAGGTGTTCATGTATAAAAGAAATTTCCTAAGTTGTGGAAGGAGTTCACGTATAAAAGAAAATTTCCCTATGTTGTGGAAGGAGTTTACGTATAAAAGAAAATTTTCCTAAGTTATTGAAGGTGTTCATGTATAGATGTCTTGTATGGATGAGCTGCCGGAGATACATTCCTGCAGTTGTACATATATATGGGGTGGTCGGGAGCCCGACTGCCTGAAGTACTGTAGCACAATGACTAGTCCTATATTAGGGACTTATGATATTAAACTCAATGATACAAAAGCAATACTATAGAAGGTCTTCATGATGAATTTGCATTACAATAGTAGGGTCGTGGGTTCGAACCCTATATATGAATGACTTATGAAAATAAGGTCTATGATTCAAAAGCAATACTAAAGAAGGTCTCTGTGATTAATATGCATTACAATAGTAGGCTCGTGGGTTCGAATCCTATATATGAATGACTTATGAAAGTAAGGTCTATGATTCAAAAGCAATACTATAGAAGGTCTCTGTGATTAATATGCATTACAATAGTAGGGTCATGGGTTCGAATCCTATATATCCTATACTATTAAACGAGCAATTCTTGTATATATATAAATATATAATCGGGATCTCGGAAACGGCTCCAACGATTTTCATAAAATTTAGTGTCCAGGGAGTTTCGGGGATAATAAATCGATCTAGCTAGGATTTATTTTTAGAAAATGTCTTTTTGTCCGTGTTTTTATGCAATGAAAAACTGCTACAATATCGTTAGAATAAGAAGGTAAATTTTGACAGACTGTCAATGATTATAAATAGCTTAATTGGTATAATGGGCGGTCACAGAATCGTAAAACCCCCGTTCGAGCCCAGACCGACCGACCAACTTTTTTAATTTTTTTTTTCAAGTTCCTTTCTTTTTTGAGAAAATCTATTTTTTCGAGCCCTTTTTTTAGTATTTTTTAAAAACACGAAAATTAATATTAAACTAATTGCAAACATGATTTTTTATTCAAATAACCAGTTCAGTTTTTTCTATTATTTCGCTAAGATCAAAAAATATTATTTATATTTCATCAGTATGTAATTTGTATCTAAATATAACTTCCAAAACACACGAATTAAAAAAAACCGAGCGAAAAATACCGAGCAAAGCTCGGTCAACCGGGTAATACATGACTTATGAAAGTAAGGTCTATGGTACAAAAGCAATATTATAGGAGGTCTCCTTGATGCATAAGCATTGTATGGGGTGGTCGGGTGACTGACTGCTCCTAGTACTGTAGCAAAATGACTAGTCCTTATTAGGGACTTGAAAAGGAATATTATAGTGGCGTGTGTGCTGCTTCACGAGCAATTGGTCCGAGGTAAACTTGGACTCGCTAACCGATGTGTCATAGACATATCATCTTAGTGCCGGTGGTAAGCGGGTTTGTTGGTAGCAATACGGCTTTCCCGTGGACATCGCACACCCATACCGGTTGTGGGTGGCGTCGTAGCGCATAGCGATGCATCGTCTATCTTTCGGATGGGGATGATGAGTGTGTTTGGTAGCACTTTTAAGTGTAACAGGCATACTCAACTTCATGTCTTAGTGCATTAGCGCTATGATACGTGGAGTTTTGTTCATTGGCGTCTTAGTGGTGTGCTACTATGATACGTTGGTGATATTTTCTATATAATAACAATACCAACTTTGTTGCCAAAGTCGATAGGAGTCATGTGGGTGTGTTGTGAGGGGGCGCCGCCCGTATGATAGTTGCATTGATGCTTACTGCTACTTGCGGGTGCGGGGTATGCAGGTAGTGATGTCTGTTGAGATATATGGGGGACCTTGGAATGGTGTAAGCCCGACGATAGTCGTATTGATGCTTGTTACGTTCTGCAGCATTGCGTCTCTGCGATGGTTGTTTGGTGGGACGCTATTCTCAATGGCGCTCTCTGCACCTTGGTTTGACTCACGCCGAAGTAGCTTTGCCCAAGTCGGGTCCCTTCGTTACGGGGCTGCAGACTGTCTGCCCTCCATTATGTTTTATATAACAACATAATATTATATCTCTGTAACTTTCCCACCTTTGAATGATTCAAGGCAACTTGTTGGTGGGTAAGACAAACATGATCGAAAATGCATTTACTCAACGTCAGTGATACAAACCCTTTCTGATGGCGAATTATTACTCTTATCTTATAACTGCCTTTTGGCTATATCTGCCGTTGTATTGGTTAGTGGAGCATATGTGTCGACCTCATGCGGGTGGTAGCTGGCGGGAGGATCTGAGGAGACTCTCAAGGCTGCGGTCGAAAGCCGCACAACGTGGAACCCCATTCCCTTGAGGTGAGTGGTAGACTCATGACACGCTCTGCGGCTAGTAGCCGTGCTGATCATGCAATTGGTGGTGATGTCATACACTTACATCACGTCTGCAGGAGCGGCGGTCTGGCACGTGGTAGCGCTCACGGAGGGTTTACGGCCAGTGTGCCTATTTGCCTAAACCGTGTGACGTACATTCACTGTGGCTGGATTCGTTCGTATTCTGTATGGCGTTTACACGCATTGACATGCGCGACTTCGGTCAATGTTTGTGCTTACGCACTAATAAGGGACCAAGCCTTTTTTACTGGTTCGCCAGTTATTTTGCTGTGGACTACGGTCCAGTTCCCGAATTAGCGTTCCCTTCGGGGGGAGTGCATCAAAATGGTTGGCGCTCACCGTGCACGGCGTGTGTGGGGCCGTGTACCTCCCCTACATTTTTTTAAATAAATGTAGGAGAGCGAAGCCCTTGTATCAGGTATTTTTGTATAAATATATTTTGAGCCTTTTCCTAGCGGGAAGGGATAATTAATAATGTAAACCTGATACAAGCGGAATAGGGACGTTTTATGTTCTTAACCTTTTTCGAGCCCTGTCTTCGTGAACGGGGTTCACTTAGCTTATAAGGCACTACCAACAGCTTTCAATTGCTCTAGTGAATATTCATTCTTCCAAAGGACACCTAAAAGAACTAAATTACTAAATAAACACAACGTAAAGAAGGATCTTTTAGAAAGATCTAAACATAGATTATTAATACTGGTCAAATATATATAATTTTTATTATAAAGGGGAATTAATAATATTTAATATAATATTATTTATTACTACATAGAGAGGGGGGGAGGATCGTTACAGTATAAATAAACATATAATCTTATTGTTATACATACATAGATATTGATATTATTGATAACAACTAAATAATAATGCTTACCTAGATAAATATAGGTTATATTAACGTTGTGCACAACACAGTGTGTTTACATATCATATATAAGTACTAGTAGGTGCAAATTACAATTAGATTAAAACTTACACAAAGTCAAATAATTTTTAAAATATTGAAGCTCTCTTTAATACGTAAAGAGTGAGTGGTATCGTTTTTCCTGTCGAAGATTTTACCATCATGAACCCACAAATATTATTATAGGGCAGACTTCATTTTTAATTTAGTATTTTTAAGAAGTAGTTTGTTAGACGGTGTTAAGTGTTCATTTACATATATTTTGGACCCCAAATCAGGAAAGCCGATGTCACAAAGTCTAAGTGCTTTTTTAGCACGCACCGCAGCAAGGATTGAATTGCGCAGCAAACAGGAACTCAGCTTCACTAAGATTGCCTTGGGACGACCGGGAACCACCTTAAACGGACGAATTCTCGATATGTGAATTACGTCATTTGCTGATACTTCGATTCCCAGGAAATTAGTTATGTTACTAAAATGCAATAATAAATCCTCTCGTTTTTTTCGGGGATTCCAGTAATCTCTAGGTTGTTCAGTCTAGCTTGTTGTTCAACTTCGTCCATTTTGATTTCAAGGGAACGAACTTGTGTGGACAGTTCTGTAGATTGAGAAGTGACACTCTCACATGCTTGCAATCGACTCTCAAATAAATCCAGGCTTTGTATGGACGTGCTAAGAGATATTTCCATTTCGGATAAACGTGCACTGGTTTCAGAGAGTGATTTATTAATTTTAGAGTTATCCTCCGTAAGTTTTTGTAAGGTTAAATTTATTTAACAAAAGTTTAAAGTAACGTGTGATAGTTGTTGTAATTGCAGAGTTGACGGAGGTTGTTAAATTCGTCACTCCTAATGTTAAACATGTCAATACTAATGTAATTTTAAATGGGGAGGAACTGAGTCTTGTTGATGCCACCATTTTTTTTGGAATCACACTGGACGCAAAGCTTCAATGGCTCCCCCATATATCAAAACTAGCTAGCAGACTTAGTTCTGCAGCATATGCTGTAAAAAAGATTATAACTCTTACTAGTGTTGAAACAGCTAGAATAGTTTACTTTAGTTATTTCCATAGCATTATGTCGTATGGTGTTTTGCTATGGGGACACGCGACTGACACTGAAATTATATTTATTTTGCAGAAGAGGACCATTAGGGCAATATATAATTTAAAACCAAAAGAGTCACTGAGACAAAAATTTAAGGAAATCACTATATTAACTCTGGCCTCTCAATACATTTATGAAAATGTAATGTACGTACACAAAAATAAAAGTAGTTTTCCGAAAATAAGTGATATTCATTCTGTAAATACTAGGAGCAGACACGAGCTAGTAGTACCAGTTACTCGACTCCAGTGAGTCAGTAATTCATTATTGGGGCGATGTATACGCTTTTACAACAAAATCCCGGAAAATATACAAAATTTGTCATACACAAATTTCAAAATGTTATTAAACTAAGTTTTTATAAAAAGGGTTATTATAATATTAAGGAATTTATGAATGATAACAAGCCCTGGGAGGGGTGATCGCTACCAAGTTATTTCTAATTTGTCTTGTGTTGTTAATTGTAAACATGATTGTAAGCTATTATTGGAAAAAAATAGTCCCGCTGTGTTTTTTACTGGTTCTTCCGAGGAAAGAGGTTTTTTTTGCGAACCAGTGGTAAATTAGAAAAGTGACTTTCAATAAGTATTGTTATAATCTACACTGAATAAAAAAGTTTTTGTTCTGTTCTGTTGTAATACAGTTAGTTATGCTGTCACACAAAAGTTTCATTTGCTGTTCCATCCTTTGCTCAAAAATTGAAAACATTCCATGATGTTCACATTTCATTTGTTTTCTTTTACGCGAGTTAACGTATGATTCCATATGTACCGGCATATTAGATAAATCGGGGTTCGAGGAGACTTTGACACAACAAGTTACACGATGTACGATGACGACGATGATAGACGAGTAGGACCGGGACGAAAAATAGCAGTCAGACTCTTCACGCAGGGGTGAGGCGTCCCTCAGTTATGACCACGAGCAACAGAGCGAGAACGAAATTGAAACAGTGGCAAAAAAAAATTAAATTGCACTGCACTTTACGCACACGGTATTAGTGGTAATAGTTATTGCAACTAGGGTGATTATAGCATGCACATTATAGACTAATTATCGCAAAAAGTTGTACACAACCGTTCACAAAGGTAGTCACACGAGTAATGACCTTACCATTCTATTTTTTTTTATTTTTTTTTTCGCCCGAAGAAAATACGGGCAACCTTCCGGAAAGCGGGTGAGGGAGGCGGTGAATGCTCATAGTATACCACACAGCCGGCTGTTTGGTTATGTGGAGACTTTTACCCACTAAACACCTCCTTTATGGATTGGCTTACCGATCTGACGAGAGATCTCTAAGCCGTATATGAACGCGACCCTCCTTGGCAGAAAGGTAAAGTTAGTAAAGTAAACTTTACTAACTTTACTCTGAGGCTTTGAAAAATCTCTCAGAGAGTGATTTAAGGAACTGCTGGATTGTTGGGAGCTCTAAGTCTCGGTGTAGGTCAGCATTACGGACATAATAGGGCGAGTTAGTGGCCCTACGACAGAATAGATTTTGAACTATTTGAAGTTCATTTATGACTTTGGGTTTAGCCTGTGCGAAAACGGGGACCGCGTAGGTCATAACAGGTCGTATACAGACCTTATATAGGGTTCGCTTGTTGCGCAGAGACATTTTACTGTGTCTGCCCAACATGCTGTTGAGCCTACCTATGTAAAATCGCGCAGTGCGAGTTTCTTTTTTAATATGGGGCTCGAAAGTGAGCCTTGCATCAGGGGTGACGCTTAAGTATTTGGCTTTTGTTTGCCATGGGACAGGGGTTCCTAACATTCTGATTGGCGGAGTGGCGGTGAGACGGCGTCGTTTATATTCCAAGCAAATGGCGGAGCTCTTCTCCGGGTGTACGTCGATACGCCATTTTTGGAACCAAGCTCCTAAGTCGTTAACTGACTTTTGGATCTTGTTCCGAATCCGTGGCAGTGAGTTGCCTTTAGAGTAAAGGGCTGTGTCATCTGCAAAGAGCGCTAGTTTAACACCATTCGACGGGATAGGAATGTCGTTGGTGAATAGTATATATATTTTATTTTGGCTTTGATTTGACGAGTAGAGGATAGCGTGCCTTCGTGTCTAAAACGAAAGGTACGATCCTTGAAATAGGAGGCTACAAGGCGAACGAGGTGGTCAGGGAGGCCTAAGTCGTATAATTTGTAGATAAGGCCTTCATGCCAGACTCTGTCGAATGCCTTGGCAATGTCGAAAAAGACCGCGATGGTCTTTTTACGACGAGGATAAAAATCGATGAGGATATATTCCACTATGCGGTGAACTTACTGGGGGCACGAGTGTTTAACCCGTATTGTTGAGGGATGACAACAGGGTCGCCGTCTGTAGGAAACAAATGACGCCTCATGCGCACGAGAATAACTCGTTCGAAAAGTTTGCCCATGGCCTTGAGGAGGGTGATGGGACGGTGGTTGGAGGGGAGGTGGTGAGGTTTGCCTGGCTTGGGAATGCCAATGACAGTTGACTCTTTTCAAGTGGTGGGAAAGTAGCTGAATCCGAAGTAGGCGTTGAAGATTATGGCCAATAAGGCGATCACCTGCTCCGGAAAGTGTTTGAGGGCTTGGTTGGAGATGCCATCAGTACCCGGTGCTTTTTTGGGCTTAAGTCCTTTGATGGTAGATGAAACCTCATCTTTGGATACAGTGATAGGGTCAGAGGCGGTAGGGGGCGAGTTCCGGCGACGGACCTCATCCTCCACTAGTTGGATATGTAAGGGGTCCGTGGGTTGTGAGCTGGGAGGACATTGAATGGCGACGCTGTCGGCGAATCACTCAGCCTTTTCTTCGTCCTCGAAGGCAATAGAGCCGTCGGAACGAGACAGAGGAGGAGTATGCGTGATAGCGTCTATCCGGAGGGCTCTCGCCATTTGGTAGTACGCTGCGTAAGAGGGGGAGATTTTCTCCATGAGATTGCCCCTTTAGAGGTCTCTGAAGTCATTGAGGTGGTAACGGAGTTTGCTTTGAAGGTGTTGGGCTGCGAGTCTGTACTCGGGAGTGGGATAGCGTGCAGCTCTACGGAGGGCAGCTTTTTTTTCTTTGAGTAGGTTGCTAATATCTAGGGGAAGACTAGTTTTAGCAACCGGGACAATCTTTTCATTCTCTTTAAGAGAGGATGTTATAAGAGAGGTGAGATTTTCGACCGCGGTGTCCATTTTCCCCGTACTGTCGAGGACGTCGGAAGAAAGGGTTATGGGTGGGTCCGGAGAGTCTATCGCCGAGGCTTGAGACTTCTTGAAGCCCTTTCAGTTGGTGTAGGTTTTAAAAGTGGGAGTTCGAGGTGGCTGATGGCCAAGAAGGTGGGATACAGTACGGTACCATTCTATATGTTACTCATCGCGTAAGCGGGGTTTAGATATTTTATTTCCTTAGATATTTCGACTTTTACGAGGTTCTTGTCATACGTAATGGTATTTCTGACCAAAAATATTCTTGACTTTGTCCAATCCACCAGGAGAATATCAGGTTTATTCACAACAACAGTCCTATCTATTAAAATGACATGGTGCGGTGAATTTCAAGCATTGGTATTATTATATATTAAGCAGGTCAATCTTATATATGCTTTACTATGCACTAGCTGATTCAGCCCTGAGTTATGGACTAATTGCATATGGACGTACTTTTCAAACGTATACAGATAAAATTCTTAAGTTGCAAATTAGATTAATAAAATTGTTTATTGATGAAAAAACAAAGAAAAAATATAACATAGACGGAAATTATAATAATTTATTTAAAAATTTTAGAATATTACCTGTGCATGTAAAACTTAAGTACTTAATTGCAATAGATCAATTTAAATCTCTGGAGTTTAAAACATTTCGAACGTTTAACAAACATATTAGAATTACTTCGCGAAAGAAATACGTTGAGCATAGAGTTAATAATTATTACGGCAAGAGGACGAGAAAATATCTAGTACTACGTATTTTCGATGAGATATTTTCTGAAAACGAATGCGGTAATAAAGAAATATTTAAAAAGAAGTTAAAAGCGTGGTTGCTGGATAATTGTATGTATAATAATTAATATTGTCTTAAAGTTATATTTTTGAATTAATTTGTTATTTTTAATGTGTTTAATTTAAAAGATTTAAAATAATTTTTAATTATTTTAAATCTTTTAAAATAGTGTAAATTTAATTTTCCCACTTTTAAGTTTTTAAGGATTGCATTTGAAATTACGGTGTATATGCATTTTAGATTCTTAAGGACAGTAGGTACATAAAATGTAAGAGGGTGATGTATTCGCCAACAAACTGCCCTGCAGTTTGGCGAAAGTTGTATAAAGAATAACCGACTGTATTTTTGTGTAATAAATAAAAAAAAATATATATATTTTTTATTATTATTGAACTGCTACCAGAAATATGCTGCTGCACATCTGCTTCAGTTTCCAAATTGGTGTACTCTTACAATACTCTTGGAAAGATATAAAGTAGTGATGATCATACCCTATTACTAAAATACTCATCACAATTACTATCCACATCACAAGTCCACTGCCGAGCAAACGCTTCTTTCATAAGTGACCACAAAGTACGTTCCTGAGCTTTAAGTTATAACTCTATAACTTAAAATGGATCGCATACTGAGTCTTCTGCAAGTGTGTCTCCTTATTAATAGTAGAAGAAAGAGCGTACGGGCCAACAATAACGCGCCGTCTTCTGAATACATTTTGAAAGATACTGACCATGAACCCATAACCAAATCGATTAATTGTCAATCGATGATTGAACAACGTTTTATCGACCAGTATCTGTCGATCAGCTAAAGCTAATACACCAATCGATAGATGTCAATCAATAGCTCCGATCGACGATCTATCGATTGATGTGATAATATACCATAAACCAATGCACCACGGAGTTGTCAACAGTTAAGGGACACGGCAAAAAAAATTGTGACATATTGTAATTAAAATAAACCCTAATAATGTTTGAGCATAAAAGTATTATTTATTAGTTTATTTTTGTACTTTAGAATATAATTTTTCCCCATATTGTTCATTTAGTATGTTCATAAGTATTTCATAAATTATTTAGATATATTAATGGAATCAATTTGTATTTAACTGTTTACAACAAAGTTATATAATATTTATAAGCCTCAAAGTTATTAAAACTACCAAAACGTAACTCTTTTTTAACGGGCACTTTTTAAAAATGTTAGAAATTTGATCTCTCTTACACATTGTTTTATAGAGCACTAATTCGCTCTTTCAGATGTTGCCATTGTTGCATTGTTTGTTTAGTATCATTTAAATTCTACAACGCAGAGAAATTCCAAGCATACTTTTTAGTATGAATAAGTATTAATATTTCTTTTTGTTATTTATTTATTTTTATTGTAAATATTTATAAAAAATATTTAATAATATATTTTTAGTTACTAAAAAGAGAATACAGATAAATATAAGCGTAAACACGTCTGAAAATTCATATAAGATTCGTATAACACATATTACGCTAAATATTTTATATAGCCTGTCGCTGAAATCGCTAGAAATTGCGTACGCGGACAATAGTTCACCTTGTTAAAGGTTCGATTGAACGTGTCTTCCGTCCGTAAAAAAGATCTTAAATAAAATCGTGCCCAAAGAAGTTATACTTCAATAGAAACTCGAATTCTGTTGAAACAAGTCAGTTATTTGATTAAAAATATTGTTTGAACAGGTAAATAGATGTTAGTCTATAACTTAAAAAGTTTTGTGTTAAAAACGCCTGTGGTCGAAATAGATTAATTGTCTTCCAATAGAATATCCTATGAAAAAGAAAACCGAATAATCGATTGCTGCAGAGTTCAAGGCCTCCTACAAAGCAGTTTTACGTTACTTGGTTCCACTTAGCATGTCTTTTGAAATATTATACAATGGATAACCAATACTGAACACATTAGACATTATGTACCTATTTTTATATTTAATGCATTAAAATTTGTGATATAAAGAGGCCTTTATAATTCAACACTTAATTACTTTTCGAAGCAAATCATGAGAGCGCTTGTGACTGAAATTAATAGAAGCAAATATAGCTCATGCTGTACACCACTATTAAACATGATCTTAACGGTCTTAAAAGCAAGAGCAAATCCTACCTCTAACATGGAACATGGAATGCAAATAGTTCCCTTTGAATCCTTGTAAATTTGTTACTTGTCCGAGCCACAATACAGAAATTAAAGTTGTAGCACGTATGGGTAGGCTCGATCGGGGTAGTATCACGCTCACACATATTATGTATAGTGATAGATAGTATAGCGGTTTTAGAGAACCGAATACCCTATTTACTGGAAACCAGGCATTCTATCTTAGTTGTCAGAGGTGACAACGCGTTTGCTATTTCATTCTTCATTGAGGAGAAATGTAGACGTATATGTGCTCGTGTGTCACCCTTACTCTATTAAAAAATAAAACTTAAAGTCTGGGCAACCGAGTAATGACTGACACCTTCGCGCAATAATTAGGTAACGTTTTGAAACAAATCGCATAAAATAAGCCACATAATATGATTTGTTGATGGTCGTCTTCATAGAATACTATAATACATAATAGAATGGCTGTCAACCTTATTTTGTAAGAGGATCGGCGTCGCCGGGAGCACACATACAAGCAATCACGTCGTATTATCAGTTATCATTACTACACACCCAATTCTCTGTGTTGACAGACTGAGGGAATTTACACATTTAAGACTTTTGATTAATGTTTTTGACACAAATAATTCTTAATTTTTGTTTCTAATTGTAACGTATTAGAGGTTAGTTGCTATGTGATTATTGTTACGATGGCGGGTAGGTTAGTTTTCTTGGTCATCAGTCTGTTGGCATACGCACATACGCCTTTGATTTACGCTCCATTGGCGACGAGTACGGCATTATTCTTAGAGTTTTTTTTTTTTACTTAGGCAATTGCTTAAAAGTTGTACAAAAATGCCGATCGGAAAAATAAAGCCATTTAATTTAAGTTCAAAACGAAACGGCACTGCGACGGGTAGCCGCTCCTGTTGGCGCTGCAGCAAAACTCATGGCGCAGACAGTTGCCGATTCAAACACTACAACTGTGACGAAAGCGGTCAAAGAGAGCATATTAAAGTGATGTATAAACAAGTGACGGATTGGACGACGGCTTGCACAACATTAAAGTGGCATCTCGAGGTAACAAACTCTACTTTATTAACTTGTTAATTGATAATAATATTGTCGAATGTGAAATGGACACCGGTAGTCGCATTTCCGCTACTAGCGAAGACATGTATTATAGTATGTTTCCTCATAGAAAAATTAAAAATTATAATTTAATTTTACGCGGCTATTCAGGTTCCCAAATCGAGTCTCTCAGTTACATTGAGGTAGACATGCCTAGGCAAAACGAAAGAAAAATCGTTACGTCTGTATATCATTCAAGACGGGGCACGACCCTTGTTAGGTAGATATTGGATGCGTGCTTTAAAAATTACCCAAATTAACTTAAATGCAATTACCATGGATTTGTGAACCAATTATGTAAAGAGTTTCCGGAAGTTTCTTGTGACAAATTAGGCACATGCAAGCAGACCATTCGATTACAGCTTTCCGATAATGAACCAGTTGATGTGCGGGCGAGACCGGTGCCACTAGCACTACGCGCACGGGTAGAAAAGGAGTTAATAAGCCTCGATGCGGACGGTTCTATCTATCGCGTTCTGATAACGGCACCCCAATAGTCCCCGTGGTAAAAAGAAATGGTGATATACGCATTTGTAGTGATTATAAGATCACAATTAACCCTAAGTTAAAAAGAGACTATTATCGACTATCGCGCATTGAGGCACGCGTACGAGCAGTGCATTCTATCAGATGATTCGCAACCCTATACCGCGATCACTACACACATGGGTACGTTCGCATACCGGCGTAATCCTTACGGTTTGACATATATACCGGATAAATTTCAAAAGTTAATGGAGGAGACTCTGCGAGGGGTGGCGGGGTGCGTTGTATTTTTGGATGTTATTTGTGTTACGGGATCGAACATCGATTGAACGGTTACGGCGCATGGGGCTTACCGTTAAACATAGCAAATATAAATTTTTGCAAGAGAATGTTAGATATCTTGATTTTATCATTAATAAAAATAGCTTGCGACCAGACTCCGAAAAATTGGAGGCCATTTCCAGCGTACCTAGACCGTACAATGTACCTCAACTTAAAAGTTTTTTGTGTATGCTAAATTATTACGAGCGATTTATTCCAAATTTGAGCACTTTATTACAACCGTTACATAATTTATTAAAAATAACATCAGCTGAAATTGGGACTCTAAGTGTGAGAAAGCGTCTGTCGAAGCGAAGCGATCTCTCCTAAGCGAGCGAGTATTGGCGCATTACGAGGAGGGGCGTGAGCTCGTTTTGTCGGTTGATAGTAGCGCGTACGGACTGGGAGCTGTGCTGGCACACCGTTACCCAGACGGCATCGAGCGTCCCGTCAGCTGCGTGTCTCGCACACTCAACACAACCAAGCGCAATTACAGTCAGCTTGACAAGGAAGTGCTCGCCATCTTATTCGGAATCACTTAACATTATCAATTTTTCATTTTGCGTACAGACCACCAACCGCTGACTTATATTTTTGGGGTTAAGGAAGATATCCCACAAACAGCGGCTAGTCGTTTGCAGAGGTGGGCAGCGCGGCTAGACGCATATGATTTCGCGATAGAATTCGTTCGATCGACGGGCAACGTGCCGGCTGATGCTTTGTCGCGATTGCCGTTGCCTGACAAAGATCGCTTCGAGGACTCGGTGGATTTTTTAATCCTAATAGGTGATTCCAGTTTGTTATAAAGGCATCGCTAGAAAAACTGAACATGACGCTTTGTTATGCAATATTAAACGATATGTTCTTTGTGGTTGGCCGCTGCGCCCGAGCTGCGATGCGGAAAAGCCTTACTTTCGCCGGAAACTTGACTTTGTTGTAGAACAGGGTTGTGTAATGTACAAATATAGCCCCACACTGCATATTTTTTTTCTGAAAAAAAAAAATCTTACCAGTTCATGTTTGTGGTCTAGAACATGGGAAGTACAGGTAAATTTAAAAAAAAATAATAGTAATAGAGAGAAATGCTTTTTTCATTTAGTTCCATATGTGGCACATTATGCAGTGACCTACCTGAATTTGATCTAGAGGTGAAACAAACGGAAGCAATTTTTATCCTTGTTTAAACAAAGTTCGGCTCTGCATTTTTTACACACAACAAACGACTTTCCTTTGCAGCCTGGATTCCATGTAGGAAAGTGCTCGACTCCATCACACCTGACGTCACGAGTAGGAAAAATCACTACATTAGCTCTAATTCTTTTTGCCTCTATCAGATCATTACTTGTAGAGGACGGCCGGCCTTTTTTCTTATTTATTGATGAACCACATGTACAGAGGCTCTTTGCCACTTCAAGCTTGAAGTACTGAAGTTGAAAGTCAGCGGTGTAGCTCTTTGTCGCATCTCCCCAACTCTTCTGTATACAGAACTCTTCTGTATAGCCACCATAAATTTGCTATAGCAACCAACTATTTATGGTGGCTATGTCGAGGAAATGGTAAACTAGTCTCAAATACCACTTCTTAGTCCTCATATTTATTTTGTACTTTCTCAGGAATGAGTTGAGCAAGTCAATTCCACCCATATGCTGATTGCAGTTGCGAACAATTTGAGGGCAATCGATATTTATATATTTCTTTTGTTTTTTACGAAACTTCGAGAAACTTTAAGATATTTTGCTTTTTTCTGACAACGGATGCAGCAGGAGTAGGAGCAGTGTCTATTGGCACAGTAGACGCGGAAGATACAACGGTTGATTGACGTGTTCGCGAAGCAGTTGATCTAGATGTACTTGGGACATCAGGAATTGTACCACTAGGATTTCATATATGCTGCTGCATATCACCGCCACAGTACCCTGATAATGTTGAAGCGGATTCATACCTATTCGGTGAAACAGATTCCTCTTCGTCATCCGTATCGCTAAACGTTTCACAAAGTTTGTTGACGGTAGATCGAATTACGTCAATGACATCGTCACTTTCAGCGCCTGAGGAGTCTTATTCATCTTTACTGCCCAATGGTATACTGGATAAGGTTTTCTCTCCATTATCTAAAAAGAAAACAACATCACACCATTTGTCAATATATCTAAAATTGGACCACCACTGCATGAAGTGACACATTGGGAACGCACAAAAGTTGTGAAAATTTAGTATCAAAACACGACCAAATCAGAAAAATATACATTTGTTTAGTTAACAGATATTTCGACATAAAAACAATTTATCCACTGTTGCATTCCGAAAATAACAATTATTTATTATTTTTGCAAATTGGATACGCACGGCGGTGGCCTAACGTTCAAAATTTTCAATTGAATGACCGACTGAGGGAGATATTACACTAAATGGGTGCCAATGATTGTTGTCAATTTATTTGCGTAATCATAGACGTCGCTATTTGATTCAAATCAAAAAAAAATAATGGTTGACCCACTTATGGGACTGAATGCAGTGTAGGGATAGAATAGTAATCCCCTACATTTTGCAAAAGAAGATTCTAGATGAAACTCACGAGGGCCATCTGGGCATGAATAAAATGAAAAGTTTAGCGCGGAATAACGTGTATTGGGCGAGCTGAGATCGGGATATCGAGAAGGTTTGTGGGTCATGTGCTGCGTGTCGTACCGTGCTGGATGCGCCGCCACGGGCGCAACTGCACCCTTGGGAATTTGGAACACGCACCCGTGGCAGCGTGTATATGCCGATTTTGCAGATCGTGGGGGCACACGGTATTTAATTATAGTAGATGCACACTCTAAATGAATTGAAGCTATTCCGATGCGTAAAACGAGTTCAGATTCCACGATTAAAGTTATGACAAGTATTTTTGCGAGATTCGGCTTGCCATCGCAGCTCGTGACGGATAACGGACCACCTTTTTCCTCCCATGAGTGGAAAATATACTGTAAAAATAATTGTATTATGCATACCACCAGTTAAAAAGGCAATTAAAGAGCGCTGTACGAGGGTGAGGACATTAACACGGCTCTTAACAAATTCATTTTTAAATATCGAAACTGTGAGTACGCGACAACGGGCATGTCACCGGCGGTTGCGTTGCAGGGGTGGCGGTTGCGCTGCCGGCTGGACGCACTGCGATCGGACGTAGCGGCCGCAGGAATAGCAGGTAGCACGCTCCGCCGGTGCACACAGGGAGTTCCACGTGGGGGATGAGGTACAGTACTACAGAACGAGGGGAGATAAATGGACCAAAGCCACGGTTGTTAAAAAGACGGGACCAGTATCCTACTAGTATCCTACTTTGGTAGACATAGGGGTCGGTGTCGAAAGGCGTAGACATGTCGATCAAGTAATTCTAGACAAAAATAGATTTTCTTTGTCGCGCACGAGTGCTGCGCCTGTGGCAAATGAGACCGCCGATCTGAAGTTGGATGCACCAAAGGTCAGTGGAGCCGAGGGTGAAATGTTGGATGACGCGATCAGTGCGGACGAAGCCCAGAGCATGTCTTTAGAGAAGGTGCAGTCGCCGCAGGCACAAGTCGAGCGAGCACCGTCACGGCCTGTGCCTGGACCGACGTCACCCCAAATATCTGCTCATGCTCTGCGGGCATTTAAGCGAGCAAAAAAAACTATAGAGTAAGTTTAGTTTTAAGGTTTATTGTAGTTGTAAGCTAAGTGGGGAGTGATGTAACGTTTAGAGGTTGGTTGCTATGTGATTATTGTTACGGTGGCGCGTAGATTAGTTTTCTTGGTAATAAATCAGTCTGTTGCCTACATACGCCTTTAATTGACGCTCCACTAACATTCACAAAATATAAATAGTTTCGATTTACTGACTGTAATGCCTCCTTTAATTAAATTCCATTCCCCGCAGTTCTGGCGACACGTAATTATTGCACAATTTGCCATTTTTAAATAATTTGCATACAGCGAAACTTGACATGAAAATTAAAAACGATTGATTGTGTTGACATTTATAGGTGGGAATTGACATGTTACTGGCTACCCGGGCTCCGACCACTATCCCGTTCTATTATGTATGTATTATAGCATTCTATGATCGTGTTTGCATTCACAAAAATCGTGTAATTTTTTTAACAGATAGGTATTTTTTTCTCATGTTGCGGGAAAATTTAATCCTTTTTGGGAGTTAGGTTTATTTGGGGTATTTTTTTGGTTGTCAGTCCCTGATCTCGGAATAAAAGAGCATAATAAAATATGTTTCTATTTATTTATTCATTAAAATTAAAGAATATAACGTAAGAAAAGAACTTTTTAAAACTACTTATCAAATAATGTAGTTTGTCATCTTCATAATGTGTTTTAAGTGACGAGAAATTTTTCTTCCATAAAATGTTCTACTCACAAATTACCATCCTTTTCTCATAGTTTTACAAAGCTTGTCAAAGTAAAGACATTCCAACAATCTGTGTTTCCTTGAGAAACAATATTTATCATTTTATTAGTCCGGACCCAAAGAGTTTTAACGGGACCGTACTACTAAGCTTATAATATTTGTCTTGTAGGCTTAATATTACAGTCCTGACGGAATGTGACCGCCATGCATCCGACATTGCCGTCGCGACTAGTATTTGTATACTGGCTGCCTAATAGCAGATGGTTCTAAGGTACGGAAACAAAGTTTCGAAGGTGAATAATGCTAGAACACAACTTTAAAATACCCAACGACTTTAAAGAGTTACCTATAACGATGTTAAATAAAAAGTTGATACAATGGTTAAAAGAAAAATGTTTTTAGGACCTAAACGAATTTATATCTTTTTGTGAAAAATAAATCTGAAGTCAGTAATATTTATATATGAATATAATTAATTAATTATGAACAACCTGAAAGTATGGACATAAAAAATTAAAAACAATCATTACAAAATGCGACATTTTAAAACCTATTACCTAAATGACATGATATTGACATCAATTAATCAATCCTGTAATAATCAAAAATGTACGAAATTGAATTCCCAATTCTTGTTTAAATTATTTTTGCATGTATACCTATAAAATATTTGCACACCATGTAAAGTGGTAGAATGTAAATGGGCTATTAGACATAATTTAAGATCATACTTTATTGTACACATAAATTCTGGCAAATAAATGAATTTGAATTTGAATTTGAACTAACGGGAAACAAAATTTCTTCAGTAACTTAGTTCCGTCCACAAATTCATTAAATAATTTTAAAACAGAATATAAAAATCAATACTGATTACAATATTTCAATAATCTTTGTAAAACAAGGATAAAATAATATAGATGATTTTATTTTATCCTTGTTTTACAAAGATTGGTTGTTGTACACATGCTGTGACATGCACAATTACAAATCACAGCATGTGTACAACAACCAAAATATCAATATTTTAATCAAAACAAGTTAAATAATAAATAAGCTCCTGCACGCAAGTGTAGTGTAAAAACCACAAATAATAATTTCATTTCGATTATAACTAATAAATGATTTAACACAAAACATTTTGTCCCTATATTATATGCTAATAGTAATGGGGTTAAAATAGAATAATTTTTATTAAAATTTACAAAACTTATTAAAAAATATTTGATTTCAAAACTCTTTGTAATAATGCTTTTATCATTGGTTTGGAAAAAATCATTAAAACATAAAATTGTAAAAAAATATAAATAAATGCTATTTACAACATAATGTCTTAAAATTAAATTTCAAAATATTTAGAAACGACATTATAGTAATCACCTCATTCCCAGGTGTTCAATCATTTAGTTTAGTGTAATAACTAATAACCCTTTTTAAACAACTTTTCATAGTAAAATTTTTCATTATTTGATAAGCTACATATTTTCTGAATTGTAAATTGCTCTTATGTGTGTGATACGCATTTTTTTTATAGGAAAAGGGTGACAAGCGAGCACATAGTCCACCTGGTGGTAAGTGGTTGCTGTGGCCCATAGACATCTGCATCTATCCTCGTTTGCGAATCAAAATGAAGATGCGTTGTCAGCCTTGAGGACTAAGATGGAATGCCTCTTTTCCAGTAAAATGGGTCTTCGGTTCTCTACACTCACCATACGAAACACAGCAGCATTAAGCTGCTATTTGACGCTGGTATTCTGTGAGAGTGTGGTCCTTCCCCGGTCGAGCCGACCCATTCGTGCTACAACTATACAATTAATATAACTGCAGCGTGGCTCTACCACGTAAAAAACACCATTGCAAGATCCTTTATAATTTAAATGTGGTGTATCAAAAAGTATCACTATCTCTTTGTTGTGGAATGCAAATAGATTTGTTACCCATTGGCCCCTAGATAGAAAGCTTGCCGATTTACTGCGTCCACCTCACAGACTATTGCAGATATATTTATCACAGCCTGAGAGCACTGATTCAAGACCTGAAATTGAAAAGGAAATATTTTTACTGTTGTTGAGTTTCTTAGTCAACTTTAATTTCAACTATTTAAATAAAATGAAACACATCATACAAATTACTAATAATTACCTCTTTTATTAGTACAACAAGTTTGTTTGCGTTGCAAATGCATTAAAGAAATAGTAGACAATGGGCTGTTTTACCATCTTCCCAATACTAACAATCATAAATACCAATGCATAATCATGATGCAATGACTTAAGCGTTCTTTGTGTATTATGATCCTGACACCCGTCAATCAAATCTTATTTTAAGTAATACATCACATTTTTTAAATATATTTTATAAAATATCGATATACATTGATTGTCTGATAGTTTTATAGTTTTTAAAAAATCTGCCTGGACCTTAAAAACTAAGCAACTGGTAAAATTATGTCATGTGTGTTGATGGTGAATGAAAGTAAACGTTACAAGAGTTTTTCCATTTATATCATATTTAGACAGACAAACAGCGGACAGAATAGTTATGAATGCGAAAATTGATACTGCGTTCGCCAATCCGGCTGCCAAACGTGGTTACTATTGAATTTCCTTCCCGCCATGGAAGGGATTCGAAATCAGCAATGTAGTAAATTAGATGACTATATAAAAAATAAAAATGTATAGATAGATAGTATAAGACAGTCTACTTATGAGTTTCTTGCCGCTTTTTCTTCTTCTTTTAGTCTTCCACAGAAGGGCTTGTTGAAATGATGGCGCAGCTGTTTTAACTTTCAAAAAGTGCTTTGCTGCTTTGTAAAGGTATTTTAAGTTAACATACTTAGGAATTGAATTTTAAATAGATTGAACTTTTTACGCTCTAATGTGGAGGTCACTGCATAAGTTTCTAGTTTGGGGATAATATTTTTATTTTTAAAACAGGAATAACAACTAAAATATAATTTCAATTCAACATATATTTGAAGTATAAAAATGTTATCCCCACAAAAATTATCTCCTATACTGAGGAGGCAATTTACATACATAAACATTTCACAAAAACAAACATCCAGGCAACTAAACAATTATTTGTAGAAAATTTGTAGTTGTAGACAAATCTTGCTCCGTGCGGAACTCAAACTCGCGACCCACAGCACCTCAATTCATTGCTAAGCTACTGCGCCACTGAGTGCATTATTACCTACATAAAACTTAAAATGACAGTTTTACGTAGGTAATAAAACATATGAACGCCAACGTTCGTTGTTAATTTAGCTGAACTCAAACCTCATGTAATATAAAAAGTCCACCAAAATATTATTTTTCTCCTGCAAGCACGGTGAGCAATTTAAAACATTTTTTTTTAAATGACACTGCTACAATTTTAAAGGGCCACAAATTAACTGTCGTATTTTATTCGTAAGTACTAGCGCCCCAGTTTTAAAAAGGTTCACTTTAAAAGCAGCCAGTTGTCTTTTTTGCTGAGCGTATTTTTAAAAGAGAGACTTAACAAACAACAATTCTGATTTTTTTTTTGTATTTTCTACTTATAAATGGAATCACACCATTGCCTCTGTGTCAATCGATATGCTTTAAGTAATTACACGATAGTTATATAACTTCGGCACACTAATAATGAGTTGACCTGTTCGACGCTGCAATTATTTTTTTTCATTTATTGCTTATATTAATCCCTTGTACATTTAATCTCAAGTTATATTTTAATATATATATATATATATATATATATATATATATATATATATATATATATATATATATATATATATATATATATTTATTCGGTTATTCGGAATCTTGGAAACGGCTTCAACGATTTTCGTAAAATTTTGTGTCCAGGCAGTTTCGGGGGCAATAAATCTACCTAGCTAGGATTTATTTTTAGAAAATGTCTTTTTGTCCGTGTTTTCAGGCAATGAAAAACTGCTACAATATAAGAAGGTAAATTTTGACATTGTGTTAATGATCGTAATAGCTCAAGTGTATAGCGAGCGGTCGCGAAATTGTAATGCCTAGGTTCGCGTCCTGTCTTCGATCCGAGGTTTTTTCCTTTTTCTTTCAAGTTCCCTTCTTTTGTGAGAAAATATATTATTTCGAGCCCTTTTTTAGTATTTTTTAAAATACGAAAATTTTAATTAAACTAATTGCATAATATTTTTTAATTAAAACTATTATGCAATTACTATAATAACATAACGTAGTATGTCTATCCATTATATTCGACTGCCGCCTATAAGATTCCACTTCTGAATAAAGGCCTCCTCCATAAATTGCCTCACAGTGGGATTTAATCAAGAAGATGCTGCTTCCCATCTCCTATTTCAGTTTCCATCTGTTACTTATTACGGTACCCTGGGGAAGATTTGTGGTATTGGATATGTACGTATATTTGTAAGTTGTTTTATTTACAATTTCAAGTTAAAACTATTATTCTACGTTCACTTTATCCGCAACAAGCTTCTTCAAAAGATTTAAAATATTTGAGTAATAGCATCTGCGACTTACTTTGTCAGAACTGGCATTTAATAATCAATACAAAGGCTCACCCTGAATCCATTCTCTGCGCAAAGTTTCCACAACACTAGCGACATTGCCGCGCTGATAAGATATCCTTTGCACAATGAAAAATCCTTTTTTGATGTCGTCCACCCAGTTTTCTCACAAAATCCTTTGTCATCGAAAAGTTCATGTACCACAAAGACGTTCCTGGTTTTGTAAATTAGCATATTTTAGTGGTTTTGTTTTGCTGCTGTCCCAGCCGTATCATCTGCCTCATGGATCATCTCATTGTGTGAGGCTACTTGGTACTCCCAGAAGCAGCGTTACACAAGACTACTACCTCTTTCTCAGGGTATATATTATTGTGGGGTATCTATATAGTTTTCTCATCTGGTTGGGTGCTATAAATATATAATTATAAATGAAAATGAAAAGATAAATATACATAAATATCAATAACATAAAATAAATATAAAAGTACATAAATAAATAAAAGCCCAACCAGATGGAGGCCCTCGGCAGGGGAGACCAAACGGCCGAGGGTTAGGGGGAAAGGGAAAGAAACCGGCGGACGATGCGGGCGGTATCGAGGAGCACCGCCTTCTGCATTTGAACCTGGAGCGGCCCGCCACGTAGTCCCAGCCGCTTCAGATGACCCGAGAGGCTGACTGGGATTAGCCCGTTTGCAGAGACGACTACAGGAATAATTTCGGTCGGCAGACCACCCCACATGTCGGTCACCTCGTGAGCCAGGTCCAGATATTTTGTTTGCTTGTCTGTTTCGGCTTTCACGAGGTTCTCGTCATACGGAATGGTAATGTCGACCAAAAATATCCTTGACTGTGCCCGGTCCATCAGCACAATATCAGGCTTATTCGCAAGAATAGTCCTGTCTGTGATGATGGCCCGGTCCCAATAGAGCCTGGCGCGATCATTTTCGAGCACGGCTTCCGGCAAGTACTTGTAATACGGCAATTTCCGATCCACGAGACCGTATTTCAGAGCGAGCTCCTGGTGTAGAATTCTGGCTACTAGGTTGTGCCTGTGCAAGTACTCAGAGTTAGAAAGCGCCGAACAACCGGAGATAACATGCCTAAGTGACTCACCGGGATGGCGACAAGCTCGACAGATGTCGACGGTGCCATCCTTTAGGATGTATCTCCGATAGTTGTTGGTCTTAATAACCTGATCCTGTATTGCACAGACAAAACCCTCGGTTTCCCCGAAGAGATCACCAAAGCGTAGCCAGTGGAGGGAGGCTACTGTGTCTACGAAAGGCTCATGTAGAGCCTTGTAGAACCTCCCGTGGAGCTCCTTCTCCTTCCATACGGTCTCCCGGTCGGAAATGCTCTGCACTGCCGGGTCTTGCCATTGCTCGTTGGCTAAGGATAGAGGGGTAAGTCCTTTATCACAAGAAATGACGTCCTTATAGAATGGATCATCCGATCTCGCCAGGAAGTAATCACGGAGGCTGCACACTTCGCGATTGTGCATGGTGAGCACGCTCAAGAAGCCACGACCACCATGCTTCCGCGGCAAGTACAGCCTCATTACCGACGATCTCGGATGATGCATCCTATGGGACGTCATGGTAGTGCGGACTTTTCTATCCAGGGCGTTAAGTTCAGTCTGAGTCCACCTGAGTATGCCAAAGGTATACATGAGGACAGGCATGACCCAGCCGTTATATGCGTGTGCCTTATTCACACCGGACAAAAGGCTGTTAAGCACTTTGGTCAAGCGTGCATAAAACACGTCGCAAACTGACTGTTTCATACCAGTCTCATCGATACCGATGTTTTGTGACATACCCAGGTATCGGTATGTTTCAGCCTCGGAAAGGGTCCTTAAGTTGACGGGCACAGATAAGTCTGCGCCCTCAGAGTTAGCAACCCTTCCCCTCTCAACATGGAGGACCGCACACTTATCCGTCCCAAGCTCCATTCCAATGGAATTGCTAAATTCACAAGTGATGTTTAGCAATTCCATAAGATGGGAGCGACTGGAGGCGAATAACTTGAGGTCATCCATATAGAAAAGGTGGGTCACTTTTGTCCCTCCTTTCCGTAGCTGAAATCCCCTCCCGGAGCCCTCCAGTAAGGTACTGAGAGGGTTCAGATATATATTATTATTATTATTATTCTCAGGGTACGTACACCATAATAGGAATGCGGCGCACTATATATTTAGCGCATAATGACGGGGAAACTTACTGGTACATCTAATGCTACTGTGTGATAGGTGTTGGCGTTAGCCCTTACTCGTTCTTCATTTAGGGAAAACTTTTTATTTTTATATTTAATTATGCATGCAAATATTACCCTTATTTAAGCTTCAACTTTCTCTCGATTAAGGCCTCAAGCTTTTCTTATTAAAATATTCAAAAGAGACGTAACTACAAAATATTCAAAAGAGACGTAACTACGAGTATTTTAAAGATCAAACACAAATTATCGCTGCTTAAAACACGTTAAGTAAGATATAATAATTTTGTTAATAAGAAAATAACAAGGTTATAATTAAAACTGGTTTTAATTATATAATTTCTAAAGCAGCAATAAATTATCTTATAAAATTTTCTCGCGATTATCAAAAGAACACAACGGAGTAAAATACCTTTTATGTAATACTAAATATCTATTACTACTTATATAGGCATACCTCAAAACTAGATTGTACATCCAGTGAGTGTAGCCAGTGATGACTTATGAATCTAGGACATCCTGGCCGTATGAGGAAGTGGTCCTTTACTGCTGGCCGTATAAGGAAGCTCAAGGTCGCTCAGCGGGCTATGGAGAGGGCTATGCTCAGAGTTTTTTCTGTGTGATAGACTTAGAAATGAGGATATCCGCAGTAGAACTAGAGTGACCGATATAGCCCAACGGATGAATAAGTTGAAGTGGCAAAGGAAGGGCCATATAATTAGAAAAACCGATAAACTGATGGGGAAAAAAGGTAGACATACAGGAAGTCAATGGACGCAGGGGCCGTGCTTTGTAGCATCCTTGGGGGAGGTTTATGTTCAGCAATGGACATGTGAAGGGTTATAATGATGGTGATTAATGATGATCAGTTCATGCTTAAAGGGTATAGTATATGTATATAGATAATAATGCACCAATTTTCAAATTAAAAAAGCAACGTTAATCAATTTTTTACCATAAAAATTTGCCAAATTTTAAATATAAGTAATAGAAAATTGAAAAATACGTAGTCATTTATGTTATATGTTATTTAGTTATTCATTAACTTCCAGTGGGAAGTTATTGTAATGGGTCCGATTTTGTAAATTGGAAATTTTGACATATCTCTACGTTTCAAGGTCTTTAGAGTCGAATAGAATGGTTTTTAAGAGGATGTCCGTATGTGCACATGTACGTATGTATGTATTTCACCTCGGATTCGGATGCAATTTTCGCCCCGTGTATCTCGAGAACAAAGAGTGATATTGACATGGGACAAGTTTCGTTTAACGTCTAATTATGTAACTTAGACCTCGTTAAATTTTGAGTAAAATTGGTCAAGTCGTTTTTTGAATGAAAAATTGTATAAAATATTAAAACATATGATATTTTTTATTCTTTGCACTGGGTAGTTAGTCGTGTGGACCGTTCGGGGGTCACCTAGACCAATTTTTTATTTTATGTATTCAGTTATGTTATTTTATGTGTTTCGGTCTGTTTTATTAAAAATGATATTCTTTTATTCACAAAATTAAGGTACTGTACAGAGGAACTTGAGGCACTAGCTTCTATATGAAAAATAGCTCAGCTATGTGTATGCAAATTTTCAACGCGTTTCATTGCAATTTTCAATAGCAAGTTTTCGTAGGATTATAAAACAATGGCTTGAGGAACAATGCTTCTACTCTGTCGAAGAATCATCATCATTATCATCATTACAGCCCTTTACAAGTCCACTGCTGAACATAGGCCTCCCCCAAGGTATGCGACAAAGCACGGTCCTGAGCCAACTGCATCCATCGACTTCCTGCATGTCTTACCAGGTCGTCACTCAATCTAGTGGGGGGTCGCCCTAAACTTCGTCTACCGGTACGAGGCTGCCACCAGAGAACCTTTTTACCCCAACGGTTGTCGGTTCTTCGAGCTATATGGCCGGCCCATTGCCACTTCAGCTTACTAATCCGTTGGGCTATGTCGGTCACTCTGGTTCTACTGCGGATATGAATAATTATAAAATAATATATGTCAAAGAATAATTAAATTTTGTGTTTAATATTAGGCATCGATATTAATATTAAATAACAGCAACTATATTTTAGTTAAATTAAACGTAATAAAGTTATTACCATGGATTTAAAATAATGTGAGTTATCATAATAGTTGTATTATGACTGCAATGTAATATATTTTATGTACTAGATAATTATTAATAAGTATAAGATATAATTAGATAATTGTCAGATAAATATTTGCATGTCATCCTTATGACAACGCAAGCTGGACTTAAATAATTTAACAACCATTATATTGTACCATGTTTACTGTAAATAAATTATGAGATTGACACAAATATTACTTAAGGTTTGTGTCAATTGCCCCCATAAAAACATATCCACAAACAACCGTATTCCACCAACTTAGGGTTAGTATTTTCCAAAATCCTTATTCAGGGTTACTTAGTCTACGTAATAATAGGAACCCATTGCACTAATTTCACACTTCTAAGTCTGGCGGTTTATACTTATGATTCTTAATATAAAGTTTTTAAAACGAACTTTGCATCTTCGTTTTTAAATCTTAAGGATTCATTAAAAAAATCGTATGCATTGTTTTAATTCAAAAGTATTCGCACTAGTTTTCATGTTAAAAATATCATAAATAATTTTTTCTCCATATAAATTTGAACACCTTTCTGTCATTTTTACAGAGTATTTTCAGTTCCATGCTGATTGTAACAGCCACAGAAATAATAATATTTTACTACGATTTCTGTGGAACACCCTATTTCACTGTTTACTGTATTACTTTTACAAAAGTCTCCTGAAGAAATGTTACATTTTATGTTACATTATTACTTTTATATTTAGTCTTTCGACACAAGTCGAAACCAAACACTTATGTGCATTTTAGGTATTTGAAATTTTGTAAAAAGTAAACAATTTACCATTAAATACTACATCATCACTTCCCATTAAATACTACAGCACTAGCTTATTATGGCACATTTGTTACTATGTAAGGAAAACTCTATCAACATTAGTAAGTACGTTGATTTAACGCCAACAATTTGCTCTGAAAAAGGAATGTATCAAATTTAATAAAAATGTTCAACATTCAAATACAAATATGCTCTTAAATGGAAAGAAGTTGAGTCTAGTCAATACCACAGTATTTAGAGATATTACTATTGACGCGAAGCTTCAATGGCGCCTACATATATTTTATTTTTTAATTATATTAATTTATAATAATTTAATTAGCAAGCAGACTTAGTTCCGCAGCTTACACAAAGATTAAAAATCTTACCAATATTCTAACAGCTAGATTGTTTTGTTTTAGTTTCTTTCATAGCATATGGAATTTTGCTACGGGGTAACGCGACTGACATTAAAGCCATATTTATTTTGCGTACGGGTGATTTATAACTTAAATTGCAGAGAGTCCCTAAGAGAAAATTTTAAAGAAATAAACATATTAACTTCAGCTTCGTAATATATTTACCAAATTGTAACGTATGTACATTAAAACATGAATAGCTGAAACCTAGGAACAAACACAGTTTTAGTAATTTATTTATTGGGCAACGTTTACGCTTCTAAAACAAAATCCCAGAAAATTTAAAAGTGTGTCAATAATAGATGTAACAGTGTATAATTTTTTATTGTAGTATTTTAATGTATTTTTTATGCAGCTATCATTTGATTTGTTAATAACACATGATGGGATCCGAAATTAAATAAATAAATAAAATAAAGAAACAAGTCTTATGGTTTCATTAAAGAAAAAATGTACAGTAACGGTTATAAGATCAAGAATTTTATGATTGAAAATGATCCCTGGGAATGAAATGATTGCAACCAATTTCTATTAAAATTTATTTAAAAATTATACATAATTATTGTAAATTAATATTGTGTTGTGATGTTTAAACAAATAATATCGTCGGATTTCTGGCTGGTTTTTCGCAGAACGTAGTTATTTTACGAAACAATGGTATATTTTATGAGAAGGAGCAAACGAGTATGTGGCTCACCTGATGGCAAGTGACTCCCGCAATTGCAACACCAGGGGAATTGTAGTTGCGTTGCCAGATTTTAACAAGAGTAGGCTCTTTCTCGATGTCATCTAAGTCGTATCGGTCCGGAAAATCGCGGGTGATAGTCTATTCCAAAAGGAAGTTGTGCGAGGAAGAAAACACAGTTAATCGCACAGTAGTCAACCGCTAATCATCTAGATGGTGGGAGTGACATCTTGAGTTTGATCGCGATATGCGATGGTGAAATATGGCGGCTGGAGTTAGTCCGAACAATCCTCCGAGCACTCTCAGTGGTAGATTCGATAGAATACGCAAATAGATGCTACATCTCTTCGTAGCGCCAGTGAGTCAAGCCGATCAGAAAGAGCTCGGTCACCGATGATTCAAACTGCTCTGTGTTGGATGCGATCAAATGATAGAAGCTGGCACTGGGAAGACTCGTAAAAAGGTTACATAAGTATTATGGAATATATATATATATATATATATATATATATATATATATATATATATATATATATATACATATATATATATATATATATATATATTCAATTGTGTAAGAATCATTCTATTCTACTCTATTATATGTCGAAGAGGGCCAATTCCAGCAGCTGTTTACTAGATTGTTCAATATATGCAGAAGGCTAGTTATTTTCCATTACCTTTTTACATAAAATTTATATTGCCATTTTTTGTCTTAAACTTAACTTTATATCCCTTATCACAAACTGTGAGATAATCAACAAAGAACGTTAAGTTATTTTATAAATTTTAGGATATCACGGATAAATCTTTTACGCTATTCGGATAAAATATAGCCTAGAAACTCCCGTCCTTGCTAGTTATCTGTTCGCAGTGTTTCTATACATTGATTTCATGAGACAAACAACCAAAGAGGTATACAAAAACTTTAAAAATGTTTACTCTTGTCAATTAACACCCGAGATTATTATTCAATTAAGGCTGTCATTTCAATATTACAAATAGACACTTTTAATTTTATATATTAGGTGTATATACATGAACAACTTTATTAAGTAAACAGAGGATGTAGTCTTTAGTTGCAATTTTTATGTACTATGTGAAAAATAACGCTAGATCACATCATTTCAAAGGGAAGGTAATTTCCAGCTTTTACCCTAAATACTAACTTCACGTGCGCTCGACGCAATCTACTGATTGACGGATCAACTCATAGTAGCAATTCCATCCAATATCGTCTTACCCGTCCATCGATGTAATTTCTTTTGAATCATTGCAAGAACTATTAGAGTTATATATTATTTTCATTATGCTTTTTATTAAGTTCTGTGTGAAATGTAGCACGCGATAGATTTGCTTTTAAAATTTAAATTGAAGCCACGAAATGAAAATTGTTGTTTGTATCGCACGCAATGGAAACATTATAAATTTCTTTGAATCAAACGTTTTATAATTTCCGTCGCTTAAATATAAATGTTTTCAGCACAAAAATTAGCCGTCGAAACGATTACAGCATTTTTTATTACTTAAAAGATTTGTGAACGTGTAGATGAGGTAACTTGGACATACTTTTTATGACGAGTTCTTATAGAGCGTATATTGCACGCGCCTTTAAATTTAATTGTACTCGAGAAAACATAGTTCAAACTCAGCTTGCGCTAGTAAAATTATTAATTACAATTTTAAATGCTGTTTTAATACATGCTTGGAAGTGATGTAAACCTTGTAAAAAAACCTGTTAAATCTGTTAAATAGAAAACAAGCATCATATAAAGATCCAAAAGCTTTGAAGGATACAAAAACTGTCAGTGATTTCTTCATATACTATGTATTCCCTTTTTTAAGCAAGTTGCAACTTTTTCATATATTTGTACGTTCATTATGTCCTCGCTGGAGATTTAAAATAAAATTAAATGTCACAGTAAGGGTTAAATTACATAATGAAATTGATGTATTACTTTGAAACGTATTATTACTGTTAAACATTCAATTGTTTCCTTTATATCGACAGCACAGGTTTCATACATCAACGTTTCTGAAAGTAGCGCGAAGAAAGGCGGATATAATTTTCTTAAAAGAGGAAACGAAAAACCATTCGCAATAAACGAAGGTAAGTCGTAATTGCTACTTGGAAATGGGGTTACTAAATCTAATGTATTGCATCAGATATTTCGACAAAATGGCTGTTATTAAATAAATACGTTTTACTATTTAATTGTGCTCTTTACTCATCTAAAATAAAAATAAAATATAATTAAAACAATAATACCAAATAGTTTGGCTTTAGCAACTTTAATTTCTTGTAAGTACATTACAATCATAAAAAGTTCACAATTCGCCGTATAGTTGCGGTGTTTAGGAGTATTTCAGAGGAGCAATAGGGTATTTTACACCATGTAAAATAAAATCAAAAAATATATATTTATGACAGATTTTGTAAAAGGTAAACAGCATATATTGATTTCTGTTTATAAAATTGCATTATAAATTTTAAATTTCCATATTAAAAATATTTGTTTTCGTCTGCTCCTCAAATCTGAAAAACGCTGTCGGCCATTTTAGAACATGTTGTGACGTCACTAATCCAGCCTAAGGATGGATGTTCTGTGTAACTGATTAAGAGAACTAGCTAACGTGCTATGTTATTTCGAAATTTTTAAGTTATAATTACGATAATTGTGTTTTATTCCGAATTTTATTGAAAAGGCATCATGGAAGACTAATTCGTAAAAACAGAAAGTACTAATCTACTAAGGATAAATAAATTGATAGTGGTGTAGCAGCCAGGCTAATCGGCAATAAATAATATACACCCTGCTGCTACCATAACACAGAAGGCGAAGAAAACATTTATTTCCTAACTATCCCCGGTACGCAGCCCGCAGTATCTCAGTAGATACTGCGGGCTGCGTATTGGTGCGAGATAATTTGACGTATATATTTAACGTTCTCGTAAAGAAACAAGAAACAGCCGCAAATGTCATTCAGCGCCACATCGTCTTCACACGCCGCTATCGTTATGTATCGGTGGACTATTTTGAAGCCGATTCTTCAACGCCGCAGATCACTTCTTCTTGCTGTTCCGGAGCTGTGTCCCACGCCGCCGCCGCTCGCTGACTACGCGCGCGCGCTGACCTGCACAACTTTTATAGCCCAGTCCAGCGACGTAGATACGAGAAGATAACACGAGTCACACGCCGGCAAATGGAACGTACATAATAGTTGTATTTTTAATAATCTTTATTGGTCATAATGTATGTACTGTAATTGGCTAGGCAAATAAAAATTGTTACTATTGGTTAACTAACGACGTAGCCGGACATATAAATATAGGTTGGGTCGACGTAAAATTCATTCCATATTCCATATTCAATACTCGATACACCAGTCGTTTGCATATAAATAGTAGTTTCATTTCTCCGTAACTAGACCACTCGGAGTCTGTTAATAGTGGACCGCCTGTCCCCACTATTACAGTGGCAAAATTTTTTGCAAGCAATCCCAATTTTTGTTCTGCCGAGTTGAGAAATGTTAAAACATCAGTGTAAGTACCTATTACCAACTTTTGTTTACACAAAAACACAAGACCAGATCTGAGTGTATTTTGATAAAACATAGTTTAGTAGCTACCATAGTTTGGTTTATCTATGATTACAATCATTAGCAATCATTGGTTATAATATCTAAGTTAACGTAATTTATTACAAAATTTGACTTGCGATACCTTTCACCTCATAATGTTTTGTGTTGTATTAAACGATAGTTAAATATAAATCATACTTACATCAAAATTATCTTCACAGAAGTATAGTTTATATTTTGTAGACAATGCCTTCGGGTCTGTTCTTGCCAGTTTTAACCGAGTATTTCTCATACATAAATCAGTTGGAACTTTAATCCACAACTTTCCCGGCGTTCATATGCTTGTATTTTCTCATTCAGACACAATGAAATAATGATATATATGATAACTCATTATTAACCATAAAAAAGTATATTATTTCTTTGCAAAATCGGCAGAATCGACAAATGTGACGTCACGAGTTGAACAAGATGGCGGCTAGCGTTTTCACGCGATAATTTAAAACGATAGATAAAAAGTAATTTTATGGCACTACTTGGTTTAAAAAAATATATAATTATAGTGGTTCATTATCACTCTAGGATTCATTTAAAACAATTTTTGAAAATGGGTTAAATACCTCATTCTCGGTTTAGTAGTTTTTGTTAAAGTCCTTAAAAATTCAAATTCCATCAAATATCTAGTAAATTCTAGACTGCTGCTATTTTTAATGCTTTGTAGGGTTTAAAAATATCCATCAACACATATCCCGTAGGCGTCGTTAAAGGCAACACAGAAAAAAACGAGAGATAGGCTGCATCAAGCGTAACGACTACGGCAATATCTCGCTTAAAACCAATCTTTGTGTGAACCTTATGTCCAGTTTATATTTTACAAACATTTCGAAAGTCACTAGGACCTACTAGGAGCCAAGTGAAGCTCAATAATTACAGTAGAAGTACTAATAATTATATCTTATTTGAAGTTTTTAAAACTATGTTACCTTTCGAAATTTTGTTCTTTGATGCCACTCCCCGTTATAGATCTGGTCAAATTTTTTTTTGTCTCAGACTACTCAAGCGTAAAGTTAATTATATTAAAAATGTATAATCTTAAAATATTGTTGTGTGTTAAATGAAAAAAATGTTTATTATATAATTTCTAATCTTAAAACCACCGTATCCTAATGAAGGGTTCAAACTACGAAACTAAAAGGTCGTTTGTTTAACTCCGCCATTCAACTACTGTCATGAACAACACAAGCGTTTTAAACCTAAGTGGCAATAAGTGTAGTGGTTTAAGGGAATTTTGGTAATGTTAAAAGCACTACTAGTATTCTTTAAAAAAAAACGATGTAAATTTATGTATCAAGCCATTATATCAAGGGCTTACTTGGCTTAAATTTCACCATACAAGAACAACATGAATTCGAGACTTAATTCCGGTGGCATTCGTGATTGTAATTTAATGTGAAAATTTGCGTAATCGACGGTAGAAGTATAATTAAAAAAAAATTCAAGACTTTGTGAACAACACATGTACCAACATGTTTTAAGGCAGCGAAACACAGTGAGACCAGTTTCTCTCCCATGTCCTGTTTACACTTCACAAATACACATAGCCCTGGCCATCTGTATCCATTAACTTATTGCAAGTCTTATCAAACGGTCATTCAATCCACTGGGGAGCCGCCCAACTTTCGAGACCTTTCTTCCCCATCGGTTGTCGCTCTTTTGAGCTTTATTGTTGATATAAATGCTATATATTTGGACTATGTTAAACACATTTCAGCTTTCTTATAGCATCGGGTGACGAACAAGCACCCAGTCCACACGATGGTCAGTGGATGCTGTGGCCCATAGACATCTACATCTATCTTCGTTAGTGAATAAAAATGCACATGCGTTATCAGCCGTAAGAACTACGATAGAATGGCACTTTTTCAGTAAAAAGGGTCTCCGGTTCTCCACACTCACCAGACGAAACACACCAGTATTAAGGTGCTACTTTACACTGGTATTGTGTGAGAGCTTGGTCCTTCCTCAGTCGAGCCGAGCCATAACTAACTTTACTATTAATATAGCTTAGCATGGATCTACCAAGTATAAATAGGTGGTCACGATATCTCTCGAAAAATTTGACGTATGGAGACCAGGATTTGTTTATTATTTTCAGAATTATATTAAATAGGTACTTATTTCATAACAGTAGCCTAGTAACCGTAGTTTATTAATAAAATGATTTTTATTAGAAAAGTCTCCATTCATTGTACAGTCAATTTAGGTATAAAACTTTAACTTTGAATTTCTGTCTAACTTTGAAGATTACTCTTTTAAGAATTAAATATTTTTTACAACTGTACCAGAGTGTCCAAGTAAAGAAGAATCGTGTGCGCATTCGATGAAAACAAAAACGGAAACAAAAACTTTTTTATTCAATATAGATTACAAATAATACGCATTGAAATCACTACTTTGCTTAATTACCACTGGTTTGAAAAAAGCCTGTGTCCTGGAAAGAACCAGCAAGAAAACCAACGGGACTTTTTTTAAATAAAAACATAAAATCATGTATGTTACACAATTAACAACACAACAAATTAGAAATAGCTTGGTAGCAGTCACCTCATTCCCAGGGGTTATTGTCATCCATAAATTCCTTAATATTATAATCACTAACAAGATACTATCAAAACGAAATCTAATGCGGTACCAAATGAAAGACTTCTCTTCTATGATTGATTGAAATATATTAACCATAAACTCGTGTTAATGAATACTCCTTTTTAAACTTATAAACTTGGTTATTGAATGTGACACTAACATAACGCTAGAGGTACAGGGAGATCCCCCAAAGGCCGGCGAAGTACCTAGAGTTGCCATTTTCGGAATTTTGAGTTGCCATAATGTTACGTTTTAATTGAGACAAAATAACACAACAAATTAGAATTGAAAAAATAAAAATTTATTTAGACTCAGGGTCGGAGGTCGGTTACTATTATTGATTTCAATTTAATTTCCCTCGCAACAATACTCTCCTACGCTCTATATAGTCTGTCTCTACTTTCTGTCGTGCATCCAATATTAAAATTAAGAACTCATATCTTGACAGCTGCCGACCGGAGAGCTCAGCAGTATCCCGTCGCTTGGTCACAAAATACGTCCGAAGGAGTTCCTGAAGTCTGATGTATTCAAAGCATTAGTAAGAGATAACAGAAATATTTGTGTACCGCTAGTAGCTACAGTTGTGCAACTATGCAGAGTGAAGCTAATATGAAGATTTACAAACACAGGTAGAAGCATGTAATTCAAGTTCCCTGGCATGATTATGATTTCTTATATTTACGCGAACATTACACATTTAGATAAAATATTTTTACGAATTTTATCGCGTTAATATACGTGTTTAATATTTCCAATGTTTCGATCAATTTACTGCACCTATGGTCACTGGCCAATGCCTGTCTGTTTCGAAAGCAGGATCTGTTGACAGTAAATATATGGCCGCCAAGCTCCAACACGTTATGTAAGTTTTGCACAACAACAAGCTTCGGGTCCCGCACCTACGTCACAGAAAATAACTAAAGCCGACCACAGTCGAGTGTTTGCCTCCTATACTGCCATATGTCAGAGGTGTCACTGTCAAGACTGGCTACATTATGAAGCGTTCTACCACTAAAACATAACTCAAGCTGCCGAAGAACATTAGTCATTTTTTGCCATCAGTCAGGTGTAATGTCCCTCTGCAAAATACAAGAATGTACAAGCTACGAGTAGACTGTGAATGTGGTGTCTCTTACATAGAACAAACTAAAAGATCTATTAAAACCTGACTTAAGGAACACATAGTTAGTTGGTTATTTGAGTTCCTTCATCAGCTAAACTTTGAAGAAACTGAAGCATTACTTACTACTAGTTAATGTTACTTACACACCCTCTTACACACACTCATGCTTTCAACATATTATACACAAAGAGATACATATTAATACTCATTATACCATTTTACTTTATATCAAAATACATTTTGTAATGTTTAAGATTCACATTTCATTTGTTGTATACCTTCTATTTAAGTTATCTTATGTTAGTCTGTTAATATGTAATAGGGAAGAGCACTATGATCTGAAATACAGATATATATTTATCTAGTTCAGACACAGATGTTCCATCATTTTTTGTGAACTAGGCATAGATCATACAATAGTTATTTATAAATGTGATAGTTATGCAAGTTTTGAAAATAAAGTATTATTATTATTATTATTATTATAGTTGATGTGAAAAATCAATGCTCTGCGAAGTCTATGAAAAACTAAACTAGTATTTAAAAATAATCATAACAATAATAATAACTGTTGGCAGGTTTGTTATCGCACGACGCGGTCACTCGCTACTTTGGTAGGGAGCGATTGTGTCAGCGTGTATAAATAGCAACTGTTTCGACTCGCCGCTCACTTAGCGGTCAGCCGCCGTAGAGTCTATATTACCTGAGGATGCCTCGTGTAGAGGCGAAACACGTGTCGTATTATCGTCGATGGTGTGTCTTGCCTGGAATAGTGGTGTTGAGAGTAGTGGTGCTTGGTCTAGTGGTGACGGAGTTAGTGTATGCAAAAGAGGGAGGGCGGGAGGTGCGCTTCAATCCAGGTAAGACACATCATTTTATATGTTTAGCGGAAAGTTGCAAAGAAATTTATATTTTTAATTTTTATTATAATGGATTTCCGCAATGTAACGCCTGATTCTATCAATTATCTATGAAAAACGTACAGAATTGCCCCCGTTACTACATGAGATTTGATAGACCACAAATCCTCGCAAAAATACCGATTCTCCTCAAGGATGATTTGTGAGACTATTGAAATAAAAACCTTTCTTATTTCAATAGATAAGATGACTGGGTGCTACCATTTATTCTGGAGATCCTATGATTAATAAAATCAAATTCCAACCAAAGCATACAATTGTAAGACTTCAACGTACTAGAAGTTGTCATACTGCGTAGATCGGTACATAAATTAATAATCTCTAGGTTGCCTTGGTTAACCATTACATTGAGATGTCGAACACCTCAGTCCCAAGCTATAAAATCCGTGAAAACTTTTTTGTTTCAACTCATTTATATTCGTAGGCATTTTTTTTTCATCGTTTAAAATCCAACTTTTGTGGTAGACCCATGCTGTAGTTATATTATTAATAAGCATTTAGTAGTAGTAAGTCAGCTTAAACGAGGAAGGACCACGCTCGGATGCGAATATTGAAAGTATAGGTACAACAACAGTACGAACAGGTTGTGACTGATTACGTATAGTTTCAATTTGTTATGAGCACAACTATTTTTAGAAACTATACTTAGTTATTACGCTTTATCGCCTTAACTAATTCTTGCATATTTTTTAATAAAATGACATTTACTTAGTAAATTTCTAAGCTTGTGTACTTTACTAATTCTCGTTACGCGTTTACATCCCAAATGTATACAATATCGGAACACGTCGTTTTTAGCCTTGTATAATCTTTTAACTAATTTACTGAATCAGCGTTAGAGAATATACGCGACTAGTGCGCAGAAATCGTGTATATTTTCTGAAATTTTTTTAGCTACATATTCTGAAAACATACAGTGTAGGAACAATATGAATGCCTGCCTTCCTTGTATACTTTCAATGTACGTGTCAACGACGTGAGACGTCGGCGTCGCCTGCTGCTATGACCTGTAGCTATGACGTCAGTTACGTTTGTGGCAGCTTAGGGTGGGTTGAAGTGGAAGTAGACGAAGACTTTTCCTATATTACTTTATTTTCTAACTTACAAGTTAACTTAACTACTGTGACAATGTGAGTACACAAAAATACTAGACTAGTCAACTTACAAACTAAATTAATTACTACTAGGCTGTCTTAACAATTAAACCTTGGTTTATATACTTGAAACTTGCTGGGTTTTGCTTAGTAGGCGGTAGATGATTTACTTATGGCACTGTGTTGATTATTTCTACTTTACTGTGTTCTACTTTACTTTTACTGTGTTGATTATATATATATATATATATATATATATATATATATATATATATATATATATATATATATATATATATATATATATATATATATATAACATTCGTCGCGGCTCTCGCGTTATTCAATCTGTCTGCTCTGGTGGTTGTAATTACAAAGTATTTTGAAACTGTATCCCTACATTTCCCTTGTGCTATCGTGTCCTTACATAATTGGGAAAGTGAATTTCATCGTTTCTGCGCTTAATCTAATGATCTCCTGTCTGATTAACACGACGCCTATTTACGAATGCTGTCTAAAATTTTAGTTACACGCACCAGCAACGTGCTAACCTAACGTATATAAGATCACAGGCAGATTACTTTGCAGTTAAGAACAAAAACATGTTTCATCGACATGTAAAATTTATCAACACGCAACTTCTCAAAAACCTTCTTAGTATTAAAAATGTCACTGCTTGGTATTGGGATGTCCTTAAGTTTGTAAAAAGATACTAAACTATGTTATATTATGAAATATCCAAATGTCAACTAAATGCTTCACTTGTTAACTGGCGGAAGAAGCTGTGGTGATCGACTTGCAGTAAATGAAAATCCACTCAAAAAGCTAAATTCGCTTTGAGTTTCAGAGTTATCATTGTGTGTTTGACTTAATTTTTGAAAATCTCAGCAACTAACTAAAAGGATCATATGGAGGATGTGATTCGAACTCAAGAACCACACTAGTACAACTTAATTAAACTTGAAGGCACGCATTATTCGTTGAGTTAATATTAGCTTATATTAATTTGGTAAATATCTATAGCTATTAGTAATGTATGATTATTATTTATTACAATAGAAGGCACCACTTTTCATTATTAGAAAATTATGTTAGTTCTCAGTAACAAAAAAAAATCACCTTTTTATATAATGAACTAAATTCACATCATCCAAATATTTTGCCAAATTAAAAATAAGCAATGTATACATAATAAACAAAAACTTATTATAATAAAAACCTAATCCATTAAAATATCAAACATTGTTTATTTAGTATAATCTAAGGCAAGAAGAAAACAATAACGTCGACAAGAGCTGAAGCATTTAATTATTATTCACGACGCTGACACAAACATTTTCCAACTCTCGTCGTTAAAATCAATCACTTCCTAAAATTTGCTCTAATTTTAATTAATTTCATTATTCATTGCAATATACATTTATAATTAATTTAAATCTAGTTATACGTTTAAGACTGATCTTACCAATATCCCGCATTCGTAATTACCATATTACCTGTGATTTTTAAGCAAATTTATTTGAATTGTTTTTATTTGATGAAGATAAGAAAAACTTATACAAAAGTCTTGCTTTTACTAAAACTTAGGAAAAAATCCTTATCCTGTAAAGAACCAAAATGATGCTTAGCGTGACGTTTAAAAAAATTATTTACAAATATATATTTAGAATTATTAACTGTGTCTCGTCTGAGCCGCACGACATGACACGTCGCTAATAGAGGCGTTCACTGCTGGTTTCTCTCGACTCTAACGAGCAGCTGGAGTTATGCACCGTCCACACGCCGAGCAGAGTACTGAATTATTATAAAATGTTCATTATCACTTAAGCTATGCGTCTAAATAAGATCCTATAAAGAGCAAAGTATATATTCATAAAATTGTCGCAATGATGAAGCAACTTTCGTTCGTAAGGATTGATATGCCATTCCTTATACTAACGCTCATAAATTCACAGATTTTATTAATATTTTTGATAAAATTATTTTTGCTTTTATGTGAATAATATTTGAATTGTCGTGTTACAAAGATTGAGGTCGACACCAAAAATTAACGAAGAACAATAATGAGAGTAATATAGTAAAAAGAAAGAGTAAGGTATATATATATATATATATATATATCACGCAGAGAATTATTATAAAATGTTCATTATCTCTTAAGCTATGCGTGAGGATATCCGCAGTAGAACCAGAGTGACCGACATAGCCCAACGGATTAGTAAACTGAAGTGGCTATGGGCCGGCCATATAGCTCGAAGAACCGACAACCGTTGGGGAGAAAAGGTTCTCGAGTGGCAGCCTCGTACCGGTAGACGAAGTGTAGGGCGACCCCCCCACTAGATGGAGTGACGACCTGGTAAGACATGCAGGAAGTCGATGGTTGCAGGTGGCTCAGGACCGCGCTTTGTGGCATACCTTGGGGGAGGCCTATGTTCAGCAGTGGACTTGTAAAGGGCTGTAATGATGATGATATATATATATATATATATATATATATATATATATAGGATGCGGAAAGAGGTGGTGCTTAGAAGTAATAATGAAATCAATGAAAAGCATATTTTATCCTTGTATATGCTTTATTTTATGTATCTTTTATATTTATAGCATTCTTCCAACACCCTTAAATAGGTATCCCGTTTATGCCTTCCACAAAATAGCCAGATCTACTACTTACTATTTGAAGAATCGTAAAAGCGAAACGTCTACTAAAGTGATGCTAAGCCTCCTATTAAGATTGGCAGTCAAGGTAAATAAGAAAATCTTCCATATAACGAATTACGTTGTCATGTCCCATGTCCAGCCTTATATTTTATGGGCTAAAAGATAATAAGAAGATCATAACATTTCAAAAGTTAGTTTAGTACATTTGCAGGTAGTTGATATAAAATGTGTTTACATTTAATCACTTAAAGCATTAGAAAATAGATCGCGTTAACAAATATTGCCTTAGGATTAGACTGAAGTGCCTATAACTCGAATGATTGATACTATATTTGCATATATCAATATGTTAAGGTTACAGATATGTAGTTTACTAAGGAAATTACCATAAAACAGATCGTGTTTACTGTGCACTCATTACCTTATTTTATTTTTATTATATTCAACGAAATTATGTCATTTTTTTAATAAAAATCATTGTAATCAACGAGCTCAATGACCATCTCTTTGGTAAGTGGATATCGCAGCCCATAAACACCTGCATCTGTCCTCAATTAAAAATCAAAATGCAGATGCGTTGAAGTCTAAGAAAAAACGTAAATAGTAAAAAGGGTCTCTGGTTCTCTTTAATTTTTTTATACCAAGCCAGTGCTTGACTACTGTCCCAGCTGAAGGTTAGTGGTGATGCAGCCAAAAAAAAATACGTTCAAGTGTTCCAACTGTGATGGCGTCGCGATGAGTTCAACTGTATCTCCCAATGTCGCTGATTATAATGATTGGATTGGCCACCATATTCATAGAGGACCTTGAGGAGAAAGCCCTTTTTACTTGACTGATAAATCCAAGGTTCTACAAGCGGTATGTAGACCATACTTTCACAAATGTACTATAAGACAAAGTAAATGCATTTTTAAATTATCTTAATACGATAAACAAAAAAAAAAACAACTTACTATGGAGTTAGAGACAAACATTTCCTTAGCTGTCCCATATATGTTGACCATCCACAATCCTAACGACACGATAGGTCGCAACTGCGTACAGAAAAAATACACACACTTACCGATATTTCAATAGTGAATCTCACCATTGGTGTGTTCCTGTATACGACTATATATAAAAAATTTAACAAAACCCTGTGTTTCCTGCTATGAGTGTTATCAGAATCAGTATTCAAATGTATATAATTAACTTGTTTTTAGAAAACTACCATAACAAATAAGATTAATTTAAATAGTTTTTTATTTGCAAAATGTATTTATTTATTTAATTAGTCCTTATTACATTCCTTAATATACAAGAATACGAAGGGCGGACTTAATAATGCCTTCAGGAATTCTCTACCAGTCAAATGGTTTTACCACCACTTCATTGTCCGGGGAGTAAGAGTATAGTCAATAACCATGCTTTACTCATGTACTTGTCTATAAGAGGTAAATCACACATAATATGCAAATATAAATTTATCTTAATTTGATAATTTTTTTTATGTTAGGGTTTTCTGAAGAAATGTTATTTCTATACGTTTGAATAATGAAACTGATAACTCACTCAACATGAGCCACAGGGTTTATGTTACATGTTGTATACTTGTTAACAGCTAAGAAATAAATCAGTTTTTTTTAAATCAGTGTGTTACTTGTAAGCACTTGTTTCACTCGTGCTCTTATTACGTATATTTACCAGCCATCGTCATTTACAATTAGCTACCGTGGAAACATTTTTGTAAATAGAGCACAAGGGTGAACTGAAGTGCGGATCGCTACTTTTTTTTAAATAAAAGAAAAAAATTGAAAAAAAAAATTATGATAATAAATAAGCAACATGAAACCGTTAAATAACAATTGTTTGAAATCGATTTCACAAAAAGCGAGCATTGTAGTAATCGGCATAGGAGAATCCACTACCATATATTATACCACACATATACCATACATACAGAAACAGAAAAGGGGCTGCAACATCTTTTTAATAACAACTTAAAACAATAAAAAACTGAGATTGCCAACCCGTATGTCAGGCATTGTAACTATGACAAAATCCCTCCCATGCGTTAATTTACGGGGAAAGGCCTATGTTTAACAGTGGAACAGTGGCAGTAATTTTAAACTGTTTTCTGAAAGATGCTACTGCCCACCTACTGTTTAAATTTCCCTCAGTCGCCTCTTATGACACATACGGGACGATACGGGTTAGAACATATTCTTACACCGCCACTACATAGGATGAATTCTGTATCATATTTAACAAACTAACTTATAGGAAATATTATCGTAAATCTTTCTTCTTTTTTAAATACCTATCGAAGACAAGGTAGAACTGTTAGACGTACATTATACGTTCATACAGGCGTCAATCAATTCCATCAATCATGATTGATAAAAAACGGATTGTGACTGATAGGCATACATTGACGCCTGCATGAGCGTGTAATTTACGCCTCTCAGACACCATTCGTTTTTTCATCAATTATGATTGATGGAATTGATTGACGCCAGCATGAGCGTGTAATGTACGCCTAAGGTTTAACATATACATTTGGGAGATCTGTCGAAAATATCTGCGAAAAGTCAACTATTATAATTTTATTTATGGGAACAAAACAGAGGGCCAATAATTCATTATAAATAATTCAACTAATGGTGCACATTTAAGTAATGTAACCACTTATATTGCTGAAGGTAAAACTACTGAAGGTATTCCTGTCATTTTACAAATATACACTGCTTAGATATAAGTGAGTCTTTCGTATTAAAAAAATGGCATTAGGTCAAATTTATACATCTAGACTGTGCCAAAGGATGTGGACAAAAATAAAATATGGGCTAAACTAAAAGTTATTCAGTTTTATATTCTCTAAATTTATAAAATATAGATATAGCAAGCAAAGTTCTAACTGAATAAATGAAACATTAATTGTTCTTAAAAAATGAAACAGCCTTAACGTGGACAACACACTGTCAACAAATTATTGCATGTTCAGCCACAAAAGAAGATTTTTACTGTAGTATGCTTATATATGGATATTAAAATATCATTTGCTTAATCAAAAATATAGACCACTAGCGATCCGCCCCGGCTTCGCAGGAGTGGTTTTTAGATCTCAACAATAGTGCCACCCACCAGGTCCAAATGTAAAAAAAAGTAGGAATCTAAACCTAAAAATTTCATCAAAACAGTTCGAGTCGTTTTTAGTTTTAGCGATACTATTGGACAGCAATTGATTTTTATATATCGAGATTACGAACGATGTAAGCTTACCACTACAGCCTAATAAAGCCCACTGCTCAACGTAGGCCTCCTCCATAAATTGTTTAATAGGAGGGGGAGGGGGGTTAATTGCCATAGTTGCCACGTTTGGCAAACGGGTTGGCATCCGAAGAGTTTTTATTTTTAGTCGCTTTATACGACACTTACAGGATGATAAAGCTTAGTGGATATTGCATTGCTATTTATTATTCATTTGACTTAAATTTATACTTTTATTAGGTACTTCGCCTTTCTCGTGGCTTCGCTAGGATGCACGGAAGTTGAGAAACATCATAAGTAATCCATGCCTAAATTAGCAAACGGAATACACACACATACACACACAAACTTGGTGTCAATTTTTCACGAATGTTTTACGTTTTAATATGCATTTTTATTATTCATTTGACTTAAATTCATACTTTTATTAGGTACTTCGCCTTTCTCGTGGCTTTGCTAGGATGCACGGAAGTTGAGAAACATCATAAGTAATCCATGCCTAAATTAGCAAACAGAATACACACACACACACAAACTTGGTGTCAATTTTTCACGAATGTTTTATGTTTTAATATGCATATGCAATATGCGTTACTTAAATAAAGACGCAGGAGTGGACCAAAGCTTAGCTTTCTCAAGGGTAATTTTTAGATCTAGACAACATGTGCATGTATTATATTATATATAATCCATTCTTTTGAATCATTTTGTTTATTGATGAAAACCGCATCAAAATCCTTTGCGTAGTTTAAAAGATCTAAGCGTACAGACAACGGAAAGCGACTTTGTTTTGTAATATGTAGAGGTGGACAATTATTATACCAACAATTTTTATCGGATCTGCTTTCTGTAGATGAGCTAAAACGAATGCCCAACGCCACAACCCTCTAAAACTCTTAACTACAATTCATGGAAGTTAACAAAATCTTTTTTAAGGAATCGTTGTACCCGCTTAACTAACATTATAGAAATAATTAATTTGTGTTGTTTTTCTTATTATAGACCGTTGAAGATTTTTAATACAATTATAAAATTATTTTACCACACAATATTAAAAAAGATCAGATAAAGAAATTTAAGTCATAAAATTTTATCAAATGTCGTGTCACTGAAATTCTAAGCACCCGATCCAATTGAACAAACCGTGGAAAAGGGAAGCACCTGTCAGATGGGAGAGGAAATTGATCGACCCCTGGCCTAATAACAACTGTGCACTATAACAAGATACAGATTTGCTCTATATGGTTGAGTACGTTTTTATTTAAAAATCTATACTGTATCCGCAAGATGCATCGAGCTTGGTTATGAAATCGAATTATTAAGTTTCTAGCAAAACCGAATAAGGACACTTCTATTTGAAACAAAATAACGACTAATATCGATTTTAATTACTGTACCCTTTATTATTGCACCCAGCTAGCAATCAGCCCATCTAGTGAAGGATGCCATGCTATATAGGCCCTTGGTATTCAATTAAGACCGAAATTGTTGATCGGTTTTTATTAGTACGATTAGTACGATCGTTACCGGGAATAGTCTCTTATCTTTAGAAACTCTGCAGCATTGAGCTACTACTTGACGCTTGTATTCTGTGACAGCTTAGTCTTTCTTTGATTTAGGTGAGATGGGAATATGAATCATGAGAATCTAAATCTAAATCTAAATGCAGCTAAACAGCTCATGCTGTCCACAATTTAGATGCAGCGTAGCTCTATCTCGTAATTATAGTGTTATGACAAATATATAATTATTGCGTTGTTAGGCCTTTAATATTGCTCCGAAGTAGTGTTTATTATATTAAAATTTTAAGATATTTTTTTATTACAGAATTATTCACGTTAATTTTGGACTAGTATCCATTAAAATTTTGGAGTAAGTACTATTAAAATATGATGAGAGTTACTAGCAGACGGCCAGCAGTCCCTGGCGTCCCCACTATTTCTGGCTACGACGGCGACCATGGTAACGGCGGGGCAGGGAGTACCAAGAATCTCCGATGGCGGTTCGGTTGCCACCTAAGACGACTAGAACTAGCAATGTACGACGCATGCACCCTGAGGACTGACGAGAAGATCCTGGAGCTGAAAGAAGAGATAGACATATTGCGTTGGTATGGAGGATGGAGGGATGGAGGACTCGGTAATCCTCGAAACTGGCAACTTGTTCTATCACCTTCTGTCCCAAGGAGATTTACCATCAAAAGTTTCTCAATAACAACATCGTAAAGATTGTATCGATGAGGGTTAAAACGGTATTATTTGAAAGACATACATGTTTTACGCACCAACCTCAGCACAACCCGATTAAGAGGTAAAGGAAATGTATGTATGACAAAATCTCTAAACCTATGAATTCCTCTTAAACCAACTATACGGTGTTAATGGTAGACTTCAACGAAAAACTAAGCACAAAAAATAACGGTAAGCTGAGGGTAGGGAAATTTGGAATAGGGCAACGGATCCCAAGGGGAAAGCAGCTGACCGACTTCATCGAGAAAGAGGGACTCTTTATGATGAACTCTTTCTTTCAGAAGTGGTATCACAGTAAGTGGATCTGCTCGAGCCTCGATAGTTCGATAAAATGTGAGATTGATTTCTTGACATCTCAGTGATCGCGAGGGTGAAAACTGGTAGCAATCACCTAGTGCTTGGAGGCACACTGAAGCTAAATGTTAAGTTAGAGAGGTTTCGTTAATTAACTCAACGCTCCGTCCCCCTCATACACTAATCCAAAGTCCCGATACCTTTCGGCTCGATTTACAAAACTGATTTCTGTGCCTAGAAAATTAAAATGCAGTGGATGAAATGAATGATAAGCTCGTGAAACTGTCCATACGGTGGGAACTTAGCTCTGCAAGACCCACCGCAGAAGCACATAAAAAGTCTCCGATTATTATCTTAATCTTTTGGCTGTTAGACTGAAAATTAAGCTTAAATCTTCAGCTTTAACAGCATACAGACAACTGTAAAAGCAGATCTCCAAATGAATGCGACGAGACTTACTCAACTTTAACACAGCTCATATTGCAGAAGCGGTTGAGCTAAAACAAGGCTCCAAAGTCTTTTCAGAGATCTGTAAGCTGGAAAGAAACAGCTGTCAAAGCTAAAAACTAAATGTAGCAGGATCGTTTCCTGGACAGAGTGCAGTGGTCTTCAAGAAAGGCGATAACGTTCCCTTGAAGAACTACAGACCGATTTCCATTCTGAGCCAAGTCTACGTGCTGTTTTCGAGTGTCCTGCCGAATCGTCTCGCAAGTAGACTTGGTGACTTCCAGCCTTCCCAATAGGCTGGTTCCCAAAAAGGCTTCAGTACCATAGACTACATACACACCATGCGGCAAGTTTTACAAAATACCGAAGAGCACAATCTACCACTTTGCTTTGCGTATGTCAACTATGAAAATGCCTTTGATTCTTTTGAAATTTGGGCAAAGCTACAGTCGCTTCAGCGGTGCCAAGTTGACTGTCGGTATATCAAAATGCTGAAGTGCTTGTACAGTAGGCTTCGATGGTTATCCGAGTACAGAATGTGGAGTACAGGGTGACGTTATATCCCTGAAACTCTTCACCGCTGCATTGGAAGATGTTTTCAAGCTACTGGACTGGAAATGAAACGGTAATAATATCAAAGGCGTGTACATCGTTCACCTTCAATTTACCGACGGTATAGCCCTTATGCAGAATTGCTGGAGGATCAAAGCACTATGCGCAATGACGTTAATAGTGTCTCCCAGGGAATGGGTGTTAAGGTGAACATTAAATCATATTGTTACGCGCTTAAGTCGACGGTACTAGCGCCATCTAGTCTCGAACCGAAGAACTAAACTTCTTGAAGTTTAAACTCGAACTCTCGGTACCTTACGCGTGTTTACTTGAATATTCTGGATATTTCGCTGCCAATTTATATTTATAGGCTCTGCAAGATGCGATCGGGGAAGTATTGAAGTTGGCAAGACAAGCGAAGCTTCGGAGCGGAATAAAGTGAATCAGTGTGATTAATTATTAGTGTTTTTAACTTTAATTAGTGTAGTAGTGAATTAAAGTGAATTAAAGTGTTAATTTAGGTAATTCTATCGGCAATTTTTATTGTGACGAACCTCAAGCTCTTAACAATTGGTGTCAGAAGTGAGATAAAATCATGCCGATTTTACCTAAGGAGGAAACGGAGGGTGTCCTTACCCAAAGTCAACGCCAGCAGGAGACGGATCAAAGAAGATTTGGTGGTGCAACGCCGCAGACGTCGGAGGGCCAGCCGCCGGCTGCAGGCCCATCAGTAGCTCCTACATCCGCAGCACCTGAATTAGGTGCTTTGATGGTGATACTGCAGGAGCAGGCTCGCCGACAGGAGGAACAGGACCTTCAGTTGAAGGAGCAGCTGCAGAGTGGACAAGAGGAACAGGTCCGTCGATTGGAAAAGCAGCTGCGGGGGCCCGTCGGTTGGAAGAGCAGATGCTCCTCATGAAGGATCTTCACGCTACCTTCGGGTAGGAGAGCAAGGAGGTGAAGTCTAGGGTTGCTCAGCATGACAACCGCCTGTCAGAAGCTGAAACCCAAATCGCGAAAGCTGAAACCCGAATCGAGAAAGCTGGAACCCGAATCGACCAAGTAAACAATCGGGTTGACAACGTAATGGCTGACATGAAGAAATCACTGGACGAACTTAAACTTGGAGATGGAGCTACAGCTCCCGTAGTAGCTACAACACCTTCGCTACGTGGGTTCAAGGTGCCACCGTTCGGCGGTACCTCTTCCTGGTCAGCCTACAAAATCCAGTTCGAGGCTGTTATGAAGGCGAACGTCTGGAATAAAAGTCAGGCCATGACTGCTCTCTTACTAGGCCTGCGCGACTAGGCCTTAACAGTTCTGGAAGCTCTCGGTGAGGAAGTGACTTATGAGCAACTCCTTGAGGCATTGGAGGCGAGATGTGGTGACGCTCACCTGGAACACGTCTTTCGTGCGCAACTTAAAGATCGCGTGCAGCGCATCAACGGAAACCTGCAGCAGTGGGCTCTAGAGGAGGAGAAGCTGGTGCGAAAAGCATACCGGTCTGTATCTGCGGTCATTGAAGGGAACCTGGTGCAGACATTCTTCGACGGCATCCGTGACCTGGAAGTCAGAGCTGCTGTGAGGTTCGGGCACCAAGGGACGCTTAAGGACGCCTTGGCCCATGCACTGGAGGTGGAAGCCGTGCGGCAGGATCATCGTTCCCATCGTGTCAGGGAGGTTGCAGCAGCTACAGTTCGCGACCGCAAGAAAGGATACAGCCCTAGGAGCTTTGGCTGTGGGGAAAAGGGCCATCTTCGACCCAGCTGCCCTAAGCGAACCCTAGAAAGGGAATGTGAACGATCTCAGGAGGGTAGTGCGGCCAACAGCACCGCCCAGCAGCAGCAGGGAAACGAGTAAAAGCCAGAACTGCGGGGCGGGTGCTGGCTGATGTTAAAAGAGTTCCAAGGATCTCGATCTCGCAAAACCACGATGGGAACAGTCTAATCATCAAGGGCGAGGTCAATGGAATGCCATGTAAACTGACCATAGACACTGGAGCCTCTCGTACGGTTGTTAGTTCCCAACTAATAAGCCATTTCCTTGGGGACTCCGCATACAACCGAGAACGCATTAATTTGGTAACAGCCACCGGTCAGCGTATACCCGTCCGTGGAGAGAAAGAGATGGAGTTGAAGCTAGGCAACATGATCTACCTGCATAATGTCATCGTGGCTGCTAAAATGGACGACTGCATCCTGGGCCTAGACTTCATGAGGAAGAATTGTTGTGCGATTGACGTAAAGCAAGGTGTCTTGAAATGTGGACAAGAAGAACTTTTTGTGGAAGGAGCGCTACCAGGGAACGTGTACAGCCTTGAGAAGATTGTTCTTCCGCCGAGATCGGAAACGATTGTGCCGGTTAGTCTTCCTCGGAATCGTGGGCAACCTCATCGTTGTGTACTTGTGGAAAGGTTAGAAAATGACCTTCCATGGAAAGTGGCTCGAAACTTGGTCAGAACCACTAACATCTCAGGAGTACGTGTGCTGAACCTTTGTGGCCAGGAACAGATTATAGAAAAAGGCACACGGGTTGCTACTCGTGAGGAAGTGGATTGGTTACGTCGGTGCCAATATCTATCGACTGGGACCCCCAGCAAGGATGCACAAACGAGAGTGAGCACACTTTTAGAAAACTGTCGTAGCGTTCTCTCCCCAAATGAAATGGCCAAAGCGAAGAAGTTGTTACTCAAGTATGCCGATGTATTCTCATCAAACGATGCTGACATAGGAAAGACTGGCTTAGTTCAACACAAAATAAACACAGGTGAAGAATTGCCTATCTGTCAGCGGCCAAGAAGATTGCCGGTAGCACGTGAAAACGAAGTGGAAACCATGATTGAGGGAGTGATAAAAGATGGTGTTATTGAACCTTCATCTAGTCCATGGTGTTCACCCGTGGTACTGGTAAAGAAGAAGGATGGCAGCATGCGGTTTCGTGTTGACTACCGACGTCTGAACGACGTTACGAACAAGGACAGCTATCCCTTGCCAAGTATTGATGACACGCTGTACATGCTTACAGGAGTAAAGTGGTTTAGCACGCTGGATCTAAAAAGTGGCTACTGGCAAGTTCAAATTGACCCTAAGGACAGGGAGAAAACTGCGTTCTCGATGGGAAAGGGTCTGTGGCAATTTAAAGTAATGCCGTTTGGGCTGTGCAATGCTCCAGCAACGTTTGAAAGGCTGATGGAACTTGAACTTACCGGGCTAATTGGCGATGCCTGTCTGGTCTACTTGGATGTTATCATCATCGTAGGCCAGACGTTTGAGGAACACCTTCAAAACCTGGAATGCGTGCTCATGAAGATTCAGAGTGCCAACCTCAAGTTGAGTCCGAAGAAATGTTCACTATTCAAGCGGCAAGTTAACTTTTTGGGGTATGTAGTATCGGAAGAAGGTATCCGCACGGATCCAGAGAAAATCGCCGCTGTCAAGGATTGGCCGGTTCCAAAAGACAAGACGCAGGTTAGAGCATTTTTGGGTTTGTGCTCGTATTACAAGCGATTTATGAAGAACTTTGCAGATATAGCCAAACATCTGCACAAGCTAACTGAGGAGAAGCGACATTTCTGCTGGAATGAAAATTGCAATATCGCATTCCAGGAGCTTAAGGACCGTCTGTGCAAAACACCTATTTTGGGATACCCTGATGCAAGCAAAGAATTTATAGTTTACACTGATGCAATTTTTATAGGATTTGGCGGTGTATTGTCTCAACGGAATGGTGACCAAGAGGTCGTGATAACGTACTTCAGCAAGTCATTTTCAAAACCGGAAAGGAGCTATTGTGTCACAAGACGCGAATTACTAGCCGTGGTAAAATCATTGCAGCATTTTAGCAAATATCTTCTGGGGCGCAAATTTCACTTACGAACTGACCATGCTGCACTAACATGGCTATTGCAGTTTATAAATCCAGAAGGACACGTTGCGAGGTGGATTGAACTGCTGCAGGTATATGATTTTAAGATCGAACATCGCAGCGGGAAATCTCATGGCAACGCAGATGCATTGTCAAGAAGACCTTGTCCTGAAGATTGCAAACATTGTACTAGGCAAGAGAGTAAGGAAGTAGTATCCGTGAGGATGCTCAGGGCAGACCACCTCAGCAACGAGTGGAAAGACAGCTTACAACGTGCACAGCAGGAAGATCCGGACATCAAGCCGATTCTGGATGGATGAAGGCCATTGCTGCCAAGCCCAAGTGGAGCGACGTCTCAGCGATGAGTTCGACTACTAAAAGCTAGTGGGACAGCTTGTTGCTTCAGGATGGAGTTCTCTGCCGTAAATGGGAAAGTGTTCGGGGAGACAGCTGTCATTTGCAAATGGTTGTCCCTAAAGCTAAAGTACCGAATGTTCTACAGCTGTACCATAATGATTATTCAGGAGGCCGTCTGGGAGTTAAACGAACTCTACTGAAGATCCGAGAACGGTTTTACTGGGTCCACTGTCGAAACGATATCGAGGACTGGTGTTGCAAATGTACAAGTTGTGCGGCTGTAAAGGGACCTCAGACTCGTAGTAGAGGTGTATTGAAGTTGTACAATGTCGGTGCACCATGGGAGAGAATAGCCATTGACGTGGCGGGGCCGTTTCCGGAGAGTGAAAGCGGTAACAAGTATTTCATGGTTGTGATGGATTACTTCACTAAGTGGCCAGAAGTCTTCGCCATTCCAAATCAAGAAGCTTCAACAGTTGCAGATAAACTAGTTCATGAAGTATTCTTTCGTTTTGGAATACCTTTAGAGATTCACAGCGATCAAGGAAGGAATTTTGAGTCTCAAATATTCCAGGAAACTTGCCGAGTTATGGGTACTCATAAAACAAGAAAGACTTCTTATCACCCGCAATCTGATGGAATGGTAGAACGATTTAATCAGATATTGGAGAGGTACCTAACAAAAGTTGTAGATAATCGGCAACGAGATTGGGACAAGCACATACAACCGTTTTTGTTGTCATATCGAAGCGCTGTTCACGAAAGTACATCAGTGACACCAGCTTTCGCAAACTTTGGGAGAGAATTATGGATGCCTGCGGACCTGATCACCGGGATACCACCTGATGCTCCACGCAGTATAATAGATTATGCAAGTGACTTGCGGAACAAAATGAATGACGTTTATGAGCACGTCAGACAATCGGGCCAGCAAATGTCTGAAAAGATGAAAACCCGGTACGACCGCAAAATGAACAACAAAGGGTTCGACAAAGGTTCACTAGTGTGGTTGCACAATCCAGTTTGCAGCAAAGGGAAATCTCCTAAGCTTCAAGCTAAATGGGACGGCCCGTACCGGATTGTGACCAGGATCAACGATGTAACCTACCGGATACAGAAAGGCGCAAGAGGGACTCCTAAGATCATGTGGATCACCTGGCGCGTTATAATGGGGCCGAAAATTCTAGGGACGAGCATGTCTTAGGAGGGGGCAGTGTTACGCGCTTAAGTCGACGGCACTAGCGCCATCTAGTCTCGAACCGAAGAACTAAACTTCTTGAAGTTTTAACTCGAGCTCTCGGTACCTTGCGTGTGTTTACTTGAATATTCTGGATATTTCGCTGCAAATTTATATTTATGGGCGCTGCAAGATGCGATCGGGGAAGTATTGAAGTTGGCGAGACAAGCGAAGCTTCGGAGCGGAATAAAGTGAATCAGTGTGATTAATTGTTAGTGTTTTTAACTTGAATTAGTGTAAAGTGAATTAAAGTGTTAATTTAGGTAATTCTATCGGCAATTTTTATTGTCACGAACCTCAAGCTCGTAATATTATGTAAAGTCCATGTCACATTTATGCTGGTAGTTGTTGGGAGCACTAAGCTCGAAGTTCTTGATGAGTATGTTTTCCTGGGACAAATCCAACATCAATTGAAAGGTCAATCCACGGATTCAACTCAGCTGGGAACTTTTAGGTAAATATGACACATCTTCTTATCGGGTATACCTCAAAACCTGAAGTAGATATTGTACAACCAGTGATGACTTATAGATCTGAGACGTACTTCGTCACCGCTGGCCATATAAGGACGCTCTCGCACCAAACTATGGAGTGGGCTATGCTCGCGGTTTCTCTGCGTGATAAACTTAGAAATGAGGATTCCCGCAGTAGAACCAGCGTGACTGACATAGTCCAACGGATTAGTAAGCGAAGTGGCAATGGGCCGGCAAATAGTTTAAAGAAACGACAAACGATGGGATAAAAAGGTTCTCGAGTGGCAGGTTCGCACTGGTAGGTAAAGTATACGGCAACGTCCCACTAGATGGAGTGACGACCTGCACACAACATGCAGGAAATTGATGGATGCAGGTGGCTCAGGACTGTGCTTTGTGGCATTCTTTCGGTAAGGCATATCTTCAGCAGTGGACTTGTAAGGGGCTGTAATGATGATGATATCTATTAAAAGGGAGCCAGAATCAGTTTTCTAAAAAAAATTAGATCAAAATAAAACAGAATTTTATATATCAATATATATTTTCATAATAATATATTGTATGCAAGTGTATATGACTGGATATATTTTTCTATTTATGGATTAATATCTATCTCGTGTGTCGAAAGTGACGGTAAAGAGGATACAGAATAGTTCAATTATTACTAAAATACAGTTTTACTTCTAGTTACATAAAAAGTTCATTACGTTAACAAAAGGATAACTTTTGTTGTAGTATACAAAAGGAAAAGGTCATGTTGTCACGCTTGATAAATTGACTCTTTTGTCTAATCGCTCAGAAGCGGAACGGACAGCCTAAAGTCATAAACAATCGGTATTTCTGTAACTTTTATTCGTAGATATCTTGCTTTCTCCTTAATCTGCTTTTTTTTCATAAATGTCCTTTTTTAGTTTAGTTTTTCCATCACCATTTTTAATTTAAATAAGGCAGTATACTGCTTATTTACATCTTTACTTATCTGTAGGAGTCTTCTGCTGGACATAAAATTTTCGTAGTTTAATAAAAAAATACCGAAATCGCCACGCGGTAAATATCAGAGATTTGATTCTGTTAGCTACTCCCTATTTGTGCAATAGTATAAAAAATGTGTGTTTTTTTTTAAAATTAACAAGATCTACATCAGGAACTATACCTGGGCTTTACCATAGAGTTTTCTTACAACACCCATATTTTGATCTTAATTTGCATGTGATGTAGTTTAATTATCAAAAATTCTTAATTAATTTTGATAGGCTAACCTTTACCATAATTATAAATCCTATTTAAAATTATCAACTGTGCATGGCCATCTAAGTGTACGTACAAATATGCGATTGATCCAATTAATATCTACCGGATTGGAGGCAGGTTTGTAATAAAAGTCAAAATTTGTTAGATGAGTGTGTAAAATCAGTGGAACTGCACATTCAAGATGATGTGGATCAGGACAAGAATCTTTGCTTCATCAAAATATATTTTACTTTCTATAACTAACCCGCTATTCTACAAAAAATCGTCTAACATCAATGACTTTTTATATTTATAATTATATGATAAATATTAAAATAATTATTGAATGTTTTATATTTATAATTGGAAGCCTAAAATATTTTGTTCAAATCTAATTTAAACCCATACGGATTTTGAGATTATCATCAAAATCCATTTATTTCATCAGTTTAGGATTTCACGTAAAATAACGTTATATATTGTTAGCATCATTTCTGGTATTGCTTTCTATCTGTTTGTGAAGTTTTACAATCGGTTCAGCTATTACCGAGATTAGCTCGGACATGTCCGTATGACAAATAGAAAAACATTTTAAAAATAGTTATTATATTATTATGTTTTAATAACATATGTAATCCCATGAGCTAACAACAGATATTTTAATTTTATTATTACGTGTGTAGAGATGTTTAGATTATAACATTTTTCTTTATCTTTTAAGTAATTCATATTAAGTAATTTTTTTTAGTATACTGATCGTTCTACTATTTCTAAACTCATAGTCTAAAATTTTCGTGTTACTTTTATACATTGGTTTATTTTATAAAGTAACACGTGTAGCGGTGCTTCGACCCTGTATAGTCGTAAAAAGGTGTTTTTCTAAAGATATCGTATATTTTCTCTCCTCAAATATTTTTCTTGATATGAAGTGAAGTGTCGACACAGTAAAGTGAGAGACTGTTCGTAAGTATTCTTCAGAATATTGGTATAGATACGTCTGGAGAAAATATGCCTTATGACTGCGTCGTTCGCACTGCTTTTCAATTCAAATGCTGTCTAATAAACAATAACAAAACTTATTTGAAAAAAATTCACTTTTAGTATTTGATAGTCCGTTTTATCTTCCTGTACTTTTTGATGAACTTCTGGCACAGCGTTGCCCAGCCTATTTAGTGAGTGTAAAAAAGTTTTTCCAAATATTGGAAAACATCTTATAATAAATAATCCGTTACCTTTTCATCGTATTAGAGTCCACTACTGAAAATAGGCCACCCCCATAGATTATAATAAATAATAAAGGAATTTAATAACAAAGATCTATTGAGCATCCTTCACCCAAATTTCGTCACTTGGATATCGTAAATGGCTATGGAAAAGGCCCAAAACTATTAACCTGGATGGTAGTGTATCATTTGTATAGCAAATAGTATATATGATATATACTATTTCGCAGACCGGTTTAAAGACAGCTCCGAACTCAAATTTGTCATAAATCAGGTATACCAAATCCCATCTGGAATGGAAACGCCCACAATATATTTTCACACGTTGGTAAAGAAAGGAGTTAAAAGTTACAGCCTTGAAACGTTCCACTGCTGGTCAGAAGCCTCCTCTCATTTCCAAGCGTGCTTAGGGCAAGGAAGTGAAGACCGAACTTCTCTAATGCGTGCTAGCAGACTTTACATATCTTTTCTTATTTTCTTATCTCAAACATACCGGTTTCCTCGTGATATTTTCCTTTACTGCCGAGCACGTGGAAAATCATCACTTAAAATTTCAATTTACAAGCTGCCGTAAGAAATAAAGGAAGAAATAATATATATTGTTAGGAATAAGAGTAAAAAAATAAAATAATGTACGAAGAAATGAGGGTAAAACTGTAATCTTCTACTCGTTTTAGCAGTAAAATATATCGCGCAGGTCGACTAGAGAAGTCAGTCGGTAATTCTACGAGTTTCACTGTCGCTACTGTGCCCATTGAGATATTCTACTAGGGTAGGCAGAAAGATCTTGATGTTGCGAGGCTGCCCTGTGTTATATTTAGTTGTGTAGTGTTGCTTTTGGTTTGCATACTTTGGTGTTCGTTCATGTATCGTTTAATTGGGTACATCACCTTACACTAGTGTGTGATTGTGACGGGGACATGTTACGTTTGGTCGAACTATATTGATCTATAATGAATATACATTTGGTGCAGTGCGTTGTTTTGTTGCTCCAGAATGGATTTGATAGTGAGGAGTGTTTGTTACAGAGTACTACTGTTCTTTTATTAGAATAATTTCTATCAATATAATATTCATGTTCTACCCTACAAAAGATATAATAGTAAATGATGTTTAAAATTCAGTTTGCTAGAAAAGAAAAAGTAAACATCTTTGGAAATTCCACAAGACCACGCTCTCACAGTATACCGGCGTAAAATATAGTAGCTTAGTGCTGCTGTATTTCGTATGGTGAGTGTAGAGTACCGGAGACCCTTTTACTGGAAATGAAGTATTCCATCTTAGTGCTCACGGGTGACAACACATATGCACTTTGATTCGTAATCGAGGATACATGTAGGTGTCTATGGGTCACAGCAACCACTTACCATTATGTGGACTGTGTGCTCGTTAGTTTTCCTTTTAAAAAAATCAAATTTACGTAAAATGTAAATAATATTTCAGAAGAAACATTAATCTCTACTAACATACCTACTAACTTGCCCCGCTTTGAAATTTGTCAATTATTTCACTTTATTTCTGAGTGGCGCTGCTCTAGCGGCAAAAAAAGTAGTGGATGTTCAATCATTAATTACGGTAAAATAAAGGTACACAATATGTTACATGAATTTTGCTTAGGCGCTTATTGGCTACCATTGGATACTGATCTGTAACACAAACATTGATAACGACTTGAAACACTGAAAATAAAAATAGATACCTTTGACGTCATTATTGCTAACTTGCAAAGGACAACGATTATTTTAAATCGATCACCGTTTGTTTAGTCTGTGATCTAAACACTGCGATTAATTCTATAGGTACATGGAAGAAAAAGTTTTTCTTTTTTAAACCGTTATATGTAAGTGCTTGACCACTGTCACGGATAGTAAGACGTGATGTTGTGTGCATTCAATTAGCTTAACAAAACCCGTTTACTCTTGCTTTTAACGTGTATTTTTTCCAGTAATATTTATAACATTAATATTAATAACATTAGTAAGGGTCATGTAGTGACGGTATAAGAATATCCACTACCCCATATCTTCCCGTGGGTGCCGTAAGAGGCGACAGAGGGAAACTGAGGCAGGAGATTGGCAGCAGCATCTTTCTAATAACATCAAAATAACAATTTTAAACTGTAGTTGCCAACCAGCTTGCCAAGCGTGGAAACAGTAGCAAACAACAAAAAATATTATTATTGATGGGGGTATCTATATAATTTTCTCTTCTCATATATATATATATATATATATATATATATATATATATATATATATATATATATATATATATATATATATACATACATAAATATCAATAAAATAAAATAAATACGAAAAATACTTAAATAAATAAGATCTAACCAGATGGAAGCCCTCGGCAGGGGAGACCAAACGGCCGAGGGTTAGGAGGAATGGGAAAGAAACCGGCGGATGATGCGGGCGGTATCGAGGAGCACCGCCTTCTGCATTTGAGCCCCGAGCGGTCCGTCACGGAGTCCCAGACGCTTCAGATGACCCGAGAGGCTGACTGGGATTAGCCCATTCGCAGAGACGATTATTATTATTGTCCCATTTTTTCCATGAGTGTCGTAAAAGGCGACTATGGAAAAATACCAAAATAGTCTCATAATAGCCGATAAATGTTTGCGTAACCATCTCGGATACGTCAGACGTAAAATAGTCCGACCCAAGCATTAGTGTCAAAGGTTCGAGATATCTGGTCCAAGATATCTGGTCCTTAGGGCAAATTAATTCTACAATAGAAGGGGTTTATGTTCCGTAGTAGAGTTTTAAAAGAATTGCTTTCCTTATCCGTTCTTTTTTTTCCGGAGGTGTCGTAAGAGGGAAGTGAAACAAGAGACGTGTAGTAGCTGCTCCTTTTAAAAACTCAACGTAATAAAGAACTATGTTTGTTAACCTGCCTGCCAGGCATAGCAGCCATTACAAATATCCTTCCATATAGGCATTTAATGGGGGGAATTTTAGGTTCAGCAGGAAAATTTTGATAGGCGGAATGAACTTAGCGTAAGTGCTAATTATTGTTTTTTTTGGAGTTTACTACTTAAGAATCGCTTCATATATAGCGCACGGTATGATTGATAGTTGGGTTGTAAAATTAAGCGTTAACAAAAAGTGAAGCCGTTATGGTTTTCCGCTGCGAAAAATACTCGCGCATCTCTCTTCCCTCTCTTTTTCATCTCTCTCTCTCTCTCTCTCTCTCTCTCTCTCTCTCTCTGTCACTCTCGTTTTTCTAATTAAGTGAAAAACGTGGGAATAGCATAAAAGCGTGACCACTATTTTTATAACTTGGCTTTATTATTTAGTTTATGTACATATTATTCAATATCAAACGTTAATTTGTGGTGTTTCAAAGATTTAAAGTCTGATTTTTACTTACATCTTTTCGTTTTGATGTTTGTTTTTATATTGAGTGAAGTCAATAAAAGTAACAAAATATTGTCACAGAAATATATAACAAATGACGTTTATATTAAAAGTCAATATAATTTTTATAATATGATATAATTTATGTTTTATATTTTATCAAATCAATATTATAAATAGGGTTCATTTATTAACGTTCCAATGATATAATACAATTTTAGTATTATATAATATTTGTATTAAAATTATTTTAAGACAATCGTTTTTCAGGAGTACAATCCAGTCACGCGTCGGAGCTGACGTGCACATTTTTATTTCATTTTTAAAAAGTAAGGGTAATTTAATGCTGTGACCCACAGACTGCATCAAAATACAGATGCATTGATACGTCTGCTGTTTTAAAAAATGCCTTGGTACCAATAAATAGGATCTTAAGTTTTCGTCACTCACTACATAAAACACAGTAGTACAACAATTACCGAAGTGTTATCACATTTATTATAATCACTTGAATTTTCCACAACTTCTGCTTTAAATATATCAATTCACAATTTAAACGTTTTTATCAGTAAGTGACAAGTAACAGTTTTCAATTTAACTGTTGATAATAAGTGGCTACATCTCATTGACACCTATAAAAGTCATAAGCAAAGGAAGGCTTCAGACGCGTTGTCAACCTTTAGCACAAAGGCTAATATTATGTTAATATTGATAAAAATTAACATAATATTAGCCTTTGTTGAAAGGGGTATGAAAGTAAACGCAAGTAAGACGAAAGTTATGGTTTTTGAAAGAGAAGAAAGTAAAACGATTTGTGAAATAAGAATAGAAGGGGAGTTGATCGAGCAAGTAGATGAGTTCGTATATTTGGGCTGCGTATTTAGCAGGGAGATATGATAAGGATATAGAACGACGAGTGAATGCGGGAAATAGAGTAAATGGGCGATACGTGCCTTTTTTGACACATTTTGACTCTTCGCAACACTCTATTGCGAAGAGTCAAAATGTGTCAAAAAAGGCACGTATGGCAATTCACAATACTGTGTTGGTCCCTACTTTAACATATGGTAGTGAAAGTTGGGTGTGGCAGAAGAAGCACGAGAGTAGAATGAACGCTGTAGAAATGCGGTCGTTAAGGAGTATGTTAGGGCTGAATCTGAATGACAGGGTAAGAAATTGTGTAATAGGAGAAGAGTGTGGTTTGCAAGATGATGTTGTGACCAGGATTAAGAAAGGAATGCTTCGGTGGTTTGGTCATGTGGAAAGAATGAATGAGGAAAGAGTGGCAAAGAAAATGTATGTTGCAGAAGTGAATAGCAAAATCGAAAAGAGACGTCCTAGGCGAAAATTTATCGACCAAATTGGCGATTTATTGAAAACGGGCCAAATTAGGAGTACCCTTAACCGACGAGCATGTATGCGTAGGTTTATGGATGTGAAGGAGGCGAGAGAGGTGTGTCAGGATCGTGCCAAATGGAAGTCTGTAGTCTCTGCCTACCTCTCTGGGTGACAGGCGTGATTGTTTATGTTTATATGTATGATAAAAATTGCGATTAAATAAGAACTTCGGAGCATTAACATTAGTATGTTGTTTTAGCGCATTTTACAAATGTCTAATTTAAACATCGGTAATGTTGTGAAGTACCGCCTGTACGTTTACGTCATTGTGGCGAAGGACAGTGCCTATTTTAAACTTAATAGTCAAAATATCGATCAACTTTGTCAATACTGGAATCGGAACACGTGCAGTTAAATAGCAAGTACGTATTGAAATTAGTACTTTCTTATAAGTTATTAGTAGATCATTTCGTACTTTTAATTAGCACAATTCGAGAAATTCGATTTAGTTTTTGCCGTTTCGATATATTTGAGTATACATACAGGTAAAGCGATAGTAGCGTAATGGTAAAGCTACGGACTGAAAACTGACTGACTATTAAGCTTTATTGAATTGGAAAACAAGAATAGATTGATATATCACGAAACATTCTGGATCTGTATTTTCTACATAAAAAGTACAGAGTAAAGTGAAGTGCAATGACCTTCTTGATCGTGTATCGTCAGCTATTCACGAAAATATCCCTTTTGTCGCATTTTGAAAACATTTCATATTCCTTTCGCAAAAACTCATCATGGTACCATCGAGCGTATATGTGGCAAATATGACGAATTGTCTAAAACCATACCCAGCATCGACATATAGTATATTTTACGACTCTTATATTGCTATTACAATAAAATTTACCGATCATTTATCATCGTGCTCCAGATCAAAATATTTTGCCTATTTGATAAGGATGTAATTTATTTTATACTTTCCTTAAAAATGTGAATACTCCAAAAGAGAGGTTGAAATAAAATATTTTATATTATATTTACCACGAGATACATGATTTATTTGTCTGATTTCTCGTTTTATTGATAGGGGGCAAACGAGCATACGGCTGATTAAATGATAAGTGATTACCGCCGCCCATGAACAACTGCAAGCATTCACCGTCTACAAAGACTTTGATGCTCTGATCTGCAAAAAAGCTGGTGATGCATTTGCACGATTTTTCGGGAAGCCCATAGGAAGGAAGCTTCAAAAGAAAGGCTTTGTGCCAAAACCGATCGAAGGTTTTCGCAATGTCAAATGCAACCCCGCTTGCACTCTACTGCCTCCGCCCATTTATGAGTTAGGTAACCAAGAAGATCACCAGCTGAGCGACCGCGGCGGAAACCGTACTGGCGGTAACTAATCAGCCGGTGATCCTCAAGGTACCGCATGTGCTTGCTGTTAATGGGTAAACAGCACATCCTGCATGGAGCACTTACACCGCAGGATATTCGGCTTTGTGTTCCCCTCGTTATCAAGAGTCGTGTTGGACGCAAAGAGAGAGCCCAGCAGATCGGCTTTGTTCTTTGCAATATGGGCCAGTGAGTCGTCCTCCCTGTGCAGAGGTGGGAGTGATGGCTGACAGAAGTTCCCTTGGACAGCCTTGGCGAGAGAACAGAATGCACGTATTCCTGAAGGAAGACAAACTAGTTTCTCGCCAATACTGCCGATGTGCGATGTGCAATTTTGAAGGACTTGGAGGCAGAGTTATACTTCTTTTTAAAAGCGCTGGTATTTACATCCCGAGACGTCGATGCGCGAGTCCCGGCCTGGTAGCACTCTTGTTTATGACGTAATGTAATTTTGCAGGAGCAACCAAACCATGGCTGGGCTCTGCCTCCGATAGGTACCACAGATGATGGAATAAAAAGTTCCATTCCCTGCAGCACCACATAAGCAATAGAATCAGCAACAACGCTGGGATCATCCGGAGAGAAGAAAATCCGCCTCCAAAGTTAGGATGCAAAAAAGATCGCATCCCTTCCCAATCGGCTATAATACCAAACACGGCAGCAACCTGCAGTACGCAACCGCAATGGTAGCGTGAGTGAGAAAAATTAATCCAAAATATGGTTTGCGTGATTCAACCTGAGAATGAAAATTTAATTTGCTTATATCAGCGTAATGAAATAAAATCATGTGTCCTGCATAGATTGAAGTACATCTCTCGCCCTCCCTCAATTGCGTCCACTATACCCGTCATAATATACTTGTAATGCGAATCAGAGAATGTAAAAATGTGTGTTTTTACAAAAATATCTAAGGGTATGTGGTAAGAGTTTATGTTAAATAAATAAATAAATGAGAGTATCAGTAAAGATAAAAGTGATACTAGTACAATTTAAAACAGGGATTCTCAAACTATTTTGGGCAAGAGACCCCTTTTACAAAATGAACTGATAGCTCAGACCCCCGAGGACAAATTATTTAAAAATTCTACCTATACTTACCTATATTTTTTCTATTAATACAAAATACTAATGAATTAAAAAAATGTGGTTGGCTAATTGAGTAAACTAGACATCATTTTCTCATCAAAATTTTTCAAAATAGGTAGACATAAAATTCAATAAATATCAAGTGTTATTAATAATTATTAATACAAATAACATAAAATTACTTAAGTACGTAATTGTTTAAAAACAGTGATGAAATCAGTTTCCATTTATGTTGACTCCTGGGAAACCACTTTCGATCACAAGGGGTGGATATAGACCTCTTTAGGGATCCCTGATGATGATCCCTGATTTAAAACCTACTTTATAAAAGTTAACGTCTTTTGTTTTTAAAAAAAATATTTTCTTTTTAACCGAGATTTATTATTCGAGAAGTTGTATTTTAAACGCGTCAATAACAAAATAGTTTCCATACACTATGCCACAGCACTGACTTCAGAAACTGTTAATTGAATTAGTTTTTGAAGTTGGTTTTAACGTTTATTTTTGCGTCCTTTACTGCTTGCCATACGAGGAAGCTAAATGTCGCTCAGCGAGCCATGTAATAGGGCTGCGCTTGGAGTTTCTCTGCGTGATAAACATAGAAATGAGAATATCTGCAGTAGAAACAGAATGGTCGACATAACCCAACGGATACAACGGGTAAACTGAAGTTGAAGTGGATGTTCTCGAGTGGCAGCCTCGTACCGGTAGGCGAAGTGAAGGCGACTCCCCACTAAATAGAATGACGACCTGGACCTTAGCACAGTGCTGTGCGGCATTTCTTGGAGGAGGTTTATGTTCAGTTGTGGACTTGTGAAGGGTCAAAATAGTGATGATGATGGTCTTAAGATATGAGAAAAAAGTGACTAAAGTTATTGTAATTTTCTTCATCTTTATCATCAGCACATGAATCTCTCCTGTTGTAGGAAGGATTTAACTTGATCGTCACGTTTAGCATGTGGATTTTCGATTAAAGTAACAGACACCTCGCAGCTTTGATGCCGCCGTCTGTCGGTGTCTGGCGTAATATTTTTTTTAAATTCAATGTTATATTTAGACAAGAAAGTTAACATTAGGATTTTCTCTTATACCGTGTAAGTGGTTTACATACATAAACTGCACAAGGACAAACAATCAGAATCGGAATAATTACTTGTAGGCCATACAAATACTTGCACCGTGCGAGATTCTAACACGTAGGGCTGTAACTCAATGGGGACAATGGGATCAATGGTTAGGTCCTATAAGAGCCAGGGAAATTTTTAATACAAAGAAGTCTTTTTGAAGAGAGACGGATCATAGTCGTGAATACCACTTACAAAGTTATACAATTCTGAAGATGAACTCACAAAAGGTTTCCTTAAATAATATGTTTTGAGATATATAATAGATATATAGAATAGTATTTTAATATAGTTGTGCCTTATGTGGCGTAGTTTAGTTCGGAGCTACCAAGATATAGTGACGACCTGATAAAATATACAGGAAGTCAATAGTTCCGGTTGTTTAGTATCGTCTTTTTGGAAAATGGTTGACTAGTGATGTTTGGTAAATTAGTAAATCACGTACAGAGTCAATAGCTGGGTGAGACTCAGTTTTCAACTGGAGAGTTTTGGTGAGTTTAGGCTATCAAATAGTCTATAGGGATGCTTATGTTTTGCATTAGACTTTGATAGGCTGTACTTAATGATCAATGAGTATCAATTGTCTGTTTTCAGTAATATTTTTGTAATAGATAGGGAAGAATATTACACGTGATCGCTTTAATTTTAACGATAAAACTAAAGTGATCAGTCGTAGAAAAACATTTTTCTTATTAAGTCATGACTACATATCTTGAATTTGTCAAAACGTCATGCGTATTAAGGGACTGTGTCGTTGCAGGATTGTGTTCAGGTCAATAAAAGTTTTTATGAAACTTAAGTATATAATATTTTCAACATCTACCTAGTCCGACCACTAGTTCTGTTACACATGAAAATGCATTTTTTTATTGATGTAGTGCAATATTTCTAAAACTTATATGTACTTTTTACTAACGTCTGAGATATTTGGCTTTTATACAGGTCTTTAATCTGTCTGACCATGAATCTATGGATTTACGCACTGTTTCCATGGGAAATTTCGTGACTGCGACTGAGAGATTTTTTATGGGACTCAATATCACCGTGTCGTTTAGAGCAAGCCATGTTATCTAAAATTGACCATAATTTGTAGTCTAAAGGGTTGAGGTTTGGGCTAAATGAGTGCCAGTTTTCAGCTCTTATAAAGTTCGGAACGTTGGTTTCAAGCCAGACTAGGGGTAGTTCATGCCTTGTGACTAGGTGCAGAGTCCTGCTGGAAAGTCCACGGTACATTTATAAAAAGTGTATTACTGAGAGGTTTCACAACACGATTCAAGACTGTCTCTTGATATTGGTTAAAGTTTTCTCTCCTTTTTCACAAAAATGTTGTTTTGTGACGCCTTGATGAGACACGCCCCACCAAACCATCATTGACGCAGGATGATGAACATGTCGTACCTTTCCGAGCACTTGAGCAGCTTCTTTAGAACTATCAGCGTACATTACATTGCAATCGATACAGGCACTTCGAAGATTACCCCGGACAGACAGACAAAATTGTTTTATATAGTCTAAGTCTATAATAGTCTGGATCACTCCTGGCAATGCTCTTTATCTGTTCGTGAATTTCCATTACAATCGATACAGGCACTCCGAAGATTACCCCGGACGGACAGAAAAAATTGTTTTATATAGTCTATATATTATATAGACTGGATCACTCCTGGCAATGCTCTCTATCTGTTCGTGAAGTTCCATTACAATCGATACAGGCACTCCGAAGATTACCCCGGACAGACAGACAAATATATCATTTTGCTTATTATAGTGCTCTTCAATCGTGAAAATTTTTTCATCGGTAATGAGGATGTTTCTGTACCCTCACATGCGTATCGCGACAGTAGGCGTTTTAATGGATCTACTCTCTTTAATTGTAAAGATTAATTTTGGGCATGTGCTGTATCGACCATAAGCACCGAGCTTCAGATCTTGTTTTATAATACGTGACAGAGTCCCAGCAGAAATCTTCATTTCCGGCGATAAGAGTTTTTTGCTTTCAACGGGATTTCGAAATTCTGACTTTAACTGCATTGACAGTCTTTGTAGTTTTAATAGCACGCGGCCGCCTTGATCTTGTATAGTCATCGATAGAGGAAGAGTTGTAGTATCTGTTGATAGTATGATATACTGTAGTGGTAGTAGTAGTAAGAGTATATAAAAGTACACACACACACACACAAGTGTAATAATAATCCTATATAATCAAATTTATTAATACAATAAAGAGAGTCTTATATCATCATTCGTTTGTTTAACTCCTCTCCTAACATTCGCCCTACATGGCGACCCTGCCGAAGTAATTCGCGACGCGAATATGACACCCTCCGCCGTATTTGGAGTGGAACTTTTTTTCTTTGTGCAACTGATGAACTAAATCAAGCTATGGCGTTCTATCTTGAGCTGCGCGACTGTGTACACGTGTTTAACAAAAAATTAACGAAAAATAACATACAAGATGGGCGGTAAACAGACTAAAGAAGAGACCGTAATTGTGCAAAACGCAGTGGGAAGCAATAAGGCAGGAGTTGAACAATTACAATTTCACCTGACTACGAGTAACATTTTGCTGTCTATCATTGTGCTGGTACTTCTACTGGGGTCCCTATATTGCTTGTATCGGACATATAGGCGATGTCATATAAAGTGGATTAATACAGAGATAAACAGAAATACCCTAAGAAGGTCTATTTTTTGGCAACCACAATCCCCCAAATATGGAAGAGGCAAGTCAACCAAGGGCGTATTATAAAGTATGACCAGCGCTGATCAGTGTTTCAAAATGGCGTTTAAGTGCGTATAAAATGAGTAAAAAAGTGCGTGTCTATTAATAGTGCAAAAATAAGGGTATTGTGTTTATAAATCAACAACGTAAATCTGGGACTCTAGCCTATATTACTGAACTTTATATTTTAAATTAAATCATGTATTCGTTATACTGTCTTTAATCGTCATTGAACCGTATTATTATTATTTATTTTTATTAAATATTTCGTAAAATTATTTATAGTATACTCTATTCTACGTATTGGTGGTAAATTATGAATATTTCTTTAGAACAGTTATATGAGAAATTAAAAGAAGTGAGAACATATTTAATTAAAATTGGACCGAGTAGACGTAAAGGAAAAGTTTTAGATACTAAACTTAAAGAGGCCAATGAAATATTTAGTGACTATTCTAAGTTGTTAATAAATTTTAATAGTAAAGTAAAGGAAGGTAAGATTAAATCTACTGATATTCCATCTTATCAAACCTATTGTAAGAATTTTGAATCATTATATCAGGATATTATAAAATTGTGTAAGCCCGAGTGTGTACAATCTGAAAATCCGAGCAATATGGATACTTTAGATTTGAAAACGGCTTTGACTTTATTACCTGTTATGTCAGATGACGAAACAAGTGTGAAACAATTAGTAGACAACATTCAGTATTGTAATTCTTTGTTAACAAAACAGGAATGCAAAAAGAATTTAATTAAATTCATATTAAAAAGTAGATTATCTCAATCTGCTAAATAACGTCTTCAAGACGATTACTCTAATGTTGAAGACTTGGTTAGTGACACGCAGAAAGAGTTGTTGCCAAGAAAATGAGCAGCAGCAATTCAAAATAAATCGCAAAAATTACGGCAAAAATGATATGTCAATTGCTGATTATGGAAAACAAATAACAGAGTTATTTGTAGACCTTACGATATCGCAAGCCAACAATACCGAATATTACAATATTTTGAAAACTGTTAATGAAAAACAAGCGATCAAGCAATTTTCCGATGGCTTACGAAATCGTCGAATCAGCACAATAATTTATGCTAGAAATTACAGCTCTCTGAAAGATGCCATTCAAGCAGCTCAAGATGAAGAGACTTCATCATCATCGGCCGCAGGAGAAGTGATGGGTATGTCGAGTAAGAAATTTTATTATCCTAGGAATTTTCATCATAATTCTAGGTATCCACGCGGCAACGGGCGTAATCGGCAAATGTTTTCACAGCGAGGACACTACCATGGAAACTCGCAGCGATCGAGTTCATGGAACCACTCGAACTCACGTGGCCAAGAACAGCGAGGACGATATAATCGAGGTACGTTTCGTAATTATCGCGGAAATCAAGGGATAAAAAGAAATGTAGTCAATCTAATTAATGAAAAGGAATCAACTTCAAATAAACCCCGACTAGATAAGTTTTTTCGAGAATAAACAAAATCATTTAATTTTGGCTAGTAGTAACAGCAATTGTTTTATTCATTTACTAGTTTCATCATGCAATAAAACTTATTCTTTCTTAGTCAATACGGGCGCATCTTTATCCGCCGTAACATATAAACATGCTATCGAATTAAGTGTGTCATTACATAAAGAGAATGTAATTATAAATGGTCTAGGTGGCGAGGTGCAAACAATCGGATATGTTTATGTTCCATTAATGATTCATGGATCTGTTATTAATCACAAGTTCTTTGTTTTTAATTCGTTACCAATTTCGTCGCATGGAATTCTAGGTAGAGACTTTTTGAATAGATTTGGAGCATGTTTAGATTTCGAGAAAAATATTTTATCTTTGAAGTTAGGGTCAGGCCACACTTGTTTCTTGCCTTTCACTAATAATTATAATATTAACGTATTGGATATTCCCCCAAGAGGTGAATCTATACATTATATTCAAACTGATTTTCATACCGATTGCATTATTTGTTCACAAGAATTACAAGATGGTGTTTATTTGGCTAGCTCGATAGCGACACCAATTAGGGGAAAAATACTAATAAAAATATTAAATGTTACCGAAAAATCAGTAACATTGTCAGGAATAAATCCTGCAATTCATGATCTTAACGATTATAATATTTGTAGTTTTGAGAAAAATGAGAGTAATTCAGACCGAGTAAAACGATTATTTTCCTCATTAAAATTAAATAATTTAAATGACTTAGAAATTCAAAGTATTCAAAATATTTGTGCAAAATATGCAGATGTTTTTTATTTAGAGGGCGATAAATTGACAACAACAGATATTTACACTCACAATATTTTTTTGAAACCAAACGTTAGTCCAGTGTTTTCAAAACCCTATAGGTTACCAATTAGTCAGAAAAAGGAAATTAATCGTCAAATTAGCAACATGCTTAAAGAAGGGATTATAGAACCTAGTAAAAGTGACTGGTCTAGCCCAATATTATTGGTGCCTAAAAAATTAGATGAATCGGGTAGTAAAAAATGGCGATTGGTAGTGGATTACCGTAAATTAAATAACTGTATAGAGGACGATAAGTACCCCCTCCCTGATATTACAGAAATCTTAGAATCTTTGTCTGGAAGTGTATATTTTACACATTTAGATTTATATCAAGGGTATTACAATGTTAATTTAGATAAAAGTTGTCGAAAATTTACTGCTTTCAATTCTGGTCAATACCAGATGACGAGAATGTCCATGGGATTGAAAACAAGTCCCAGCTCTTTCTCGCGAATGATGAAATTAGCAATGTCAGGACTAAATAATGAAAAATGCTTAATTTATTTAGATGACGTCATTGTTTTTGGTAGACAACTAGACCACCATAATAAAAACTTACAGGATGTTTTTGAAAGACTTCGTTCAGTAAATTTAAAATTAAATCCTTCAAAATGTACATTTCTTAAAAAACAGATTTTATATTTGGGACATTGTATATCTAACGAAGGGATTTTACCTGATCCTGAAAAAAATGGATACAGTAAAAAACTATCCTTGTCCGCAGAATGCCGAAGAAGTTAAAAGATTTGTGGCGTTCACAAACTACTATAGAAAGTTTATACCCAAGTTTGCTGAAATTGCGCAACCATTAAACCAACTTTGTAGAAAAAAATATTAATTTCGTTTGGACTGAAAAATGTCAAAAGTCTTTTGAAACACTCAAAAAACGTATTATGTCCCCCCCAGTTTTAGATTACCCTGATTTTTCAAAAGAAAATTATTTCATTTTACAAACCGATGCATCTAATAAAGCAATTGGAGCAGTTCTGTCTAATAAAAATGAAAGACCAATAGATCTCTGAATAAGGCTGAATCAAACTATCCAGTTATAGAAAAAGAGTTGTTAGCGATAGTATGGGCCGTCAAACATTTCAGACCGTACCTGTATGGGCAATATTTTAAAATCAGGACTGACCGTAAACCTCTAGTATACCTATTTGGCATGAAATATCCATCGAGCAGGCTTATGAAGTTTCGTTTGGTATTAGAGGAATATAATTTTGACGTAGAGTATGTAAAGGGTTCAGATAATGCAGCTGCAGATCCGTTATCTAGAATTTGTTTGAGTTCCAAAGAGTTAAAAGAATTAAATGAGAACATCGTTAGTGTCATGACACGAGCAAAATCGCGAAAATTGAATAAACCAGGATCCTCCTCGTTGGACATGATACACACAGACTTGAGGCCTGATCAACCAAAAGTCGTAAGTAATCATGTCAAACCAGCAGAATCAGTGGAGTTGCGTATGGTTAATAAAGATGATTTGAAAACATTAAGAAAATTAAGAGTTATTAGTAAAGAAAATAATGCATTTTGTTATGTAGAAAAGGAAAAGATAATTTATATTAAATATCTAAGTTCCGACTCACGAATGACGCGACGTGAATTTGTGAGGGAATTAGATGATTTTTGTAAGTTTATAAATATTAATGAAGTATGTATAATAAAGAAGGATGGTAATAAGGAATTTATTAAAAAACTAGTTGAAGAAATCAAATCTATGAATGATAGGACCGGTCCACGTGTACATTTTTTTTTATAGAAGAGGGGGCAAACGAGCATGCGGCTCACCTGATGTTAAGTGACTACCGCCGCCCATGATCAACCGCAACACCAGGAGAATTGCGGGTGCGTTGCCGGCCCTTTAGAAAGGAGTAAGCTCTTTTCTTGAAGGTCCCCAGGTAATATAATAAGTAATGTAAAAACGATATATAATAAGGATGACAGAAAGGTGATATTAAATGACTTCCATCTCCTACCTAGCAGTGGCCATGCAGGTATAAGAAGGATGGTCAACAATATAAAAAAGTATTATTATTGGCTTGGGTTAGATAAGGATGTAAAGAACTTTGTTAGGCGTTGTGACAAATGTCAGCGTCAGAAATTTTCGTTACCCGTAAGAGAGCCATTAGAAATAACAACGACAGCTAACACAGCGTTTGAAAAGATATATTTAGACTTAGTAGGTCCATTTGAAATTGATAATAATAATAACTCTTATGCTTTAACGCTACAATGCGAACTCACTAAGTATGTCGAAGCATATCCCTTAATTTCTAAAAAAACCAACGAAGTAGCAAAGAGTTTTGTTACTAACTTTATTCTTAGGTATGGATTCCAAGAGGTATGTAAATTGCTTCAAATAAAACAATTAAATTGGACTGCTTACCACCACCAATCACTAGGTGCGTTGGAAGTGTCACATAAAAATTTAAATGCTTTTCTTCGCATTCAAATTGATAATCAGCCTGAAACATGGAGCGACTGATTACCATTTTGGTCGTTTGCCTATAATACGACGGTTCATACAGAGACGAAATTCAGTCCTTATGAACTTGTCTTTGGTAAAAAATGTTCACTTCCTAGTAATTTGTCAGTAGATTTAGAGCCACTTTATAACTACGATCATTATCCTTGTGAGCTCAAATACAGGTTAATATTGTCACAAAGAGAGGCAAGAAATAATTTGATAAAGTCTAAAGAAAGAAGAAAAATTATATTTGATAAATATACCAAGCCTATAAAATACAATGTAAATGATTTAGTACTCTTAAAAAATGAGTCAGGTAATAAACTAAGTGATCTATACTCTGGTCCTTATAAAGTTGTTAAAGATGTAGCACCAAACGTAGAAATAATTAAGAATGGTAAAAATGAATTAGTACATAATACAAAAGCGCACGAAATTGTATATCCAATAATAAATAAAACATATTTTATATGCTTTGTCTAAGTACATTTATTATTATTATTATTATTATTATTATTATTATTATTATTATTATTATTATTATTATTATTATTATTATTATTATTATTATTTTTGGGGTATCTATATAGTTTTCTCATCTGGTTGGGTCCCATAAATATATAATTATAAATGAAAATGAAAAGATAAATATACATAAATATCAATAACATAAAATAAATATAAAAATACATAAATAAATAAAAGCCCAACCAGATGGACGCCCTCGGCAGGGGAGACCAAACGGCCGAGGGTTAGGGGGAAAGGGAAAGAAACCGGCGGACGATGCGGGCGGTATCGAGGAGCACCGCCTTCTGCATTTGAGCCTGGAGCGGTCCGCCACGTAGTCCCAGTCGCCTCAGATGACCCGAGAGGCTGGCTGGGATTAGCCCGTTTGCAGAGACGACTACAGGAATAATTTCGGTCGGCAGACCACCCCACATGTCGGTCACCTCGTGAGCCAGGTCCAGATATTTTGTTTGCTTGTCTGTTTCGGCTTTCACGAGGTTCTCGTCATACGGAATGGTAATGTCGACCAAAAATATCCTTGACTGTGCCCGGTCCATCAGCACAATATCAGGCTTATTCGCAAGAATAGTCCTGTCTGTGATGATGGCCCGGTCCCAATAGAGCCTGGCGCGATCATTTTCGAGCACGGCTTCCGGCAAGTACTTGTAATACGGCAATTTCCGATCCACGAGACCGCATTTCAGAGCGAGCTCCTGGTGAAGAATTCTGGCTACTAGGTTGTGCCTGTGCAAGTACTCAGAGTTAGAAAGCGCCGAACAACCGGAGATGACATGCCTAAGTGACTCACCGGGATGGCGACAAGCTCGACAGATGTCGACGGTGCCATCCTTTAGGATGTATCTCCGATAGTTGTTGGTCTTAATAACCTGATCCTGTATTGCACAGACAAAACCCTCGGTTTCCCCGAAGAGATCACCAAAGCGTAGCCAGTGGAGGGAGGCTGCTGTGTCTACGAAAGGCTCATGTAGAGCCTTGTAGAACCTCCCGTGGAGCTCCTTCTCCTTCCATACGGTCTCCCGGTCGGAAATGCTCTGCACTGCCGGGTTTTGCCATTGCTCGTTGGCTAAGGATAGAGGGGTAAGTCCTTTATCACAAGAAATGACGTCATTATAGAATGGATCATCCGATCTCATCAGGAAGTAATCACGGAGGCTGCACACTTCGCGATTATGCATGGTGAGCGCGCTCAAGAAGCCACGCCCACCATGCTTTCGCGGCAAGTACAGCCTCATTACCGACGATCTCGGATGATGCATCCTATGGGACGTCATTGTAGTGCGGACTTTTCTATCCAGGGCGTTAAGTTCAGTCTGACTCCACCTGAGTATGCCAAAGGTATACATGAGGACAGGCATGACCCAACCGTTATATGCGTGTGTCCTATTCACACCGGACAAAAGACTGTTAAGCACTTTGGTCAAGCGTGCATAAAACACGTCGCAAACTGACTGTTTCATACCAGCCTCATCGATACCGATGTTCTGTGACATACCCAGGTATCGGTATGTTTCAGCCTCGGAAAGGGTTCTTAAGTTGACGGGCATAGATAAGTCTATGCCCTCAGAGTTAGCAACCCTTCCCCCCTCAACATGGAGGATTTATGTTATTATTATTATTATTATTATTATTTCTTTCTGTAGATTACTTAATATTATGTAATTATAAATATTCTAAATTAAATAATCATTAAAAAAATGTTCTTAAAATAAATACCTTATATATTATTTTATAATGTAACTGTTCTTAATATTTACAAAAATAAAATCTTTTAATGTATCGATGCCTAAAAAAAAATGTATCCTTGTATAGTCACATTTTTTTTTCTTTTGGATGGAAGGTGTAGTAGTAGTAGTAGTAGTAAGAGTATATAAAAGTACACACACACAAGTGTAATAATAATCCTATATAATCAAATTTATTAATACAATAAAGAGAGTCTTATATCATCATTCGTTTGTTTAACTCCTCTCCTAACATTCGCCCTACAATACGAACATACGGCTGACACCAAGTTTTTGAAGTGTCTGGGATATGACCGACGGCTCCATACCCACTTGCAAAGCGATCACCGCAATCCTATTTTCTTGAACACCCCATTACATATTGTTATTTGATGTACACGAAAAATATGTGAAATGGCGCGAAGTCGAAAGAATTTTTAAAAATAAGGAACACGTTCCAAATTCAGAATAATTAAAATTTTTGAAAAAAAAATAAAAGTTCTTATGTAACAGTATTTATGGCCAGACTAGTTATTTTTAAAGGATAAATACTCGATATAAAACAAATTTCGTAAAATGTAGCTTAATATACTATTGTCAAAATAATTATATTCCTAAAAAGACACAAAATCTAAAAGAATCTCTTGAAAAAAATCAGATGATTTTACCAAAGATATTTCATTCTAATTTAACAGTTTTCTAAAGAAGAGAAATAAATCAGATTAACAGACAATCTTCCGTTTGCAATTACGGCTCGTTTCTACCGGCATTTTTCATTTTTTTACTTCTGAAAAATTACAGTTAATTTTCCTTAGGCGTCTTTAATGCAAATGAAAAATGTTAAATTTTTTTATCGTAACTTAAATGAACTAAACTAGGTAGGCAAAAAAGGTTAATTTCAAAATAATGTTAAGCAAAACTTTTCAAGGGAAAACTTCTTTAGAATCTTTGTGATTTAAAACTCTATGCACCAAAAAATCGACACTAAAAAGAGACAAACATATACATCTCATAGAATACCAGTGTAAAATACTAGCTTAATGCTGCTGTGTTTCGTGTGGTGAGTGTAGAGAACCGGAGACCCTTTTTACTGAAAAAGAGTCACCCACGGGTGACATCGCATCTGCATTTTTATTTGTAATTTAAATGTAAATAGATGTAGATGTCTATCGGCTGCAGCAACCATTCCATCACCACCATCAGGTGAAGTTTGTGCTCGTTTGTCACTCTATCCTAAAACAAAAAAAATCTATAGCCTATGAGAAGTGAGATAGAATAAAGTATAGTGTTTTTTATTACGTACCAGGAATCCAGCCCGGGTTTTTACTGGTGGTTTCTGGATATCAAGAGCCGTGGTACCACACCCGGGTTCGATCCCCGCCGGCACCAATAAAATTGTTAATTGCAATTTTAAGTGCTGATTTACCACGTGCTCGGCGGTGAAAGAAAACATCGTGAGGAAACCTGCATGTCTGAGGAATAAGAAAAAAATATTTCGAAGACATGTGAAGTTCGTCAACACGCATTTGGGCAGCGCGGCGGACACTTTATTGCCCTAAACCCTCTCAGAAATGAGGGGAGGCCGGAGCCCAGCAGTGGGACGTATATAGGCTGTAACTTTACTATACTTCTGGATATCGACAACAGCTCCATCTACCGAGTCCAATTAAGTTTTTAAAGTACTTAGGGACCCATTCAAATACTCACAAAATTCATCAAAATCGGTAGCGCCATTTTTGAGTTTTTGCGAGACTAACGGACAGCAATTGATTTTTATATATGAGGAGTGACGGAACAAAACATAATAATTCAACTTTTTGTAAAAAAAAGTAAGTAGTGACTTTCGACAGAATACCGTAAATTACGTGACCCGTTAGGCTGGTGTGGTTCAAATCATGCTTATTACTGTAGTAAATAGCCTCTCAAGTTAAAAGTTTGAAACAAATCATGATATTTCCATGTTTAAAAATATAAATAAACAAAATCGGAACAAAACATGATACATTTAATACATTTTTAGTACGCAGATTGAAAGTGGGTACAAAATAGGATATTTCCATGTGAAAATAACTTATCGACTTTTGAACGCTTTTTTTGCTTAAATCTTAGCGTAGCTGAAGCCGTAAAAAAGTACATTATTTGTCTATGCAAATTTTTTCTTTAAACATAAAAAAACGTTGATGATAGTATTACTATTTGTTTTGATCTCCAGCAGATGTTTTCTCTACCTAGAACACCAATTCAGGAGGCTTTTTATTCCAGTCAGATTGGTCTATATAATTTATGTGTGATGGATCTGTCAGAACAAAATAATTCTTGTCTGTATAACTGGGTTGAAACAGAGTCTGGCATGGGAGCTGTGTCAATTGGATCTGCGTTATCCTGCTTCTTGAATACTCAAACAATACCGGCTAATGTGAAGTTAGTAAGACTTTTTTGTGATGGTTGCGGAGGCCAAAATAAAAACAGCCATGTATTGCATATACTGCTATTTTGGCTTCAAAATAAGTTCCCGACACATGTTAAGGAAATACAACTTTTACGTGCGGACCGTTTATTTGGTAGAATTGAGAAAGATGTGAGAAAAATACCAGTAATAACTACGAGGCAAGAACATATTGAAATATTTTCTAAACATGGCAGAGTTTGCGAGTTTGGTAAAGATTGGTGTCTGTATGATATAAAAGGTTCAGAAACTAATTATAAAAACTTGTGGGCATACAATCCATTAAAATAGTTACAATCAAGAAGTGCAAATCTTCTCAGGGCAGACAATTGAACTGCGTAGTAAAAGCTTCACCAAACTTTAGATTTGAGTCCGGAGAAAAGTTTTTATCACTACTAAAAAGGGGCGGACGTCACCCCAGAAATATAGAACAAATTCAGGGCGACCACCACGACCAGGGAAGACCGAGGACTGAGTGCTGCAAAGAAAAATGATGTGACCAGTCCATTAATAAAACAGTTCGGTGCCGATTAGGAGAACCTTGAGGCATTAGAATGGTACAAGCAAATATTAAGCTGTTCTAGAATCATTGCAGAACAAAATGAAGAAACAGATGATGATGAATCATGTATTTGTACTGAGATGGATACAGAAGACATAAGAATTTGATTTTTCATTATTAATTGTGTCTTTGTCACGTATTTTAATTATTAAATTAATAATAAATCCAGAACATGAAATGTTATTTCCTAACCTTACTTTTTCAAAACATGATATTTTCCAAACAGTTTGGTGCAAATCATGATATTTTCGTCAGATCTGATCAGAACATGATATTTTCATTTTTCACATGAGAATAGATGAACAAGTTGAAATAAAAAAATAACAAAGAACATACTTAAGAAGATTTTACAGCTATTTATTCATAAGAACCTATATTTATTAAAATTGCACAAAGGCAAAGTAGTTGCCGGTTTTTGACCTTTTGTGAAAAATTAGACGTCATGGAATTATCATGTTTTGTTCTGTCACTCCTCATATATGAAGATGGAAATTACGCATTTCATCTATGAGCAGTAATGATTAAGGACGAAATTTGTTGATTAAAAACATTTAAGTACTTACGACGGTGAAATTTATAACTGGCAGTCTGTATTTTTTTTAATAGAAGAGGGGGCAAACGAGCCTGCGGTTCAGCTGATGTTAAGTGACTACCCGCAACACTAGGGGAATTGCAGGTCCGTTGCCGGTCCTTTAGAAAGGAGTAAGATTTTTTCTTGAAGGTTCCCTAGGTCGTATCGGTCCAAAAAAATCGTCGGTGGTAAACTATTCCACAGAGAGGTCGTACGTGGAAGAAAATTCCTTGTGAAACGTACAGTGGTGGACCGCCAAACATCCAGATGGTGTGGATGGTATTGGAAAGTTTGCCGCGTTGTGCGTTCACGAAATTTGGCGGCTGGGATTAATCCGAACAATTCCTCAGAGCACTCCTCGTGGTAAATGCGAAAGAAAATGCAAAGAGATGCAACACCTCTTCGCAGTGCCAGTAAATCGATCCGATCGGAAACCACGAGGTCGAGCCGCTCTGCACTGGATGCGGTAAAGAGGAAGGAGCTGGTACTGGGGAGCTCCAGCCCAGAGATGGGAACAGTATTCCATGTTCGGCCGAACCTGCACCTTGTAAAGTTGCAGGCGGTGTGCCGGCACGAAATACTGTCCCGCTCTGCTGAGCACTCCAAGCGTTTTAGAGGCCAATTTGGCCTTCTCTTCAAAGTGACCACGAAACTGCGCGTCACTCGATATGTTGACGCCAAGGATTCTGATATTGGCTGAGGCAACAAGGAGAGTGCCTTGAAACTGAGGAGATACGAAAAAGAGGTTCTTTTTAGCGGTTATCGTGCAAGCTTGTGTCTTCTGAGGGTTTAACTGGACTAGATTTAGTCGCGCCCAATCCGAGACTCTGTTCAGCAAAGACTTGACTTCAGACACAAGTTTGACGTATTGACGGTCACTAATCAGCTAGTGATCCTCAAGGTACCTCATGAGCTGGCAGTTTACAATGGACTCCATTGTTTTGGAGAACAAGGAGGTGATGGCGATAGGCCTTTAGTTGGACATATTTGAGCGGTCGCCTTTTTTAGGGATCGGGTAGATGAAAGCCGTCTTCCATGATTTTGAGACTACGCCTAGGGAGTAGGAGTAACGGAAAAGACGCGTTAAAATGAATGAAATGGAAAACAAATTGAGTTTCAATATGAATAAATGTTGTATCATGAGTTATAGTCGTGCAAAAGCCCCTCCGAAGTATGCTTATGAAATGAACGCCCTCGTAATCTCGCACGTTACATATATTGGAGACTTAGGCGTTGAAATGGTACCGGAACTTGATTTTTGTAAACAAATTTTAAATATTTGTAAAAAAGCTTTTAGGAGTCTCGGCTTTATATTGAGGCAGTGCAGCGATTTTCAGAATTTATTTACTATTCCAATTTTATATAATGCTCTCGTAAGAATTCAACTTGAAACGAACGCAATCCACATGAAAGCAAGTATTGTGTCATGGTCGAAAAAATTCAAAATAAATTAACACGATTTTTATACTTTAAGAAGTATGGAATCTACCCTTGTTTTCCACTGATGTATCTGAGTCTATTTGTACTGGGGATGGTTGGTTACAGCCGCCTGGGTGTGAGGAGAGACATCATTATCATCATCATCATCATCAACATGCTGAACATAGGTCTCCCCCAAGTAATGCCACAAAGCACATCCATCGACTTCCTGCATGTCTTACCAGGTCGTCACTCCATATAGTGGGGGGTCGCTCTACACAACGACTACCGGTACGAGGCTGCCACTCGAGAACCTTTCTTCCCCATCGGTTATCGGTTCTACGAACTATATGGCCGGCCCATTGCCACTTCAGCTTACTAATCTGTTGGGCTATATCGGTCACTCTGGTTTTACTGCGGATTTCCTCATTTCTGAGTCTATCACGCAGAGAAACTCTGAGCATAGCCCTCTCCATAGCTCAGTGGAGAGACATCACGCTTATTAAATATGTGTGGAAAGTATTACGTGGATGGATATATCATCCAGATGTGCTCGCTGCGTTAAAGCTGCGGGTGCCTAATAATTACGTGTTTTCTCGCCATTGTCCCCCATTACTCCTTGTGCCCGCTGCTAGGAAGTTGCTTCAGAATGCACCATTGTCACGTGATATACACTATGTTAATACCATATCACAGGATAGTGACATATTTGCTTAAAGTGAGACGAAATTCATAATTGCAGCATACAAGTGCGTTGAAAATTGTAATGTTTTAATAAGTATTTTATTTTACCATCAATTTGATAGATTTCATACCAGATATCATAATTTATTTGTCAGTAGTTTTCTTATATTTAGGTAAGTTATAGCATCGCATTGGTATAAAAGTAATGATGTTATAATTGTGTAATAAATAAATAAAAAAAAAAAAATCCGGTGCCAACTCTGGAGCACACGTCCTCAGCACAATTGGGGGGATTCCGTCAGGCCCACTCGACTTATGGATGTTCAGGGGGAGGAGTGCTTTGAGAACCGAGCGGTGTGTAAACTGCAGTTCCGGCATGGAGTGATCACGCCGCGGGATGGTCGGTGGCGTACTCTCCCCGTCATACTCTGTTGATACTCTGTGGCAACCCAAGTGACAAGTTGTAAAATAATAGCTCCCAACAATTTAGCAAAATTAAATATTGTAATTTGATAATATCCACCTCAATTTTTAGTTACTGTTGTTAAATAATACTTAATTGTGTTGGTAAAATAAGTAAAAGTCATAAGTATTTTAATTATATAGTGTTTTGTGTTTCAACTAAAAGTGACAGCTGTAGGTAACGAACATCGTTTAAACTTTCTGTAAGTTATTGTAATTTTCTTGTTATCCCTTTAATATTTTAAGATTTATCTTTTAAATTAGTGCAGTTTCGGATTTCAATTTGAATTATTTACCTGATAATTTAATTTGAGATCTGTAAGTAGACCCATAGATCTAGATATTAGCTTACTCTGTTTCTTCGGTTTTCTTTCTTTGTTTTCTTTTGCTATTTACACATAATAGTAAAATGAATACACGCAACGCCAAAACGCGCCAAATGGAGAACCAACTTCAAATGGCGCTTCTAGAACTTAAGGCATCAAAAGAGCAGTGTGAGCTGTTGCTTAAAGAAAGGGATGACAACGAAAAGGAAATAATAAATATAATTGCCAAAAATAGTCAACTAAAAAGTGATATGGTTAAGTTGCATAAAGACTACACAAATGTTTTAAAAGAAAGGGATCAGCTTCAGGAAACAGTCGATGAGTTTGACCGATGCAGCAAAGAATATGAGGAATCCCTCAGATTAATTGCTGCATTGCAGTTGCAGTTAAGTGAGGCTAATCAGCAGATTTTGCAATTAAAACAATACTTAGATGAATTGAAAGTGTCCCAAACTCAAAGTCTGTTCAATGAGCTCATAGAATGTAAATCATCAAAAACATTGCATCCCTCCACAACAATCGATTTGACTGGTGATGATTTTGTCACATCTAGAACAGCAGAAAGGATTACATGCAGTAGAAGAAAATTAAAGAAATACATAAAAATTAATAAATATGTCAGGAAAGTACAAAAGTTAATTAAAACAAAAATTAATACAAAAAATTATATAAATATATGTAAGGAAAAGCATGTATTAATTAATAAACTTAAATTATATGCAATTGAGGTGGAAAATATGAAAAACTGTTATGAGACTGAAATAGAGTGTCTCAATTCAGAAGTTTTGTCGCTTAAAAACTCCTTAGAAATTATCTCAAATAAATATGCATCGGCTCAGGTTGAGATAAAAGAACACATATTGGCCATGAATGATCTGGTAAAGTCATGTAAATACAATGAGGAGCGCTTTGACTCCTTAATAAAACATCAGAGTGAAAATCAACGCTCCATACCATGTTCATCGGGGACAATATGTGTAAATAGCAATGACTCCTTATTTTCACCAACACTCTATGACGGTGCCATAACACAGAATAAAAACTTAAAAAGTAGTTTAAATATTAAAAAACATAAAGTTATTATGTATTGTGATTTAAAATTGTAAAAATTTGGGCATGATGTTAAATAACAATTTGAAAGGACATTTGATTAGTAATTATTGTATGCCTGGAGCATCGTTTAGTCATATAATGAATAAAGTTTTAACCAGTAAGTTTACTCCTAATAGCACATTAATAATTCTTGTTGGGAGAAGAGGCAATGTAAACAAAAATCAATTATTAAAATATATTGATTACCTCAATAATTTAAATGTACATAAAATTATCTTGTTTACATTGCCTTACATACAGGGTTGGCCACAAGAGAATAAAATAAGATATGATTTAAATTTATTAATGAATAATTTATCATGTAACAATAATTTAAATTTGACATTTAATTGTAACAATTATACCAATAGAATTAATTTAATAGATATTAATAATTTAATTAAGAAATTTTTGACTACAGATAGGTATTACCTATCCAAATATAATTTAAGACAGATAGCAAATGTGCTATCTTATTATTTATATATTAACTCAGCCAAGGACTTGGCTACCCAGACATCTGCTCCTATTGAGCAGCATAATGATTTGACATGTAATTTGGAATCCGTTCCAAGTAATTTAAATTAGAAAATGAGACAATAGAGGTAATCTCTAGCAATTATAATAATTTAAATAGTTTAGAATGTAGCTTACAAATCCCTAATAGTTGCAATTGTATAACTCCACAAAATGATATTAAAAATTGTTTACACCTGGTGCATCAGAATATACAAGGCATGATAGGCAAAGAGCTAGAAATTGAATTGTTTTTAAATAGCAACAATATTCATATTTTATGTATTACTGAACATTGGTTAAAAGCTCATAATTTAATGTTTAACTTTAGTAATCACCACGTGCTTAGTTCTTTCAATAGAGAAACGATTTTAAGAGGTGGCTCCTTAATTTTAGCTAGTAAATTATTATCATATAAAGAACGTAAAGATATTGTGAGCCTCTCTGTTGAGCGAACTGTAGAAATGGCATGTGTTGAGTTTGAGCACCTCATTGTTGTGAGCGTTTACAGACCCCATGTTCATTATATGATACTTTTGAAAAAATTATGGAGGAAGTTTTCGCTAAGCTTAATAAACAGAATAAATCTGTTGTAATATGTGGAGACTTTAATATCAATCTCCTAGAAGCTTCCTCCACTAATATTAAATTTAGATCATTGTTTAAATCCTATGGTCTTTTTAATTTATTTTTGGAGCCAACACGTATTGCTGAATCTAGTGCAACATGTATAGATAACATTTTTACAAATGCTAAGCCGTTCAATAAATGTATTATTCAAAAATTGAGCTCTGATCACTGTGGACAATTTGTTTCATTACCTTATGTTCACAAAAAGCAAGTAGATAAAAAAGTAGTGTTTGTTCCAGTAAATGCACATCGCTTGGAGAAGTTTAGAAGTAACATAGTAAAAAAACTTCCATTACTTTCATATCAAAATAATCCAAATTTTTTGTATGCAAAATTATTTAAGCTCATTTGCAATGAATTTAATAACACTTTTACTTCTAAAACATTCTCCTTGAATAATCGTAAAGCATTTAATGAATGCGCGACGGTAGGAGTCCATAAGAGTAGACAAAGGTTATATGAACTTTACAATGAAAGGTCATATAATCCTAGCGTCGAATTTAGGGAATATGTAAAAAAATATTCCAAAATATTTAAAAGAGTGTGCTCCTTAGCCAAGTCATTGTATTTAAGCAACAAAATAAAGACTGCTTCTAATAAAATTAAAATGACATGGAGTATAATTAATAGTGAAACTGGTAAGGTCAACTCTCGCAATTCAAACTACCAGTTAAGTTTTAACAATAAATTAACTAAATCAGATCAGGACGTTGCAATGGTTTTTGAGAAATATTTTACTGATATTCCGATCTTAACCACTAAGTCACTGAATTCTTCTCCTACCGTCGCCGAATCATTACTTAAACAAAATGTAAATGTATGTACAAAGAATTTTACATTTCATAAAGTTTCATCAAAAGATATTGTAAAATATTTTAAGACTATTGATATTAAGAGAACCGCCGATCTGTGGGGGATTTCTGTTGAAGTTATTGCGTCTATAATAGATACAATCGCACCTCAACTATCTATTATTTTTAATAGTAGTATCAAATCTGGTGTGTTTCCTGATTTAATGAAGCATAGTAAAGTAATACCTTTATTTAAATCTGGTAGTACATTGGACCCTTCTAATTTTAGACCTATTTCTGTACTGCCAACACTTAGTAAAATTTTTGAAAAAATTATTCTTGATCAATTGTTAATTTTTTTTAATGTAAATAAATTACTTCATAAAAATCAATTTGGTTTCACAAGGGGTCGCTCGACAACTGATGCTGGTGTTGAGCTGATTAAATATATATTTAATGCGTGGGAGAATTCACAGGATGCTTTGGGTTTGTTCTGTGACCTATCCAAGGCCTTTGATTGTGTTCACCATGAAACATTAATCAGGAAACTTCAACACTACGGTGTAAGAAATGATGCTCTTAAATTAATTATTTCATATTTAAGTGACAGAACACAAAAAGTTGTTATTAATAGTATGAGTTCTTCCGGGTCAATTGTACAAATGGGCGTTCCTCAGGGCTCAATTCTTGGCCCCTTTCTGTTTCTTGTATATATTAATGACTTACCTTACATAGTAGGGGATAACCATGATATAGTATTATTTGCTGATGATACTTCATTAATTTTCAAATTAAAACGACAGTTATTAAATTACGACGAAGTAAATAATGCTATAGCTAAGTTAGTCAATTGGTTTAATGTTAATAATTTGCATTTGAATGGAACTAAAACTAAATGTATGAAATTCGTAACTCCTAATGTTAAACATGTCAATACTAATGTAATTTTAAATGGGGAGGAGCTGAGTCTTGTCGATACCACCATTTTTCTTGGAATCACACTGGACGCAAAGCTTCAATGGCTCCCCCATATATCAAAACTAGCTAGCAGACTTAGTTCTGCAGCATATGCTATAAAAAAGATTAGAACTCTTACCAGTGTTGAAACAGCTAGAATAGTTTACTTCAGTTATTTCCATAGCATTATGTCGTATGGTATTTTGCTATGGGGACACGCGACTGACACTGAAATTATATTTATTTTACAGAAGAGGGCCATTCGAGCAATATATAATTTAAAACCAAAAGAGTCACTGAGACAAAAATTTAAAGAAATTAATATATTAACTCTGGCCTCTCAATACATTTATGAAAATGTAATGTACGTACACAAAAATAAAAGTAGTTTTGCGAAAATAAGTGATATTCATTCTGTAAATACTAGGAACAGACACAAGCTGGTAGTACCTGTTACTCGACTCCACCGAGTCAGTAATTCATTCTTGGGGCGATGTATACGCTTTTACAACAAAATCCCAGAAAATATACAAAATTTGTCATACACAAAGTTCAAAAATGTTATTAAACTAAGTTTGTATAAAAAGGGTTATTATAATATTAAGGAATTTATAGATGATAATAACCCCTGGGAAGGGTGATCGCTACCAAGCTATTTCTAATTTATCTTGTGTTGTTGATTGTAAACATGATTGTAAGCTATTATTAAAAAAAAAGTCCCGCTGGGTTTCTTGCTGGTTCTTCCCAGGACAGAGGTTTTTTTTTGCGAACCAGTGGTAAATTAAAAAAGTGACGTTCAATAAGTATTTTTATAATCTACATTGAATAAAAAAGTTTCTATTTCTATTTCTATCGAGAGTCGAGTCGGACGCAAAGAAAGAGCCTACCAAATCGGCTTTCTCATTTGCGGTAAGGGTTAATGAGTCGTCCTCCCTGTGCAGAGATGGAAGAGATGGCTGGCAGAAATTCCCCTGGACAGCCTTGGCGAGAGACCAGAATTCACGGGTTCCTGAAGGAAGGCGAACTAATTTCTCGCCAATTCTGCCTATGTGCTCTGACTTTGTCTTGGCAACGACTCTTTTGAAGGACCTGGAGGCGGAATTATACTTATTTTTAGAACGCTGGTGTTTACATCCCGGAACATTGATGCGTCAGCCCAGGCTTGGTAGCAATCCCGCTTATAGCATGATGCTATTTTACAGGAGCGACCAAACCATGGCTGAGATTTGCCTCCGATGGGCTTCACGGAGGAAGGAATAAAAAGTTCCATACCGTGAAGTACCACATCAGCGACAGAATCCGCAACAACGTTGGGATCGTCCGGCGAGAAGCAAACCCGCTCCCAAGGGTAGGATGCAAAGAAAGACCGCATACCATCCCAATCGGCTAATCTATAGTGCCAAACACGGCGGCAGCCTGCAGAATTCAACTGCGTTTTCAGCGTGAGTAGCACCAGACTCCGGACAAGACAATGGTCCGAGAAGCCTAAAGGGACGTCGACGGAAATCTGATATCTGTCCAGGTGAGAGGTCAGCAAAAGGTCCAACAGGGAAGGTGCATGATCCACCACATCTGGAATCTGCATTGGCGAAGTAACCAGTTATGTCACACCATACGCCAAAGCAAAATCATAAACAGATCTCTCCGCATGATCAATTAAACGTCAACCAAGCCATTCGGCGTGATGGGCGTTAAAATTGCCGAGGATCACGATCTCTGCAGAGGTGATCTGCTGTAGCAACGAATCTGTAGCTATTAGGACGTGGTCAAAGAGTCGGTCTGTTTCGACATTACCGCTATGAGACCTGTAGAGGCACTCGTAGACACGCGGATGGTCGTCGCTGTCTACGCGTAGCCAAATGATGGACGGGTCCGAACCTTCAAGAGTGCCGAGGCGTCGAGAACAGATGTCCACTCTGACGTAAACGCAAACTCCAACCCGAGGCACAAAGGAGTGTTCCAGTTTGTACCCCGGGTAGGAGAGATACGAGACATCAGCCGGAGAGGACAACTTCGTCTGGGTCAGAAAGAACAGAGCGTGCGTGCGTGCGTGCGTGTGTGTGTGTGTGTGTGTGTGTGTGTGTGTGTGTGTGTGTGTGTGTGTGTGTGTGTGTGGTGTGTGTGTGTGTGTGTGTGTGTGTGTGTGTGTGTGTGTGTGTGTGGGTGTGCACGTGTGCGTGTGCGTGTGCGTGTGCGTGTGCATGTGCGTGTGCGAGTGCGTGTGCGTGTGCGTGTGCGTGTGCGAGCGCGTGTGCGTGTGAGTGTGTGTGTGCAATGTGCGTGTACGTGTGCAATGTGCGTGTACGTGTATGTCTCTGTGTGTGTGTTTGTGTGTGTGTGTGTGTGTGTGTGTGTGTGTGTGTGTGTATGTGTGTGTGTGTGTGTGTGTTTGTACAAAACAAACGCTTCGACGAATACATTACGTAAGTAATAAAGATCTCTTAAATTTACACGAACACTACACATTGAATAAAACTATATATATTTAAGTTGCGTTAATTAGACGAACTACCTTTCTTTGGGTCCTCGTTTTGCGGCTATTCCCATACGTACCGCTACGTACCGGTTCCATTTTTGTCTGTGTCAATAATATTTGGATATTTTTAGCATCATCACTTCATACTTTAGGGAAGTACCGCACATCACGTACAGGTGGAGTCAGCTATTGGATAAGAAGTAGGTACTTCCTTAATGATTTCTTAAATTTACGCGAACACTACACATTGAATAAAACTATTATTTACGGATTTTATCGCGTTTAATTACTTTAATTTATTTTTATTATTATCCCGACGTTTCGGGTGCTTTACAACACCCATGGTCACGGGGGGGGGGGGACTGAGATGTTTGACGTCCCAATGTCATAGTTAGTCCGGCTACCATCAGTTTTTTTTTATATTAATTTTTGGTCCCATTCACGCAAAACGAGCTAATAGTATCATGAAGTCTTGCAGTGGTATGCTTGGGTTTGGATTTAATTTTGTTAATTATAGGATCCCAAGCAGATGGTAGCACCCAACCATCTTCTCTATTGAAATTTGGATGTTTTTTTTAATTTCAATAGCCTCGCGTACCATCCTTGGTAGGAATCTGTGTTCTTTTGCGAGAATTTGTGGTTTATCAAATCTAATGTAATGGTAGGGACGATCTTGAACATGTTCGCAGACTGCAAATTTCCCGGAGCGTCGGTGCTTCACATCGGCTATATGTTCCTTCACGCGGGTTTTTATAGATCTCTTTGTTTGAACTATGTAAGAAAGACCACATTCAAAATCTAGCTTGTACACACCTGCATCTTGTAGAGGAATATTACATTTGATGGATGGTAAAAATTAACTAATCTTCAGCGGCTTGTAGTACGTCTTAATGGACGCTCGCTTCCAGATGTAGCCAATCTTGTCAGTGACTCCTCTGACATATGGTAGTAGAGCAGGCGCGCGCTTGACTGTGGCTGGCTTCACTCGTTCACTATGACGTAGGCGCGGGACCCGAAGCTTGTTGTCTTGCAATACTTGCTTGACGTGCTGAAGCTCCGCGGCCAGATGTTTTCTGTCACAGATCCTTCGTGTTCTCTGAAACAAAGATTTACCCACAGTAGCTAACTGTGAAGGATGATGGTGAGATTCACCATTTAGATATCGGTTGGTATGGGTCTTTTTCCTATACACAGTGTGACCAATAGTGTTATCAGGATTTCGGATGACTAAAACATCTAGGAAGGCTAAAGAATTATTTGTCTCTTACTCCATTGTGAATTGTATTTTTGAGTTTATGAGTTAAGGTGGTCTAAAAATGCAGTTACTTTGTCAGATGGTAAAATTGTGAAAGTGTCGTCTACGTACCGCTTGTAGAACCTTGGATTTACAGGAGCAGTAAGAAGGGCTTTCTCCTCAAAGTCCTCCATGAATATGTCAGTGACTATGGGAGACACAGGTGAGCCCATCGTCAAACCATCTACTTGCCTGTAGAAATCCTCCTTCCACAATAGATAGCCAGATGTGAGGCAATGTTCAAATAGTATTGCATATTGTTGAGGCATGTTATTTTATTCTAGCTTTCTAGTTACAATTGAGATGCAGTATACAATAGGTAGGCATGTAAATAGTGACTGAACATCAAAACTGACCATAGTTTCATTGTAAGCGAGATGTAGGTCTTTTATCTCACTCAAAAAATGGTACGAATCCTTTGTGTGTGCTCTGGTATGTCCTCTCAGTGGTGATAGTATTTTTGCTATGTATTGTGCCAGCTTATAAGTTGGTGAATCGATCTGGCTCACTATGGGACGTAGTGGAGCGTTTGGTTTGTGTATCTTCGGTAACCCATATAACCTCGGTGGTTTGGCACATGATGGTATTAGCGAATTTACGTCGAGATTTAATTTTTTGGAGTATTTCTTTATTACATCGCTAGTTGTTTTAAGCGTGTTAGTTGTAGGGTCTATTTTGTCCTTTTTATATGTACTTTCGTCCGATAAAAGTTGTTGTATTTTAAAAATATATTCCGACGCGTCCATTACTACCGTAGCATTTCCTTTATCCGCGCGGAGAATCGTGAGTTCTGGTCTGTTCCGTAAGTTATTAAGCGCTGTAAATTCGTCTTTGGGAAGGTTTGGTTTCGGCACTGAACGACGTAACAAGGGCGAAATATTTTGACGTATGGCCTCCAAATATTCCCCACCGATATTATTCTTAAACAGACAATCCGTAACACTGCAGATAATTTCCTCGTACAGGATTTTTCGCGGAGTTAATGCGAAGAAAGTATTAGCGAAGGGAATGAACTTTGCATTAACTCTAGCTCAAGAAATATCCTCCTCATAATTGATAGAATCAGGCGTTACTTTGCAGAAATCCATTATAATAAAAAATAAAAATATAAATTTCTTTGCAACCTTCCGCTAAATAAATACAATAATGTGTCTTATATGGATTGAAGAGCGATAAGCTTAGCGGTCAGCTGCCGTAGAGTCTACAATACCTGAAGATGCCTCGTGTAGAGGCGAAACACGTGTCGTAATATTGTCGATTGTACGTCTTACCTTGAATTGTGATGTTGGGAGTAGTGGTGCTGGGACTAGTGGTGACGGAGTTAGTGCATGCAATTGAGGGAGGGTGGGAGGTGCTCTTCAATCCAGATAAGACACATCATTGTATTTATTTAGCGGAAGGTTGCAAAGAAATTTATATTTTTATTTTTTATCTTCCTCATGAACTTCATATTGCCTAGATATTGTTTTTTTAAGGAGTACCTTTCTTTTGAATGTGTGGTTCTTATCTGAGAATGATTATATGCTCATTAAGTTGGTGTCCAGTGGTTAAAAATTTCAACATCCGCAAGTTTAGACATAAAGTGGTGCGAAACCCGGGAGAAGAATGACATAAGTGTAACAGTGAGTAAAGTGACGAAAAAATTACAAGTGTTAAAGACTTAAAATAACTGTGAGTGAACTGTAAAATTGACAAAATGTTTAGAACTTAGAATATTTAGTGTGCAGTGAAAAATTGTCAGAGTCCCAAAGACTTAGAAAAATTTAACTCGTGTTGGAACTTAGAAAATTTACTGATTATGGGACTTTAACTTTGTACTAATTATAGGATTTAGAAAATTTTAACTTTCTTTGGTATTTTACAAGTGTTTTGGACATAGTCTGTGGAATATTTTGCGAACTTTTTAAATTTATTTGGACATAGTCGCTGAAGTGTTTTGTGAACATTAGTAGAACATTTATCAGTGAATTTTATAGTTATTTGGACATTTGTTTTGCGTCAACATGGAAGAGATAAACTCAAACAAACTGAGATTTGTCAACGTATTTCAAAGGCATTTAAGAACTTTAAAAAGTCCCCGAAGGATAGAATTACGGTGCCCTACATCCGAATTAGAGAAGAGACCTTAAAGACAAATTGGGACCTATTCAACACCAACCATTATAAGATTGTTGCTGCCACCTCACCAGACGATCGGAAGCTGTTGGCGTACTTCCTCGAGGATGCGTAAGACTGTTGTGAAGATACATATTTGACATTCAAGACTATGCTGCTAGAGCAGTTAGAGAAGCTTGTTCCAACCAGCCCAGCTACTAAATCGAGCAACTCTGGTAACAATTCGGAGACAAGTTCAGGAAACACTGGAAAGCCGCAACCTGACGTGAAGCTACCGAGAATAGAAATGCCAAAGTTTACCAGGAACTACGATGAATGGCAGAGCTTCTACGATATGTTCACTTCGATCGTCCACAACAATTCCAGTTCCACAAACGCTGCTGAGTCAGCGACCTCTACGAAGCAACTTCTAAATAATACATCTGCGTGTCTCAAGTCACTACAGAATCTTGATATCAACACTGACACTTGGGATCCTATCATGAACTATCTGGTATTATCTAAGCTTGATATCGAATCACGCAAGCAATGGGAAATGTATGTGTGTCAGAATGTTCAGCCTAACACCTTACCATCTTGGAATCAACTTGCGAGTTTTTTGGAGACTAGATTTCGAACATTAGAGATGCTGAAATGCCAAAAATATACACCAAAGGCTACACAGAACAATACTTCGAAACAAATAGTTAAACACAAGTCATTGCACTCCACTGTTTACAACAACGAAAAGAAAGTGTCAATTAATACTTGCGTGATGTGTTCAGGAGGACACTCACTATACCAATGTAAGCAATATGAGAGGCTGTCCCCAAAGAAGAGGACTGAGTATGTGCAAGCAAACCGCTTGTGCTTCAACTGCTTATCATAGAGTCATTCTGTGAAAGGATGTCACCAGTCTATGAGTTGTCGTCGGTGTGGATGACGTCATCACACTACACTACATTACGAGAGAGATCAACAAGTTCTTCGCTTACGGTTGTGTCACAGAATCAGCAACCGTCTGAGAAGAAGAATCCACAAACTTAGAGTCAACAACCTAATAATCATACCGAGTCGAGAGTAGTAGCTCATTTTGCTAAAGAGAGCTATCAGGGCAATCAGTGTAAATTGTTATCAAACGCCCTGGTTAAAATTATTTCGTCAAATGGCTACTCCCAATTAGCCCGAGCGTTAATTGATCAGGATTCTGAGGTGTATTTGATCACTGAGGCAACCGTTCAGTCATTAGATCTTGATCGAACTCCTGTTAATGGTATAGTTTCCGGTGTAGGTAAAGGTGAAATAAGAACCAGGAGCATGGTATTTTTTTATATTGAGTCTTTGCTTAATCCTGAGTTTTCATTTCCAGTTAGAGACGACTATGTGCTGAAGAGTTTGACTTCATTACTGCCTTCGCGCAAACCTGCAAATCTAGATTGGCCTGAGCTTGATAATCTTTCACTAGCTGATCCACAATATAAATCTCCTGGTCAAATAGATGTCATTTTAGGAGTCGATGTTCATAGTAGGATAGTTAAAGAATTATTAAACATCCTTCTGCAGAGCCAGCTGGTCCACTTGCTCAAAATACTGAACTTGGTTGGATTTTGTCCAGTAAAGTCGACAACGAGTTCCCTGGAGCATGTTCTTTTCCCATCAGTCTTCATATCCGAGTTAATGAAGATGAGCTTCTGAAAAAGTTCTGGGAAATAGAGAGAGAGAGCCAGACAAAATGAAAAAGATGACAGAAGAAGAAATAAGGTGCGAAGAAATTTATAAAAGGAACACAATGAGAGACATGAACGGACGTTAAATGGTGAGACTACCCTTCAAAAGTGCAAACCCAGAGTGTTTACATGGCAATACGAGAGAGATAGCGCTGAAGAGGTTTACCTACTTAGAAAAGAAGCTTTTGAGAAATCCATCTTCACGTGAAGAGTATACAAAAGCTATCGATGACTATTTGATTCAGGACCATATGGCTCCTATCATTGAGGAACAGCAAGTGAAAGATCCGACAGTAGTGTGTGCTCCTCACCACGCAGTTGTGCGAGAAGATAAAGAGACGACCAAAACAAGATTGGTCTTTGATTTTTCGTGCAAAGGGAAGAAAAATGTTTCCTTAAATGAATCGTCGGTCCCAAGATACAGCAGGAATTACGTCATATCTTAATAAGATGGAGATGACATCCGATCTGCATTGTGGCGGATATTAATCAGATGTATCGCCAAATAATAGTCCAGGAGCCAGATACTGACTTACAGCGCATTTTGTGGAGATCAGATCTTAAAGAGCCAATACAGAATTTTCGAATGAAGGAACTGGCTTTCGGTATGGCGTCAGCGCCGTATTTAGCGGTTAAGTCTCTGCAAACGCTGGCAATTGATGAGTTTGCAAAGTATCCTGTGGCATCTCAGATCACACTTGAGGACTATTACATGGACGATTTGCTATCGGGATGCAAGACTTATGAGGAATCCATAGAGATTTATGAGCAGATGACGAACCTGATGAGAGCCGGAGGTTTTGAACTGCAAACGTGGTGTAGCAACAATGATCAGTTACTTGAGCACATTTAGACTAAAAATTTGCGTACGGATGGAACTATTGGTTTCAAATTTAATCACATGGTCAAAGTACTGGGTATATCTTGGAACAAGAGCACTGACCATTTCGAATACAATTTACATCTTCTTATGAAGAATGAGACGGTGACTAAGAGATATGTGTTATCCGACATTGCAAAACTATACGATCCAATCGGGTGGATCGCGCCTGTGATATTTGTGGGTAAAGTCTTCATTCAAAAATTCTGGAAGTCTGGTCTTGATTGAGATGAAAACTTGTCGTCGTAACTCCTTCACGAATGATGTAAAGGAGACGGGCGAATTTGGGCCTAACGTTACACAAGTGAAATATTTATCAATATTTTTTTAAAGTTTTTTTGTAGTTAATAATGAAATATTAAGCAGTTTGGCAAAAGAAATTAAATATTTAATAAGAATAATACTGACTTCCTTTATTTTTATTTTTAAACAATGCTGCCAGATGAAATGAGTTAATTAGTCGATTTTAATACAAAAATAGAAAAAAGACAATAAAAAATGATTCAGTCTTTTCTTCTTTAGGTAAGTTTAAGCAACTTCTTATTTAAACAATGGTTCCTTCGTGACACCTTAACGTTTCAAAATAGTCGTAAAAATAAATTGACTGAATAAATTAATAAATTGATTTCACAATCGATTATCAATGTTTTATACAGGCCAAAAAGCGGAAATGTCAACGATAGTTTAAAAACTAAAAACGTCACTAAAATCATTTGTTACTTTTGTTCACAGAGTACTTTTTTATATATAGGGAACATCTTTAACGACTCTGGCTACGTATAAAGGATTCTGACGGTTTCATTTCTGATATTACAAGAATACATGTGCAAAATGATAAATGATTTTCCCCAGCTCACTAACAATAATGTAATAAAAATATCTTTAGGTATTTATCATATTAAGTGGGCTAGGTCCCATTATGGTGAACACATACAAGATGGGAGATATGAAATAGAAGTGAGTCTAGAAACGGACAGCAACCTACTAAGAGAATTGTCTTTATTCGACCTCTTAATAGCCGCCTAGAATGGTATTATCTAACCTTCTAGCTGGGTATTGAGAGGTCGAATAAAATCGAGACATATACTTAAGCTCAAAAACATATTTTACATATATTTTAGTTGACAGTCCTCTTAATGGTAGGGAGATCATCATACAGTATTATTTCAATTTTTTGGTAGGAAAAATAACTGTAGGTTGCTGTTGTCATGTAATGTCCATGATATGGTACCTAAGCTGGGCAAGGCATCAAGAGAATTTAATACCGCCTGCACCGTTTTTAGACGATATTTTGTTTATGATGAAGTGGACGATTAATAAATCATTAAAAGATAAAATGTTTTAATTCATCCTCCTTCTGCTTTTTTATAATTACATATTTCAAACTTCTAGAATTTAGTTGGACGGCGGCATCTGTATCTTCTATTTGTGAATGTCCTACAATACATAAAATTATGGTGAAGTCTAGTTTACAATAAAGCCTAATAATTATTTTCTAAAAGTGTAATGTGAGAGCTTGGTGTGAGAATAACATTGTATGCATAGCATAAGCAAAAACACTCGTCAACATTTTTGCTTTTTTTTAAATGGTATTGATATATAAATAAAATAATACAGTAATCGTTGCTGTAACATCAGGCCAGGCTTTCTATGAACTTTCGCCCGTCACCTTTAGAGACGATTTGGTAAATGTTCCTAGGCTTATTGTTCCAAGATGGCTGGAAACAAAAAGAGAGGATCATAATATTGAGGTACACACCCTTGCAGATGCTTCCTAAGCTGGATATGCTGCAGTTGTTTACCTGAAACTGAAGGCAAGGATGGTAAATTTGCTATAAATCTGGTTACATCCAAAACTAAGGTGGCGCCAGTTCAAAAAGAGTAAGGAAGTAAAGTGCAGTTGTGTGATAAAAGTACTTCCCATTTTTAAATCATTTTTATATGAAATTTATTCAAATTAAATATTGCGCTAAAAATAGGACTGCATAAACAACAAATAGTATATCTCCACGTGAGTACATCTTTGGCAAAGTTCTTACATCCTAGTACTCAAACACTGCGCGCGAGCAGCAGCCACCATCTTCAAGGTGAGTCTCCACCCCCACCCACCGTATGTTATATTTCTATGATTGGATCATTTAACTCCGCGTGTTTAGAAATAGGCGCCGCAGATAACCTCTCGGTGGTGACGTATTTGTTGGTTTCGTAAGACTAGTTAACTACCCCTTGTGGTGGGAGAAAACAACTCTTCACTGATTATTGTGCCCTAGTATCGAAGTCTAAAATGGAAGTAACTATAAACAAGTCCCATTCGGAGACGGATATTAGTAATACGGAACCTAATGTTGTAACATCCCCAAACTATGGTTGCTATTGTAACAAAAGACAGAGGGAGGATGATTTTAAGGTAGATATGGAAGATTTTAAGGCTAAAATGAAAAAGATGTTGACTGAATTATTTTCTACACAAAAAAAGAACTTCAAAATATATTCGCTACTCAGAAAACTATACAAGAATCGAACCTAAATATCGAAAAGTTTCTTGCGGCCTAAAACGAAGAATTTAAGAAGAAAATACAGTCATTAGAATCACAAGTAAAAGAGGACAAAAACACATTACTCTGCTAGAAAACACAATTGAAGATCTTCAAAGAGACTCCAGAAAATCTAGCTTATAGATAAAGAATGTGCCTAGACAAAAATAGAAAACAAAGGAAACGCTGTTAAATATGGTCGTATGCCTTGCTAACTGGCTGGCTGCAATCTAGCCAAGTCTGACATAAAAGATATTTATAGAACTCGTCCCAAAAAAGATAAAAGCATGAATACTCCCATTATTGTTGAAAGTACATCCACCCTCATGAAAACGGAATTATTAAAATTGTGTAAGATTTACAACAAAAAAATAGTAAGATGAAGCTCTGCGCCAAACACCTGGGCCTACGCTCTGCTGGGGATACACCAATTTACATAGCTGAACATTTAACGACAAAGCCTTTCCGCTTATATTTTTTTAGCCAGAGACCTTTCAAAGTCAAAGGAGTATAAATATTGCTGGACTGCCTGGCATGGCATATGCCTGGCAAAGTCTATGTCAGAAAACACGATGATTCTTCTATTATTACGATCATAAATGAGGCTCAAGTACAGAATCTATTGCAAACGTGACTTTTTATAGGTATAGTTATGTCTTTTGTAACTGTGTGTATTAGTCGGAAATATATAATGCTATACAAAATAACTGTAAGCACTGCATTGTTAGTATTAAGCATCGTTGTAAAAAGCCAAAATGAATACAGACTCTCAATTCACATACTTATTACATTGTCATATTTACAAAAACAATATAATTTTTTTACAGTATTTTTAGCTTTAAGTTACCTCTCATACAGCAAAACTAAACTCTTAATTTACACATGTAATACACTGTCATATATACAAAGACTATGTACATTTGTTGCAGTATGTTTAGCTTTAAATTATCTTTTACACACAAACTGAACTCTTAATTCACGCACGTAATACACAGACTTACATAAAAAATCTATATACATTTATCACAGTATTTTTAGCATCAATTTATAATTCATACGGCAATAAATCTGTAAAAGTGTTCTATATTAAAGGTTTTATTATGTACTTAAAATTATTTAACGTTTTACTAAGTTCGTACCGCAAGCATTTTTGTAATTGTTTAGTTTACAAAAAGTTACAATGTATAATATTTTTAGTAAATCGAATATAATAAGCTACAATATCATAAATGTAAAATCACAAATTTCGTAAACACACTTCATTTACATATAAAAATATATATATAACAAGCATTGCACCACACATATCTCATAGTATTACTCGTATGTACTCGTATATTTGTAACATTCGACCTTTGCCGTCTGTCTTTAACAATAATGTCAATGGATAAAAATATTCTCAATAATTTACAAGAATTAGACACTATGGAGATAGCTTCCGCACATCAATGTAATGTAGAAAATTTAAACAAATATTTAAAATTTACAACAACAGATTTCACTATTGTAACCCAAAATATAAGAAGTATTTATTCCAACTATGACGATTTTCAAACGACTTTAACTTCTCTACAAGTTAATGCCGACATATAAATACCGACAGAATGTTGGATTCAATCTACCAAACCTATTCCACGTTCAGGTAACTATAATAACTATATTACTCATCATCATGTTAATCAAAATGAAGGAGTAGTGGTCTATATTAAAAAAAATATTTCATCTCAAGTCAAAGAAATTAAGTTGACTCATGCATCTTGCATACAAATCTACCTACAAAACTTAGTAATAATGGGCATATATAGGTCACCATCGAATCCCAACGCAGAAAAATTCATCAGTTCTCTTAGTGAACATCATCATTCTCTAAACCATTTCCCATTATCTGAGGTCGGCGCAGTAAACCTTCTTGTTCCATTCCTCTCTATCAGCCGTCATTTCCATACTTACTCCTTTCATTCTCATATCACTCTTCACACAATCGATCCATCTTTTATTCGGCCTTCCTCTGCCCGTGAGTCCCTCCACATTCATATTCAACACTCGTTTTGTGACATGACTTTCATTCCTCCGCATCACATGCCCAAACCATGCCAATCTGCTTCCTCTCACCTTTTCTACCACTGGCGCTACTTTCAGGCTTCCTCTTATATACTCATTCCTTATCTTATCCATCCTTGTCACACCACACATCCATCGTAACATTCTCATTTCATTCGCATGCAGTCTATTTTCATCCTTCTTCTTGACGGCCCAGCATTCACTTCCATACATGACGACAGGTCGGATGATCGATTTGTAAATTTTCCCCTTCAGTCTTATTGGCATTCGGGGATCGCAAGTTGTGGCTGTGACCTGTCGCCATTTCATCCACCCTGCGTTAATCCTATGCTGCACAGCTCTATCTATTCCGCCGTCGCCTTGAATGAGGGAACCGAGGTACATGAAATCTGAGCAGGTAGGCAGTATAGCGCCATCCAACGACATGGGTACAGGACTGGAAGGACCGCCGAAATCACAGCACAGATATTCGGTTTTGGATCTGCTGATCTTCAAGCCAACACTTTCCAGCCTCTGTTGCCACCCCGTCAGTCTGCTCTGTACCTCGATGCCTTCTTCCCCGACAAGCACGATGTCATCGGCAAAGAGCATGCACCAGGGTGCCTCATCCTGCAGGTCCGACGTCAAAGCGTCCATAATCAGTAGGAAGAGGTAAGGGCTTAATGCCGACCCTTGGTGCAGCCCTACCGCCGCATCGATACTGCCCGTAGTTCCCGCGACAGATCGTACACATGTACGGGATGCTCTGTACATAGCACGGACTAACCTCACATACTTCCCAGGCATACCTTTCATCTTTAACGCCCACCACAAAACCTCACGGGGAACCCGATCGTACGCCTTTTCAAGGTCGACAAAAACCATGTGCAGATTTTTATGCACGCGCTTGTACTTTTCGCACAATTGGCGTAATGCGAAAATGGCATCTGTCGTACCTCGACCGGGCATGAATCCGGCATTTTTCTTTTCTCTCAAAACTTCTCTAATACTTTCACTCCACCACCACCCATCCTTATCTATCATACGCTTCCCTTTTGTTTCTCCTAACACCTTCCTTGCCACACTTCGGATACAATCAGCCGTTTCCTTCCAGCACTCATTCACACACATTCCTTCCATATCACCCATCTCTATCATCTTGTTTACAACTAGCTCTCTAAATTCACTTGCATACTCCTCCTTATGCAACAAATGCCACTATATTTTGGGTGGGGGACGATCCTTATGTTTGTTGAGGCGAACAGTTAAGCAGATGTCAGCCAGCAGAGTTCTCTTAGTGAACATCTGAACTCATTAAAAGAGCATTCAAATATTGTAATAACAGGAGATATTAATATAAATATTACACCTAGACATACAAAACAAACATACGCAATAACTAATAGGTCGAAATACTTAAATATGCTTTCTACGTATGGGCTTTTACCGGGACATTATATCCCTATAAGAGAGAACAGCTGCTTGGATCATTTCATACTATAATTAAATCAACAAACTGTTTTTGCTGAGATTGCTGTACTGAACACTTCTATCACAGACCATGCTATGGTATTACTCAAATTAAGCAATATTAGACAAAATGTAATTAATGTTAAAATTAAACACAACACTGACTATTATAGAGCACTTGACAGTCTAGCTCAAAAAACCTGTCTAACCGTCTTTTTAGGGATAATCCAGAATATATAATACATCAATTAATTTATAAAATAAAAGAATCAATTGAAGAAAATACAAAAATTGTAAATATTTTTAGTAACAAGCGAAAAGTTAAACCATGGATAACAACAGGTATTTTAAAATGTATACAAAATAGGAATAGTACCTATGCAAAAGAAGCTAAGATTGAATCCTTATAATAAAGTATTAAAAATTATATACAAAAGGTATAGGAACTATGTTACTAAATTAATCAAGAAACTTAAAAGGGAATATGAAAGGAAACTTTTAGCAATATCATCCAAATCAAGTAAAACTCTCTGGAAGCACATAAAGAATATAACACATACAAAACAAACAAGGGTCAATAGTTTAGACCCGTTAAGTTGGAAATCCTCACCAGTTGATTTAATTGATAAAGTAAAGGAGTACTTTGCTAGTGTGCGTAAAAATCTTGCCGAGAAAATAAGTACCAACGATCCTAATAATTGTTTATCTTTTTTCCATATTGATGAAGCACATAAAACTGTATCTGTAAAGGAACATTCTTCCTTTGTTTTGATGGAAACCTATCCGGAAGAGATTAACAGTATTACTTCAGGTCTCAAATCAGATTCCGCCCCTGGCTGGGACAATATTTCAACCGGATTTCTCAAGATGGCTAAACAACTACTTGTCTTAATCTCCTTGCTGCCTGTGTTCTCACAGATTTTGGAAGTTAATTAACAATAGACTTATACAGTATCTCTGTAAATTTTAAATATTAGCAGACTCTCAATTCGGCTTTAGAAAGGGATGCTCTACGGAAGATGCAGTTGCCGCGTTGAGTTCTCAAATTGTAAATACCTTGGATAACGGCAGAAAATGTCTTGCTGTCTTCCTAGATCTAAAAAAGGCCTTTGATACTGTATCAATCCCAATTCTTGTTAATAAATTAGAACAGATATCAGAGGTATCAGAGGCATACCTCTAAAACTTTTAAAGGATTACCTCTCTGACAGGACACAGATTGTAAGAATAGGTCAATACAGTGGTAGCTATACAAATGTTAATTATGGTGTACTGCAGGGAAGCGTACTCGGACCTACGTTATTCTTAGTATATATTAATAATCTGTGTAGTATGAGTGTGAATAGAGGAAGAGTTTTCTCATACGCAGATGACACTGCGATATTATTTTGGGGAGACACTTGGGAAGAAGTGCAATTGATAGCGGAAAAACAATTAGCTAAGGTTGCTCGTCGGCTTGATAATAACTTACTTACTTTGAATGTTAATAAAACTAAATTCATATGTTTTTCTATAACTAGCCGATCACAGCCAAAGGATGATTTTTGACTCAAAATACATAAATGTTACAATCCTTCCAGCGGTAACTGTACGTGTACATCTATTGAAAAAGTTTCATACATAAAGTATCTGGGCGTTATGGTGGATCAACGACTTTCCTGGTACAAACATGTCAAATTAGTGTCTAGTAGAATTCGAAAACTCACTTGGATATTTAAAACTTTAAGATATTATGTTGCTTGTCCAGATCTTTTAAATAAAATTTATGTAGCGCTTGCTCAATCTATTATCATATATTGTATACCTTTGTTTTGGGGGGGGGGGGGAGTTTACTTATAAAAGTAAATTTATTGAAGTTGAGAGAGCTCAAAGATGTTTATTGAAAGTTATGCATTTTAAGCCATATAGGTTCTCCACTAGCATTTTGTATTGATCTTGTGGGCTGATTTCGGTGAGACAGTTGTACATATTACTCACTTTGTTAAAAAAACATAATTCTTTGTCTTTTAATCCTACTTACGGTAGTAAGAGAAGAAATTATAGCGTAGTTCCTATATGCAGTACGAAAACCAACTTTGCGAAAATTCAATATGAAAAACAATCAAAACACTTATATATATATATATATATATATATATCCGTTAAAGACATACGATTGTAAGAAAAAATAATGCAGTGGCTTAAGACTCTTAATTACGATCAAACTGAAGCTATATTAGAATTTACCCTACAAACGCAATCACTCACTGTCTTTTTCTCATACATACACACGTACACACACACACACACACACGCACACACACACACACACACACACACACACACACACACACACACACACACACACACGCGCGCGCGCGCGCGCGCGCGCGCACACTGTTTCTCTTATGTTAAATGTACTTAGTTAAGGGAGGGCGAGGACGTTCTACCCACAAGTATCTTTATGCTTAAAAGAAGTCCTCAAACTCGTACTAATTTTAAGAAATGTTGGAACAATAAACTTTCATTTCATTTCATACCTCGCTTAGAGTTGTGTCTTGCCGCAAAATTGATACATGAAGTTTCCCAAGTTATAAAAATACTAAAGGAAAAATTATACGCCCGGTCAGATAGCACCGTGATGCTAGCATGGATTGCAGGAGAACCTCATCGTTGGATGACTTTTGTGAGCCACAGAGTATCAGAGATACTTACGATACTGGATAGAAGTCAATGGAGACATGTAAACACGAAGCATAATCCGGCGGATTGTGCATGCCGAGGCATAAGCAGTGAAGAGTTGGTTGATCACGAGTTGCGGTGGCACGGACACACATGGCTAAGGGATAACAAAATGTGTGAGAGCCAAGGCTGTCAAGAATTTGAGACTGCAGAAGAAAAAAAAGCCTGTCAAGTCTTTGGTGACTACGATACAACCAAAAGAGGCTTTCCTTCGGACGAGATTTTCTTCATTACCAAGGTTGTTACGCGTGATGTCCTACTGCAAAAGATTTTTGAATTTGAAACTACCAAAGAAACAAAGACTCACCTTATCGAAGACGGTAACAGCCGACGAAATGAGCACGGTGATGAGACATTGTATAAAGGAGACACAGATATTATATTTTGAAGAAGAGATCAAGAACTTAAAAGCCCACAACTGGGTCCCAAAGAGGAGCCGTTTACATACTTTGAACCCGGTTCTCAATGAGAATGGTGTGTCACGAGTCATCCAATAATTATGCCTAGTGAGAGTCATCTTATAAAGCTCATAATTGTGGATGCTCACCTTACAACGCTTCATGGCGGGCCTCAGTTGATTCTTAATTTCTTAAGGTCAAAATACTGGATCATTCGAGCGCGAGACAATGGGAAATGGGAATATCGATAATGAGTAGAACCAGAGTGACCGACGCAGTTCAACGTATTAGTAAGCTGAAGTAGAAATAGGCTGACGTTATAGTAGTGACATTCCTTGGAAAAGGTCTATTTTTAGCAGTGGTCTTGTGTGAGGCTGTAAGGGTCGTAATGATAATGATAGTTGCAACGTTTTATTTCGTTTCCTCAAATGTTTTATCATAGATTTAGTATAATATATGATATTACACAGTCTTTTTGTCAACTTGGTTCCGCGCACGGTATTCATCTTAATATCATTACCCCGACTTTCTGAAGACATTTCGTAGTCTAAAAAAAGATTTACTAATGAAACAGATATTTTAGCACTTGCAAAAATGTTTGAAAAGATTTTGGAGATTTCGTAACCAAACTCAATTTTAATGGGTACTCAAATCAATTTGACAATGTATTTGACTGTTAAAACGCGTTGAATAACGTTTTAGTACACCATTTTAATTGAGTTCTGTTTAAGCCCAACTTAATGAGACATAAATGAGACATACTTAAATTTAAGAGATGCTTAAAGTTTGCGTTTAAGAATATAAATATGGAGTTTAGGAGCTGCACAAGTCTTTGACAAGCCGTTAAAATTTTGAGGGACGTTTCTATATTAGATATTAAGGTTTATTATAGTTCACTATTTTACTGCGGAATACGTCGCAAATCAGCACTTAAAATCCACTATAACAGTTTCATTGGTCTTCGTGGGTATTATACGCGCTTTGCTTCTCTGCCATGTAATCTTACTACGGCAAGCTACATTGCCCTCATATTTTTAAAAATCCCCCTTCTTCTTACTATAATATATTAAATTATTTGCTTATTATAAATTAACACCTTTTTAAATAAAATTATATATATGTGACCAGGATATTTAAATATGTTTTGATCTTTCTAAATGATCTTTCTAAAGGTTTAATAATAGGCCGTGGTTGCGCAGAAAACCATTCGTATTTTTTTTATTCGAGGGTATGCTTGCCAAGCGTTGTCCTTCCTTCGACCTATCCCTTCCGTACACACCGGGGTGGTGGGGTGAGAGGGGAAAGAAGAGATTCTAGAATGTTGCGTGATTATTGCAACCAATGAGAAGAGCGCCCGACTTCGGTGGGAAAGAAGCCGATATAAGCTCGCCCGCTGGGCTCGAGCGCTCTCTTGCCTTTGCGCCGCTAGCTGAAACCATACCACCTGGGACAGTCACGTCCTTGAGGGCTCTTGCCCACGCGCACCGCTAGTTCAAACCGCACCAACCTGGAGCAGTCGAGCTCCAGAAGTAACCGCCTCACATAGTGTGAGATATCGTCGCGTACCGCTCTCTTCCAACGCACCACCGGCCAGGACCGCATCCCTGGGGCCCCAGGAGATCCGCCAGAAGTCACACCGCAGCAACAGAAGCTTCCAAGCCGCATCGAAGTCACACCCCGGTATATATGTCACACCCCGGTATATATAAATGTGTTTCTTTTTCCTATAACTTAATGCCTGCTTGAGTATTTGTTTGTTAGTTAATCCGCCCCATTTCATTCCTCCTAATGTGCTCAAGCAGGATTCTTTCATAACCTTGGCAAACAATAGATTTCGGAACAGCAAGTGCATTGTCAAGGAACCGCGTGACACCTCTGTCATCTTGTTGAGGCAGAAGAAGCTTACCGCGTATACAGTCCATCTAGTATAACATCTCGCGTAGTATGGTCAAGGCTCGACCGGGGAATTGGACTCGGAAACCCTAAGGCCCGACGCCCAACCAGGCCGTTTGTAATAGTTTCAGCGTGATCGTCTTAATTAGGACCCTAATTTACGTTGTGTTTGTTTAGTAACTTAGTTCTTTTAGGTGTCTTTTGAAAGAATGAAAGTTCACTAGAGCAATTGAAAGCTTTTGGTAGTGCGTTATAAGCTAAGTGAACCCCGTTCACAGAAATAGGGCTCGAGAAAGGTTAAAAACGTAAAAACGTCCCTGTTGATGATGTAGGCCGCTGGTGTCGTCTGGGAGAAAAATATACAAAAAAAAAAATTTGGTGAGCGCGTGTACATCCGCGGGGAGGGAGACATAGGTGTCACCTCGTATGATGTTCTAGTGCAACTAACTCGAAACGCGGGATCATGTACTCAGCGGTGCAACACCGTTGTTGCAAATATACCTTCACCCTACTGATAAAAATCGCGGTAAGTGCCACCGTCCCCGTATGCACACGTACTTATTTATTATAGAAAAACAGCAAGTACATTAGGTAAGTAACAATGTTTTATGAGTATATTTTTTTTACATATTTTATTTTTTATTGATTAATATTATTTATATTTCAGGTGTTCGAGAAGCAACGTGAGCGTCGTCAACATCCTCCCCCCAAGTGTCGGTTCGCCGACACTCATTATCAAGCTGGAGAAAGGCCACGCGAGCAGCTGATCGCTTCATCACTCCTGACTTAGTCCTAACGTCAACTACTCTGACTCTGTCGTCTGAACCTGGATAAACCTTTTCAATAATACCTATTGGCCAACAGTTTCGAAATAATGATGGATCGACTACTACTACAAGATCTCCTACTTTTAATTGCGGACCTTCCCTATCCCATTTACGACGAGGAATTAGCTCTGGCAAAAACTCTTTTACCCATCTGCTCCAAAATAAGTCTGTCAACCGTTGGGCAATACGCCACTGTCGTCTAACATACATGTCGCCATCATCAAAGACCCCAGGTACAGGTAAGTTCGACGAAGATCCTAGTAAAAAATGATTTGGAGTTAATGCCTCTTTACTTTGAGGGTCCACCGAAACATGGGTAAGCGGTCTACTATTAATTATATTTTCGACTTCAGCGAGAAGCGTTAATAAAACTTCTTCTCGAGGAGCCCTCTCTCTAAGAACGACTTTCAGTGCCGTTTTCACACTTCTAATCAGACGCTCCCAAGCTCCCCCCATATGAGGACTGGCTGGTGGTATAAACTGCCAGGAAATTCCTTTGTTTAATGCTTCGGCTATAACTTGCTGCTGCTTAATTTCTTCAAAAGATTTTCGAAGTTCAGCATCAGCACCTCGCATGTTAGTTCCGTTGTCAGATATGACAGTATGAGGCCACCCACGGCGTGCAGCCATCCTCCTAAGTGCCATTATAAGTGAGTCTGCGGTAAGCGTCGATACTATTTCAATATGAACAGCTCGTATTGTTAAACATGTAAAAAGAACACCATATCTTTTGGGTCTCTGCCTGCCCACAGTTACTTCGATCGGACCGAATAAGTCTACACCACAAACGGTAAAAGGTCTTTGATGATGAACCAATCTTTGAAATGGCAAGTCCCCGAGGCGAGGCGGTCTTGGTGCTGCTTTTCGTATTCGGCAAACTAAACACTGTGAAGCTACGGAGCGAACTGTAGGTCTCAGATTTACAACCCAATATTTTTGTCGTAGCTCGTTTATTACAAGTTCATTATACGAATGAGCAGCACGTACGTGGAAGTCCAAAACCACCAGCCTTGCTATGCGATGTTTACCATCCAGAATCACCGGGTTTTTCATAGTTTCAGTGACGTTTGCAGCCGCGTTTATACGCCCTCCTACACGCAATAAGCCGTCTTTATCTAAAAATGGTGTCAATGAACGTAAACGACTATCACGATTAATTTCTTTATTTTGTTTCAGCAAATCAATTTCAGTCTGAAATGATTGTGATTGTGAATAGCGTAACAAAAGTACTTCGGCTCTATTCATTAACAAGTTATTAATACGCCGAGTACCGGTTTTTCTACATTTTTCTATAAATAATAGTACAGATGCGGTGCAGCGAAGCAAGCGCAGCCACACGGAGAAACGGTTTGGATCCGGAATAGGCAAATCATAAATACTATTACAATTCTCCTTTGGTGATTTTATTACTACATATATTTTATCTAACAGCTCATTGTTGCTCTTTTCGTTATTTTCAGGCTCTCGGGGCCAATACTTTTCTTCCGTGTACAGAAAAGACGGACCCGTTAACCAAGAGGAGTCCTTGTTGAAGTCGTAATCATTATTTTTTGTAGCTAAATCCGCTATATTTAAATTTGTCGGCACATAATGCCACTCATCAATTTTACTTAACTCATCAATTTCACCTAACCTATTTGCAATAAAAACTTTGTAATTTCTATGCTCGTTACGTATCCAATAAATAACAATCATTGAAATTGAATTGAAAAAACACGTGATGGTTTAATTCTATGCTCCTTTTTTATAGTCTCTGCCAAGCGACATGCTAATAGCGCGCCTTGAAGTTCGAGTTTAGGCATAGTTAACGGTTTTAACGGCGCAACGCGACTTTTACTCGCAATGAATGACACCTGCACGCCGTTGCTGTCTTGTTTACGCCAATAAGCAACACATGCGTATGCGCATGGAGATGCATCACAAAAAATATGCAATTGCAACGACGTCTCATCGTCGTTTACGGTGTGGCCGCTCTTCTCATTCACACCGACAGAATCGTTGCTATAGAAATACCACCGCGGGATTCGAACGTAACTCATTTCTTGTAACTGCGAAATCCAATCTTTAAATAAAACAAATAAACTATCTGTTATTTCCTGATCCCACTTTATACCTACATTCCATATTTCGCGCATTAAAATTTTGGATTTTATCGTAAAAGGTGCTAAAAAACCATGAATATCATATACAGACATTATAATACGAAGAACTTCACGCTTAGTCGGTTTTCGTGATAGTTGTAAAATATCACTCGGTATACGCTTTAACGAAAGATCGAACCCGAACATATCACTCGCGGGAAACCACAAAAGCCCAAGCGTTCGTTCCGGCTGGGATTCAACATTAAACCGTATCGCCATGTCATTTAAAGTCTCTTTTGGCATATCATTAAGAACATCTGACTTGTTACTTAACCAGTTACGCATCACGAAACCACCTTGCTGATTAATATATGAAACATCTTTTATCATTTTTGTAGCAGTAGCGACGTCTGGTAAACTATCGATAAAATCGTCCATATATTGATTTTTCCTAATTGCATTAACTGCATCCGGCATTTTATTCTGAAAGCGCAATGTGTTTTTATTTTGGTTAATATATTGTGCTATAAATGGGGAGCAGTTAGCGCCAAAAATTAATGACGTCATAATATATTTCTTAACAGGATGTTGTATAGGTAATTTTGAACCTTTGTTACTACTTCCGAAGCCTAATTGTTCATTTTCATTGCTTAAATAGATATCTTTCCACAAAAAACGCAAAGAATTAACATCTTCTTTTCGTACATTAATCCTTAAAAACATATCTTTTATGTCCCCTATGATACCTACGCGGTTTTCTCTAAATCGTAACATTATTCCTAATAACGATTGTAACAAATCAGGGCCTTGTAAAAGAAAATCATTTAAAGAATAACCGTTCGACTTTGCTGCCGCGTCATAAACTAAACGCAGTTTTTTCTTATTTGGATTATCTACACCAAAGTGCGGCAAATACCATATTATACGTTTATTAGAGTTTTCATCGGTCTCATTAAGTTCTCTAGCATAACCATTAGAAAATAAGTATCTCATTCTTTCACAATAACGAGTTGCATACTCTTTGTTGAGCAAAAATTTTCTTTCTATTGACTTTAGACGATTAAAAGCGTTAGGGTAAGAGTCGGGTAAATGTAATTCATCGTATTTCCACGGTAAGCCGACATTCCATTGACCATTTACTAATTCTGCAGTGTCATCTAAAATTTGTAAAGCGCGTATTTCGTCTGGGTTGCGGCGCGGCTTCGAACCTACACCAATAGACTCTAACGCGAAGGATCTACGAACCGCATCGTGCAACTGCGCGCAGGTGCATTCACCGTTATCGTTATCGAGAGAGAGATCGCTAGCAATCGATTCTACCGTGTGTAAGTGAAAGATACACTGCGACTGTCCCGCTTTTTCGGTGCAACTATTAATGAAAGAGACAAAGCGATCAGTGCAATTAACATCACTTACCATATATCCGTGCACACACCATCCAAGCGCAGTTTGAGTTATGTACGGCTCACGCTGCTTACCACGAACACAACGAATGGGAGAAATTAAATGATGGTTGTCCTGACCTATTAATAATTTTGGCTTAGCGTTACAATTACATAACATAAGATCTTCACTTAACAATCCATAATTATTAAAGTCCATATTCGGCACTTTTTGTGTTGGTAAATTTAATTCTTTAATTTTACGCGCACGGAAAGTAAACATTTCGTTATACGAATTGGTAACACTAACACTCACTACTTGAGATTCACACACAAGCTCGCCCGAGTCCCATGCGCTGCGCGCGCGCAATATCACGTTTGCACCGTATAATCCAAGCTCATCTGCGATATCAGAGGATATCACCGTCACGGTAGCTCCATCATCCAGTAGTGCATGCGTATGCAAACTGCCATTCGGTCCGTGAAGAGTGAGCGGCACCACTTTCAAAAGCACCTTGTGACAGTGGGATGCCACCGTATGAGTCACTGTTTCATTGGTGCTGGGATGCTCATCCTCACTTCGCTCCACAGTTTTTAAGCTTTCTTCCAATGGTTTTATCCAGTGCAGTAAACGATGATGCGGTTGATTGCAGCCGTCAATGTCGCAATTACTGCCAATACAAGACATACCATTCGTATGGCGGGGGGCAAGACATTTGAAGCAAAGTTTATTTACGCGTACAAATCGCCAGCGATCTTTGCGTAAGGCGCGCTTAAACCGTGAACAATCTGCGACACCATGAGCCCATTTTCGGCAAAATGTACACTTTTCCGCGTTTTGTAATTGATTACTATTTGTGTACAACAACGAGTGTGAACGGTGTTTACGTTCATCGGGCTTCTTTAAATTATATTGAGCGTGAATATGACTTACTCCTGATGCAGCTGTTTTAGTGGCTTCCTCATATAAAAAATCACTAAGCAATTCTAGCTTCGGTAAATTACACTCTCGCTGTTCATAAACGTAGTCGGTCCATTTTGCGACAAGCAAAGTTGGAAGCTTAGATACGACAATCGATACTAACTCCGGGCTGCGAATATAATCACTTTGTTGCATTGCTTTGGCAGCAGCCACATAATTCTTTATTTTTATTGCAAAATTAATGATATCATTATGATAAGTTAACGGCAACGGACATAGTTTTTTAAGCTGTAAAACTATTTTACTCATAATTGTTTCTGGTTTGCCAAATCGAAGTTCTAAGGTGTCAATTATTAAATCGGGTGTAGTTCCACCAATCAAGAGTGAAGTCACTGCTTCTTTAGCATCGCCACGAAGACACTTACGTAGCCGCCATAAATTCTCTGTGTCACTATATTTGCATAATTGGGTAGATTCTTGGTACGCCTGTTTAAACTGCAACCACTCCATTGGATCTCCAAAAAATAAAGGCAGGTCTTTAGACGTTGCTAATCTTGTTAAGAGCTCCTGGTTCTGTATTTTATATGATGAGGCAGCCACTGCATCATTCAAGGCATGTGCTAGCTTTTCTAGGCCGATTTTTTCACAAGAGTACTCTTCTCGGTTCTCCTCATGCTGGTTTCCTGGAGCATTTAGCCAATTTTCAACTTTGCTGGTCGAAGATTTCATAGCCGACTTGTGGGAAGAGCGTGAATGAGACTCCAATTCTGCCATCTCAGCTGCAAGCTGTTTGTTTAGCAGCTTCGACTGAATATTTGCCTTAAGCTTGGCAGCTTCTGCCTGAGCACTCTTAACTTTGGCTTCTGCTTCAGCTTCCGCTGCTTGTATTTCCACGAGAGCCATAGCTTTAGCGGTTTCGTATTCCAATTGCCGTTTGCGTGCCGTACTTGACGACGTGCCTGCGGTCTTTGATGACTTTTTACTCTTACTAGAGGCACTTAGCGCATTTCCAGGTTTTTCCAGCACTTCATCCTTTAAGCTGAACGATGGTAACACATCTTGGTTGTTCTTGCACTCCGATTTTGCAGCGGTGCCACGTGGTCGTCGCTTTTTTTGCGGCGTAGCCGGCGCGTGGAACATAACTGGTACTTATTATTATTATATTTTTTGCAGACGACGTAAGGATTCGGCCGAAGGACCACTATGTTGATGATGTAGGCCGCTGGTGTCGTCTGGGAGAAAAATATACAAAAAAAAAATTTGGTGAGCGCGTGTACATCCGCGGGGAGGGAGACATAGGTGTCACCTCGTATGATGTTCTAGTGCAACTAACTCGAAACGCGGGATCATGTACTCAGCGGTGCAACACCGTTGTTGCAAATATACCTTCACCCTACTGATAAAAATCGCGGTAAGTGCCACCGTCCCCGTATGCACACGTACTTATTTATTATAGAAAAACAGCAAGTACATTAGGTAAGTAACAATGTTTTATGAGTATATTTTTTTTACATATTTTATTTTTTATTGATTAATATTATTTATATTTCAGGTGTTCGAGAAGCAACGTGAGCGTCGTCAACAGTCCCTATTCCACTTGTATCAGGTTTACATTATTAATTTATTACTAATTATCCCTACCCGCTTTGAAAAGGCTCACAATATATTTATATATAAACAAGTGTTTCGCTCTCCCACATTTATTTAAAAAAAATGTGGGGAGGCACACGGCTCCACACAGGCCATGTGTGGTGAATGCCAACCATTTTCGATGCACTCCCTCCGAAGGCAACGCTAAATCGGGAATTGAACCGGAGTAAAAGAGGGTTGGCCCTTGGTAGTGCGTAAGCACACACATTGAACGAAGTTGAACATGTTAATGTGTGTAAACGCCATACAGAATATGAACAAATCTAGCCACAATGATCGTACGTCACACGGTTTAGGCAAATAGGCATACTGGCCGTAAACCCTACGTGAGCGCTACCACCTTCCAGAGCGCCGCTCCTGCAGACGTGATGTAAGTTTATGGCATCACCACCAAATGCATGATCAGCACCTCCACTAGCCGCATATCCTCCACCTCCTCAGATCCTCCCTCCAGCTACCACCCACATGAAGTCAATACATATGGTCCACCAACCAATATAACGGCAGACAAAGCCAAAAGGCAGTTATAACGTAAGAGTAATAATTCGCCATCAGAAAGAGTTTGTGTCGCTGACGTTGAGTAAATGCATTTTCGATAATGTTTGTCTCGCCTACCAACAAGTTGCCTTCAATCATACAAAGTTAGGAAAGTTACAGAGATATATTATTATGTTATTATATAAAACATCAGGGAGGTCAGACAGTATGCAGTCCCGTAATGAAGGGACCCGACTTGGGCAAAGCTACTTAGGTGTAAGTCAAACCAAGACGCAGAGAGCGCCATTGAGAATAGCGTCCCACCAAGCGACCATCGCAGAGACGCAATGCTGCAGAACGCAACAAGCAATATGACTATCGTCGGGCTTACACCATCCCAAGGTCACCTATACATCCCTGCAGACATCACCACCAGCATACCTCCATCGACCAGAACCACAAGAGTGCGTCAAATCAGGCGCAGCACACTCGCAGATCCATCACAAAACGCAATACCGCAAGTAGCAGTAACCATCAAGGCAACTATCATACGGATGGCGCTCCCTCATAACACACCCACATGATTCCTATCGACTCTGGTAACAAAATTCGTATTATTGTTAACTAAAAAATAACACCAACGTGTCATAGTAGCACGCTACTAAGACACTAGTGAACAAAACACCACGTATCATTGTGCTAATGCGCTAAGACATGAAGTTGAGTGTGCTTGTTACACTTAAAAGTGCTACCAAACACACTCATCCCAATCCGAAATATAGACGATCGCTATTCGCTACGACGCCGCCCACAAACGGTACGGGTGTGCGATGTCCAAGGGAAAGCCGTATTGCTACAACAAACCCGCTTACCACCGGCACTAAAATGTTGTTAATTTAAAACTGCACCAACGTATCATAGTAGCACGCCACTAAGACGCCTTTGGATAAATTTCCACGTATCATAGCGCTAATGCACTAAGACATGAAGTTGAGTATTCGTGTTTCACTAAAAAGTGCTACCAAACACACTCATCCCAATCCGAAAGATAGACGACGCATCGCTATGCGCTACGACGCCGCCCACAAACGTTATGGGTGTGCGATGTCCACGGGAAAGCAGTAATGCTACAACAAACACGCTTACCACCGGCACTAAGATGATACGTCTAGGACACATCGGTTAGCGAGTCCAAGTTTACCTCAGTCTTAGTTGCTCGTGAAGCAGCATACACGCCAATATAATAATCCTTTTCAAGTCCCATTTCTATTAATATAACGCTTTTAGTTATTTAAGACATTCCACATATTTGCTTTATTTCATAGACCTTACTAATATATATCATTAATACATAGAACTTCAGTTCCTAGCTCTACTATCATAATGCTGATGCATCAAGGAGACCTTCTATAATAATGCTTTAGTATAAGTACCTGGATGACCGAGCTTTCCTTGGTAGTATTATTGGAAATCGTGTGTTTTGGAACTTATATTTAGATACAAATTACATACTAATGAAATAGAATAATATTTTTTGATCTTATTGACATTATAGAAAAAACTGAACTTGTTATTTGAATAAAAAATCATGAGTGCAATTAGTTTAATTTAAATTTTCGTATTAAAAAAATACTAAAAAAGGGCTCGAAATAATAGATTTTTTCACAAAAGAAGTAAACTTAAAATAAAAAAATTAAGTCAGACTGAAGACAGGACGCAAAGCAGGGCACTATGATTTCGCGACGGCCCGATGTCCACTTGAGCTATTACGATCATTAATGAAGTGTCAAAATTTACCTTCTTATATTGTAGCAGTTTTTCATTGCCTGAAAACACGGACAAAACAACATTTTCTAAAAATGAATCCTAGCTAGATCAATTTATTGCCCCCGAAACCCCCTGGACACCAAAATTTATGAAAATCGTTCGAGCCGTTTTCGAGATTCCGATTATATATGTACAAGAATTGCTCGTTTAAAGGTATAGGATAGAGCTTACTATCATAAGTCCCTAATATAGGACTAGTCGTTGTACTACAGTACTTTAAGCAGTCGGACACCTGACCACCCCATATATGACCTTGGGTATGCATCTCCGGCAGCTCCTCCTATATATATATATATATATATATATATATATATATATATATATATATATATATATATATATATATACATGAACACCCTCCATAACTTAAGAAAATTTTTTTTAAACGTGAACTTTATTATCCATGACTTACACAATTTTTAACCAATTTTCCAAATGTTTTATAAATGTTATTTATCTTTATTTTTTTAATATTTTCGACTTGTATTTCTATTATTTATCATATTTTAAACATTTTTTAAAAGTTTTTTAATAAATTTATTTACTTTGAAAGACAATATTTTGCCATTAATTTATTATAATAATTGTCTAATCTGAAATGTATTTACTTTAACTTTATGCTTATTAATGTAATTTTATTGTTTAATATATATCTTTTAAGACTATTTTTGACGCCCCTTTATAGAGAAATTGATTACTAATAATAATTATGGGCCGTCACACAGTGTTTGCACAATCGTGGACTGCACTTTCACATGCACATGTTGGTGAATTATTGCTATGTCGATAGACTCTGAACATATTCAACTAAATAGCTTCTCTATAAATTAAAATTTTGTGTACACTGTCTCCAGAATAGCAGTTCAGTTAGTCATTTTGCAAAACGTGGCAATGGCGGTAAATTATCAAGTATTATTTTTAGCTAGTTCCAAGTATTTGAGAATATTATTATTTATACATATATCCCGTACAGATAAATAATGGGATTATATATGGTGGCTCATGGAGCCCGTACCGTCAACATGCACAATACAAATAACGAAAACCCGCTAATAACGGTAATATGTTAATTAAAGCGTTGGTTAAATTATTCGGTCAATTGGATATATTCTATTAATGGGATAATATTTAGAGAATTACATATATACACAAGTAGACACATTAATTTTAAAATAACATTTATAACCATCTTTTTAAAAGGCCGGCAACACATCTGCAATCCCCCGGTGTTGCAGCTGTTCATGGGCGGCGGTAATCACTTACCATCAGGTGAGCCGTATGCTCGTTTGCCCCCTCTCCTATGAAAAAAGCCCCTAACACTTGAAAACAGCACGTGGACGGTTAAGAAGGGGAATCAATGTGTAATTCTTTAAGAGTCTTCACGCTCACTTCACTTCAGCTTCTCGCTTCTGGAGTAGTGCCACGATGGAGGACAGAATTGAATAGCTTCTAAAGGACTTTAAGTATCGGTTTTCCACCCGCATTCAAAAGCTGTTCTTTAATTCCATCATCGCCTGGGGTCTTGCCCTTTTTAAGGTGCTGAAGAGCTACGCAAGAGATTCTGATCTCACGGAAACTGATGTCTGGGATATCATCGGAATAGTGGCAGATAAGACTTGCTCTTGGATCGTTACTTACACTTGCGTGTGGCTCCAACGATGATGCGTACAGCTGCCAATAGAACCTCTCAACCTTACTCACAATCTCAGGTCTCTCCCGTCTCTCACGAATCTCCCGCAAACGATGCTGCCACGTTCGGTCTTAAGCTTTGATAGTTAGCTCTTTCTGGCAGACAAATGTCTGGCAAAAACTTCGTAATCTATCGTTTGATATATTAATATACGATAGATTACTCTGTGGCAACCCCAGTGACAAGTTGTAAAATAATAGCTCCGAACTATATAGCAAAATTAAATATTGTAAATTGATAATATCCACCTCAATTTCTAGTTACAGTTGTTAAATAAGACTTAATTGTGTTTGTAAAACAAGTAAAAGTCATAAGTATTTTAATAAATAGTGTTTTGTGCTTCAACTAAAAGTGATAGCTGTAACGAACATCGCTTAAACTTTCTGTAAGTTATTGTAATTGTTGTTATCCCTTTAATATTTTAAGATTTACCTTTTAAATTACTGCTGTTTCGGATTTCAAATTGAATTATTTACCTGATAATTTAATTTGAGATCTGTAAGTAGACCCATAGGTCCAGATATTAGCTTACTCTGTTTCTTCGGTTTTCTTTCTTTGTTTTCTTTTGCTATTTACACATAATAGTAAAATGAATACACGCAACGCCAAAACGCGCCAAATGGAGAACCAACTTCAAATGACGCTTCTAGAACTTAAGGCGTCAAAAGAGCAGTGTGAGCTGTTGCTTAAAGAAAGGGATGACAACGAAAAGGAAATAATAGATATAATTGCCAAAAATAGTCAACTAAAAAGTGATATGGTTAAGTTTCATAAAGACTGTATAAATGTTTTACAAGAGAGGGATCAGCTTCAGGGAACAGTCGATGAGTTTGACCGATGCAGCAAAGAATATGAGGAATCCCTCAGATTAATTACTGCATTGCAATTGCAGTCAAGTGAGGCTAATGAGCAGATTGTGCAATTAAAACAATACTTAGATGAATTGAAAGTGCCCCAAATTCAAAGTCTGTTAAATGAGCTTATAGTATGTAAATCTTCAAAAACATTGCAACGCTCCACAACAATCGATTTGATTGGTGATGATTTTGTCACATCAAGAACAGCAGAAAGGATTAAATGCAGTAGAAGAAAATTAAAGAAATACATAAAAATTTATAAATATGTTAGCAGAGTACAAAAGTTAATTAACACTCCATTAGTCGCGCGTTCTACTATTGTAGAACAGGCATGCATTTCGTGAGATTTTAACATTAATTGTGGGTGTCTAACGCACACACTCATAGTATTCCTCTATTACTAGCTGGTGATCACAATTAGTACCCTTTCGGCATACTGCGCGATCGCACTTCTTAGAAATTTCGCACCAAAACTAAAATTCTACAATAGTAGAGCGCGCGAGCACTCGCGTGTCATTTTTGTTTGGAAGTTTACCTATCGTTTTTATTTTATGTAAGTGTTTATATTATGTATAAATATTGTTATTATGAATTTTTTTGTTTGATATTATTTTTAACCGAAGTAACTATATTTCACACAATGATGACACATATTTTGAGATGGTTGGAAGAAGTTATTACTGATGAAGCAACCAGCAAAGTATGGGATAAGCATATTTTTACAAACGGATACAAAGGTACCTTATGCCTACCATATGGAAATATACGCAGGTGCTCAGCCAGATGCCCTTATGGACAACCAAATAAAGTTGTGGACATTGTGCAACGAATGCTTACCTCATTGGATGGTTTATGTTATAACGTCACAATGCACAATTGGTTCACGAATATACCTCAATGCTTAGAACTCTTAGGTAGCAAAATTACTGTCGTAGGCACTGTTAAGAAAAATAAGCCACAAATTCCCAAAGAATTCAAAATCACAAGAAACGGAAGCAAAACGAGTTCAATTTTTGGCTTTCAAAAACAAGGTACTTTAGTATCTTAGTAGTAGTAGTAGTATATACTTTATTGTACACCACACAACTCTTACATGCCAAAATCAAAGAAAGTGGTGCTTATATACTCAACTAAGCACTATGATGATCATATCGATTTACAAACAGCAGAGAAACGTAAGCCGGAAATAATAACTTTTTACAACAATACCAAATATGGCGTGGACGTTAATTGTAGTATTTATGACGTCTCCAAAAACTCTAGGCGATGGCCACTTACAATTTTTCTTTAAATTTAATGAATATAAGTGCTATAAACGGTTATATTGTACATACAATAAACAAGGACTACAGAAATAAGGCCAGGAAGGATTTTTTATATGAACTTGGTTTTCACCTAGTCGCGCCATGCATACAACGCAGAATAAATATTGAAAGTATTCCAAAATCATTGAAAATGAAAGGGAAAATGCTTTTGGGCATGAAAGAGCCATCGGAATTACAACCATGCCCAGCACAACTCCCCAATACTGGTCGAGTTGGGAAATGTTCCTTTTGTGGCAGAGCGCACAATAAGTCCACTAGAAAACAATGTGACACCTGTAAAAAGTGGACTCAACCTCAACATCAAGTTCTTCAATGCCTTGACTATTGTAAAAATAATAAGGACTGTGTGGAAGATATGACCGAGTTTTTTTTTTTTTTTTTTTTTGCGGGTAGTCGCAAAGTAAACACGCAAACTCAGTGTGCTTATCATATTTATTGTTGTAAAATTATTTAAAGTATTCGTTCTTACTAAATAAATGTGTTAAAACACTGCTAAAGTCTACCAACACGTGCTGTTCTTAACAACTTCTATCTTTTTATTGCTAAAGCACAGTTTTGCATAACAGTCTAATATGGACCCACAGCTTGTAAATAATCTTGATGAACTGGAAAAATTATTTGCTTCTCGCATGCGTGAGTATGAAGATAAGCTTTTAAAAGCCACAGTTGTTTCCTTGCCAGTTCACCCAGACATTTCTTCACTGTCCAAGGACTTCAACGATTTCAAATCCTTTGTTTGTCAATCGCTATCGCTGATCAGAAAACAATTGGACTTAGTTACATACAATATTGACAAACATGAAACAGCAATGAGAAGAAAAATACTGCTTATCCATGGTTTTTCTGAAAGACAGAATGAGAAGTTGCATGAATCGGTATATAAGCTGTTTTCCGACCAAATGAAGGTGACCGATTTGAAAGTCGAGGATTTACAAATATGCCATCGTCTTGGATCTTCTCAAGCCTCAACACGTCCAGTGCTTGTTAAATTTGGTAGTCTGGAGAGTCGTCGTCTTGTCTGGGATAACAAAACTTCACTAAAAGGTTCAGGTATCACGATATCCGAGTTTCTGACTAAGACAAGGCACAAAGTATTTATGACAGCTCGTAAACATTTCGGGATTAAGAACTGCTGGTCCGTAGAAGGCAAAATAGTTATTATTTTGCCGGACAAATCACGTCAGAGGATTGAGTCTATGGCAGAACTAAAACCCCTTATTTGCCGATATCCCGACAAGTGTAGTACGGTCAATGACCCTGGGCAGTCTAAGGAACCCACTTCTCCAAAGGAAGTTGCGTCCAGATTGACTACTAATGCTCCACGGAAGGCTCGTCGCCGCAACTAATCCCTAGTTTCGTTGTTTTCTTTCAGAAAATATAGGTACATATCATAATCATTTTTTTTTTGTTTGTTTTTGTTAGCCGCTTTACAACCACTTTGTAATACTGTTTTATAATTACTTTATATTTCTGTAATAATGATACATTTTTCCAGCTGGTACTTTCATAATAAGATAAGCATTTAATTACACACAGTAGTTATCAAAATGTCTATTTTATCATTCACATTTGCGTAAGCATCATACTAGTCTGTGATTCACATTGAATTGCATTGAATTGACGCTCGTGAGTCTTGAGATGACTATTATGCATTTTTTTATTTACTTTTTCTCTTAGTTGTGACGCACGGCCCTTTGGCCACTGTGCTACTGTCAAGTTGTAGCTTGGGAAAATGTATTATTTATTCTGCTTTGCAGTAATATGTAATAGTGTTTTTCAATATTTTTATTAATCTCTTAAGGAAGTTTAATATGTATATAATTATATGATAGGTTTATTTCATAACATTTTAAACTTCTTTTCTTTTTTTTATCGAATCTTATGTATAAATTATACTCTCATAAGATTTTTTTTTCTTCAGTATTTCATGACAGTTCTGTGATTGGTGATTTTAGATGTTTTTTAATTTTTTTTCTGTTCCGTTTGTATTAGATTATACCTAAGTTTTGTTTTATTTTAAATTAAGTAATTGCTAAATTGATATTTATAAATATATACATATATATTGTATTTACATATCATATTTATACATATTTTATAAACCGTATTATTATATTTACATTTTATATTACATTATTGTTATATTACCATACATTTTGCTAAATGGATAATCTTGATGTTTTTGATGACAGTTTCTTCTCATGCTCTTCATCTTCATGTAGTTTTACAAGTGCGGATAGTGAGTTACCTTTAACTTTGTATGACCAGATTTCATCCCTGCGCTCTAAATTTCCTAACAACTTTAATGTTGCACACATTAACATCCAGAGTGTTCCTCGCCATTATCCTGATCTTCTAGCATCAATTAACAGTGCACATCTCGATGCTTTACTAATTTCTGAGTCATTTCTCAAGCCATCACTCCCCTCTACACAGTTTGCCTTACCTGGTTTTGTCCTTATTCGTAATGATCGTATAGGAAAAGGTTGTGGTGGGATAGCTATATACCTGCGTTCGGATATATTTTATAAGACCATATGTGCCTCTCCTTCTATTTAATGTATATTATAAATGTAATAATCATGTAAAAATGTTGCTGGCGGTATTTTACAGTCCTAACATGCACATAGATTACTTTGATACGCTTGAAAAAATCCTTGCTGATTTTAGTACTACTTACGATCATATTATTCTTATGGGAGATTTCAACACCTGCCTTATTAAAAATGATTCTCGCTCCCAAAAACTTCTGACTTTGGTATCTTCCTTCAATCTTCTCACTCTCCCTCTTCAGGCAACTCATCACTTCCCTAACTGTAACCCTTCTTTGCTTGATATTATGATCGTTTCTTCTCCTGATAGTGTCATGTCTCATGGACAAATAACTGCCTCTTTTTCATATCATGATTTAATCTACCTCTCTTATCGTCTCTGTCCACCTAAAAAGAAATCCCAATACTTGTTCCTTCGTAATTACAAGGGAATAGATCTGGAATCATTGCAGCGTGATATAAGTAATGTTGATTGGACACCTATTGTTGACAATACTAATATTAATGATAAGGTTTGTAACTTTAATGATATAATTTTGAAGGTATACAATAACCATGCCCCGCTCAAACGCGTAAAAATAAAGCGTAATCCTGCACCATGGATTACACAAGATATAAGAGAACTTATGGGCCAGAGGGACAAAGCTAAGCAAAGGTTTAAACGTCTCCCATCTGAAAATAACTTAAATCGTTTTAAATTTTTACGCAACCGCTGCAGTCGCTTGTGTCGGTATGCTAAAAGACGCTACTTTTACAACTCTCTACATAATAAAAATTCTACTGAGATGTGGAAGTTCCTTCGTTCTGTTGGTGTGGGCAGGTCTCCGATCCTAGAATACAATGACGTTAATGTAAAGGATCTAAACAATCACTTTGCTACTCCTCCTATGACTTTAGATCCTTACATCAAATCCACCACACTACTCGCATTGGCGGGTATACCGAAACCGCCCGTTTGCCCTTTTCATCTCTCCCTTGTAACGGAGGAAGATGTAAAAAAATCCATCCTAGCCATCTCTTCAAATGCTGTTGGTATTGATGGTCTATGTGCGAAGATGATTTTGCTAGTTCTACCTTTGCTTCTACCAATTCTTACTCACATATTTAATTTTTCTATATCGTCATCATCTTTTCCTTCAGTTTGGAAACAAGCATATATAATTCCTCTGCCTAAGGTTTCTAATCCTTCGTCTTTGTCCCACTTTCGTCCCATATCTATTTTACCCTTTCTTTCTAAAGTTTTGGAACACATCATCCATAGTCAACTCTCTCTCTTCTTATCGTCTAACTCCTTGCTCTCCACTTATCAGTCGGGCTTTCGTCGTGGACACAGCACTGTCACTGCTTTACTTAAAGTAACCGATGATATCCGTTGGGCCATGGACAATAAATCACTTACACTTTTAGTTTTGCTTGACTTTAGTAGTGCTTTTACCTCAGTAGACTTTGATATTCTTCTCCGGATCCTGGAATCTATAAACATTTCCCCATCTGCCATTGCATGGTTTGATTCATATATTCGTGGTCGATCACATTGTGTCCATGTTAATGACACTCTATCCGATTGGTCTGGTATCACTACGGGTGTACCTCAGGGTGGCGTTCTTTCCCCCCTTTTATTTTCCATATTTATTAACTCTATTACGAGTGTTATTACATCTAATTACCATCTCTACGCGGATGACTTACAGCTTTATCGTCATTTTCCGGTGGGTGATACAAATAATGCAATTGCAGCTATGAATGCGGATCTGGGCCGCATCTGTGAATGGTCTGCATCCTTCGGACTATTAGTTAATCCCACGAAATCTCAGGCCATCATAATAGGCAGTAGGCATTTGCGTAATAGGTTAGAATTTATATCACTACCTTTTGTTTGTTTTAATGGCGTTCCAAAAACTTAGGCGTCATATTTGATCACCATTTAACATGGACCACGCATATCGCTGAAGTTAGTCGCAAGGTCTACTTTACTTTGCATTCGCTTAAATGTCTACAAAATTTCTTACCCCTTAAAGCTAAAATTTCACTCGTGCTTACTCTTATCCTACCTCTCCTTGATTATGCGGATGCCTGTTATTTGGATGCTACAGAGGAGCTTCTTAATAAACTTGAGCGCTTGCAAAATCAGTGTATCCGTTTCATATTTGGGCTCAAGAAATTTGACCGTATATCTCAGTTTCGTAAGCAACTCAAGTGGCTCCCAATTCGACTTCGAAGGAACACTCGATTGTTATGTCTCCTCTATAACATTTTGCACAACCCTTCCTCTCCCACATACCTCAGAAGCCGATTTTCCTTCACCCATCCTCCGGACAAACCATGCAGATCCCTTGGTAAAAATCTTCTTGACTTTCCCGTCTTTAATTCCGGTTTTTACTCCCACTCCTTTTCAGTTCACGCGGTAAGATTATGGAACTCACTACCGTCAAATATAAGAAATTCCGAAACTTTGTTGGTATTCAAGAAACGTCTTAGAGACAACTGCATCCTGTTAATATATATATATATATATATATATATATATATATATATATATATATATATATATATATATATATATATATATATATATATATATATATATATATATATGTTATTCTATTATATTAGTTTTAGTTTATATATATATATCATATGTAACTATCGTATTTATTATTATTATTGTTTATTGATTTATTTTATTTTTATTTATTGTTTTATTTTATATAATTTCCTATACATTGTGTATATTATTTATTTTTAGTAGTACTAATGTATGCACTAAGTTTGCAATTTACATATAATTTCCTTTATGGGTCTACTGGAAGATATTTCAGAGAATTTGGAATAAGTAGAACCTTTGTACGTAATTACTATAAGACTGCTTCTGTACCTTAATGTGTGTACATAAATAAATAAAAAAAAAAAAGGAGACTGAGAAGGTTTGATGCCAAAAAATCATTGATTTTTCTCAAAATTCACAAGAAGTCTGATATTAAGTGCCTAATAAATGGTAACAGTTACGTTTCGTCCATTTTAGTTTCTTATTAAAGTTTGTTTTCATATGATATTGAAGTATGTTTATATTTGTTTAATGTTCCTGTAAAATATTTAAACAAAATCGTTCTACATATGTAGAGCGCGCGAGCACTCGCGTCCCAAATAGGGGCGCGAGTAATGGAGTGTTAAAACAAAAATTAATACAAAAAATATATAAGGAAAAGCATGAATTAATTAATAAACTTAAATTATATTCAATTGAGGTGAAAAATGTGAAAAACTGTTATGAGACTGAAATAGAGTGTTTTTTTTTTTATAGAAGAGGGGGCAAACGAGCATGCGGCTCACCTGATGTTAAGTGACTACCGCCGCCCATGATCAACCGCAACACCAGGAGAATTGCGGGTGCGTTGCCGGCCCTTTAGAAAGGAGTAAGCTCTTTTCTTGAAGGTCCCCAGGTCGTATCGGTCCGGAAAAATCGCCGGTGATAAACTATTCCACAGAGAGGTTGTACGTGGAAGAAAACTCCTTGTGAAACGTACAGTGGTGGACCGCCAAGCATCCAGATGGTGTGGATGGTATCGGAACGTTTGCCGTGTCGTGCGTTCACGAAATTTGGCGGCTGGGATTAATCCGAACAATTCCTCAGAGCACTCCCCGTGATAGATGCGATAAAATACGCAAAGAGATGCAACATCTCTTCGCAACGCCAGTGAATCGAGCCGATCGGAAAGCACTCGGTCGTCGACGATTCGAGCCGCTCTGCGCTGGATGCGGTCAAGTGGAAGGAGCTGGTACTGGGGAGCCCCAGCCCAGAGATGGGAACAGTATTCCATGTGCGGCCGAACCTGCGCCTTGTAAAGTTGCAGGCGGTGTGCCAGCATGAAATACTGTCCCGCTCTGCTGAGCACGCCAAGCTTTTTAGAGGCCAATTTGGCCTTCCCTTCCAAGTGACCACGAAACTGCACGTCACTCGATATGTCGACGCCGAGGATTCCGATACTGGCTGAGGCAACAAGGGGAGTGCCTTGAAACTGAGGGGATACGACAAAGGGGTTCTTTTTAGCGGTTAACGCGCAAACTTGTGTCTTCTGGGGGTTAAACTGGACTAGATTTAGTCGTCCCCAATCCGAGACTCTGTTCAGCAAAGACTCGACTTCAGACACAAGTTTGTCCCGGCACTCGGAGACGTTTTCCCGAGAAATATTGGCTCGGCCGGTGTAAAGAGCATCACCAGTGCTGTCATCTGCATAGCAATGAATGTTACGGGTATGCAACATATCATTGATATGCAGAAGAAACAGCGTTGGCGATAGCACGCAGCCCTGTGGAACACCAGCATTAATAGGCTTGCAATCGGAGCTTGCACCGTCTACAACGACCTTGATGCTCTGATCTGCAAGAAAGCTGGTGATCCAATCGCACAATTTCTCGGGAAGCCCATAGGAAAGGAGCTTCGAAAGAAGCGCTTTGTGCCAAACCCGATCGAAGGCCTTCGCAATGTCCAAACTAACGGCCAATGCCTCCCCCTTGAACTCTACTGCCTCCGCCCATCTGTGAGTGAGGTAGACCAGAAGATCACCAGCTGACCGACCACGGCGAAAACCGTATTGGCGGTCACTAATCAGCTGGTGATCCTCAAGGTACCTCATGAGCTGGCAGTTTACAATGGACTCCATTGTTTTGGAAAACAAGGAGGTGATGGCGATTGGCCGGTAGTTGGACGGGTCTGAGCGGTCGCCTTTTTTAGGGATCGGGTGGACGAAAGCCGTCTTCCATGATTTTGGGACTACGCCTAGGGAGTAGGAGTACCGGAAAAGACGCGTTAAAACCGGTGCCAACTCTGGAGCACACGTCCTCAGCACAATTGGGTGGATTCCGTCAGGCCCACTCGACTTGTGGATGTCCAGGGAGAGGAGTGCTTTGCGAACCGAGCGCTGTGTGAACTGCACTTCCGGCATGGAGCACTCACACCGCGGGATGGTCGGCGGCGTACTCCCCCCGTCATCGAGAGTCGAGTTAGACGCAAAGAAGGAGCCTAGAAGATCGGCTTTCTCCTCTGCAGTATGGGCCAGTGAGTCGTCCTCCCTGTGCAGAGATGGAAGAGATGGCTGACAGAAATTCCCCTGGACAGCCTTGGCGAGAGACCAGAATGCACGGGTTCCAGAAGGAAGGCGAACTAGTTTCTCACCAATTCTGCCTATGTGCTCTGACTTTGCCTTGGCAATGACTCTTTTGAAGGACCTAGAGGCGGAATTATACTTCTTTTTTAGAGCGCTGGTGTTTACATCCCGGGACGCTGATTTGACGCTATCTCATTTCAGAAGTTTTGTCACTTAAAAATTCCTTTCAAATTATATCAAATAAATATGCATCGACTCAGGTTGAGATAAAAGAACACATATTGGCCATGAATGATTTGGTAAAGTCATGTAAATACAATGAGGAGCGCTTTGACTCCTTAATGAAACATCAGAGTGAGAATCAACGCTCCTTGCCATGTTCATCGGGGGCAATATGTGTAAATAGCAATGACTCCTTATTTTCACCAACATTCTATGACGGTGCCATAACAAATAATAAAAACTTAAAAAGTAGTTATATATTAAAAAACATAAAGTTATTATGTATTGTGATGACATAGGTAAACATTTGTGCATGATGACAAATAACCATTTAAAAGGACAATTGATTAGTAATTATTGTATGCCTGGAGCATCCTTTAGTATTATAGTGAATAAAGTTTTAACAAGTAAGTTTTGTCCTGATAGCTCATTAATAACTCTTTTTGGGAGAAGAGGCAATGTAAAAAAATCAATTATTAAAATATATTGATTACCTCAATACTTTAAATGTACATAAAATTATATTGTTTAGATTGCCTTACATACAGGGTTGGCCACAGGAGAATAAAATAAGATATGATTTAAATTTAATAATAAATAATTTATCATGTAACAATAATTTAAATTTGACATTTAATTGTAACAATTATACCAATAGAATTAATTAAATAGATATTAATAATTTAATTAAGAAATTTTTGACTACAGATAGGTATTACCTATCCAAATATAATAAGACAGATAGCAAATTTGCTATCTTATTATTAATATATTAACTCAATCAAGGATTTGGCTACCCAGACATCTGCTCCTATTGAGCAGCGTAATGATTTGACATGCAATTTCGAATCCGTTCCAAGTAATTTAAATAAAAAATGAGACAATAGAGGTAATCTCTAGCAGATATAATAATTTCAATAATTTAGAATCTAGCTTAAAATCCTTAATAGTTGCAATTGTATAACTCCACACAATGATATTAAAAATTGTATACACCTAACGCATCAGAATATACAAAGCATGATAGGCAAAGAGCTAGAAATTGAATTTCGCGATCAAGGACTTTGCAACACAACATCGTTCAGCAACCTCCAGGATTGAAAAGGAACTTCAGAGATGTTTTGAATAGTAATACAACATGATCCGATTTATGGCATTTGTTTTTTACTGATGATATTTTAGAAGAAATTGTAAAGCATACTAACGAAAAAATTAGAAAGATGAGACCTAACTATCAAAACCAAACATGTGTTCAAGACCTTGACGTAATTGAGCTGAAGGCTTTTATCGGTATGTTGTACTATACCTAAATTTTCAAAGAGAACCACACACATTACACATGTTGCTATAGCACAGATGGAAGAGAGATTTATCGTTGTATAACGAGCAAGAACATGTTCGAAACATTGCTGAATTGCCTTCATTTTGATGGTGCGAGCACCAGAGATGAACGCCATAGCACTGATAAAGCTGCACCTATATCTCAGCTTTTGAAAAGCTGATACAAAACTGCAAAGAAGTTTGTTCAATTGGCAGTTACGCTTGTATTGACGAGTTGTGGTGGCTTTCTGTGGGAGGTGCAGCTTCAAAATGTACATGCCGAAAAAACCCAACAAATATGGATTAAAAATTGTGTGCATGACTGACCAAAAACGGATACCTTGTGGATGCCTACATATACTTGGGAAAAGACTCAGATAGCCAAGGCTTGCCCAACCAACAATTACCAAACACTGAACACACCCACGCAAGCGGTTTTGCGATTGGTTGCGTCGATTGAAGGAACCCACAGAAATGTAACGACTGATAACTGGTTCACTTCGGTGGAGCTAATGAACATCCTAAAGCAAAAACAGCTGACACTGTGGGTACCCTTAAAAAAAATAAAAGGGAAGTACCTCCTCAATTTCTGCCTAGCCGTCATCGGGACGTTGGCTCTTCGATTTTTGGATTCACGTCGGATGCAACATTGCTATCTTTTGTACCAAAGCAAAACAAATCCGTGCTTATTCCTTCCAGCATGCATCACTCACCAACCATCGATCCACAAAAGCAAAAGCCATAAATGATTATTTTTTTATAATAGCACCAAAGGTGGCGTCGATACATTAGATCAGAAATGTGCCATTTACTCAACTTCTCGACGCACACAGCGCTGGCCAATGGCGGTCTTCTACAGAATGCTGGATATTTCTGCAGCAAATGCGTACACCATCAGCAGCATGAACCAATCTCAGAGAAAGGTGCCCAGACTGAATTTCATGAAACAACTGGCTGAAGACCTTATTACACCCCATTTACGACGTCGAGCGAACCAGTTTGGATTGCAGAGAGAACTTCCGAAAGCTATACGCCGGGTTCTCAAAATAGATGAAGAACTCAGAACATCTTCGGCAGTCAGCTCTGACAAATTAGAAGCACGCAAAACTTGTTCAACGTGTGAGCCAAAGAAGAAACGTAAAACATTCCATTTGTGTTTTCAGTGCAAAAATCCAATTTGCGTTGAATGTTCTCAAAAAATGTGTGTACGCTGCCGCGACAAAATTGTGAATGTTAGGATGTTGTAATTTTGTAACGATTGTGATTTAATTGTGCCAATGACAGTTTTATATAAGAGGTTATATATTTAAGTTACTAAAATATTTAAAAACTAAGAAGTCTCATTGATTGTTATTGCTTAGAACTCAGCTTAATCGGAAAACCTATAATTTGTTAAAATATTCGTAAGTCAATATTTATTAATAGTAATAAGAAGTAAGAAGTATTAATGTGAAGAGTTTATTGAAAAAAAAAATGAAATAAAAACAACTGATTTTTTTTTAGTTTCGATTTTTGCCAATTTTTTCACCTTTGTAATATTACTTATATGCAAGCGGTCACCATGACCAACGTTAGGTGGAAGTGTTACTAGAATAAACATTAGGTAGCTAAGGGTTAAGAGAACCGCCGATCTGTGGGGGATTTCTGTTAAAATTAATGCGTCTATAATAGATACAATCGCACCTCAACCATCTATTATTTTTAGTACTAGTATCGAATCTGGTGTGTTTCCTGATATAATGGAGCATAGTAAAGTAATACCTTTATTTAAATCTGGTAGTACATTGGACCCTGCTAATTTTAGACTGACTGAGTAATTTTAAATGGGGAGGAACTGAGTCTTGTTGATACCACCATTTTTCTTGGAATCACACTGTACGCAACGCTTCAATGGCTCTCCCATATATCAAAACTAGCTAGCAGACTTAGTTCTGCAGCATATACTGTAAAAAAGATTAGAACTCTTACCAGTGTTGAAACAGCTAGAATAGTTTACTTTAGTTATTTCCATAGCATTATGTCGTATGGTATTTTGCTATAGGGACATGCGTCTGACACTGAAATTATATTTATTTTACAGAAGGGGGCCATTAGAGCAATATATAATTTAAAACCAAAAGAGTCACTGAGACAAACTTTAAGGAAATTAATATATTAAATCTGGCCTATCAATACATTTATGAAAATGTAATGTACGTACACAAAAAAGTAGTTTTGCGAAAATAAGTGATATTCATTCTGTAAATACTAGGAACAGATACAAGCTAGTAGTACCAGTTACTCGATTCCACCGAGTCAGTAATTCATTCTTGGGGTGATGTATTTGCTTTTACAACAAAATCCCATAAATTATACAAAATTTAAAAAATGTTATTCACAAAGCAAAACACAAAGTTCAAAAATGTTATTAAACTAAGTTTGTATAAAAAGGGTTATTATAATATTAAGGAATTTATGGATGATAATAACCCCTGGGAAGGGTGATCGCTACCAAGCTATTTCTAATTTGTCTTGAGTTGCTAATTGTAAACATGATTGTAATCTATTATTGGAAAAAATAGTCCCGCTGGGTTTCTTGCTGGTTCTTCCCAGGACAGAGGTTTTATTGCGAACCAGTGGTAAATGAAAAAAGTGACTCTCAATAAGTATTGTTATAATCTACATTGAATAAAAAAGTTTCTGTTTCTGTTTATGTTTCTGTAATCTTGTTTCTCAATCGCTTCTGCAATACGAACTGCATATAAGTTGGTCCCGCCGCATTGCCTGTATACTTTCAAATCTGCATCTTTATCTCCCGTCTTACACAGACAGACAGAGAAAAATTCGAAAAATCACTCATTTGGCGTTTATTTTTTTAGTATCTTGACTTGACTTGGTTTTTCAAAATATATTAGAATTAGAGACACAAATTTTCTTAAGATTTATTTTATTTATGTAGATAATATATTTATATTTTCATTGTTAAACTATTAGACAGAAATTAATAAAGAAAGAGAGAGAGAGAGAGCAATGAAATAAGGAGAGAAATAGAGAGGGAGAAAAGAAAGAAAGTAAGAAAACCTTATTAGATATCACACAGAAAGTAGTATATAACCCGAAATACAGAAATGCCAGAGATTGCGCACTCCTTTCTGCCGAGGAGGGTCGCGTTCGTATACGGCTTAGAGATCTCTAGTCAGATCGTTAAGTCAATTCCTAAAAGGTTGGGTTTAGTGGGTAAAAGTCACCACATAACCACGTAGCCGGCTGCGTGGTATGCTATGAGCATTCCCAACCTCCCTCCCCCGCTTTCCGGAGGGTTGCCCATATTTGCTTCGGGCGCAAAAAAAAATGCCAGAGAATTTGTGAAGTCAATTTAGGTCCCTATTTCAGTTAACTACTGCCGTACTAAACGACAGCACTGCTAACACAATACTTAAAGCTAAAAATTTAAAAACCTTCATAGAAGTGAGTGAGATAGAAATAAGTATAAATAGGATGTATTATTTGGAAATAACAATATAATATACACATAAATTAGATAGATGACACAATAAATAATATTAGGAAAAAATAACTTATATTAAACAGTAAAAGCGACTAAAAACAACTAAAAGAAATAAAATAATTTCCCATCCTGAAGTCGGCGTTCAATGAATGTGTAATTATTTAATACCTCTCAGTTCTTTGAAGTCGGTTTTCACTTAAAAAGTTACTATTTTCCTTTTGAGCGCATTAAGGAATATCACAAAACGAATATTATCACTTCATCTCCTATTTTCCTACCCTTAAGGAAGGATTTTTCCACAAATTTTATATAGGGCCATCCCTGAATTATAATCATTTGAAGAAAAAAAGAATTATCAAAATTGGTTCTCAATTCACAATGATATCGCGTAACATATATATAAATTGTAAATCTTCTACTTTGTTCAAACACTACATATTGATTAAAACTTTTATTTTTAATTCCCGACGTTTCGGACGCTTTCCAGCACGTGGTCATGGGGGACTGAGTTGACTGACGTCCCGATGTCATTATTAAACCCGGAGTACCTTCAGCTTTTTAAGGTAAAAGTAGTTTTAATCAACCTCTATTATATAAAAAACACGCAGAATTACACCGTTTTTTCCGTTCCGCTGAACCTGGAAAGTGACAGTCATCTCCATCATCACATTTATCGTTATTACAGGATTTGGTATGTACCGTTGTTTTATAATTAATTGGCGATCGGAGTATCAGACGCCTCACATATTTGACGCTCTTAAGGTTATACCGCCATCTATTGGAAGTTACTGGATTTTCCTGGTACGTTCCATAGTTAGATTTTATTATAATCATAACGGGAAATAAAGTGACATTTTTTTATAAAACTAAAGTAACAAAAGAATGTACCATCTAACTGATGGTAAGTGGCTACTACAGCCCAAGGAAACCTGCAGCACTTCGAACAATGAAGGCTACATCTGAGGACTAAAATTGAGAAATGGTAATTTTACTGTCTCTCTTTATCTTCAGACCTCAACACAGCAGTGCAACTGTTATATGGCGAATGAAATAGGTAAGACGTTGGAACGTATCCAGACAGACAACTTTTCTGCGTGGCAATCATTGAGTTACAATACCTATAGAGTCACAAACAGACAAATAAAATGTCCGCGCCAAAACTCGGCGCACGCTGCGAAGTGCGCAGAGTTTTTGTTTAGTTGTAAGGCGACCACAATCCTCGTACAACGTCCGCGATGCCAAAGTGTTCGGTGATTTCCTGCCCAAATAACAGCAGACACGTGCGAAAAAAGGATGGTGTTTCATATTTTAGGTAAGTATCATACCAAATTTACGTATTTATGTATCCACAGTGCATGTTTTCATTTAAATTTCAATAATTTTCATTTTATTAGCAAACTAAATCACTCACCGCCGACCGCGCGGCGCCGCGATAACGTGCCCTTGAGTGAATGATGATGACATTGCATACGAGCGACTTTGAACATTGTACAAGCAGGTTAACGTCTAAATTCGAGCAAATGTCATTTTGAACTATATAATATCAAAATATATAGGTATATGGAACGGCGCTCGGACATTTTTTGAGTATTGTCAGTTAGAGATTGTGACTCTATAGGTATTGTAACTCAATGGTGGCAATGTAGAAAAAGAGTCCTAACACCTAGTATAAAATATATTAATAATATAACAGTATAAATAAAAAACGCTACCAGCACCTGGTGCCTGGTTAAAGGTTTAGTATTATAATCTAATTTAAAAAGTTTCAACATTATGTGTCTGAGTTAAGACTCCAAAACAGGTTTTGTAATTTTGCAGTTTCATCATCATTCCAGGCCTTTAAAAGACCTGGACCTCACTAAGGAATATCACAATTTTTCTGTTCAATAGAGATCTTTTAAAAGCTCGACATTATAATGAAACATTTATTACTTAATTCATTAAGTAATAACCAGCAAAGATATTTCCTTAAAATATATCAACATGTAAAGACTATGATTTTTTTTACGTTAAAGCCGCTTACATCGAGAACGAAAATAATTTGACATACTTCGAGAGCGGAGATTGCTTGACCTTTGACAAATCATAAATTGGTTTCCAATTCGTTACATTTTCCCTTGTTTCTATTCAATCTAAAATCATGTTCAATAAAAGAACAAATAATCAAACCAGTAGTCATTCTATCCATTGTTTTTTTTTTGTTTGAAAACAATAAGGAAACTAAGAAGATTTGCAGTATTTTTTTTCTTTGCATTACCAAATGGGTGGATGTGGTGGATGAATCGAAACGTCGGGTAGATAAAACAGTTAATATACGCCATATAATCCGTAAAATACTAGTATTATTTAAACGTGTAGTATCCGCGTAAATATAAGAAATCATTATATAATGCAGTACGGACTGGTAATATCAAATAAAATATGCCGATTAGAAGATCTAAAGACCAAGCACGCAAGATATATAGCAGCCTTAAGTTTCTTGAAGTGATGCCGAGATCATAATCTCATTCCTACGTGTGTCAAAATATCAACCAAAAAGGACATTCGAGAAAGCGCTAAAATCTTAAGTCAGGCGAGTAAAAAGTTATTACGGACGGTAATCCAACAAAAACGCTCCGATCCACATAACATAAACAAATCCATAGACACATTATGCAGTGATTAAAAGAAAGTTTAATCAACGTTTGAATAGAAATGTTTGCGTGGAAACGTTAAACAAATGCGAAATTCTTAGATATAACAAATTCAAAAACAAATAAGGGGGGATAAGTCGCTCGCGTCCGTAGGCTTTGACCACCTAATCCTAGGCCCACCCTACACGTGTCCCCCGGGTGGTGCTAAATGAGCGACAAGCCGATAGCACAGACTCGGCTCCTCGCTGTGGTGGCGGCGTTAAATATATCACCCTATTCGCACCATGAGGAATGAAATTAAAGAAATGGCCCCGAGTTCCCGGCGCCCCTTTAATGGGGCAGGGGTGCGAAGAATCTCCGGGAGGAAAAACGGCGACGAGGCTCGCCACCCGTCACGTTCTGTCTCCCGGAGGGGCGAAAAGTGGATTGCAGAGGCCCGTCTGGCTACGTTGAATGTATGTGGAGCAATGAATGATAAAATGGATGAAGTATGCGAGGTGATTTATGATAGAGGAATAGATTTGTTATGTGTAAATGAGACGAAACGGAAGGGGAAGGATGTCACTACACATGGCATGTATACCGCATACTGGTCTGGTGTAGACGAGCTCGAGCGGGCATGCCAGGGAGTAGGTATCATCCTATCAGAAAGAATGGCGCAATGTGTGAAAGAGTATGAATGTGTAAGCCCAAGACTGCTATGGATACGATTGAAAGTGGGCTTAAAGAAGTTGTTTGTGCTAGGGGTCTACGCCCCAGACATGTCTAAGCCCACTCATATCCGAGAGCAGTTTTGGGAAATGGTAAGGATGGTATTAATGAAATGTAAGGGAAATGAAAATGTTGTTATGCTAGGAGATTTTAATGGAAGAGTTGGGGTGAGGAGGCTTGGTTATGAAAGGATATTGGGAACGTTTGGTGATGAAAGTATAAATGAGAATGGTGAAAGCCTCCTCACTGTATGTATGGAAAAGAATCTTTTTGTGACGAACACTTTCTTTCGCCACAAGAGGATTCACATGTACACTTGGGAAAGAGGTGATGATAGAAGCATGATAGATTTCATAATTGTGGATGAAAGATTGAGGGGCGCAGTGGTGGATACAAGGGTTTACCGGGGGTCAAACGTAGGAACGGATCATTTTTTGGTTTTATGCCGAATTAATGGTCTACACTGCGTTACAGCGTATTAGAACAGAAAGATTACAAGATGAAGGTGAGAAAAACAAGTTTAAATGTAGACTGAAAGAAAACGTAAGTGGTTTGGATGAATTATGTATGAATGAGTTAGACTTGGAGAATGTATGGCAAAATGTTAAGAAAGGTTTAGTAGATGCAGCTACCGAAGTATGTGGTGTTAGTAAAAGAAAGAATGAAAGGAAAAATAATACGTTATGGTGGGATGATGAGATACGTACGGAAGTTGAAGCAAAGAAGAGAGCATGGCTAGATTTACTAGCAACTAAGGCTGGTAATTCTAGCGGTACGAATGATGATTTTGAAAGAAAAAAGGCAGTCTTTAGACATCTAAATAAAAGAGTAAAAGAATTAGTTGAAAGGAAAAAGCAAGAAAGAACGGATAAAAATGATAGAAAAATATCGGATAACTTCCAGGCAAATATTAAAATGTTCTGGAAACTCGTAAGATCTGCCAGGGGATGTTCAAAACAGCCTAAAATGAATGCTATAAGAGATGAGAATGGCTATATTCTGAATGATGAAGTTTTGAGTTTAAAGAGATGGAAGGAATATTTTGAAAGCATGTTTATGAGTGAGGAGACAACGTATGAACTGAATGAAATAGGAACTCCGAAAGAAGAGAAAGGAGGTAGCGAGATAAGTATAGATGAAATAATGAAAGCAATGAAAAGCATGAAAGCAGGTAAGGCTGCCGGATATGATAGAGTTTCACTCGAAATGCTGAGGGCTGGAGAGGAAGTGGTGGCAGGCCTGCTTCACACCTTGTTTAATTTATGCTGGGAACTGAAACGGGTACCGGGAGACTGGTGCAAAGCCGTGATAGTCCCAGTATATAAGGGAAAAGGGTCGCAGCAGGACTGTAAAAACTACCGCGGTATCAGCCTTCTTAGCATCGTGGGAAAACTGTATGCCAAGGTACTAATTGAAAGGGTCATGAAAGAAACCGATGGAAAAATTTGGGATGTGCAAGCGGGATTTAGAAAGGGAATGGGATGTACAGATCAAGTCTTCTCCATGCGCATGATCGCGGAGAAGTTATTGGCCAAAAACCAAAAGGTTTTTTGTGCGTTCATGGACTTGGAGAAGGCCTATGACAGAGTGGATAGGAATGTGCTATGGCAAACACTGAACTCATTTGGGTTGAGCGCTGGCTTGATACAGGCATTGGAGTCTCTTTATAGGGACTCTAGTGCCTGTGTTAGGATCAACGGGGTCTACTTGGACTGGTTCGGCATCCATAAAGGTGTCAGACAGGGCTGTGTGGCTTCCCCGTGGTTGTTCAACCTATTTATGGACAGTTGTTTGCAAAATTTGAAAGTTGAAGAATGCGGATTAAGAATGGGTGAGTTAACCATCAAATGCCTTTTGTACGCCGATGATCAAGTTATTCTTGCGTCGTCGGCGGCTGAGTTGCAAATGATGGTTACATTAATGAACAGATCATTAAAAGAAAGGGGTATGAAAGTGAACGCAAGTAAGACGAAAATTATGGTTTTTGAAAGAGATGAAAGTAAAACGATATGTGAAATAAGAATAGAAGGGGAGTTGATCGAGCAAGTAGATGAGTTTGTATATTTGGGGTGCGTATTTAGCAGGGATGGGAGATATGATAAGGATATAGAACGACGAGTGAACGCAGGAAACAGAGTAAATGGGGCCTTGCACTCTATTGTGAAGAGTCAAAATGTGTCAAAAAAGGCACGTATGGCAATTCACAATGCTGTGTTGGTCCCTACTTTAACGTATGGTAGTGAAAGTTGGGTATGGCAGAAGAAGCACGAGAGTAGAATAAATGCAGTAGAAATGCGGTCGTTAAGGAGTATGTTAGGGCTGAATCTGAATGACAGGGTGAAAAATTGTGTGATAAGAGAAGAGTGTGGTTTGCAAGATGATGTTGTGACCAGGATTAAGAAAGGAATGCTTCGGTGGTTTGGTCATGTGGAAAGAATGGATGAGGAAAGAGTGACAAAGAAAATTTATGTTGCAGAAGTGAATGGCAGAGTCGGAAAGGGACGTCCTAGGCGAAAATTTATCGACCAAATTGGCGATTTATTGAAAACGGGCCAAATTAGGAGTACCCTTAACCGACGAGCATGCATGCGTAGGTGTATGGATGTGAAGGAGGCGAGAGAGGTGTGTCAGGATCGTGCCAAATGGAAGTCTGTAGTCTCTGCCTACCCCTCTGGGTGACAGGCGTGAGTGTTTATGTTATGTTATGTCAAAAACAAATAAATAGAAAAATATAAAAAAATGTACGACCAAATCAAATGTCAAACATCTGAATCAATGTCAGAACTATTGACTACAAAGATCATAGATTGATCGCATTCTATAATCTGTCAAAACAAACACTGGATGATGCAACCATTATGGTATTATCCAAAGGCCATAATTATGCAATAGTACCGCGCCGAATACTGTAATACTGTATTCGGCGCGGATACTGTAATACTGTAACGTTAAAACATTTCGCCTATGTTACGTCTAAGTTCAGTGTCTAAACCGAATCTTCCCAAAGACGAATTTATAGCGTTTAAGAAACTACGCAATAAACCAGAACTCACGATTCTCCGTGCAGATAAGGGAAATGCCACGGTAGTCATGGATACGTGAGATCATAATTCTTAAATGCAAGAACTTTTGTCGGATGTAAGTAAAACAACTAGTGACCTCATAAAGAAAAAAACCGAAAAATTAAATCTGAACGTAAAATCGATAATATCTACGTACCTGCCAAGTCACCAAAGTTTTCCCAAAATACACAAGCCTACGTCGCATAGTGAGCCAAATAGATTCACCAACTTACAGATTGGCTCAAAGAGAAAATACTCTCACCAATCAGGGGACATACAAGAGCACACATGATAGTTTCCTGCCATTTTGTTAGTGATATGGTACGTAAACGACACTTTCACAATTTAGATAAAGATTTTTTTAGATAAAGTAACTGCATTTTCAGACCGTCATAACTTTATAAATTCTAAAATTCAGTTCATTTTTTAGCTTTTCTAGATGTGTTAGTAATTCAGAATCCTGATAACACCTTGAGCCACAACTGTGTATAGAAAAAAGACCCATACAGATAGATATTTAAATGGTGATTCTCACCACCATCCTTCACAGTTAGCTACCGTGGGTAAATCTTTGTCTTAGAGAGCACGATGGATCTGTGACAATAAACACCTGGCTGCCGAGCTCCAACACATCAAGCAATTTTTGCATGACAACAAGCTCCGGACCCCGCGCCTACGTCACAGTGAAAAAGTGAAGCTGGCCACATTTGAGCGTGTACCTGCTGTACTTACTGCTATATGTCAGAGGAGTCACCGACAATTTTGGCTACATCTTTATAACATAGCTTCAAGCCGCCGAAGAAGATTGGTCAGTTTTTATCATCAGTCAAGTGTAGTGTCCCTCTGTAAGATGTCGGAGTGTACAAGCTTGATTGTGAATGTGATCTCTCTTAAATAGGACAAATTAAAAGATCAGTTAAAACCCACGTTAAAGAACATATAGCTGACGTAAATAATCGATGCTCAGGGAAGTCTGCAGTCTGTGAACACATACAGGATTGCCCCCGTCAGATTTGATAGACCACAAATCCTCGCTAAAGAACACCAATTCCTTCCAAGGATGATTCGCGAGGCTATTGAAATCAAAAACTATCCTAATTTCAATAGGGAAGATGGCTGAGTGCTACCATCTGCTTGGGATCCTATTATTAATAAAATTAACTATCCCAACCCTAGCGTACAAATGCAAGGCTTCAAGATTCTTCTTCAAGATTAAGTTCATACTGCATAGATCGGAACAAAAATTAATAATTTTAAACTATGGTAACCCTAGTTAACTCTCTCAGCCCTCCCACCTCCCGTGACCATGGGTGCTGTAAAGCACTCGAAACATGGGGTATATAAAAATTTAAATAGGCGATATAATCCGTAAAAAACTAGTATTATTTAAATGTGTATTGTTCGCGTAAATATAAGAAAGCGTACTTTTGTATTTTTACTAGTGTCAAGTCATAAGAAATTATACCTTATAATTATTTGTTTAAAAAACTTCTTCGTAATATGTTGATGCGTCATATTGTGAAGTTTTTGGGAGATTTTAATGGCAGCTTGCGTCAGCAGACAGTCGATGAAGATAGTATCTCAAGCCGCATTACTATAGGGTTACTTGTTAGATTGTTTCCACTAATAGATTACATGAGCAGACATCTAATACGCAAAATTTCACCACTTTTGCTTCCACTACAAACCATTATTTATACAATAATACGGAAGCAGCAATCCGTTGGCAGATTCAAATTTCCGGCAAAACCGCTTTGCAATAATTATTATATTTTATGTAAAAAGTGACAGTATTTATTTTCATCCCATTGTAAAGTGAAGAACATGGCCAGTAACAATAACCGCTACTGCTACAGTTACAGACTAGTCCACTGCTGAACATAGGCCTCCCAATTGATTGCGTCATAAGGGGGATTTGCCACATTGCCACTCTTGGCAAGCGGATCGGCAACCGCCGTTTATTTTTAATTTTTAGTCGGTATCAGGAAGACTTTGCTGCATATCTTCTGATTTGTTTCCGTCGTGTCATCTCTTACGTCACCCACGTGATGATATGGGTAGTTGATATTCTTACACTGCAACTACACGGTAAACAGTTACAATAAGCGAAGAGTTAATTATATAAAATACGAACTATTAGATACTATTTATATTATATTCCTATATAAAGATTATTCTTTGATAGCTTATTTCTAACTGAAGTTAATTGAGGTGGCATTTCAGTAATTTTCTTAACAGTAAGTATCGTATTTTGTGAGTTAATCAAAACAAACTTCAATTTTCAGCTAGTAGTATTGATTTAAAGCCTTTGCTAGTGCAAGGAGGACGCCTTTACAAATTAATTTTACCAACGTGTATTTTACTCAGTATCAGCGCAGAATATTGTATTAATTAATATACTATAAATTGGACCTTCATACTCTAAGGATTAATTGTACTCGTACGTTACTTACTTTTAGTTCCTCTGAGTCATTTTTGTCACAAAACAAAAATATACACACAATGTACAATATACAGATACCTCCCATTTACCTTTTTATTATATAACATACATTAATTAATAGTATCAATAAGTTATATTATTATTACTATCAATCAATGCGGAGAAATTAATACGGAGAAATCTAAAAATCAAGGAATTTGAAAGTGTTGTGGGAATAATAATCGTATTAGCGTGTGCGTGTGTGAGTGCGTTCATGCGTGTTTGTGTGTGTGTGTGTGTGTGTGTGTATGCAATGATGTGAACATGTGCGTGTGTGTGTGTGTGTGTGAGAGAGAGAGAGAGAGAGAGAGGGTGCGTGCATTAGTGCGGGGTACGTGTTTGCGTGGCTGGGTGTGGATGTTTGAATGATTGAAGAATGAGCGTGCTTGCTTCTAAAGTGTAATAAAGATATTTTAATGAAGGTAGGATGATATAACTATGAGTATATACTGTGAATAATATTGATTCAATTTGTCAATTTGAAGTTTAGATAGATAGATAGAAAATTCTTTATTGCACTCAAACAAAAGAATTTGGTACAAAGGCGAACTTAATGCCGAAAAGGCATTCTCTGCCAGCTAACCTTTTGTAGTGTGGTAACAGCTATGGGTAGAGCCGCGAGAGAAAGAAAAACTAACTTATTTATTCATACTATTCAAAACGCATTATATAATATTATGTATATGTTAGTTTATACATATATACACTCATACACATATATATACATATATATATATATATATATACATGCATATATATATGTTTAAATAAAATATATACTAAACCAATAAAGCATACAATATAATATACGAAATTATAATAAACATAATCAATAAAATTAATCAAGTAATTTTAAATAATATGCCTCAAGCTTACGTTTAAACGTATTTATTGAAGGAGCATCTTTTAAATCTCGTGGAAGGTTATTCCAAAGTGTAATTGAATATACCGTGAAGGAATCCGAGTAGTATGCAGATTTATGCATCGGGATAGTAAGAGTTTTGTTGGTCATCGAACGGAATAAGCTTAAATATGAAAAACGCTCTTTTAGATAAACTGGGGAACAAGGATTGTGAAGAATACCATACAAAGTGGTTAGAAGGTGTGTGTTCCGGTGAAAACGGATGTCGAGCCCCCTAAGTCTTGAGCGAAATTGTGATATATGATCAAACTTGCGCAGGCCAAAAATATAGCGTATGTACATATTGAGCAGACGGTCGAGTTTGCTAAGCAGCTCCTCAGTTATATCTGGATAGGCAATATCGGCATAATCAAAAATAGGAAGCAACAGAGAGTTGATTAGCGTAGCGTTGGCCGTCTGAGGAATAATTTTTTGCCAGAGCTTTAATGAATGCATAGTTCCAAAAGTACGTCTCCTGACCTCATTAACCTGTAGCACCCAACTTAGATCGTCAGCCAAAATTAAGCCAAGGTTCTTAACCTGCCTAACATATTCTAAATCTACACCGTTTAGAGTGACCTTAGGTAGGTATTGATAGTCAAGTCGACATGTAATTTTTCTGCTCCCTATGATTATAACCTGTGTTTTGGCAGGATTTAACATTAGCCCATGTTATCTTGCCCACTGATGAACTGCAGCAAGATCAGAATTCATTCTGTCAACAGATGAATTTAGGTCATTTAAACTAAAATGCTGATACAGCTGGACATCATCTCCGTACAGGTGATACTTGCTGAAATTTATTACGGAAACAAGTGCATCGATAAACACAGAAAAAAGCAACGGAGATAAAACACCGCCTTGAGGAACACCAGCAACAACGTTACACCAATCGGAGAACTTATCATCAACACGTATGCGTTGCCGGCGTCCCCGAAGATAGGAACTGAACCATTGTAGAACTGACGATGTTAAATTCAGGGATTTCAAACTTGCTAACAGGATGTCATAGTCAACACAGTTAAAGGCGTTACTGAAGTCCAGAAGGACAAGAAGAGCGAGTTGACGATTATCCATCGCGAAGCGGATATCATCAGTTATTTTAATTAAGGCCGTGGAAGTACTGTGCAGAAATCGGAAACCAGACTGATAAGGATTAAAGAGGTTGTGTTTGTTTAGAAATTTTGAGAGTTGGCCATGAACAACCTTTTCAAGAATTTTGGAGAAGAAGGAGAGGATAGATATCGGCCTATAGTGGCTGAAATTAGTAGGAGTACTATTTTTGGGGACAGGAATCAGGAACGCTTCTTTCCACTTGGTAGGGAAGGTACTGGAGGCAAAGGAGAAATTTATTAGGTGAGTGATATGGGAAACTATTTGGTCCAAAATCGGCAAAACCATGTCACGTCCAATATTATCTGGGCCGACAGCTTTGCTGGATATGACGGATGCAATTTTTTTACTTCATTATCTGTCACTGGTTCAAAACAGAAAGGAGTACAACATGGTAAAGGGAAAGAAGTGATATCTTTAATGGTATCGCTTTTGACTGTTGAGTCCAACGAAACTGGTAAAGAGCAAAAGTGTTTGTTGAGCGTTGTTAAATCAAGGGACTGACTAACATTCTGTTTGCTTTTACCAAAGCCTAGGCTGCGCAAAAACTTCCATAAATTCTGGGTTGTGCAAGTCTCAATAGTATTGTGAATATGTCGGCGTTTGGCATTTCGTATCACCTGGTTGCAGCGATTTCGTGCTCTTTTAAATCTTTCCCAGTTCTCATCACCGGGCGAACGTTTATGTTTTCTTTTAAGGCGGTCCCTACGTGCCATAAGAGATCGAATATATGGCGTTAACCAAGGTTCTGGTGCCTGTTTCATTCTTACTGGTCTTAAAGGCGCTACTTTGTCATAAGCTTTTGTTATAATGTTATTGAGTAACTACAGTTTATTGTCAATATTATTACTGTTATAAAAGTCTGCTCAATTAGCATTGCGTATCTTATAACTTAATAGCTGGCGATTCATACGGACAAGGTTACGCTGAAACATAATTTTGGGAGATGATTTAGTGGGTTTAAGAGCATATGATGCGAAAATTAGATCATGATGGGAAAATCCAGGAGCCACGAATTGACCATATATAGATATACGATCAGGATCAGATGTAAAGATTAAATCCAGTAAAGAGTTAGTGTTATTGACGTGATAGGTAGATTCGAGGTCAAGAATTTTAATATTGCTTGATGCACTTAAGCGTTTAAGCGTATTCGATCTAGCATCATTTCGAATAAGGCAGGTGTTAAAGTCACCCATGAAAATGGAGTAGGAGTAGTTTGGGAGATGCATCTCAATCAGCTGTTCCAATTCATTGAAATAATTTACAGAAGGAGGCGCATAAAATGTTCGTAGTAAGAAAGGTGAGTTGCATACCATTATTTCAATGAGAATGTATTCCAATGATTTAGAGTAAACCTCGGGCGATCTGGAAACGATCGTGTATAATATGTCTGACCGCAGGTATATGGCAACACCTCCGCCACCCTTGTTTAATCTGTCATTCCTGATGAGATGATAGCCCGGAAGACTAAACAAAATGGATGGTAAGCTAGGTTTAAGAAATTATTCTGATATGAGACAGGCATGAATAAGACTGTTTTCGAAAGTTGCAAGAAGATCTGAAAAGTGAGCTGGAACACTTTGTGCATTAATATGACATATATTCAAATTCCTTCGGTAAGGCTCAAGGGCGTTATTTAATATGTCACTAAGTTGAGGTTCTGGGGAACCCTGACCTGGGGAAAACGATGATGGTGAGGAACTTGTAGAGTTAAAGTAATCAGATTCTATGGAAATATCCATCGCAAGTTTAAAATAAAATTTATGAGTTTATTCGTATACTACTAAATAATAATAATAAATAAAAACAGTATACACATATATATTATAAATGTTTAATAAAAAAGTAAAAAAATAAATAAAAATAAGTGAACTGTTTTGCTATACCGTGGGTTCAGCAAAAATAAAATTGTTATTAGCTTGCCACATCTACTACCAGTTATGTAAAAAAAAAAGAAGTTTCCTATTAATAATGAAATGATATATGCGTGGTGATAGATAATCATATTGTCTTCGAGCGAAGAGACTACCTACAAGAGGTAATGGAACTTAGTATCGGCGTTCAAGGATATTAGGTTCTTACGGTAAATTTAGCGATGATATTTAACAATCCTCATATTTTATGTAATTAGTTTTCTAACAATAAGTAGCTGAGCATTTTGGTAAGATGCTGTTTTTGAATAGTGAAAAGGAGGTTTGAACATAACTTTCAACAGTTTTCTTTGGGATATTTGAACAGTTATCATTTAAAGATTTAGTAGCCACGCCCAATGAAACTACATAATAATCAAAGATATATTTCCTTAAAGCATTCATAAGAAGTTTGTTATCAGCAACAGAATGAAGGCATTTCATAGGATATAAGTACATATATTAAGTTTCCTTATACGGCCTGCTACTATTTTTAGTTATAAGTCCCATCTCTGGTGATTGTCAATAGTTACACCCAAATATTTTAAAGTGTTTGCTTGATTTAAGTATTCGCAATCATTGGTACCGCTACTACCAGATTGTGGACTAGTACAGAGGTTATACATGATATATTACACCATCAAGTGGACGATTGCCTAATAATTTACTAGGCTTTCTTTCTCATGGTTGGTCGGTTCTTCGACCAACATCGCTAGGTCAACTATTTTAGCAAACAGATAAAAAATGTAAAATTATTACTTTTTAAATTTATTGAAATTTAATTTATACAAAAATAAAAAAAAATGTGTCTACAGTACAATAGTACACAAAGACTAATTTTTATAACAAAAATACTTTAATTACAATAATATTTAATTCCATGTGTTGAGGCGGAATAGAATCTATTACGAGTGGTAGTCGTGAGAGGCGCCTGGGCTAAATGTCTGAAAACTCTTACTGCTTACAAAAGATGGCACTTTAACAATATATGTTACGCTAGATGTAAAATACCTAAACCAGCTACAAGTAACAAAGCCTTTAGTGTGAGACCGACGACAAGCAATAACGTCTTTTGTATGTGAGACATCTGATGTTGCAATCGTCAAATATTCAGCCAAGGGTTATTTGTTATATTAAGGCAAGTTCTATTAACAAATGGAGATGCCCACGTCCCTAGACTATTATGGTCTGATGATGAAGAAGAATATTAATTTGATATCTTATTTATTTTTTTAATTTTAAGTTTAGTTTTATATACATTTGCGTCAATAGCAATAATGTTTTGAGCCTTAATAACCATTAGATTCAGTCAGTATTTTTGTTTTTTAAAAGTTGAAAAAGGCAGGTTTTTATATTTGCACGTTAATTACATACTAACCCGTATATCAATTTATGCGATAATTCAACCTACAATCGACTGCGGGTGTGCAAATGGCTTTTGAAATTAAAAGGACTAATACTTTAGGTAATCATTGTAAATGAAATAATTTCGTTAGGAACAGAAGCGTTAAAATTCTCGATTTTAGTATACGGTCTTTATGGATAGGCAACCTTTATACTGAATTTTGAATACGTTTATTTATGGCGGAAATAAAGGCAAATTGAACATAAAAATCCACAGTCTGAATATATCTTGCTGTGGAGCAGTTACCGCTAAGGTTAGCAGGTGGATTTATAATTAAAGTATCCTTGAGGCTGCTACCCGTCGCCGTTTAGGGAATTATACCATAAGCATAGACAGGAGATGATTAAACCGTCATCTTTTTTAATTATTCTAAACAAGCGCTTAACTACAATTACTACAAAAATTAACCACTTATCCCAGCATCGCTACTCCCAACACCACTACACTAGGAAAGACACATCACCCTCTACGGACCACCCATCCTGAGAGTCTACTTCACCTGAGGATGCTTCGTGTAAAGACGCAACACCTGTCGTATTATCGAAGGTACGGTGGTTTTGGGGTAGGGATGCTGGAATTAGTGGTGACGGGGATAATGCATGCAGTTGGGGGAAGGCGGGAGGTGCTCTCCATACTAGGCAAGACACATAATTTTATTTCATTACGCGGACATAAGCAAAGTAATTCCTAACAACTTTTATATATACGAATTGCTTTTCTTTTTTTTTAAACATATCTCCAAAATAGTAGCACATGTAAAAATAAAAATAAAAATTCATATTTAGCTTGAATATTACTGTAATAAATTTTACACCCCTTCTTAATCTTTAGGTATATATTTATGAAAATACATAGCATATTTGTTTCCTAAAATCCTGAGAGGTTAAAGAAGGAAAAATAAACTGGAGATGGGCAGCAACAACTTACTAATAACTCAAGATAATAAAAAAAGTCAGTGGCGTAAACCCGCCTGCCAAACCGCGACAAGCCTGGCTTATGTTCAGCAGTCGACAGCTATAGTCTGTATTGGAATGGATTGGCTTGGATTGGAATAGACAAACAAAGGTACTTAAGCTCAACGGATAAGTAGCTTGAAAATCCAATTGGCTGACCTTGTACGTACTAAGAGACAACCGTAGGACAAGGAAAGGAAATGTTCTCAGTGGCAGTCTCGTACTTTTATTTTTAATCTAAGAATTTTTATTTTTAATATAACGTAAAATTGCGCCATTTTCATATGATCGGCAAATGTCGTAAATTGACAGGAGAGTAAAAATAAAATACATAAAGTAACTGACTTTAGTTTAGACAACAACGTAGAAAATTCCGTATAGATTCTATAATGCCAAACTTCTTTATAGACAAGTCCATAAATATAAGTTTTAATGGTTTAAAGTGCTATGGGTGGGTATGGTCACATGCGACCTCTCGGGATTTGACGGACATATGCAACTGCATGGGTATTTTAGGAGGATTGAGGGGTTAAGTACAAACTCCAGAATGTTTCCGTTTACTGGGCGAAAATCCTCTTAAAAGCAAAAGAATTAATCTTCTAATGCTTTTACAGATACAAAAGGACTGAGAGAATTCAGTGATTTTGTTTCATTAACAAATGCTCATTTACAAAAAAAGAAAATCATAATAAATATCCAGTAAAATATTTCTGTGAATTTCTGCTAAGCTCAGTCTCTGTATTTTTCACGACGTATTTTCAACATTTAAATATTTGCTCGATTCATAGAAACCTTTCCTTCAAAACATTACACAAACAAACACCCTTTCAACAAAAATGTTTTACGTTTTATGTAATTATAGTAAGAAGACAATACACAACAAAGTGTGAAAACCCCTTTTGTAGTGGTTTAATGTGAAATAATCGATAATACTAAAACCTTATAAAAAATAGAGCTAAACTGCCCCGTATTATGATTGTAGTATGAATTGGTTGACTCAACTAAGTAAATCCCTCAGAATATCAGCATAAAATATCTGTTTCGCAGTGAGTTTGTGAGCGACGGGAACCCGCTTACTTTTTTAGGTTACAAATTATTTCATCTACTTCTTTAGACGTGACAACAACTTGTGATTTTTATTTTTAATAAAAAGTAGATGTAGGTGTTTTTGGGACACATTCATATACGCGTTCATTTACCAACAGGTAATTTGATAACATGAAGTAATCTTATGTCATTAGAGTCTAGGAGGACGGAATGGAAAGCGTAATCATTCAAAAACATTGTATTAATACTTTAGGATGGATTTTTTTTTTCATTTTGTTTTTACTTATTAAAAATTAGTGCTTAATCCCACTAATTGTTAAGTATTGACATGATATGATATCGTCAGTTAGTCGCTAGAGTGTTGTTGTGATTGAAAATTAAGCAGAATGAACCATGCACAAATTTCAATAATTTGTATAGTTTTTAATTAAACTATTTCGAAATTTTCGCCCTTTTATATCGATTAAGTCCATAAATTCTACATTACTTAAAAGTCTTTGACTTTAACATCTGTAGGTTATTAAAGCGATTTTATAGAAATTAATTCACTGAAGTATTCAATTTGCTCTATTAACGCCAAGAAATTTGTAATTCAAATTGTATTAACAAACTTGAGTATCATTTATAAAAGGTATTTTAAATTATTTTAAACCTTAGTAATTTGGAGGTAATTTATGGTAACTCACGCACAAGAAAGTTGTTTTTACACAAAAGTTAACTGTGTAATGGCGTATTAAGAATATCCGTCCGTCCGTAGTAAGAATAACGTCCCATAGGTATCGTAAGGTGAGACAGAGATAAACTGAAATAGTAGATATTCACCTTAACCGACGAGCATGTATGTGGAGGTGTATGGATGTGAAGGAGGCGAGAGAGGTGTGTCAGGATCGTGCCAAATGGAAGTCTGTAGTCTCTGTCTACCCCTCTGGGTGAAAGGCGTGAGTGTTTATGTTTTTTATGTTAGATATTCACCAGCATCTCTTTGAAAACAGCTCAAATTTATATAAATCAAATTTGTCACTTGGCAACTATGGCCATATATGAGGAGATCTCTGGGAGGGGCCTGTGTTTAGCGGTTGATTTTCATGTTTTAAAGGAATGCATCACACATGTAATAATTACAAAACATTCCAGTAGCTTAGTTTTCTCGTAACTATATTAAGCAAAAAAGGTAAGCAAATATATTCATCATATCAGAAAATAATATTTAAACTAAAACATCGGAAATATAAACTTTTCAACAAAGGATTTAAGATTTTTTTAAATTTAGAATAAGCGAATTAAGTATAAGATTTAAGAATAAAAGATAATTAAGAATAAGAGGGCGAGCCCTCAGACAACCTGATGGTAAGGGGATGCAGTAGTTCATGTACATTTATCATTGATTCAAAATCAAACTACAGGGTGTCATCCGTGAGAACTAAGAAAAAATGCTTACTTTAGAGATCTAGTAAAAAATGTCTCCGGTTATCTACACTCACCATAAGAAACATAGGAGCATTAAGCTGCTACTTTACGGTGGTGGTTTGTAATATTTTGGTACTTACCCGGTCAAGCCGAATCATTCGTGCTCCCACCATATTGCCAGCTCGGCTCTGCAACGTGAAACGATGTGTATTAACGTCTTCATTTCGAAGTAGATTTGAGTAATGTTTACTTTTTGCCAAAAAATTTGCAGGAACGCTTTTTTTTTCTTCTTGCAGGAGAAAAACTTTATTGATTCATCACAAAGTGAAACGGCAAGGCATACGATGCTGTTAAACATCATTGCTTCCTTGAATGAAATATCTATGATAATTGTTTCTTATTCATGCGTACCTAGTAGATATTTTGTGTGTAAATATTATGTGATATCTGCATTAGCATTAAAAATTGTCTAATGTATATAGCTTATTGAGTGTATAAAATTTTATTTAAATAGCATTCGATGGCAATCTGCTCGCCTCTCACATGTATAGTCAAAAATTACCCGTCTTGAGCCACCAGCCTCCATCAAGATCGCTGATTTATTATTAATTTTAAATTAGAATTTCATGTTCAATTATTTCACTTTGCAAAAACAAAACAAGCAGACAATATTATCTTCATAAAAATTATCAGACAACATTTCGCGTTTCTCTTAAATTATAAAGAGTAGCATCAATTTGTTGTACATGGGTTTTCAAAACTTTTAAAATAATATCGTTATTGTGATATGACGGGGCAGATTACACAATTATTGATCAATCGTTGTTTGACAGTGATGAATTACCAGGCCGTCAATGATAGCCATGATCGTTTAAATTACAAAACTCTTATTTATGGATTTTCTTACAATATCTACACATCTATACATTTTTTTATATATAGAATAGGGTGACAAACGAGCACACAGTCCACCTGATGGTAAGTGGTTGCTGCGGCCCATAGACATCTACATCTATCTTCCATTACAAATCAAAATGCAGATGCGTTGTCATCCGTGAGGACTTAGATGGATTGCCTCATTTCCAGTAAAAAGGGTCTCCGGTTCTCTACACTCACCATACGAAATACAGCAGCATCAAGCTACTATTTCACGCTGGTATTCTGAAGAGAGCGTGGTCCTTTCCCGGTCGAGCCGACCCATTCGTGCTACAACTATACTACTAATATTATTGCAGCATGGCTCTACCACGTCACAAATATACACATATAAATATTTTCAAAATCTGAAAGTGTATACCCCGATCACTCGCTCTATATTAAAAGGGAATATCTTTATGATCTCTACTTGCAATTTTTTAATTTTTATGACATAGATTTAGAGATTAGATACCGTGTAGTGGCGGTGCAGGAATATCTACTGCCCTCTATCGTCCCGAGGGTGTCGTAAGAGGCGACTGGGGAAATTGAAAGAGATGATGGGCCACAGAATCTTTCTGATAACAACTTAAAATAGTAAAAAAAACTACGGTTGCCAACCCGCCTGTTAAGCGTTGCAACAGTGGCAAAATCCTCAGCTCTATGCTCAGAGATGAACCTTTATAGGCTGTAATGGACGGATGGATGGCATAGATTTATTTGTTACACCAAGACGGTGCGATTTGCTATTGAATGGACACACGGTAATCGTTAATAATCGATTATTATAAACATATTTTTTTTTTTACTTTTTATAAAAAGGAATATTAACAATGCTATAAACATTACTCATATTCCCCTTAACCGCTCGTGGTAAGCTTAAATAGCTTGTATTACGAGTGGTTCACGCCAGTAGTCGAATGGCGGATTCGAACCCACGACCTTTTTGAGTTCGCGGTCCGCGCCCTGCCATTTAGCTACTGTCGCTTTTTAAATATATTAATATCGGAGTTGTATATATAAGTTTATCTGTCGATATATCGCAAATCCAATATTTAAAAAAAATCTAAGTTTGAACTGATCAGTTGAACTGACCATGTGGCGACCATAAGGCTATATCCACGTCTTCTTGCCATCAAACGGGATTCTATTCGAGCAATGGCTTATTAAGAAAAAATCGCGATGGCATTACTCAGTCCATCAATTTCCGTTAATACTTTTTTAAAGAATAAAATTTTTATAAATTAATTTTAATAGGGAACATCCAAAGATAAGTGGGAAGCTTTTGGTGAGATTAGATCAGCAATTTTGATGGTGGCTGGTGGCTCAAGACGGGTAACTTTTGACTATATATGTGAAAGGCGAGCAGATAGCCATGGAATGATATTTAAATAACATTTGATAGTCAGTTAGCTACATATATAAGACAAATTTTAATGATAATGCAGATTTAACATTATAATTACAAACAAAATATCTACTAGGTATATATGAGTATGAAAGAATTTATGCTCGTACATACCTATTAGATATTAAGATAAGTTTGCTTTCTTGATATATAATCGAATTGCTTCATCTATCGCACGCATCATAACGCTAAGCGTTATTAGGTAGAGCTTTAATCTCGACATGTCAAGATCCAGCAATTTGGTGTTTTTAAAATGCTTCTATCATAACCATGTCAGTTAATCCGTCTGATATTTTCCAAAAAAATCATTTTATATTGCTACAATGAAAAAAAAACTACGAAAAAGAGAAAAATGTTAAAAAAAATTAAGTTGTTAATGGATGGTGGTAGTTACTTACTATCAGGTAAATCGCATGCTCGTTAGTCCCCTCCTACATAAAGATATTAATGACTTTTTGAAAACTGCTAGATACAATAACATATGACATATACTTTTGCACGTGTAAATCTTCAAAACTGCTGTTGGGAGTTAATACAAACCGTTGACCTTTTCGAAAATATTCCTTTGAAAATTACTTAACTACCTAAATGGATTAAGCCAAAACATTTATTCATTAGCAAAGAGGACTGTTCTGAGAGCGTTTCCAACAATTAATTGTACGCTAATTTAAATGTCAGAAATGTCGAGTCTTTTGTGTGGTCTGAACGTCTCATTTAACTCGAATGTCTGTTGTACTTTTACTTTGTAATCACACTCTCCTTACAAAGAAATATCTGTTATTTATAATGTATGTAGTGATGTGGTGCCATGGCTGTAAATTTCGACAGCAAATAGTAGTATAGAGTCTAGTAGTAGTATACAATAACATAGTAGTATATAATAAATTAAATAATCTAATAGTAGCATATAACAAACAGTAAGGTATAATCTAGTTGCCTCTTGACAGTCGGCCGCTGTGTTCCTTTCTTAACTGGATATCTCTCTTTTCTGCTGACGTCCAAATTCTAAATAGTCTTTTAATACTTGACGTGGAAGAGACATGTTTGTTTGTAACTATATAATATTTGTATAAGGAATATGTCGGCACGATCGACCAGGGTCATTCTATTTTATAGATATACGCGGTGGAATCACGCTGCAGCCATGCTAGTTGTACATAACTGCAGCACAAATGGGTCAACTCATCTGAGGTACGACCATGCTCTCACAGATTACCAGCGTGAAATAACAGCTTAATGCTGCAGGGTTTTGTATAATGAGTATAGAGAAACGGAGACCCTTTTCACTGGAAACGAGGTAATTCATCTTAGTCTTCAGACAAAGTATCTACATTTTGATACTTCTTCGAGGATAGCTGTAGATGTCCATGAGCACTGGTACATAGTCAAAAACAGATAAACTGTTTGGTCTCTTTTCACTCGTATTCAATAAAAAATTACACAAATGTATTAACATTTTAAGGTGCCTACATTATGAAGTATAATAATGATATAGTATGAGGACGCTTAAAGTTGCTCAGTGAGCTATGGAGAGGGCTATGCTCGGAGTTTCTCTGTGTGATAAACTTAGAAATGAGGATATTCGCAGTAGAACCAGATTGATTAACATATTCCAACGGATTTGTAAGCTGAAGTGGCAATGGGCCGGCCATATAGCTCGAAGAACCGACAACCGTTGGGGAAAAAAGGTTCTCGAGTGGCAGTCTCGTACCGGTAGGTGAAGTGCAGGGTGATCCCTCACTAGATGGAGTGACGACCTGGTAAGACATGCAGGAAGTCGATGGATGCAGGTGGCTCAGGACCGTGTTTTGTTACATACCTTGGGGGAGGCCTATGTTCAGCAGTGAACTTGTGAAGGGCTGTAATGATGATGATGATGATGATATTATGAAATAGTTTCAAATTTTTAATATAAACTATAACTATAAACTATAACTTATATTAGAAGTATAGTTGTAGCACGAATGGGTCGGCTAAACCGGGGAAAAACCACGATCTCACAGAATACCAGCTTTAACTGGAAACGAAATATTCAATTTTAGTCCTTACGAGTGCTCATATTCCGAGGCATTTAGAAAAACTGCGTTCATGAGCAACTTACAACCCTTTTTTTACTGCAAGATCTCTTATTGATATACTATAACTTAGCGTAGTTATGACATCAAAGACCTTTTAGTAATATGTATACATTTTAATGTACACATTTAAAGATAATTGGTAAGCGACGTGGTAGAGCCATGCTGCAGCTATATTATGATTGTAGCACGAATGGGTCGGCTTGACTGTGGTAGGACCATGCTCTCACAGAGTACCATCGTAAAATGCAGCTCAATGCTGCTTTATTCCGTATGGTGACTTTAGAGAACCGGAGACCTTTTTTACTGGAAACGACGCATTACATCGTAGTGCTCAGGAATATTATATTATAATACGTTTTGATTCTTAATCGAGGATGTAGATGTAGATGTTTATGGGCCACTGCACTCACCTTATCATGTAGACCATGTGCTTGTTTGTCACCTTTATTGTATATATATATAGCAGCTGGTTTGAAACCACGCTTCTTACAATTTGGACATTCTTCACGTGAGTCCTACGTTCTTTTAAATTGTGATTTTTTTAGTTATATTTGTACCTTTGTAATTTGTTAATCTTTAAGTTAAATTATTTCATGGATTATATTTTTAATCGAAAACACTTAACAGTTTTTTTGAAAAAACCAAGGTGAATATAAGTAGTATATATATTTAAGATCATTTTGCAATTAAGATTTATAGTACCGAGGTTGACCGAGCTTTGCTCGGTATTTTTCGCTCGGTTTTTTTTTTTAATCGTGTGTTTTAGAAATTATATTTAGATACAAATTACATACTGATGAAATATGAATAATATTTTTTGATCTTAGCGACATAATAGAAAAAACTGAACTGGTTATTTGAATAAAAAATCATGAGTGCAATTAGTTTAATTTAAATTTTCGTGTTTTTAAAAAATACTAAAAAAAAGGGCTCGAAAAAATAGATTTTCTCAAAAAGAAAGAAAAACTTGAAAAAAAATTAAAAATGTCGGTCGGTCGGTCTAGGCTGAACTACGGGATTACGATTTTGTGACCGCCCAATATATCAATTAAGCTATTTGTAATCATTAATGAACAGTCAAAATTTATCTTCTTATTCTAGTTTTCATTGCCTAAAAACACGGACAAAAAGACATTTCCTAAAAATAAATCCTAGCTAGATCGATTTATTGCCCCCGAAACTCCCTGCACACAAAATTTTATGAAAATCGTTGGAGCCGTTTCCGAGATTCCGATTAAATATATATAGTCGTTTATAATAACTTTCATAAATTTATGTTAGTAGATGTAAACATTTATGGATAAATAATACACAAATTACATTATATCATTTTACACAATATCTTGCTTTAGAAAGAAAAAATAAATAAAATTGATTGGCTACCTATATTAGGTGTGTTTATAGAATTATAGCGGGTCCGCCAAATAACTTTTTTTTAAAAAAAAATGCTATTAAAAAAATACTAAATATTTTTTCAAATTTCTTCTTTTATTTGAAAGTACAATCCTTCCGGTTAATGATGAAAATAATTTCATTCAAAAGGCTGCCCCGGCTGGCCATGCAGTAGCCTACACGATCGGTCCAATTTTTGAGTACATTATCGATTGTGTGCAGCTGTATTTCGCCAATGGCTCCACGAATATTGTCCTTTAAAGCGTCAATTGTCTCTGGCTTGTCGGCGTAACACTTATCTTTTACGGCACCCCACAAATAATAGTCCAACGGTGTCAAATCGCAGCTCCGAGGTGGCCAAACGACATCAGCTCTGCGGCTGATAATGCGATTTTCAAAAACAGGACGCAAAACATCAAGTGTAGCGTCGGCTGTGTGGCACGTTGCGCCATCCTGTTGAAACCATATGTTGCCAATATCCTCCTCTTCAATTTCTGTGAACAAAAATTCGTTCAACATGGCCCGATAACGATCGCCATTGACTGTAACGGCCACGCCTTGCTCATTTTCGAAGAAAAATGGCCCAATTATGCCTCTGGACCAAAATCCGCACCAAACAGTGACTCGTTTTGGGTGCACCGGCTTTTCGATGAATGCGTGCGGGTTTTCTGTGCCCCATATGCGACAATTCCGCTTGTTTACATACCCGCCAAGTTCGAAATGAGCTTCATCTGAAAAGATGATTTTTTTGGCAACATCCACATCTTCTGCAAGTCGATCGCAGGCCCACTTAGCGAAGCGAAAACGCATTGGATGGTCAGTTGGCTTCAACTCCTGAACCAATTGGATTTTGTACGGCGTCATACCAAAGTCTTTACGCAAAATTCGTCTCAATGATGTATCCGAAATGTCCAATTGTTGAGAACGACGGTGAACTGATGTTGATGGCGTTTCACGCACACTTTCGGCCACAGCAGCAATATTCTCGGGTGTACGCACTGTTTTTGGCTTTTCACGCGTTGGTTTATCGATGAGGATGCCAGTTCCTTTCACTTTTTTCACAAGGTAACGAACATACGGAGCTGACGGTGCTTCATTTCTTCCAAAATCCTTACGCAATTTTCTCACACATTCTGCAACATTACCATGATTTTCAAAGTAATGTAGCAATATTTCCCAGCGTTGTTCAGGCGTATACACAACCATATTCGTTCAACTAATTATCTGTCAAATTAGACATGAGCTAAGTGTTGCCATTCACGAAATAAGCACTAGTTGAAAAAAAAAGTTAGATGGCGGACCCTATATTTCACAAATACGATTTTTTTATAATGATTTATAAGAATAGATGCTTATTACGCAGTCAATCCATATATCCCCACAAACTTTCACATACCTACCTACATAATAGTACAAAGATTTAAAAAAATCTTCTTTTGTAAAATCAAATCATATTTGGTCAACAAAACCTTGTTAATTAATTAATTGAATTTTTAAATATAATATATTTAATTCAAAATTTTCAAATTAGAATAATTTTGGTTGTAGGATAATGAGCACCGTAAATTATTCTTCCTACCTTTTTTCTTTGTATTTTGTGTGCTCGGAATGAGGTAAAAAATACATCGGAACATTTTTTTTGCATAGGTAGAAATTCTTCTTTCCATATTTTACTAATTCAAAATACAAATTAAGATCTAATAGCCAAACTTATTGTGTAGAAAAAATAATAGTTCTGATGAAAATAGCCAAACTTTCAAAAGGGTACCGTAAATGCTTAATTTTCGATCTTTCGAAGTTAAAGTAAAAATACCTCATTTACATTACTAATAAATAATGGTACAAATAAAATTGAGGTAACAAATACAACAATAAAAAACATTTACGTAAACCTTTCCCGATCCGCTTAAACAAATTTCCAAATGAATGTCAAATCCTATTTGTACAGAAATTTAAATAGCATTCGAAATAAATTGCAAACAAATGATTTCATGTCGTTTTTTTAGTCTTCAATGTAACTGCTTTTTATTTCACGATCATTTTAACATTTATAACTGCCTCATGTTGTATCTAGGATTGAACGATTCAACAACTGTAATTTTTTATAATAGAATTGGGGTGACTAATAACAACTTACTATTAGGTAAATGCTGTGAACCATAGACAGTTACATACAATCAAAGTTCAAATGCGTTGTAGTGACACCCTCGAGGACTAAGATGAAATGCCTCATTTCCAGTAAAAAGGGTCTCCGGTTCTCTACACTCACAATACTTACTTACTTACTTACTTATCGTCACGCACAATCCCTAACGGGGTAGCCAGAGAGAACAGATCGCCAAGTGTCACGATCCTTACATACCTCTTTCGCTTCTTTCAGGTTCATTAACTTCTTCATACATGCACGTCTAGGTATCCGAGTACTCTTGACCCTCCCCTCTTCGAGCAATTTGCTCACATGGTCTTCGAAAGTTAGTCTCGGTCTACCTCGACACCTTTTAATATTTACTTTCGCTCTATATATTTTCTTCACCATTCGGTCTTCACTCATTCGTTCAACGTGTCCAAACCATTGGAGTACGCCCCTATCAATTTTTGTGATAAGGTCATCTTTCAATCCTGCCATATTGCGAATCTCTTCGTTTCGCTTTCGGTCGGCTATGGTAACGCCACACATTTTACGAAGAGATCGCATCTCCACTGCATTCAACTTGCTTTTATGCTTCTTCTGGCATACCCAGGTTTCGCTGCCATATAACAAAGTCGGTACCAACACTGCGTTATGTATTGCAAGGCGTGCACTCTTCACCACGCCTTGCCTTTTTATTAATGCATTCAGGGCACCATTGACTTTGTTTCCGGCAGCGACACGCCTATCCACATCTAAATCACATCTTCCATCCCGGCTGAAAGCACTCCCCAAGTATACAATTTCATTTACCTGTTCTAGACATTCCTGATTTACCCATATTTCACATTTCGTTCTCTCTTCGTCCTTTTCAAATACCAGAACCTTAGTTTTGTTAGCATTCAAACGGAGACCTTTAATTTCACATTCCTCTTTCATACACGTGACTAATGCCTGCAGTTCTGCTTCTGATGGTGCAATAAGCACTGCATCATCAGCATACAGCAGACAATTAACTTTTATGTCACCCAATTTCACACCCAAACAGCTATCTTTCATCTTCTGTAAACAGCTGTCGAGATACAGTATGAGCAGCCAGGAAGACATGACACAACCCTGTTTTACGCCCGCTTGGACGCTAAACATGGGTGACAGGTCATGCCCTACCCGCACACAGGCTTTACAGTCATAGTAGAGTGACTGCACAGCCCTTAACAATCGACCATCCAAACCATATCCCGGCAACAGTTCCCACATTTTCTTCCTTATAACCTTATCAAATGCTTTCTCCAGATCCACAAAAGCACAGAAAATCCTCTGGTTAACACTCAGAAGCTTCTCCGTGATCATGCGGAGAGAAAACATTTGATCCGTGCATCCTCTTCCAGGTCTAAATCCGCATTGTGCCTCCCATAAGAATCTTTCCGATTTCTCTTGCATCCTGCGTGTCAAAACCTTCGAATAAACTTTACTTGCTAAACTGGTCAAGCTGATCGCCCGATAGCTCCCGCAGTCAAAATGTGAACCTTTACCTTTATATAAAGGCACAATGACCGCGGATCGCCAATCATCCGGGACATCTCCCGTCCGCCAGCACAAATTGCACAGCAGATGAAAGCTGTCCCAGACGCGAGGCCCACCGTACTTGACCATTTCAGCAGTAACTCTGTCTAGTCCCGCAGCCTTACCACATTTCAAACTTCGAATCGCACGTTCAATCTCTTTCATGCTGATGACCTCAGTGTCATCGAGGTCCGTGTCTGGCGTGCCAGTCACGGCGTCACCCCCGGATCCTTCACTAAGATCATGACACGCATACAATTCTCTATAAAATTCACTCCATCGCTGCATGACGTCCGATTTTTCTGAGAGGACGTCATTGGTTCTCGAAAGCACTTTGTTCATTCTTAAAGCTGTCGCACCACTCCGGGACCTTCCAACCTCTTTCCAGAAGAGTTTGGAGTTTTCCCTAAAGTTGTGCGACAACCTCTCGTCCGCTTCTATTCTACACCTTTCACGTACTTCCTCAATCAATGTTTTCGCATGAACTTTCTGCAGCTTATATCTTTCTTTCATCTTCTCTCTCATATGCTCATCGTTACTAGAGGCAACAACACACTCACAATAATAAATAAATAGCACTAAGCCTCTATTTTATATATATTCTGGTATTCTGTGTGAGCGTGAACCTACCCAGGTCTAGCTGTCCTGTTTAGATCGCGTCCGTTGAACTTACTTTAAACGTAACGAACTAACCAACGACTGTGCATTACCATTAAGTTAAAGAACCACACATAAATTTACTTTCTATACCTGGTATAAAGTTTATTTTAGTATATTTTTACTAGTTTGCAATTTCGTGTACTAATTTAATACACGAAATCACCAGCAATACCATACAAGGAATACGTAATCTAAAAAAAAGTGTGCTGTGCGTAGCAGTAAATATGATTGTTGAACACACACACACACACACAAACACACACACACACACACACACACACACACACACACGCACGCACGCACGCACACACACACACACACACACACACACACACACACACACACACTTTTCTGACTAGGCGTCCATCTGAGTAGGTACCACCCTATAACCTATTTCTATACACTCGTACATGATAGTAGGCTATGAGGCATACCACTATAGTTCTTAGTGGTTACAATCCATGTGTAGCCTTCTTTGTTGGAAGTTGCCTGTAGGTATCCTTGGACTGCAGTAGGCTCTTATAATCTGGTGGATTATAAGTTCAAGATTTTTGAGAAAAATTATATTCATTGCGGAAAGTTATTATATTCTCGAAGACATATGAACCACACCAACATACATTAGAGCAGCGTGGTGGACATTTCCTTGCCCTAAAATCCTCTCAGAGATGAGAGTAGGCCTATGCGTACTTTAAATACTTTCTAACTCATCCATGAAAACTAAATGAATAAATAACGTGTATAGATAGACATACGCAAATTTTAAGTAAAGACATGTTTTAAAATAGTTGTAAGTACATCCTAATATATTTTACCTTAATGGAAGTAATTTTCATATTCTGATTATCATGACTGATTATCATCTGTAGTCACCATTCATCAGCTGTGAGACCCTCCTCCTCTCCTAAATTAACGATGTTATTACTCCTATTTTATAAATAAAAAAAACTCATATTTAAAAACCCGCCTTGTACTTCAGCTTGACGCTTGGGTGGATAAATATATATCTTTGCCTGTAAAATAAATAAATTCAAATAAATAAACATTAAGTTACTTGTCATTGATACAATTTTAATATATTAGCGGCAATGTGAACTATAATAACTAATAAATACTAGTTTTTACGGAATTTATCGCGTATATTTAACTTTTTAAATACCCGACGTTTCGAACGCTTTACAGCACTCATGGTCACGGGCGGGACTGAGATGTTCAACGTCTAACGTACTATAACTATGACATATGGACGTTGAACATCTCAGTCCCGTCCGTGACCATGAGTGCTGTAAAGCGTTCGAAACGTCGGGTATTTAAAAAGTTAAATATACGCGATAAATTCCGTAAAAACTAGTATTATTTCAATGTGTAGTGTTCGCGTAAATATAAGAAATCATTATATAATAACTAATATATATAGTTCCCTTAGTTCTCTTTTTGTAGAGGATTATCACAAAAAACTCAAAAATACTGGAATTTTCGTTGCTGTGGTTTCGTAAGATTTGTTTTTTTTTGCCACCCATTTTTGTAATTAATTGCTTAGAATATGAAACAAATAATAAACGTCATAATAAATATTTTATCAACATTTTTAAGTTTTATACTTTTACTAAGTGAATTTTCTAAAATAAAACTTTATTTTTAATTTTTAATTATTTAAAAAGGTTACATATAAATGTAGTATGGTTTAGATTAAAGAAAGAAAGAAAAAAATGATACTTACATTTTTTTCATTTTATGATTTCGGGTCTTTCCTATTAAAATATTGAATCGCGAAGGCGAATTTATGTTTGTATAAAACATCCGGATTTAGATTTAAATTCTTTCTATAAGATTTCTTCGTTTTCATAACGTATTCATCAAAAGGAATAACGAAGCAACGGTAGGTAAATGTGTTTCAAAAATGTTAATGTTTTATTCTGGCAAAAGATACATACATTAAGTTTATTGGTGTAACTGTTTATTTATATATTTTGATCATTTATTCTACAATTAAGGCATTGGGTACTCTTTTACATGGATAAGCGTACCTAGTAGCACCTTGAAAGGGTTATATGAGTTATGTAAGGGAATTAATAGCTTCAGAAGCCACTTTCCGGAAGTACATAATATTCAAAAGAGAATAATTAGCAAAATACTTTGAATGTCCTCTCTAATATTCCCACTCCAGACTCTTCTGCTTTTAGTCAATTTGACAGTCGTGATGTTGAGAAAGCCACTCTTTCCATCCATTCGAATCAATCGAATCGCATCTCTCTGCGGATCCTTAGAAATTTTCTCCCTACTGCCACTAAAGTTGCGCTTGCTCAATCCCTACTTCTGCCTATTCTTGACTATGCTGATGTTTGCTATCTGGAAATTCCCGAAGCGCAGTTAAATAAACTTGAGCGAATCCAAAATTTACGCTTGCGATTCATATTTGGACTCCGTAAATATGATTACATTTCGGAATTTCGTAAACTTGTTAAGTGGCTGCTGATTCGCCTTCGCTGGAATACTCACATTATTTCTGCTTTATACAGAGTACTGTTTAATCCCTCCACTCCAGGTTACCTGAAAGCCCGCTTCGAATTCATTTCTTCTTCTCACGATCGTCATTTACGTTCCACTAACAAATTTTTTCTTCGTATTGCAGCATATTCATCCTCTTTCTTCAAAAATTACCGTTACCGCTACCGCTGTACGCTTATGGAACTCCTTGTTATACATTCATAACTCATTATACATTTGACATGATTAGTCCCTTTTTTCCTTCAAAAATCCACATAAAACTTATTACTTGGAACTCTAATATTTTCCATCATGATTCCCGTTCTAAATTGTATTTATCCTACATATCCTCAACCGTCATCATCTTGTGAGTATTTATATATTTGTAAATATTTTTTTTAACTCAATTTTCAAATTTATGTACACCTGTATTTAAAATTCGTTGTAAATAACAGGTCTTTGCTAAACAAGGTTTGTCTTGGAGAAATAGTTTCCAGAGCGACAAGACCGCCTGTTGTACTTTCTATATATATGTATATATATATATATATATATATATATATATATATATATATATATATATATATATATATATATATATATATATATATATATATATATATAATGACTGCCTCGTTAATCTAGTGGTTGTAGTAGTGCGACTACTGATCATGAGGTCCTGGATTCAAATCCCGGGTCGGGCCAAAAATTAATTATTGAGTTTTTCCGTCAAGAAATTATCAGTAGTTGCCCGGAGTCAGGAAGTTAACGGTGTCTCACCACCGTGCCTCGGAAAGCCCGTAAAGCCGTTGATCCTGCGCCTAATCTCTCTCCAGTCGTGTCGATTTACCGTCCCATCGGATTATGAGAGTGAGGGAATAGAGAGTGCACCTGTGCTTGCGCATACACTTGGGCACTATAATCCTGTCCTGCGCCGATGGCTAGCCTCCGTTGAGGCAGGCCGCCGTGGACGAAATTTGGTCTGGAGGACATTATTATTATTATTATTACATATTTTTCATTTTGTCTCTGTCTTATGTGAATTAATGTACAATAAAAATATATTGATTGATTGATTGAGTAGGACAATGAGTGATATAAGCGATTTGCAGTTTATTTCTCCTGATGTCTCCTCGTTTAGAGACAAAACAGGTGTCTTATTATCGACGGCGTGGTTTGATTTTCGTGTAGTAGTAGAATTAGGTTTAGTGGTGCTAATGATATTTGCAAGCAGTAATGACTCTCTTAAAAGCAGGTTTGTTTATCACCAAATAATTCGCTGATCTTTAATATTATTTATGAGAGAAAATAACTGCCCTTCTTCTAACGTCATCATCAACTGCACATGGTGCATTCTGACGATTAACGTATGGGACTCTGATATGAAGACGTAAAAAAACGGGATAGGTCGAAAAATTGAAATATGCAAAACAAAATGCACATATGCGAAACCACCACAACACATTGCTCATGAAAGCAGTGTAACAAGTGATAGTGGTAACGCCAGTTAACAATCTACTTTATCAACATTACATTACATATCGCATTGAGTTCGTCCTAAGTTATATCTACTTTATCAACATGACTAGTGCATATTTTTTGTTTCCTTCCTTCCTTCCCTTTCCTACCGCACGCGCTGCCGCCGAGGTGAAAAAGAGGATCTCGGCGCGCGTCATTATACTAAGTGATATTACGCCATCCGCAACGCACGGCCACCCGTCGCGTCTTATGTACATTAACCGCAAACCGCGCAGGACGAACATTGAGTTCTCCTGTTTATGTTTAATATTCACCGCATCAGACATTGTGTCTTTGTAACTCATAAAAGTGTGAGACGCCCCCGTAAGGGCAAAGGTGGAGAGTGTGGGACTTCACGAGACTGTTCCGAGAGTGCGTGTGCGCCGAACCACGTGGCGAGCTAGCTGTATAGCAGACACTCCAGGAGGAAGGCGCGGCAGCCCTTATCAGGTCAGTGCGTGCTATCCCACCTATTTATTTTCCCCTTTGCCGTATGCACCAAAATTACAGTCCACTAAATCTTTATCGAAGATACCTTAAGTTGCTGGCGTCTCCAGATAGTGTATGGGTACCGCGCTCACCAACGCACCCAAATAGAATTAAATACAAGCAAATCCTTAAAGTTATACAGGTTTCCCTCATCATAAATAATGCGAATACTCCAGCTGCAGACTTACAAAAACCGGTGACATCATCACTGACCATTGTATTGATGTCAAAGCAGTGTTACTAGTGCGAGTGTATGGGTTCCGCGCTCACAAACCCACCCAAATAGAGTATTAAATACAAACAAATCCTTAAAGTTATACAGGTTTCGCGCAAAATTAATAATGCTAATACTCCAGCTGCAGACTTACAAAAACCGGTGACATCAATACTGATCCTTGTATTGATGTAGCCCGCCTTATAAACGGTTTACCCTAGTGGATCTATCTAATTAAGTAACAAATTTTAATAAATTTCCTCGCGTAAAAATGTTTATAAATGATATTAGTTATTTATTTAACACTTTTTGTGTTTAAGGTACAAGTGGCAGAATTAATGCTTGATCTAATGGCATTTTCTACCAACCAACCGGAAAGTTAGCGAGAGAAACGTCTATTGCATTGGGCTACTGTTAAAAATTATATAATATTGATAAAATAATAAAATAGGATAGGTGAGCCGCATACTATTGTATAAAATATTCTTCATTTATGTAAAAGTCTCATCATCAGCATCATTACAACCTATCATAAGTCCATTGCTGAGCATGGACTTCCCCCCATTTAGCGTAACGATGCACGGTCCTTAGCCACCTACATCTGTCAATTTTCTGCATCTCTTTTATATAACTACCTATACTTATTAAATTAATTACTTACTTTTATTTTATAAAACTAGGAACAGCTTACATCAGCCAGCAAAAAATACAATTACGATACGATTTTTGATACTTTTTAGTTAACGTAATTAAAATAATGCTTTGAAGTTTAATACAAAAAGTGCAATTTCATGGACCTATAATACTTATTATATAACAAACAATCTATGCAAGGTCCCTGTTGAACATAGGCGTCCCTGATAGTTTCATAGGGATATATATTTAACAGTAGTCACTCTATAAGAGCAGCTTCTTAATCGCCGTTTTTTATTTTAAGTAAGTTGTTAAAGATGCTACAGCCTTTCTTCTGGTTGATTACTCTATCTCATATACTCATCCATACTCACAGGGTAATAGAGGGTAGTGAATTGTCTTACGCAACCATTACATTGTACTTCTTATAATAGAAAAGCTAGTTTTTTTGTGTGAATGCCTGACACGATAGACAAAAAGCATACAGTGTATTTACTAAAATTTAACTTTACATATTTCCTGTATTTTAATGAAGTCTATACAGCCTATGATATGGCAAATATTGTATTAACCCTTCCTTGCAATAGTTATTTTTACCTTCATAGTTGTGTTTGTCTTGTCCTTTATAGGTATTACAAAATTTATGTAAGGTATACTAAAACAAGCCACATTATAACTCCCCAAAGACCCCGAGGATACCCGAAGGTAATAACTTAGAGGTGGACTGCAATATTAGCTGTAATAATAACGGAAAGAGGATTGGCGTCGCCGGGAGCACACATACAAGCAATCACGTCGTAATATCAGTTGTCACTACTACAAACACATTTTAGACTTTTGATCAATGTTTTTGACACATAAATATTTCTTTATTTTTTTTTCTAATATTCACAAAATATAAATAATTTCGACTTACTGGTTGTAGAATAGGTCACCTTTACTTAAGTTCCATTTTCCGCTGTTCTTTCGACACGTAATTATTACACAATTCAGCGACGCTTGACGCGAAATTTGGAAACGATTGATTGTGTTGATATTTGTGCGTGTGAATTGACAAGTTAGTGACATGTAAGTGGCTACACGGTCTCCGCCCACTCCCCCATTCTATTATGTATGTATTATAGTATTCTATGGCTGTGAAAGTATTTTGACAAGCGTTGCACCAAACTTATAAGTCGGTGAATCAATCTGGCTCACTATGGGACATACTGGAGCGTTTGGTTTGTGTATCTTCGGTAACCCTTACATAACTTTGGTGGTTTGGCACATGATGGTATTATCGAATTCACGTCGAGATTTAATTTTTCGGAGTATTTCTTTATTAAATCGCTAGTTGTATTAAGCGTATTAGTTATAGGGTCTGTTTTGAAAGTTTTGTAGGTACTTTCGTTTGATAAATGTTGCTGTATTTTAAAACTATACTCCAACGTGTTTATTACATAAGAAAGTTCTTCAACGTATTAAATTTGTCTTTAAAGAGGTTTGATTTCGGCACCGCAATACGAAGTAACAAAGACGTAATATCTTGACGTGTGCCTTTAAATCTCCCTTATCAATATTATTCTTAAAAAGACAATCCTTAACACTGCAGATAATTTCATCGTACGGGATTTTTCCAAAAAAAATTTTTATTGTCGGTTCGTCCAGTGTATGTTTTGACAGATTATAGACCGTGCGTTTTTTACTATTAGAGTTTATGGTCAACGGTTGCGTTTCGTCCTCAAGTTGACTCAAATGTTTAAAATTTGATTTGATGTTTTATTTGACAGTGAAATAATGGTCAGTGTTGATATTCAGTCATTATTCACATGCCTACCTTATGATACAGTCATCAATAGATATGCAAGTAAATCAATTGTAACCAAGAATCTAGAAAAAAAACAACATGACTAAAGAATATGCAATATTACTCGAACACTGCCGCACATCTGGCTATCTATTGAGAAAGTAGGAATTCCACAAGCGACTAGATGGTGTGGCGATGGGCTCACCTATATCTCCCATAATCGCTGACATATTCATGGAAGAGATTGAAGAGAAAACTCCTCTTACTGCTCATGTAAATCCAAGATTGTACACGTGCATTTTATGACCGCCTTAACCGCATAAACTCTTAATTACAATTCACGATGGAGTAAGGTAAGAGGCAAAGGATTTTTTAATGTCATAGTTTTCTTTAGCCATCATAAATACTGATAAAACTATTGGTCACACTATGTATCGGTAAAAGACCCATACCAACAGATATTTAAATAGTGAATCTCACCATCATCCTTAACAGCTAGTGACCGTAGGCAAATTTTTGTTAAAGTTGGCCGCCAACCTTCAGCACGTCAAGCAAGTTTTGCAAGACATCAAGCTTTGGGTCCCGCGGCTGCGTCAAAGTGACTCAGTGAAGCTGGCCACAGTCGAGCGCGTGCCTGCTGCATATATGCTGATAATATGTCAAAGAATTCAAGACAAAGTTGGCTACATATTGAAGTGAACTTCCATTAAAACATACTACAAGCTGTCGAAGAAGACTAGCCGAAAAATAGTAGTTTATATTATCCATCAGGTATAATATTTTTCTACAAGATGCAGGAGTGTTCAAGCTAGATTGTGAACGTAGTCTCTCTTACATAGTACAAACAAAAATATCAATAAAAACTCGCGTGAAAGAACATGAAGCTGACATGAAGCACCGACTCTCCGGGAAGTCTACAGTCTGTGAACATATTTATGATCGTCCCCACTATTACATTAGATTTGATAAACCAAAAATTCTCGCTAAAGAACACTGATTCCTACCAAAGATGAAACACGATGCTATTGAAATTAAAAAACATTCTAATTTCAAAGGATAAGATAGATGGGTGTTGCCATTAGCTTGGGATCCTATACGTGGGTCACTCAATGAGTTTTGAGGTGCTCGAAATTTAAAAATGGAACGCACTCGTGTTATATGTTTTTAAAAAGCAAATTTAAAAAAAGAACTGCATAAACCAATTACTCAATATAAAAAAGTGCTCTTAATTTTCCTGCAACGTTTCCCGCGCTTTTCATTTAAAACGATGGATTTTAACCGTGAAAATTTGCGAGCTATGATCCATTATGATGTTAAATTTGATTTAAACGAATAGATAAGTTTACAACGGTTAAAGTCAGCATTAGGGGACTCATCTCCATCGCGCGCACAATTTTAAGTGATCTACTGAACTTAAAAGGAGTAAAATTAACCTTAAAGATGACCTAAGAATCAGGGCCCCGCAAACAGCAGTAACGGCAGAAAATGTATGGACTACTGAAATATTGGTGCGAGAAGACCCACGAATCATATATACGGACATCGAAAAGATTATAAGTATTAGTTTGGGGAGCATTCATACCATCCTGCATCAACATCTTGGAGTGAGAAAGCTTTGTTGTCGATGGACCCCTCGTTTGCTATCCGAAAGTGAAAAACAGACTCGTGTGGATTGGTGCCATGAAATGCGTCTACATTTTGAAAACGGGGCATCTAAGCGTGTTTCAGAAATCGATACTGGTGACGAGACATGGATCTATCAATATGATCCGGAAAATAAAAAGCAATCATCGGTATGGGTCTATTCAGAAGGACAGTTACCGACAACACCTTGCAACGTCGGCAAAAAAATGGTGGCTAGTTTTTTTTCGCGGAGTGGATATTTGTCAACATCAATGCCGGAAAATTGTAGGCCAGTCAATTTTAAATGGTATATTACAGTTGCATTACCCAAAGCTTTTCAAGCTGTGCGGGAGAGAAGACCAAAGACCGGACTTCGGGGAATCATGCTGCGTCACGATAACGCCTCTTTAGATACCTCCCTTAGAACGAAAGCATTTATTAAGGAATCTGGTGTTGAAACTCTAGGTCACCCAGCATACACTGACATAGATCCTTCTGATTTCCTCTAGTTCCCATGAGTCAAACAAAAAATAAAAGGCACGTTTTTTTTCAAGCGCCGAAGAAGCCGTTTCGAAGAAGCGATTCCCGACCTGTCAGAACAAGGTTAGCAAAAGTATTTTCAGAGTTGGTTTAGGCAAATGGAACTTTGTATAGAGCGTGACGGAAAATATTTTAAAAAGATGTAAAATAAATATTTATAGTATCTAGTATACTTTTTGTATATCTCAAAACTTATTTAGTGTCCTACGTAATTAACAAAATTTTATCCAAACTCAAGCGTACCATTGCAAAACTTCAAGATACTCTAAGCTGTTTTTGCGTAGATTGGGCCAAAATTTAATATTCAAGAACTGAAGGTAGCCGGGCTAACGATGACATTGGGACGTCAAACATCTCAGTCCTACCGGTGGCCATAGGTGCTCTAAAGCGCCTAAACCGTCCAAATTTAAAAATAGGTTAATTAAATGCGATAAAATCTTTACAAATGGTTTCATTTAATGAGTAGTCGCGCAAATATAAGCCATCATTATGTAATTCAGACGTTGTGTACATCTTTTACTTAAAAAAATTTTTGAGTCTACGGAGCTTGGTTCTCCACTTAGATTATAGAATTGTTTCTATGATCTGTGTTTCTTCATACCCACTATACAAAACTTACCAAAATTATGCAGAGATTGTTCGCTGGTGTTTTGATCGAGGCTTCTCCAAAGTTGACCATTTGTTGTGCAGCCATAATACAGCAGTAGCTTGGTTCTACCACAAAAATGATTCTATGACGAATTTGTGCTTTTCGACGATTACGACGAATCACTTAAAGACAATTCACCTACCAAATGAGATAATATAGCATACGTTCGTAGTTTTTATTAGTATAATTATGAAAATGATAATTATGTTTATCTGCCAAGTCGAGCAAAAAAGCGGCACGGCCGTAACATCTTTTTCTCGAAGCAGTTCAGGCCATTTTTGACCCCTATTACTTCGTTGTGGATGAAACTAGAAGCCTGAATCTTCAGTATACGAGCAGGCATTATATAAACACTATACATTTCAAATTTCATTCAATTTGAACCAGTAGTTTAATAATTATTAGTAAAGCTTCTTAATTATAACACTCACTTACTGACTGACCGATCATCAAAACTCTAAGGCACTTCTAGCAGACATAGAAGTTTCATATTTAAAATACAATTAGAAGTAAAGAAAAAAATTAATTTAGTGTAGTGCATTGTTAGAAAAAACTAAAATATTTTGCAATTTCGGTCTAGTTTTCTAGATACACTAACTGCATAAATAATTTTGTAATCCCATATAAAGGATTACAAAGTTATATCTGCAGTTAATGAATCAGTGTAACAGTATATGTATAATATAATGGAATAATACGTGCAGATAGATACGTTGTTGGTATTTAAGAAGTAGAAGGTACCGGAAAGGTGAAAGTAGGACTATCTACAAAAATAAATGAGATGTCATAAAAAACATTAATTGTAAAAAAAAACAAGTCTTGCAACTCTGTTCTTTTACTGTAAAAAGGTGTGATGCCAAGTCAATCTATTTATATAAAACATAAAATATTTTTAATATAGATATGGTCACCATAAGATGTTTTTAGGTTAGCTAACTACGTAATGACTTAAAACAGAAGGAACCTTAACCCGGCGTCATTGAGGTTGGGTCGAAATGATCCTGCGTGTTTTAAAAGGCATATATTTCTGTAATTACGCGTGCGACGTAGCCGTCCTTCTCAGTTAGCTGGCGTTAAAGATATGTTCTATGCATTTTAAACAGAAATTTGTCGAGGGACAGCCGCGCTGGAAGCTACAAGTGCATAATTCTCTAAAAGATAAATATGATCTATCCTCACAATTGACGTAACAGCTTCGCGCCTCTTTTAACTTTAGATTTTATATTAATACATTTTGTTTGACGGTAAAAAATTGAGTAACTTTTGCGTTTTATGTTAATTTTTATCATAAACAATATTTAATTTACTTTGTTAAGATAACATGGATCGAGATAGTCAAAGTATTTTGTCAATTCTTGAGGAATCTGACTTAGACAAAAACTTGTCTGATCACGATGACGCGGATGAAGAGGATCACGTGAATGTTTGTAGTCAGGCAATCGATACGAAACAAGAAAGCTCATAAAGTAATGACAATAATGTCATTACTTGCTCCAATTGCAATCCAGTGCGTCTTCGTTGCAATAAGAGCCAGAAACCTCTTCACGGCGTGGAGTACGTCTACAATATCTTGGTAAGGATAGGATAGCTTGGCTTAAAATACCTTTTCAGTACAATTTGAGGAAGAGGGCAAAAAATATAATCACACAAATGAGTTTGGAGAGAATGTCACCGATGATCTCTGCGCAACATATAACGTGAGCCGTAATTTCCAGAGATGGTCCCTTACCATATTTTATGCTATGTGGAATAAGTAGAGGATTAACGGTGCTATAGCACACCGAATAAATAATAATAAACCTAAAGAAAAGCGACGACAGAGCTTTCTTATAAAGCATGGGTCTGGCTTTTGTGAGCGAACACTTGAAAAAGCGCCAGAATTTAGATCGTTGACCACGAGAAATGCGTAAAATAACTAAAAAAATTGTTGGTGGGTCACCGGAAAAGCCTCTTGCAAATATACCTATTGCTCGAAGAAGATGTAAAGTGTGCCCTGCACACAAAGACCGTAAAGCAACGCATACTTGTCAAAGTTGCAAGAAATATATTTGTTCCTAGCACATCGTATCTTTCTGCAGTGATTGTTTAAACAATGACGATTCGAATTAACTTTTTTATACTTATTATCAAAGAACTATTAGTAGGATAATATATTCTTAGTGTCATATGTAACCAAAATGACTGATAATTTGTTAGATAAGTGATGGAACTGTAAGGGATCTCGATTTTGTTAACGTTTTTGAGAGTTTAAGGAATAGATTAAAAAACTTGAATAAACATTTGATAACTATAAAGTTTATTCCTTTATTTATAAGTTCAGAGTACAAATAGATCATATAGAAATATAGATTACCAAAAATTTAAATAAACACAGAAATATAAAATTTACATATACGGGTCATATTGACCCACCTCAACGTCCGTGTTACAATTTTCTACCGCAATGATGCCGGGTTAAGTAGGGACTAAATAAATGTACCGACTTGGTATTACATACATCTCACAACTTTTTACGGTAAAAGAACTGAGGTGCGAGACTTGGATATTTTTACAAGTTACGTTTTTGATGGCATACTTACTTACTAAATTAGTTACGATTTCGAGCTTGATATGGGGTATGAGCGCGACAGACGTGTTATTTTTATCTGATAAATAGACTGGTAGATCTATTTTATGTAAGCAACCCAATACATAACTATTTAAAAAGTGGAGCCCGTCATTTATCGACGAATAGTAGATGGGCGTTTATCGTTTAATTGACTCTCGCCGCCTAGCAACAGTACATACTCGTATACCGCTTTATCAATACTTGTACTATTTGAATGATAAGTGTCGGGATTATCACACGTTAATCATATTTAAATTTTACATCCCTCTTAAGATGTGAAGGATGGATCAGCTCATTCAGGAATGGACCACGGTCTCACAGAATACCAGTGTTAAATATCAGCTTTATGCTGTTGTGTTTCTTGTTGTGGTTTTTTACTAATGAGACATTCTATCTTAGCTTTCAGGGTTGACAACGTTTCTACATTTTGATTCTTAATTCAGGTTAGATGTACATGAATGACATGTACATCTAACATATAAATGTATTCACAATCAGGTACACAACTATGGTTCTCTTTTTTTATAAAATGGTTGGCGTCGTAATCACCGCGGTAGCCAAATAGACTAACCTATTTTTCTGTAACGGTGTGGGTGGCTCTTGAACATACTATGATAGGAGATGGTATCTAATGCTCTATTTGTAATCCTCTTCAAAATAGTCATCAAAATCAGAAATACATATATTTGATTGCACATAAGGAACATTAGTTTTAGATCTATACCCTAGATGTCACTAGTGTATTATTCACACAGAAAACCATAAAGTCGAAAAGCATATTTAACATTATTTTTAAACTAGTCGCTGGTATCAGTAGACTGTAAACTTAATTAAAAAAATGAATATTTTAATAGTGTACAGGGTATGCGTTAATATGCAGTTTTTGTCATAAATTGTTGCAGGCGCACCGACCTCAACTCACCAAACTTTCATCGTAATTAGTTTTGTATTAATATTATAGAAATACATATTAAATGGATTATTAACCTGAAGTGGCAATCGCCCAACCATATAGCTCGAAGAACCGACAACCGATTGGGGAAAAAAGGTTTTCGTTTGGCAGCCTCGTACCGGTAGGTGAAGTTTAGGGTGATCCCTCGCTAGATGGAGAGACGACCTGTTAAGACATGCAGGAAGTCGATGGATGCAGGTGGCTCAGGACCGTGCTTTGTGGCATTCCTTGGCCGGGGGAGGCCTATGTTCAGCAGTGGACTTGTGAAGGGCAATGAGGATGATGATGATGATGATGATGTCGATAGCATAAGAAACAAATATTTATCTGTGTCGGAAATCGTAATCGATAAAATTGTTTAAAAGTGTACATGTGACCAAGGGATATTCATTTTATACATTATATTAGACACTGGCACTATGCCCCGGCTTCACACGCTTTATTTCTGAATCTCAACAAGAGCGCTACTTACTGCATTCTATTGTGAATCGAAACCATCCAGGGACCCATTCAAACACACACAAAAATTTTGATCAGAATCGGTTAAGCCAGTTTTGAGTTTTACCGAAAATAACGGACAACAATCGATTTTTATGTACACAGAAGAAGATATATAATATTTGAAGTTAGGTAACAGAACCCGATTTATTAGTTTCCAAGAAGATTGTCCGCTGCGAGTTTTATTCAAATGCCCTTTACAATGTCGATAAATTTCGCTTGAAGAGATTTACGTCAAACTACTATCAATGTAAAAAAGCAAGTTTTTCTAAATTTTCTTTCGGCCTACTCATCTATTATGATAAATTTATTTATAAGGCTACTTCCGTAAAAGGTAATTTAATTGTATTTGCTGTGATTACAAATTTAAGCTTATATTTAAAAGGAGAAACAACCTTATTTTATTACGCTGATGGACGCGATACGGCGTAAGCCAATCCACTTGTAAAGTACAGTGAGTGAGGTCCATATGCAATAGTGAACTGTCACGGACAAAGAAAGTTGTGAATGTCGCACGCACAAAGTATTGTCTATAATCAACCAAATCTAAGAAATACCTTTCGACGTTTCATATTAATCATTCCGCAATAACTTTGCACAAGCGTACTCACACGATTTAAAATAACCTTTCACGTAAATCTGAAGAATTATGAAGTTATCTATATTTCATTACAACGCAACGTGTATAGCTTTTATAACTTATTTAAATTTACTTACTTACTTACTTACTTATCTTCACGCACAATCCCTAACGGGGTAGCCAGAGAGAACAGATCGCCAAGTGTCACGACCACTACATACCTCTTTCGCTTCTTTCAGGTTCATTAACTTCTTCATACATGCACGTCTAGGTATCCGAGTACTCTTGACCCTCCCCTCTTCGAGCAATTTGCTCACATGGTCTTCGAAAGTTAGTCTCGGTCTACCTCGACACCTTTTAATATTTACTTTCGCTCTATATGTTTTCTTCACCATTCGGTCTTCACTCATTCGCTCAACGTACCCAAACCATTGGAGTACGCCCCTATCAATTTTTGTGATAAGGTCATCTTTCAATCCTGCCATATCGCGAATCTCTTCGTTTCACTTTCGGTCGGCTATGGTAACGCCACACATTTTACGAAGAGATCGCATCTCCACTGCATTCAACTTGCTTTTATGCTTCTTCTGGCATACCCATGTTTCGCTGCCATATAACAAAGTCGGTACCAACACTGCGTTATGTATTGCGAGGCGTGCACTCTTCACCACGCCTTGCCTTTTGACTAATGCATTCAGGGCACCATTGACTTTGTATCCGGCAGCGACACGCCTATCCACATCTAAATCACATCTTCCATCCCGGCTGAAAGCACTCCCCAAGTATACAATTTCATTTACCTGTTCAGAACAGGTAAATGAACAGGTATTTAAATTTGAATTTTTCAAATAAAGCTAAATATTAAAAAATAACCAGTATTAACTTTTTTTACTTGACCTTGTTTCAATGACATGTCGCTATGTATATTACCGTAGTGTTTTGGATAATTAAAATTTATTGTTATGCGAATAATCGGAAAAATATTCAAATAATCGGTAAAATATTCTAATAATCGAATCATTAATTTTGTTAATGTATTATTAGTTTAATAAATTTTTTATATTTAAAATTCATTAAATTACATGAATCACGAATAAAACAAGTTTATTTTTTTACTATGTCAACGTAAATTTGTGTAGGCAAAAACTCATATACAACGCCGCGCTGAAAAAACCACAACGTAATTTCAATCTCCCGCCATATCGGGAGCTTACTGTACTCAATTTTGTTATTTTGTGTTTGTCTTTTTATTTTCTGACTCGGCTTTAACTTTTCGGACTGTTTCTTCTATATTCGATGAAGCATGTGCCTATGTCACAAGTATGATTGGGCAAAAGTGGTAAAAGAAACAAAAAAAAAGTTGATTATGGATGACTTTAAAAGAGACAGTAATTTTGACTGAAATTATTTAAAATCAAATAATAATAATAAATCTAAACAACAACAGCTCAGCTAGTTGAACTGAAGGTGATTGAATAAATTTATTTTTAATCTAGTTTCAATCTTAAATTTTTATAACTTTGTTTCTAGAAATAAGCAGTAACAACAAATACGAAAAAACTGATGAATCTTGTGTTTTAAATTATCCCTTTTTAATTTATTCGGTATTATTCAAACCAAACTGTAAATTATTACCAACTCTAAATAATTGAAATCGATTTTTTTAAGAAAAAAATCGATTTCAATTATTCCCATTTTTAAGTTGGCATGCTTGGTGCAATAAGTCCGACAGCTGTCAAAATGTATTTCTTAGATTTGGTTGACTATAAAATATTTTAATTCTTATTGTGATTTTATTTATTGTCGTATTGATAAGATCTCTTTATCTCTCCGTCGTCCGTAACAGTCCACTATTTTTAAGTCTTATAAATATAGATTATGTACGTTACTTATAAATAATATTAATAGGTAGATATTTAATTGTATATATGTAGGAGCAACCCGAGCGTGATTATCGATGTAAATACGTACGGGTTGATTTTTCAATCCTACGTAAAATGTCTCATAGGATAAAATATAATGTAAACATATTAAAAATTACAGTTGAATGTGTCAAGTAATTTGTTTAACTTTCATATTCAGTCAGGTTATAATTCATTAAGGGCCTATACCACCTCAGCTCAAATTCCAATTTCGCCTCCACTTTCCCGCGCCACTCGTTCGCACAATATGCGTGGCTCGAATTCACGCGGGAACACGAGGACAAAGCGATTTTGTTAGAATAAAATAAACTATTATCGGACGAGTGCTAGTAGGTAATAAAGTTTTCAGTCTTAATTTAATATTAACTTGTCATTATATGAACATAAAATTATATGTCGCAAATTAAATTTCATTGTACATACTAACGGGTTTTTTTAACTACAATTTAAAAAATACTATAAGTAGACAGACATATTTAATTAAAAAAGCATGTGTTTATTTTATATCAAAATGTCACAAATATTCCTAGAAAAAATAAAAACTGATGCACATTTTTTCACATTTTTTTGCTAATACGGATGAATCATAAACTATTGCAATGAGGGTTATTTTATTTTTGGTGCATTAGGTGCAATTTGTGGTGGTGGTGGTAAAAAAATATTAGAAAAAAAAAAACAAATTGGATACATAAGTACTTAACAAGTGATAAAATTATTAGTTTTATACTCACAGTTTTTTTATTTAGCTAAGAATAAGTTGAATATATATACATATAAACTTACCTCTGGACTTGATAGAGTGACCTGAAGGTAACGTTTACTGCAACTCCTGGACGAGTGGAACTAGATGTGCCGAGTTTGGGCTCGTTTTGTTAGTTATGATGAGACCTTATCTCCGGACTTAATAGAATGACCTGAAGGTGTATTTAAGTAACTACTGCTGGAATTTCTGGACGAGTAGAGCTAGGTGTGCTGAATTTAGTAAAGTCTCATCATAACTATCAAAACGAACCCAAACTCGGCACACCTTGTTCTACTAGTCTAGGAGTTCCAGTAGCAATCACCCAATTAAACCTTCAGGTCACTCCATCAAGTCCGGAGGTAAGGACTCGTCATATCTAACAAAACAGAGCTAAAATTCGGCACACCTGGTTCTACTTGTGCAGGAATTCCAGTAGTGTTTACTGAAATACACCTTCAGACCCCTCCATCAAGTCCGGTGGTAAGGTCTTATCATCACTATCAAAACGAACCCAAACTCGGCACACCTTGTTCTACTAGTCTAGGAGTTCCAGTTGTAATCACCTAATTAAACATTCAGGTCACTCCGTCAAGTCCGGAGGTAAGGACTCGTCACAACTTACAAAACGGAGCCCAAATTCGGCACACCTAGTACTACTAGTCTAGGAGTTTCAGTTGTAATCACCTTCAGGTCACTCCATCAAGTCCGGTAGTAAGGTCTCATCATAACTAACAAAACGAACCCAAACTCAGCACACCTAGTTCCACTAGTCTAGAAGTTCCAGTTGTAATCACCGAATTACACCTTCAGGTCACTCCATCAATTCCGCAGGTAGGTAACGTCTTATTATAACTGACAAAACCAGTCCAAAGCCCACAGCTAACATCTCACTACCAGTAGAGGTCTTCCAGTACCAAGCAATCTCTGGAGCAGGTATTCGTATTTCGTATCTAAGTATATTTCTGAGGCATAAGAAATGAAAAACAAATTCAATCTTTTAAATTATCAAAATAATTTCATTTGACTACGATTCCCGTAGCAAACCGTGCGTACATTTGTGTGTGTGACTCGTGTCGTCAATGTAGTAGTTCGATTCTATACCTATCAATTTTGTAAACGCTTAATATTTTAATTTTACGTCGTCCTGTTGCGTAATGTGTTCTGAGCACAAGCGGCACAACCCCCCCCCCCCCCCCGTCCAAAAGCCGAAGCCAGAGTGAACGACGGTGTCGGTCGGCAGGTAACAAACTTTAAAACGACGATAGTTTAGGCAATTTCTTTAAAATTATGCAAACCAAAATATTGAGTATGGAATTTGACAGGAAATATGTCTTATATGCTTGTTCTCTTTGTTCTATTCTTCCTTCTACACACCTTTACAGCCCAATAAATTCCACTGCTGAACCTTCCCCATAGATTGCCTCATAGGGGTGATATTTACCACAGTTGACACGCTTGCAAGCGGTTTGCAACCACAATTTTTTAGTTTTAGTCGTTATTAGGAAGACACTGCTGCCCATTTCCAGATTTATGTCCCTCTATCGCCTCTTATGACACCCACGGGTATGGGCTAATGGTTATTCTTACACCTTCCACACGCGTTGCGCCTTATTTAAACGAATTTAACGCTCTCAAAATGGCCTCCCACAGGATACTCCACCTGACCATATTGCTTTTCAATGAGACTTCGTTTATTACATTTTAACTCACATTACTTTATTCCAATAAATACAAGCTACCCTTAGTAAGATTCAATTTCGCTCCATCGGATTTGCGTTAAACCAATCTCTAACGTTCAAAGGCCCACGTTTAGCAGAATAAAAAACTCTTTGATAGTATTAATCCAATTTTTGTGACAACATTTGCCACCTATGACCCAGTAAATTTCAAGTAACAAACTTTTTTGTTATTTTTAGGAACAAACTTTATTGTTACGTATTTTTATAGTTTCTTCTTTTAAGTTATTTCAAAGTGTGAGACGCTATTTTTTATTCAATAAGGGTGATAAACGAGAACACAGTCCACCTGATGGTATCCATTTACCACCGTGGCCCATAGACATCTACATACACTTATCCTCGATTAATAATCAAAACGCAGATGCGCTGTCACCCCAGAGAGATGGAATACCTCATTTCCAGTAAAAAAGGTTCTCCGGATCTCTACACTCACCATACGAAACACAGCCGTATTAAGCTGCTATTTTACGCTGGTATTCTGTGAGTGCGTGGTCCCTCCCCGGTTGAGCCAACCTATTCGTGCCACAACCATAATACAGGTTGGTTTCTTGACATTGCTTAAAGACAATGTTGAAATATTCACACCATCTACTTCCTCAAATATATTTTTTTCATTCATTGTAGCTGTTAAATGTCTACTGCGAAGATTTTGATTTTTCTATGCTTGTTCTAATATCTTACTATGCTATAATATATATTGAATTTTGTACTTTAAAATTAACGACCTAATTCATTTAAAGTTGTTAATCACCGTCCGTAGGTTATTAACCTAAAACTAATGAAGAGAAAATTTTAATGAAACAGGTAAATAATAAATTATATTTACTTTGGTCTCTCAGTTTATTAAGAATATTTAAAACATTAGTCTTGATAAAAACGAAGGCATGTATAACAAAAACAAATAACAAATAACATCAGTAAAACAATAGCACAGTGACTCAGTTGTTCATAGTGTTACGAGCTTGAGGTTCGTGACAATAAAAATTGCCGATAAAATTACCTAAATTAACACTTTAATTTACTTTACACAAATTAAAACTAAAAACACTAATAATTAAACACACTAATTCACTTAATTCCGCTCCGAAGCTTCGCTTGTGTCGCCGAGTTCAACTCTGAGTCGATCGCATCTTGCAGCGCCTATTTATATAGTTAGCAAAGAAGCGTCCAACATTCAGGTAAATGTGCGCCAGGCAACGAGTATTCGAGTGTAGATTTTCCAGAAACTTAGTTCTTCGGGTGGCGCTCTCGGTCGAAAGATTTGTGATGTCATTTACTGCAAAGCTCCCCTCGCTCTCGTTCCTGACACTAAATGGCGCTAGTGCGCTGATTTGAGCGCAGCGTAACACTGCCCCCTCCTAAGACATGCTCGTCCAGCATTATCGGCCCCATAATAACGCGCTAGGTGATCCACATGGACGATCTTAGGAGTCCCTCTTGCGCCTTTCTGTATCCGGTAGGTTACATCGTTGATCCTGGTCACAATCCGGTACGGGCCGTCCCATTTAGCTTGAAGCTTAGGAGATTTCCCTTTGCTGCGGACTGGATTATGCAACCACACTAATGAACCTTCGTTGAACTTATTGTTCATTTTGCGGTCGTACCGGGTTTTCATTTTCTCAGACATTTGCTGGCCCGATTGTCTGACGTGCTCATAAATGTCATTCATTTTGTTCCGCAAGTCATTTGCATAATCGGTTATACTGCGTGGGGCATCAGGTGGTATCCCGGTGATCAGGTCCGCAGGCAGCCGTAATTCCCTTCCAAAGTTTGCGAAAGCTGGTGTCACTGCTGTACTTTCGTGAACAGAACTTCGATATGACAACAAAAACGGTTGTATGTGCTTGTCCCAATCTCGTTGCCGATTGTCTACGACTTTTGCTAGGTACCTCTCCAATGTCTGATTAAATCGTTCCACCATCCCATCAGATTGCGGGTGATAAGAAGTCGTTCTCGTTTTATGAGTACGCATAACTCGGCAAGTTTCCTGGAATATTTGAGACTCGAAATTCCTTCCTTGATCGCTGTGAATCTCTAAAGGTACACCAAAACGACAGAAGACTTCATGAACTAGTTTATCAGCAACTGTTGAAGCTTCTTGATTTGGAATGGCGAAGACTTCTGGCCACTTAGTGAAGTAATCCATCACAACCATGAAATACTTGTTACCGCTTTCACTCTCCGGAAACGGTCCCGCCACGTCAATGGCTATTCTTTCCCATGGTGCACCAACATTGTACAACTTCAATGCATCTCTACTACGAGACTGAGGTCCCTTTACAGCCGCACAACTTGTACATTTGCGACATCAGTCCTCGACATCGTTTCGACAGTGGACCCAGTAAAACCGTTCTCGGATCTTCAGTAGAGTTCGTTTAACTCCCAGATGGCCTCCTGAACAATCATTATGGTACAGCTGTAGAACATCCGGTACTTTAGCTTTAGGGACAATCATTTGCAAATGACAGCTGTCTCCCCGAACGTTTTCCCATTTACGACACAGAACTCCATCCTGAAGCAGCAAGCTGTCCCACTGGGCCCAATAGCTTTTAGTGGTCGAACTCATCGCTGAGACTTCACTCCACTTGAGCTTGGGAGCACTGGTCTTTATCCATTCCAGAATCGGCTTGATGTCCGGATCTTCCTGCTGTGCATGTAGTAAGCTGTCCTTCCACTCGTTGCTGAGGTGGTCTGCCCTGAGCATCCTCACGGATACCACTTCCTTACTCTCTTGCCTAGTACAATGTTTGCAATCTTCAGGACAAGGTCTTCTTGACAATGCATCTGCGTTGCCATGAGATTTCCCGCTGCGATGTTCGATCTCAAAGTCGTATTCCTGCAGTAGTTCAATCCACCTCACAACTTGTCCTTCTGGGTTTTTAAACTGCAATAGCCATTTTAATGCAGCATGGTCAGTTCGTAAGTGAAATTTTCGTCCCAGAAGATATTTGCTAAAATGTTGCAACGACTTTACCACAGCTAGCAATTCGCGTCTTGTGACACAGTAGTTCCTTTGCGGTTTTGACAACGACTTGCTGAAGTACGCTATCACGACCTCTTGGTCACCATTACGTTGAGACAACACACCGCTAAGTCCTATATCACTTGCGTCTGTGTCAACTATAAACTCTTTGCTTACATCAGGGTATCCCAAAATAGGTGTCTTGCACAGACGGTCCTTGAGCTCCTGCAATGCGATGTTACAACTTTCATCCCAGCAGAAATGTCGCTTCTCCTCGGTTAGCTTATGCAGAGGTTTGGCTATATCTGCAAAGTTCTTCACAAAACGTCGGTAATAGGAGCACAAACCCAAAAATGCTCTAACCTGCGTCTTGTCTTTTGGAATCGGCCAATCTTTTACAGCTGTGATTTTCTCTGGATCCGTGCGGATACCTTCTTCCGACACTACATACCCCAAAAAGTAGACTTGCCGTTTGAATAGTGAACATTTCTTCGGACTCAACTTGAGGTTGGCACTCTTAATCTTCATGAGCACGCGTTCCAAGTTTTGAAGGTGTTCCTCAAACGTACGGCCCACGATGATGATGTCATCCAAGTAGACCAGACAGGCGTCGCCAATTAGCCCGGTAAGTACAAGTTCCATCAGCCTTTCAAACGTTGCTGGAGCATTGCACAACCCAAACGGCATTACTTTAAATTGCCACAGACCCTTTCCCGTCGAGAACGCAGTTTTCTCCTTGTCCTTAGGGTCAATTTCAACTTGCCAGTAGCCACTTTTTAGGTCCAGCGTGCTAAACCACTTTACTCCTGTAAGCATGTCCAGCGTGTCGTCAATTCTTGGCAAGGGATAGCAGTCCTTCTTAGTAACGTCGTTCAGACGGCGGTAGTCAACACAAAACCGCAAGCTGCCGTCCTTCTTCTTTACCAGTACCACGGGTGAACACCATGGACTAGATGAAGGTTCAATAACACCATCCTTCACCATTCCCTTAATCATGGTTTCCACTTCCTTTTCACGTGCTACCGGCAATCGTCTTGGCCTCTTCTACCTTAACTCTTCACCTGTGTTTATTTTGTGTTGAACTAAACCAGTCTTTCCTATGTCAGCATCGTTTGATGAGAATACATCGACGTACTCGAGTAACAACTTCTTCGCCTTGACCAATTCGTTCGGGGGCAGAACACTGCGACAGTCTTCCAAAAGTGTGGTCACTCTCGTTTCTGAATCCTTGCTGGGGGTCCCACTCGATATATATTGGCACTGACGTAACCAATCCACTTCCTCACAAATACCAACCAGTGTGCCTTTTTCTATAATCTGTTCCCGGTCGCAAAGGTTCAGCACACGTACTCCTGAGATGTCAGTGGTCCTGACCAAGGTTCAAGCTACTTTCCATGGAAGGTCATTGTTTACCCTTTCCACAAGTACACAACGGTGAGCTTGCCCAGCGTTTCGAGGAAGACTAACCGGAACAATCGTTTCCGATCTCGGCGGAAGAACAATCTTCTTGATGCTGTACACGTTCCCTGGTAACGCACCTTCCATAAAAAGTTCCTCCTGTCCACATTTCAAAACACCTTGCTTAACGTCGATCTCGCAACAATTATTCCTCATAAAGTCTAAGCCTAGGATGCAGTCGTCCATTGTATCAGCCACGATGACATTATGCAGGTAGATCACGTTGCCTAGCTTCAACTCCATCTCCTTCTCTCCACGGACGGGTATACGCTGACCGGTGGCTGTTACCAAAATAATGCGTTCTAGGTTGTATGCGGAGTCCCCAAGGAACTGACTTATTAGTTGGGAACTAACAACCGTACGAGAGGCTCCAGTGTCTATGGTCAGTTTACACGGCATTCCGTTGACCTCGCCCTTGATGATTAGACTGTTCCCATCATGGGTTTGTGAGATCGAGATCCTTGGGGCTCTTTTAACATCAGCCAGCACCCGCCCCGCAGTTCTGGCTTTTACTCGTTTCCCTGCTGCTGCTGGGCGGTGCTGTTGGCCGCACTACCCTCCTGAGATCGTTCACCTTCCCTTTCTAGGGTTCGCTTAGGGCAGCTGGATCGAAGATGGCCCTTTTCCCCACAGCCATAGCACCTAGGGCTGTATCCTCTGTTGCGGTCGCGAACTGTAGCTGCTGCGACCTCCCTGACACGATGGGAATGATGATCCTGCCGCACGGCTTCCACCTCCAGTGCATGGGCCAAGGCGTCCTTAAGCGTCCCGTGAAGCCCGAGCCTCACAGCAGCTCTGACTTCCAGGTCACGGATGCCGTCGATGAATGTCTGCACCAGGTTCCCTTCAATGAGCGCAGGTACAGACCGGTATGCTTTTTGCACCAGCTTCTCCACCTCTAGAGCCCACTGCTGCAGGTTTTCGTTGATGCGCTGCACGCGATCTTTAAGCTGCGCACGAAAGACGTGTTCCAGGTGAGCGTCGCCATATCTCGCCTCCAATGCCTCAAGGAGTTGCTCATAAGTCACTTCCTCACCGAGAGCTTCCAGAACTGTTAAGGCCTGGTCGCGCAGGCCTAGTGTGAGAGCAGTCATGGCCTGATTTTTATTCCAGCCGTTCGCCTTCATAACAGCTTCGAACTGGATTTTTTAGGCTGACCAGGAAGAAGTCCCGTCGAATGGTGGCACCTTGAACCCACGTAGCGAAGGTGTAGTAGCTACTACGGGAGCTGTTGTTCCATCCCCCAGTTTGAAGTCGTTCAGCGTTTTCTTCACGTCAGCCATTACGTTGTCAACCCGATTGTTTACTTGGTCGATTCGGATTTCGGCCTCCGACAGGCGGTGTCATGTTGAGCAACCTTATCCTTCACCTCCCGTATCTCTTTTCCGAAGATTCATCATCTGCTCTTCCTTATCGCGTTGTAGTTACTCTTCTAAACGACGGGCCTGTTCCTCTTGTCCGTTCTGCAGCTGCTCTTTCAACTGACGGGCCTGCTCCTCCTATCGGCGAGCCTGCTCCTGCAGCATCACCATCAGAGCACCTAAGTCAGGTGCCACAGACGTAGAAGCTGCTGACGGACCGGCTTCCGTGGTCGGCGGCTGGCCCTCAGATATCTGCGGCGTTGCACCACCAAATCTCCTCTGGTCCGTCTCCTGCTGGCGTTGACTTCGGGTACGGACACCCTCCGTTTCCTCCTTAGGTGAAATCGGCATTATTTTATCCCACTTCTGACACCAATTGTTACGGGCTTGAGGTTCGTGACAATAAAAATTGCCGATAAAATTACCTAAATTAACACTTTAATTTACTTTACACAAATTAAAACTAAAAACACTAATAATTAAACACACTAATTCACTTAATTCCGCTCCGAAGCTTCGCTTGTGTCGCCGAGTTCAACTCCGAGTCGATCGCATCTTGCAGCGCCTACTTATATAATTAGCAAAGAAGCGTTCCGAACATTCAGGTAAATGCGCGCCAGGCAACGAGTATTCGAGTGTAGATTTTCCAGAAACTTAGTTCTTCGGGTGGCGCTGTCGGTCGAAAGATTTGTGATGTCATTTACTGCAAAGCTCCCCTCGCTCTCGTTCCTGACACTAGATGGCGCTAATGCGCTGATTTGAGCGCGGCGTAACAATAGCAAAGTTCCAACAACATACATTTTGCATATCGGTGAGCTTAATTTTTTTATTTAACAAATACTACCTACTATATTAAGGGATTACATTTATCGTTTACAGTCTATCTAATCATCATCATCATCATTACAGCCCTTCACAAGTCCACTGCTGAACATAGGCCTCCCCCAAGTAATGCCACAAAGCACGGTCCTGAGCCACCTGCATCCATCGACTTCCTGCATATCTTACCAGGTCGTCACTCCATCTAGTGGGGGGTCGCCCTACACTACGCCTACCAGTACGAGGCTGCCACTCGAGAACCTTTCTTCCCCATCGGTTATCGGTTCTTCGAGCTATATGGCCGGCCCATTGCCACTTCAGTTTACTAATCCGTTGGGCTATGTCGGTCACTCTGGTTTTACTGCGGATATCCTCATTTCTGAGTCTATCACGCAGAGAAACTCCGAGCATAGCCCTCTCCATAGCTCGCTGAGCGACCTTGAGCGTCCTTATACGGCCAGCAGTGAAGGACCACGCCTCAGATCCGTAAGTCATCACTGGCAACACGCACTGGTTGTACAATCTAGTTTTTAGAGATTGAGGTATACCTGACGAGAGGATATGTCGTAATTTCCCGAACGCTGCCCAGCCGAGTTGAATCCGTCGATTGACCTCTCGGTCGAAGTTGGACTTACCTAGTCGGACTATTTGTCCCTGGTAAACGTACTCGTCAACAACTTCGAGCATAGTGCTCCCAACAACTACCGGCATAGGTGTGACATGGACATTAAACATGATCTTTGTTTTGTCCATGTTCATCTTAAGACCTATCCGTTGGGAGGCACTATTGAGGTCATTGAGCATAGTGCTTAAGTCCTCCAGCGATTCTGCCATAAGTACTATATCGTCGGCAAATCGAAGGTGAGTGATGTACTCGCCATTGATGTTAATACCGTATCCTTTCCAGTCCAGTAGCTTGAAAACGTCTTCCAAAGCAGCGGTGAAGAGTTTCGGGGATATAACGTCACCCTGTCTTACACCTCTCTGCAGTTGGATAGGTTTCGAGCTCTGGTTCTGTACTCGGATAGCCATCGTAGCCCTACTGTACAAACACTTCAGCACTTCGATATACCGACAGTCAACTTGGCACCGCTGAAGGGACTGCAGCACCGCCCAAATTTCGACGGAATCAAAGGCTTTCTCATAGTCCACGTACGCCAGGCAAAGTGGCAAATTGTACTCTTCGGTCTTCTGTACAATCTGCCGCAGGGTATGTATGTGGTCTATGGTACTGAAGCCTTTTCGGAAACCGGCTTGTTCGGGAGGCTGGAAGTCGTCGAGTCTGCGTGCGAGACGATTCGTAATGACTCTCGAAAACAGCACGTAGACGCGGCTCAGAAGGGAAATCGGTCTGTAGTTCTTCAAGAGAGCGTTGTCGCCTTTCTTAAAGAACAAGACCACCGCACTTCTGCTCCACGCCTCTGGAGTAGTGCCACCATGGAGGACGGAATTGAAGAGCTTCTGAAGGACTTCAAGTACCGGTGTTCCACCCGCTTTCAGAAGCTCCGCTGTAATTCCATCCTCACCTGGGGCCCTGCCGTTTTTAAGGTGCTGGAGAGCCATTCTAATCTCGCTTAGACTGACGTCCGGGATATCATCGGAATAGTGTCGGATAAGACTTGCTCTTGGATCGTTACTCACACTTGCGTGTGGCTCCAACGATGATGTGTACAGCTGCCCATAGAACCTCTCAATCTCACTCAAAATCTCAGGTGTCCCGGAAACGATGCTGCCACACTCAGTCTTCAGCTTTGACAGTTGGCTCTTACGGGCAGACACATCTCTGGCAAAGACTTTGGAGCCCTGGTTCCGCTCGATCGCTTCTTTAATACGAGCAGTATTAAAGTTGCGTAAGTCTCGCCGCATGCATTTGGAGATCTGTCTGTTCAGTTGCCTGTATGCTGTCAAATCATCTCCCGTCTAACAGCCATGAGATTAAGAGTGTGATCGGAGAGTTTTTGTGTTCTTCTACGGCGGGTCTTGCAGAACTTAGCTCCGACCGCATGGACAGTTTCCACGAGCTTGTCATTCATATCGTCCACTGCATTGCAATCTTGTAGGCACTGAAAGCGGTTGTGTAACTCGAGCTGAAAGTTTTCGGGATTCTGGATTAGAGCACGAGGGGGACGGAGCGTTGACTTCATTAGACGAGACCTCTCCAACTTAACGTTTAGTCTATCTAAGTCCACCTCTAAATCATCTAAGGATGTTTTTATTTCAATAGCATTGCGTATCATCCTTGGTAGGAATCGATGTTCTTTTGTGAGGATTTGTGGTTTGTCAAAGTTGATGTAATGCTGGGGATGATCTTAAATAGTTTGTGAACATGTCTATGAAAATAATTAAACGTGATAAAATCTGTAGAAATATAAATTAAATAAACGTGATAAAATCAGTGGAAATAGTTTTTTTTACATAATCAATGATACTAAACAAATCACTATAATTTGCTAAATATTTTAAGGAATATGTTAATAAAATTTCTACTGGCATTGAAGTGATTGCTGCAATGCTTGTTCTATTATATTTCATACAAATTATTGTAAAATTAATTTAGTATTTTATTGTAAAGTTAGTTACAGCCTATATACGTTTCACTGTTGGACACAGGCCGTATCGCGCTGCCGCAATGCATGTTCGCAAACATTACTGTTTCAGAAACCCTTTTTATATTTTTCTGTCACGCAGGTATCCTCACGATGTTTTCCTTTACCGCTGAACACGTGGTAAATTATCACTTAAAATTGCAACTAACAATTTAATTATTGAAATATAATAAGTAGGTGAGAATTGCGGCTTCTGTGTTCTCTCGCTTCGCTCGAGCTACATGCCGCTGAAGGCCCCAATTCTCTCCATTAGAGGTCTAAATTTTTTTTAAATTTATCCTGTAAGATTGGTATTACTTTGTATAATGCTAAAGGTGGGTTTATTAAGAGAGCTGTTTTATTTTTGGATTGACATATTCTTTTACAGCGTTTATGACGTCTTCTTCGAGACTATTTTCCGATAGTTGAATGCTAACACGTGTATGAATATTAAAGGGTTTAGTCACAATGGTTTTTCGTTTAACGTCGCTAACAACAGTCAAGTGAATTTGTCTATTAAACTTATTGAGTGGTTCGTCAGTTATAGGAATTTCAAGTATAAGTTGTTTGTTACTGGTGTGTACGGTCTCAGTCGAAGAGTTCGCTATACCTTCGCTTGGGTTGCCTATTAACGAGTTTAGTTCGTCAATTTCGTTCATTAACATCCTTATGTCTTCATTGTGAATCTCTATACGTGAGAGAGCATCGGCATTGGTGTTAATGTTGCCTTTCTTATAAATTACTGTAAAGTCATACTCACAGAGTCTAAGTCGCCATCTTGTGAGACGAGAATTTGGTTCTTTCAAATTCATCATCCACTGCAATGGTTTGTGGTCTGTCAAAATTTTAAATTTACGTCCAAACAAATATGGTCTAAAGTATTTCGTAGCCCAGACTATTGCGAGAAGTTCTTTTTCGATTGTACCGTAATTAACTTCGCTTTCGTTTAACGTACGAGAAGCGTAGCAGACTGGTTCGTCGGATCCTATTGGACCTTGTGAAAATACGGCACCAATGGCAAAGTTAGAAGCATCTGTCGTTAGGTTAAACTCTTTAGTAAAGTCTGAATATTGCAAGATGGGATCGTTTGTCGAAAGAGACTTACATTTTTCGAAAGCGTTAACGTAATTATTGTCTATTGTTACCTTTTTGCCGTTCTTAAGACACTGAGTTAATGGTTTAGTAATACGGGTGAAATCCGGAATGAACTTTCTGTAATAACCGAGAAGGCCTAAAAATTGTTTAATTTCTTTTGGATTCTTTGGAATAGGGTATTTTTTTACAGCCGAAATTTTATCGGGGTTTGGTTTAATACCGTCCCTGGTGATAATATGACCGAGATAAGCCGTTTCATGTTTGAGAAACTCCGATTTGTCCATTTGGATTTTAAAGTTGGACTCACGAAGTCTACTAAATACTTTGTCTAGGTTAACTATATGTTCTTGGAGTGAAGTGCTGAACACAATTATGTCATCTAGGTATACAAGGCATATATGATTTTGTAGCCCCCTTAAGACATTGTCCATAACTCTTTGGAACGTAGATGGACTATTCTTCAGGCCCATTGGCATGCGAATGAATTCGAAATGGCCATGCTCTACATTAAAAGCGGTTTTTGCTATGTCCTGAGGGTCCATTTCTACCTGATAAAATCCACTTGCTAAGTCCAAGGTGGTAAAATATTGGCACTTCCCTAATTTGTCAAGAACATCACTAATGTTCGGGATAGGGTATTTATCGTCAAGTGTCTTTTCGTTTAATTTGCGAAAGTCAACTACAAGACGCCACTTCTGTTTGCCAGAAGCATCTACTTTCTTTGGCACAACCCAGATGGGTGAGCTCCATGCAGATTCGGAAGGTCTTATAATAGCCTGATCTAACATTTTGCTTATTTGGTCCTTAACTTCTTGTCTATGTATGAATGGATAACGATAGCTTTTAGTGTGTATTGTTACTACGTCCGTGGTTCGAATCCGATGTTTTATTGTATTTGTGAATGTGAGGCTTTCACCTTCTATGTAAAAAACGTCCGAGTAACGAGAAAAAAGTGCTACTAAATTAGCCTTTTCCTCCTCGTTTAGGTGGTCTGTACGTAATCGCGAAACTACGTCTTTTGCGCGTGCTGTTAATTGTTCGATAGCTTGCACTCAATATTAAATAATTCCGCTTGGGCTGGTTGGTCAAGTGAAAATATTATATCGTTTGGCGTTGAGTTCTCTACCTCAATATAACCGCGATTGTTGACGACAGTGGTAACACATTCGTGAATAGTGCAATTACATAGAACCTGTATCGTAATATAGGTTTCGTCATCCCTTTTATCCAATGGAACTCTAATAATTTTCAAAGATCTGGCAGGTATTATATCTTCGTATAAATTAACATTACGCGAGTTATATAATTTTATGGGATCACATGCTGAATGCGTTATTAATAATTAATAATAAATAATTAATAATTATTATCTTGGTTTTCGTCAGTCTGGTCATAATAAGAAAAATCAGAAGCGAAATCCGGGGCATAAGCATTGTTATAGTCGGTATAGTCTGTAGTAGTGTGTAGTATGCGTACACGTATTCAGGGTTATACTCGTAATATGAATCGTTATACGCAACGCATTCGTTTGTATTCATTTCGCGGGATTTAAAATAATTTGTTGGTGGCGGATTGCCAAATTTATTCCAGTCATGTCCTGTCAACATTTTTGTGTGTGGTAAAGCCTTGGGAATAAAACGCTGGACTTCACTCACGGGCTGAGGTTGTTGAGGGTTATTTCGGGGTGGTAATCGGAACACGTTACTACGCTGGTTGTAGTTAGGAGGGGGAGCACCGAACATGGTATAAGTTTATTTGCGCTGTTGGTGTGGTATGGGTTGAGGAAATTTGAACGGCTGAGGTGGGGGTCTGTAAGATCTTTGCCCAACAGGAGCTGGCCAATTAGGTACTGGAGTTTGGAAAGGTTGACGTTGAGGAATGGAAGGTGGTGTAGATGGTGGAATGAACTTGGGGGAATGTTGACTTTTTATGGAGTCATTGCGCTGTTGGAGATACATAATGTTTAATTCCTCCCGTACATATTCTAATGCTTTCTCTATTGTCGACGGTCGCATGCAACGTATATGAGATCCTAAAGGTTCCTTTAAGCCGCGGACATATGCTTGCATTGCGACTTTCTTATAAAGGTCCCGTTTGGCATTGATAGTGGTCGGTATGTTCTCATGTAAGGACACGTAAGTCATTAGCGTGCTAAACAAAGTTTGGCAATGGTCGTAAAATTCCTGTGGAGTTCTATTGCCTTGCGAAGCTAAGGAGAGGTCATTGTATTAAGCCGTTTCGTCCCGCTGGTCGGAAAAATTATTTATTAGTGCTGTCCTAATACCTAACCAATTTTCAGGAATGCTATTAGAGTTTATAGCGCAGGCAGCGGTTCCTGTTATTTTGTTAAGAATACCGTTCAAAAGACAAAAATTAGAAAATTCACTATCGAGCGCATTGCTTAGGTACTGCGAGGCTAGTCTGTCACATATTTTTATAAATCTAGTTAAAACGTTAGGGTTCCCATCAAACTCCGGGACGAGGCGTAAAGCCTTAAAAATTGTGTCCGGGTCATGGGCCATCTCTGTTAAATAAGTATTATTTAATTTTAATTCTAAATATAAACCGGTTTTCCTACTATTATCTAATATATGACGGCGAGCCTGTCGAGATTCAGGCTTCCGAGAACGAGTTACTCTAGGATGATAAACCTTGAAGGGAAAGATTTAAAACTTAGGGACAAGGGAGAGCAACACGAGATCAATTCAAGTGTACTCACGTGGATTTCATCTGGTTTCTCTCGATGAACCGAGGGCTGGATTCTCCTCCTGGTCTGCAGCTGGTCCGTAGATCCGGATACTCTTCGAAGGGACTTAATAGCCGCCAGGGTCCTTCACGGTTATGAAAAGATATTCCCTAACTATCGCAAAACTACCCCTGAGTGTCCCACTGACTGCGCCAATTACGTTAGCTGCGGCCGGAGGTTCGAAAAAAAACCAAAGTTACCTATAAAATATATTTAAAATAAAAATTACAAATTATGTTACATACTACAGCTAATTAATCTAACAGAATGAGCTCGGTGTAAATGAGTGCATGATATTTTATACATCCGGCACGTGGCTTGAATTGCTGCGCCTGCATTCCTGTCGGTTTACATAGCAACTGTTCTAGGTACATGGTCAGCGATCTTCATATCATAGGTATATGTAACTATTTCCAATAAAATATATGTAAATAAACACTTTATCTTTTAATTTAAACTACCTTTGTGTTCGAGAAGAAGAAAAAATATAGTTTTTAACGATGAAATAGATTAGCCTTCATATTTTGTTGATATATCATTGAACCATTTGTATTTGAGATTCCGAATGAAACGGTATTAGAAATGGAGCAAAGAGAAAAAAGTGGTTCGAGAATTAGATTTAAAAATTTAGACCTCTAATGGAGAACGAAGCGAGAGCAAGTGACACAGAAGCCGCAATTCTCACCTACTTATTATATTTCAATAATTAAATTGTTAGTTGCAATTTTAAGTGCTAATTTACCACGTGTTCAGCGGTAAAGGAAAACATCGTGAGGATACCTGCGTGACTGAAAAATATAAAAAGGGTTTCGGAAACAGTAATGTTTGCGAACATGCATTGCGGCAGCGCGACAAACATTTCCTTGCCCTAAAATTCTTTCAGAAATGAGAAGAGGCCTGTGTCCAACAGTGAAACGTATAAAGGCTGTAACTAACTTTACAATAAAATACTAAATTAAGTTTACAATAATTTGTATGAAATATAATAGAACAAGCATTGCAGCAATCACCTCAATGCCAGTAGAAATTTTATTAACATATTCCTTAATATATTTAGCAAATTATTGTGATTTGTTTAGTATCATTAATTATTTAAAAAAAACTATTTACACTGATTTTATCACATTTATTTAATTTTTATTTCTACAGATTTTATCACGTTTAATTATTTTCATAGACATGTGCATTTCTAACGTGGTAGAGCCATGCTGCAGTTATATTAGTAGTATAGTTGTAGCACGAATGGGTCGGCTCGGCCGGGGAAGGACCACGCTCACACAGAATACCAGCGTGAAATAGTAGCTTAATGCTGCTGTATTTCGTATGGTGAGTGTAGAGAACCGGAGACCCTTTTCACTGGAAAAGAGGCATTCCATCTTAGTCCTCACGGGTGACAACGCGTCTGCATTTTGATTTGTAATCGAGGATAGATGTAGATGTCTATGGGCCGCAGCAACCGCTTACCATCAGGTGGACTGTGTGCCCGTTTGTCACCCTATCCTATAAAAAAAAATACATGTTCACAAACTATTTAAGATCATCCCCAGCATTACATCAACTTTGACAAACCACAAATCCTCACAAAAGAACATCGATTCCTACCAAGGATGATACGCAATGCTATTGAAATAAAAACATCCTTAGATGATTTAGAGGTGGACTTAGATAGACTGTAAACGATAAATGTAATCCCTTAATATAGTAGGTAGTATTTGTTAAATAAAAAAATTAAGCTCACCGATATGCAAAATGTATGTTGTTGGAACTTTGTTATGAACAACTGAGTCACTGTGCTATTTGTTTTACTGATGTTATTTGTTATTTGTTTTTATTATATATGCCTTCGTTTTTATCAAGACTAATGTTTTAAATATTCTTAATAAACTGAGAAACCAAAGTAAATATAATTTATTATTTACCTGTTTCATTAAAATTTTCTCTTCATTAGGGTTAGGTTATTAAGGACGGTAATTAACAACTTTAAACGAATTAGGTCGTTAATTTTAAAGTATAAAATTCAATATATATTATAGCATGGTAAGATATTAGAACAAACATAGAAAAATCAAAATCTTCGCAGTAGACATTTAACAGCTACAATGAATGAAAAAAAAATATTTGAGGAAGTAGATGGTGTGAATATTTCCACATTGTCTTTAAGCAATGTCAAGAAATCAACCTGTATGTATGTGGTAGAGCCACGCTGCAGCTATATTATGGTTGTGGCACGAATAGGTTGGCTCAACCGGGGAGGGACCACGCACTCACAGAATACCAGCGTAACCTTGTTATAACTAAATTCGAGTTAGAGAACGTTAGGGAATACTTGCGACAACAAGAAATTATTCGGCACTATCACGACGGTAAAACCAACCACCGTGGTATTAATGAGTGTTACCTAGCATTATCTATTGGCCAAAGCAAATAGCAAATACTATTGGCCAAAAATGAAAGACCATATTACAAAATTTATTAACGGGTGTACCATCTGCGGACAGGCCAAATATGATAGAAACCCAGTAAGACCTCAATTTAATGTAGTACCACCTGCAACCAAACCCTTTGAGATAATTTACATGAACCTCTTTAGAGTTAAAAGTGAAAAATATGTAACTTTTATAGACGTTTTTACAAAATACGGACAAGCTCACCATTTACGCGACGGAACCGCTATTTATATATTACAGGCCCTTCTACAATATTGTATTCATCACGGTCTTCCCCTAACAATAATTACTGACAACGGAACAGAGTTCACTAACCAATTATTCTTAGAATTGACTAGACTCCATAAGATAAATCACCATCTTATTTTAGCCCATTCCCCTAACGATAACGGTAATATTGAAAGGTTCCATTCGACCCTTTTGGAACATATTAGAATTTTAAAATTACGACACAAGGACGAACCGGTCATCAATCTCATGCCCTACGCAATAATAGCCTACAATAGCTCAATACACAGTTTTACTAGATGTCGACCATTTGACTTATAAACCGGACACTTTGACCATAGAGACTGTCTTGACATCGACATAACCCAGAAACTACTACAGCAGTATGTACAGACGCATAGGAATCAAATGAGAAAGGTGTACGAAATTATTAATAGCACATCACTAGCCAATCGCACAGCTATTATAGAGAGTAGGAATAAGGACCGCGAACCGGAAATAGAATACGCGCCGCAGCAGCAAGTTTTTATTAAAAATCCATTTGCCGCCCGCCGAAAAACCGCACCACGTTATACTCAGGACACTGTATTAGCCGATTTACCCATTCATATATATACATCTAAAAAACGTGATCCAGTAGCAAAATCACGGCTCAAGCGTGTTCCTAAAGCAGTTAATTTGTTGCAGGATACTGCTAATAATGCTCCTTCAAAGGACTCAGACGACAGAGATAAAACTTGAAAGTCTATCAGACGGACCAGGACTACTACCGTATAACCTAGGACCCACGAAATTGACTACTCATTACCATACATTTTTACAGTACGTACGACTCGATGACATTGAAAGTAATATCCACTCCCTACAGAATCAACTACTGACTTTCCAAAACCAATTTACTAACGATACTTATTTACTATACGAAATCCAAATAAATTATCTGTCTAACAAACTTGGCAAGGTGTTAAGTCATCTCAGAACCCTAGAGCCCAATAGAACTAAAAGAGGTCTTATAGATAGTCTTGGTTCAGTCATAAAAAGCATAACTGGTAACTTAGATTATACAGACGCGTTAAGATATAACGAGGCAATTAAAACCCTTAAGGATAATCAACTGAGCGTTGCATCCGAATTCGATCAACATCTCAGCTTAAGTAAAGAATGAATGTCTAAGCATAGTAATGCAATTATTGAGATAGCGGAAAATCAAAGGAAAATTAATGAGATTTTGATACTTATATTAAATAGTAATGCATATAGGCAAACTAGTTTAATTAAATACGCTAAATTCGCGCAATTGTTAGAAATAATTAGTGATAATGTAGAGGACTTAATGCTAGAATTAATTAGAACAGAAAACACTTTAGCTTTTATTCGTGCATCTAGCACGCACCATTCTATGATAGATATAGATGTATTCGGTTCCATGTTAAGTAAGCTTAGAAGTATTTACAGCTCAGACCAGATATTAAATTTAGAACTCAGAGACTATTATGACGTAATAAAACCCGGCTCATATTACACGGAGAAACAAATCGTGTTCATCTTTAAATTTCCTATAACTTCTAGAGATAATTTTGATTTATATGGATTATCCATTGTCCCAAATAAAAATTCACAGGCCCTTATCCCAACCTATCCCTTCATAGCAACTAACGAGTTATCATTTGAGACAGAATGTCCGAAGTTTAACCGCTGTCTTCTTAAAACTGCCGAGTTCACCATCGTCAACGATAATAATGAGATAAAAGGTCAACCTCTAAAGCTCACTGGACTACCTTTCAGATCTCCAGAACAAGCTACAGCATCTACCCGCATCCACCTAAACTCAATCTATCTCCAAGGATTACACAGCATCCAAGACAAAATTCTCATGCAATCACCAGTACAACTACGTGCCATAAGTGACACATATCATACGACAATTCCCTTTTATATCATATTATCGAGTGGAGGTATCCTTATCCTTGTACTGGCCACCCGTCGCTACATATCAAGATGCAGAAAGGAAACGAGCAAAGCAGCGCAATCACCAACAACTAATTCAGAAGATCATGGAAACTCCGAAATTCCGGCAACATTTTCCCTGAACATACTCAAATAGTTGCCGTTCTGAGGGTGGAGGAGTTACATATACCTATGATATGAATATCGCTGACCATATACCTAGAACAGTTGCTATGTAAACCGACAGGAATGCAGGCGCAGCAATTCAAGCCACGTGCCGGATGTATAAAATATCATGTACTCATTTACACCTAGCTCATTCTGTTAGATTAATTAGCTATAGTAACATAATTTGTAAATTTTATTTTAAATATATTTTATAAGTAAATTTGGTTTTTTTTCGAACCTCCGGCCGCAGCTAACGTAATTAAATCAAAAAATCATTTTGTTTCCAAAACACCATTTCTTAATACATAAAACATTTTTAACGCACATATTTTCTTATGAGTAAAACAGTTATACAGTAAAGTATCTTTACAATAAAGTTCACAAAGAGTATTTAAATTGGGAGCTCCTAAGCAACTTATATCTATGATGGGTATTATTTTCATCACAAATATCTTGCACCCATTTTATTTTTTCACATCCTTTTAAAAAACTCTCTATAATGAAAGCCCTCACTCCATCGATACCTTCTGTGCTTTTCAATCCAGCCAATTTGTTATTTCTCTTCAAGAGATAGTGAATTGAATGGGTAAGAAGGTTTAATTAGGAATATATTGGTGTACTCTAAAGCGGCTATAGCAAACTCCTTTACTATGAATTCATTTTTGCTATTTTTGAAGCCTTGAAGATCGACGATTATAGTATTGCTATTCATGATATTTTCTTAAGGATATTACTCAGTGGTTTGTATTGTGATAGACTCAGAAATGAGGATATCCGCAGTAAAACCAGAGTGACCGAGATAGCCCAACGGATTAGTAAGCTGAAGTGGCAATGGGCCGGCCATATAGCTCGAAGAACCGATAACCGATGGGGAAGAAAAGTTCTCGAGTGGCAGCCTCGTACCGGTAGGCGAAGTGTAGGGTGACCCCCCACTAGATGGAGTGACGACCTGGTAAGACATGCAGGAAGTCGATGGATGCAGGTGGCTCAGGACCGTGCTTTGTGGCATTACTTGGGGGAGGCCTATGTTCGGCAGTGGACTTGTGAAGGGCTGTAATGATGATGATGATGATGATTGTATTCGAATATACAGTCGTTTAATATCAAGCAATAAGCTGTTGTCTGATCTGGTATTTCGTGATCTGTTTCGATTTCAACTCTCACATCGATCGAACCTATTAAAGTTTCGTGTTGTCTTGAACAATCAACTACAAATAATGGAGCCACGTCTCCTCCTCCTTTAAACCCATCAATTGCTCTGACCGGCATTCATGATACGACTTTTGAAATCTCGCATACTGATCGTATAATAAAGTAAACTTATCTTCTGAAAAACTGACATTCAGCCCCTCTTATGGATAATATGATGAATTTAAAAAGACTCTTACATCTCGTACGTGACAATGATCAAACTCTGCCATTGATAATTTCGCGTTATGTTTGCGGTTGGTTTGTAAGGCAATGACCACAAATTGTGGTTTCTCTATTTGCGATGAAGTTTTTATAGACTAAGTATGTTTACGTGTTTTGGGTAGCAATGGATACTCATATAAGTCCCAGGAACGGAATGCCAATGGAATAGCTCTATCTTTCTCTAAATGTTTTAATAGGCTGATTCTTTCACGATCTGATACTTCGATGTGTGGAACTGGCCAAACAATTTTATTTATTATAATATCTTCTGCAACTTCACCTGTATTTAACTTGATCGCATTAAGATTTGTATTGCTTCGTAATAATACTAACTCATGTTTACAATTAATTATAATTCTTTCATAATCTTCAACAACAACAAATCGGCAAGGATACAGATTAAGATTGCTCTTGCAAGGAATGATTAAGGCTATATTTTATCAAGATAGTGGGCGATTTAATTTTTTTTTATAAAATAAATGTTTTTGATTATCCTTTATCTAAGTAACAACGCGTTGACAGATCTTACCCAGGCGAAGCCGGAGCAGGTCGCTAGTATCTAATAACCTTTATTAAATTAAATAGAAATCTATTCCATATTAACCATGATGTGATCGATCATAAAATATATATAGAAAAGAAGGGACTCTTATGAACAAAATTGAACTAACGTGAAACATACATATATGGAATAATTTACCATATTCCATCACATATAATTACTACTTTTGTTCAGCAAATAAACTATATAATAAATTCATTCACGCCCAAAATAACGTATTTGTCACTTACACCATAAATTAACAATTATTTATTTAATATACAATTGAAATATAAATTTAACTGAAAACATTTCTGTTTGACGAATATTTACCATCTTCCGTAAGATAGTCATGATTGATGATGTATACTGTGTAGCTGCACTGTACGAATATCCATAACCTTCATACATTATACCCCCCTCATAAGACAATCTAAGAAGAAAGCCTACGTTTAGCAGTGGACTTTGATAAACTGTAACGTATGAACTAATAAAGATGTTAGTGGCGCAACTGCCTACGAGCAGAGACTATTCTATGAAATGGCGGAGTATGTAGCTAAGGCGGTTACTTGAAGAATGGATTTGTGGAAATTCCTTTATTATTTCCAGTTCTATAAAGTAAACTTTTACGTTTTATGAAATAGTTTATTTTGACTCTTTTAAAAGGGCCAAGGTTAGCTTGAGATAAAAGCTATAATGTCGTCTAAATAGCGTGATAAGATTTTATTATTTCCCTTTTTCGAACATTTCTTTAGTGCTGGAATTTATTTTTCAAATTTTTATGATACTTCCGCTGACGTGGATTAAAGCTATGTAAGTAATAAAATAAAAATAAAAAATAAAATATTATTGTTTATAATAAAAATCGAAGATTACACTACACAATACATGAAGATGTTATAGCGTAACATACATACAAAAACATATATTTGAATTTTTAAGATTGATGAAATATTCTAATAGATAAAAATGTAATATTTTTTTAAAGAATTTTGTAAAAAGTATAAATAGAATATTATGCAAAGAGTGGTAATATAATGCGAAAGGCCTTCAAATCGATTGCGAAGATTTCTAATGAGCTTTGTAGATTCGATTTCCATTCAGTTCAAGTATTTACACAAAAAGGCTGATTTAGCATTGGTTAAAAGGATTTGTTGAAGATTATTCGAATGTAAAAATATTTAAGTGTACTCTAATGCGGCGTAATTAACCAATTTTAATTTGATAGCTTTTCACGGCAAAGATGGGTATTTAGAATTATGAGATAAATCCACATAAAATCATTAAATAGTAATTAATATGGATGTAGTGTGTAATATGTATGTATGTAATGTGTCATGTAATGTGTCATGTAATATGTCATGCCATGTTATTTTCTTAAAACGTCAAAAATAATGTGTGTATCTATGTATGTATTTATGAATGTATTGAACTTTGTAATTCAGTCTCCATCATCATTACACTGCATGAACATAGGCCTCCCCCAAAGAGTGCCAAATACCCAGTCCTGAGTCGCCTGCATTCATCGACTTCCTGATCTCTAGCCATGACTTCACTCCATCTAGTAGGGGTGCCCTGAACTTCCATCTAGCTGAATAACCTGGAGTTTATTCTATTATGAGGCTGAGTTTGCATCTGACATAACGAGAAATTTATAACCACATTATGAAAAGAATACTCGTAGTATTCTGTCTAGTATCACATCTCGTGATCAAAGTGTGTTAAGTTTTTTTAAAAGACCCTTTTCAATTCTTATGTAATAATACGAATGTAAGTAGTAAATAAACATTAATCTAATGTGAAAGAGGAATAGACACATAGATAATAATAAGACAATAGAAATGAATTAGCCCTCAACTACTTTCAAAACTGATGTCGCCACCTACAGCCGTATTGTAAATATACGCAATGCACAATGATATCTAATGTTTCACATTACATTGCTTGGCGAATTTGTCAACATCGCGTACGTCGCGTATTACGGTAGAACAAAAGAAGCAATGGTAATTGTCAATACAAAAAGTAAAAAATGAAAGTTTACAAAGGTAAATATCATAGCAAAGTATTCACCTAGATGTAAATTAATTAAAACAGTGATAATTAGTAAATAATTAACTTACCGATGAAATTTTTGCCTGTGCTTTGCCTTTATTAGTTAAAATATACGTCCTTGATGATTTTTTACTACTTATTTTACTATTATGCTGCAGTTCTCCATTATAATAACATAAATTCACGTACGACGTTCCCCGCGCAATTAAATCACAAAATGGTAAATAATGTTCGTTAACACATAATAGCGGCAACAAGGTCACGCGTCTATGCTACTTCTGCCGTCTTATTATCATGATTTCTGTAAAAGTAATGCAATTTATAAATTAAAGTAACCAAAACAGTAACAGCACACTTATAAAACACACAATATTTTTTTTAATATTTTATAAAAAGTGTACGAAATAAAGACAATTTAATCAAGAGGTTAAATACCAGCCGCGGTTAATATTTCCGTAAAATCATAATATTTCATATCACTTAGTGCGTGTGTGTCCTGTCCTTATCTTCTTGTCCGTTGATATTGGAAACAACCCCTTGCTGAATATTGAAAGAATAATGTTGAATACGCAAAGTAACAAAGAGAAAGTGCTTCTCTGCTTGCAATGATGGGAAATTTTATACAATATTCTGTATTGATTTTAGTTTAAAGGATTTTATAAAACTTCACTAATAAACAACCTACGAATTGCGGCCATCAAGTTCTTTTAACAAGTACGCCTTTTAAGTACTACTACAAAAATTTTAGTAGATTTTTAGAATCATAAACATTCTTCGTAGGAGACTATTCGTTTCGAATTCGAATTAATGCTCAGTGGCTTAGCATTGAGTTTCTGCGCGGTGGTCCGCAGATTCGAAACCCGCACGGAACAAGTATTTATATGGCCTAAAAAGTAGTTAAAGAAATACTTCGAACAATTGAATCGCGACGTGAATTCGCTAATACCAACATGTACCAAACCGCCGAGGTTGTATGGGTTACCGAAGATACACAAACCAAACGCTCCACTACGTCCCATAGTGAGCCAGATTGATTCACCAACTTATAAGCTGGCACAATAATTAGCAAAAATATTATTACCACTGAGAGGATATACCATAGGACACACAAATGATTCATACCATTGTGTGAGTGAGATTAAAGACCTACATCTCGCTGACAATGAAACTGTGGTCGGTTTAGATGTTCAGTCTCTCTCAGACTGCATCTCAACTGTAACTAGGAAGCTAGAAGAAAATAACATGCCTCAAAAATATGCAATATTACTTGAACACTGCCTCACATCTGGCTATCTATTGTGGAAGGAGGAGTTCTACAAGCAAGTAGATGGTGTGGCGATGGGCTCACCTATGTCTCCCATAGTCGCCGACATATTCATGGAGGACTTTGAAGAGAAAGCCCTTCTTACTGCTCCTGTAAATCCAAGGTTCTAAACGCGGTACATAGACGAAACTTTCACAATTTTATCATCTGACAAAGTAAATGCATTTTAGACCACCTTAACTCCATAAAATCTAAAATACAATTCACAATGGAGTTAGAGGCAAATAATTCTTTAACCTTCCCAGATGTTTTAATCATCCCAAATCCTGATAACACTATTGGTCACCCTGTGTATAGAAAAAAAAACCCATACCAACCGATATCTAAATGGTGATTCTCACCATCATCTTTCACAGTTAGCTACCGTGGGTAAATCTTTGTTTCAGAGAGCATGAGGGATCTGTGACAGAAAACATCTGGCCACCGAGCTTCAGCACGTCAAGCAAGTATTGCAAGACAACAAGCTTCGGGTCCCGCGCCTACGTCACAGTGAACGAGTGAAGCCGGCCACAACCGAGTGCGCGCCTGCTGTACTACCGTATGTTAGAGGAGTCACAGACAAGATTGGCTACATCTTGAAGCGAGCGTCCACTAAATAATACTACAAGCCGCCGAAGAAGATTAGTCAATTTTTACTATTCATCAAATGCAATATTACTCTACAAGGTGCAGGTGTGTACAAGCTAGATTGTGAATGTGATCTCTCTTACATAGGTCCAACAAAAAAATCTATTAAAACCTGCGTGAAAGAACATATAGCTGACGTGAAGCACCGACGCTCCGGGAAGTCTACAGTCTGCGAACATGTTCAAGATCGTCCCCACCATTACATTAGATTTGATAAACCACAAACCCTCGCAAAAGAACACCGATTCCTACCAATGATGATACGCGAGGTTATTGAAATTAACAAAACATCAAAATTTCAATAGAGAAGATGTATGGGTGCTGCCAGCTGCTTGGGATCCTATAATTTACAAAATTAAATCCAAACCCAAGCATACCACTGCAAGACTTCATGATACTATAAGCTCATTTTGCGTAAATCGGACCAAAAATTAATATTCAAAAACTGAAGGTAGCCGGACTAACTATGACATTGGGGCGTCAATTAGACAGCATACCGCTCTATACATCCAGTATAGATCATTTTAGTTCGACCACACCGTAACACGTCTTCGTCTCAATTACACATTGGTGTAACGTGAGAGACGTAATTACATGAAAACACCAAATTATGCAAACCAACAGCAGCACTACACACCTCAGTGTAACGAAGGGCAGTCTCTTTGAAACACCGTCCTACTTGTCCGTACCAGAAAAACCACTACATCATGTTGTAGCATCACGATACTATCTTAGCACTCGTAGATTGACTTCACGCGTTGAATTACTTCAGCGATATCTCTCGAGCACGGCACCTATAGTGAACTTTATACAGCACAAACGAGTTGGGGAGTTTTTCGATATACCCTCAATTCTACCCCGCCACCCTCGATACGAAGCTCTACAGCTCTACAGAGTGACGCAACCTCCTGCCCACTCTTGATCCGATCAGTATTCCAAAGACGATCCGACATGACGCAACCTCTCGCCCACTCTCGGTCCAACCGGCTTTCCGTAGACGTGCCTACACATACATGAATTCCACAATATATAATAATTCTCTACTCACGGTCTTCAACACCGCAACTCAATCATTCTAAGTCACTACACCTCAGAGCTGCATATATTGCTACTATTTGTCCTGCTTTTTTACTAGAAAAATAAATATTTATCAAATACTTCGCTACCTTCGCCAATACAAAATTTTAAGCGGTGAAAACTATGAAGGGTTGTTTACTTGGGATCACTTTGTATATTTTATTCAGTAACAATTCATTCATTACAGCATATTAAAGCCTACAGGTAATGAAACGGGCCTACGAATAGATTGCGTCACAAAAAAGTTATTTGTCATAATTGTGACGATTGGCAGCCAATCTTCTATGAGTAAGTAATCTTCTATGAGTAAGGTCTATGTTTAGCAGTAAACTTTTGATAGCTTGTAAGGCATGCATTAATGCGTAATTGATATTAGATGAAATTATGGTAGTGCTGCAAAGATAAGTTTACACTGAGTGTGACAATGTGAGATATAATATAATGATATAGAATTATAAATAATTGATAGGGCACAACAGATGGGCAGTTCCGTACCGACTTACTTTAGCAGAAAACCCTCAAACCATTGCTTGTAACTATGATGACTAAGTCGTATATAGAATACATAACTTATTCTCCTTGCCCGTAACATATTATCTAATAAACAAATTTGATTTGCAATATATCCCTTCTCTATATGCATATTTCCTTTGAGCATGGTCATCATTTTATACAGAATATATATAAATTATTCATAGCCTTCCTACAAAATTTCATAACTGGAATATCTCAATGTATTTACATCTCTACAAAGTAATAATATACATGTTACAGTTAAATCCCGTTTTTGATAGAACACGTTTTCCCTAGTTAAAACCAATGCCTTTGTGAAAACTAGAAACACCTACTAAAAACTGGAGTTTACCACTGATATATTTGATTTTCAGATAAAACAAGTTGTCACTCTGAGCTTTAGTTAAAACCAGCACTAGACAAACTAATTTGGGATTGAAAACAAGATATTCTTACAAAATATTTATTAAAAGTTTTTTACACAAGAATATTGACATAGTTACTTCTGCATCGGATTCGGCGCTGCGGGAAGTGCAGCCTCTTCGCCCTTGTGTACCAGATACGGCTTTACAAATACTCTATAAGGGTAGGGCAGTCAAGACTTGAAATCGGGGCGTTCTGATTGAGCTTTAATACGGATTTGACTTATCTTATCTATAATAATCGTTCATTTTCAAGTCCGGTAAGCAAGTCAAAGTCCAAAGTAACACAATCAAATCAAATCCAGAACAAAAGCCTCGGTCGTTTAACCTTGGTTGGAACTGTTGTAACTGACACGCTTCAGAAATTTTATGGCTATATATTATATTTTATATTATATTTATATTTTCAAAATGGCGTTTTGTCTAGTAAGAACTAGTTTTGAGCATTGAATACAATTTTAAGCAATAATTAATTGTAATTATAACAAAGGCATTAAGAAAAAAAACTAGTTTTAACTAGAGATAACGCGTTCTATCTAAAAACTGGTTTTAACTGAAGCACACATAATATAATGAAATAAAATATGATTTACAAAATAAAGAAATTTAATTTTACTTAGACAAATTACTTAATATTATATTTTTGTGTAGTTATCTTATCGCCATCACCTCTTTTTTTAAAGCTCAATTTACAATATTATATTTCATACAATATTCATTAAAACGTTAAGAAACCGCATGGTAGCAATCACCATATTCGCAAGGGTTAATATCAATCATGTACTCTAGTAGCTTAACCTCTCAGGCCCCGACAGTGTATTGGACAATTTTAGTCAGTCCTATGATCAAGCCAAATAGTATAGTATGTCAGGCCAAAGGCAATTTTTTTTAAATGAAGATCAATATAATTTAGAGTCTTTACTATGTTCTTATCCAAAAATAGAGAATTATCAATAATTATGATATATTATTATTTGTAGGAAGGTCAAGTAAGCGCTAGAGAAACGACGATTGCAAAATGTTATCGATAAATAAAATGTTTTGAGAAGTTATCAATCACCGTGTAGTGGCGGTGTGTGGCAGCTCTGATGTCGCGCTACAAGCGAAACACATTGAAGCCTGAATCGCGCTATCAAAGATATATTATGGAATAGCTCCGAACTATCGCTCGGAGCGTTGACCGCTCCCAAGGCAAAACACTTTGCCATGCGGGAGATCTCCCCTTTTCCTTCCACGGCCACAGGTGTATGAATATCCATATCATCCCGTGGGTATTGTAAGAGGCGACTAGACTTGGGTAAAAGTGTTATTTTAAATAACCGTGACCATCGTTATGTAAAAAAAAAGTCACAGTGAAAAATCATTGTGAATTTGTCACGTTGGCACGGAATAAATAATAGTACTACGTAAAGAAGTTGCACTTCATTAATGTTGACTGCTTGCCGACGTTTAATAGCCTACATAATTATTATTAATTAGATAAATCGGGTACGTAAGCTAAATATAACTTTATTGCTGCGCGCGAGTGTCCATATTATTTTGCATCTTTTCGCCTTCCTACGTCACGGCGGATTTTCTGTAGTTACGTAGTATGTCAATAAAGAGTAAAAAATACATTAAGAAATGTTAATTAAGTTAGTTACTTAGATGATGTACCCGACTATGGTCGACTGACCATATTTTCGCGCTTATGTGTATTTTACAATGCCCAACGTATGCAACTTGCAAGGCCATTCGTCGGGAATCGCGATGCTTGGCTCGGAAGAAACAACAAATAAACTTGGAAAAACGATTCCTAACAGAAATGTGATCGCATTCTTCTAAGTTAAAAATCTCGTTAGTAAACAATGTTTTAATTTCAGTATTTTGACTTATTATAATTTAAAATATTTTAATTACAAAAGACAACCATAGGTACGTAAGTAGATAATTGGATAGTGAATTAAATTACAACCAATTTTTTAATATAGTACGTAGGTATTACTTCCGTAGATAAATTATTATTAAATTCTTTTTTGCTATAAGTACCTAAAAAATAAATAAATTCACCTTTCATAATTTCCTACTAAAATCTTTCGGTAATCTAAAGGATGATATATATGAAACCTTTTGTTGGTCACTTAGCATCTATCCACGCAACGGTTATAGTAGGAACGACTTTTTGCTATTACAATTGATCAAATAGGTAATGTACATAATATATATAATTTTTAAATTACATTAAAACTTTTCGACTGTTTTTACACTAAACAAAATCTATTTCAACAAGTATTTACAAAAAAAAAAACTATTTACGTAAACAGCGTTGAAAAACTTTAACATTCAATCGCCTACAACGCGTTAGCTCCGCCTGCGTATGTCAAGCTGGGTGCCTCGCGATTGTAGGTAATTATTTCACGCAGGCAGCAAGAGTGACAGAGGGCTGACGTTGGTAACGTTGGAAAACCACATAGAACGTTAGAATTACTTATAACCTGACTTTAAATATGCATTTTAGATTTAGTATTAGGTTTTATTTCAGTAGTCGATTTTTTACCTTCCTTACTTAATAAGCTTAAGTAAGGAAGGTGAAAATAACGCGGCTATGTTATAAGTACCATTCTAGTTATTATTTTTGAAATACACGAATTCCACCTAACCTAGCTGATCAGTCGCTGTACAGTTCCACTACCAGGTAAACGGCGTAGCTCCTTTTGTTTGTTACATCAGTGACGAGGTGTAACGAAGATTATAGTACGTTGGCGGTGCGAAGGAATAACGTTATTAGAACTTAAATAGAGAGAGGGGGTAATTTTATTATTTGATAAAATATTTTTAGATACCTCATGCAACCAAAAGCGCTGACTCTACAGTTACTCGATACTGTCTAATATTTATGCAGCCCCCTGAAGGTACAAACCATGACAACCCTAAGGTCTTGTGGTTGCAATACTCCTCCCTCTCTTAGTGCGGAATCATCGGCTTCAGTGTTTTCAGCTGTTGTCTGATGATTCCGCCATCTGTTAACTAAATTACTTATATATTTACTTAAATCACTAAAGATAATAACAATAGATAAAATAAAGTACATTAATAAAGTAGCTAAGCTAACACCTTTAACCCTTATTACACTGTTATCACTTTGATCACTATAATCATCACTATAACAGATGATACTAACACATAAGCGTGACAAACCAGCCTGTCTATATCCTCAGCCCACTGTTGCAGTGTCTCTGTAAGTGCTTGAACGCGATCTTAGACCTAAGCTCTGTAAGCATGCTCCAAATAACTGTAGCCATACCGCCTACAGGATTTCCAACAGAACACAAAGATCCTTCTGCTATAGGTAGCCGCTCGAGAATAAAGTAGGGCGTCACCTCTTAATGCTAAAGCTAATGCCACGAATGCTTGCTCATCACTCCGGTCACTAAATTGGAAAAGCATGTCAAGCTGGTACTTGTAAGCAGCCCATGATGATGTCCCGTCAAAGCGTCGTAAATCACATTTACCTAATGTTCGCGCCGTTGTAATCTACGCCGAAGTACACTCACTGACTTTCAATTTTTTTTAAATCCCCATAGAGGACCTAAAGACAGCGATCGATGCTGTTGAGTCCGTCTTCAAGTGGTTCAGTTTTAAATGCAACTTCTTTTATTTATTTTTCTACTTGTTTTAATTTTATCACCGAGAATTTGAAACCTTGTGTCTAAATGACGAGTTATGAAGTTCCGTAGCTCTTTATGGATGGCTACCTACTCTGGCAGAGCCGCTTCTTGATTACGACTAATGGCTTCCTGTTCTTGCTTAGCCGTTAGAGTGGTTTTCTGATTTTCCTGTAATTAAATATTAAGTAGGTGTCTATGAATGAAAGTATTCACACTCAGGTACACTACTTTCATCATTCATAATTACAGCCCTTCACAAGTCCACTGCTGAACATAGGCCCCACCAAAGGATGCCACAAAGCACGGTCCTGAGCCACCTGCATCCATCGACTTCCTGCATGTCTTACCAGGTCGTCACTCCATCTAGTGGCGGGTCGCCCTACGCTATGCCTACCGGTATAAGGATGCCACTCGAGAACCTTTCTTCCCCATCGGTTATCGATTCATCGAGCTATATGGCCGGCCCATTGCCACTTCAGCTTACTAATACGCTGGGCTATGTCAGTCACTCTGGTTTTACTGCAGATATCCTCATTTCTGATTCTATCATGCAGAGAAACTCCGAGCATAGCCCTCTCCATAGCTTGCTGAGCGACTTTGAGCGACCTCATACGGCCAGCAGTGAAGGACCACGTCTCAGATCCGTAAGTCATCACTGGCAACACGCACTGGTTGTACACTTCAGTTTTCAGAGATTGAGGTATACCTGACGAGAAGATGTGTCGTGATTTCCCGAACGCTGCCCAACCGAGTTGAATCCGTCGATTGACCTCTCGGAAGTTGGACTTACCTAATCGGACTATTTGTCCCAGGTACACGTACTCGTCAACACGTACCGGCATAGGTGTGACATGGACATTAAACATGATCTTTGTTTTGTCCATGTTCATCTTAAGAGCTATCCGTTGGGAGACACCATTGAGGTCTTTGAGTATAGTGCTAAGGTCCTCCAGCGATTCTACCATTCGGACTATATCGTCGGCAAATCGAGGGTGAGTGATGTACTCGCCATTGATGTTAATACCGTATCCTTTCCAGTCCAGTAGCTTGAAAAGGTCTTCCAACGCAGCGGTGAATAGTTTCGGGGATATAAAGTCACCCTGTCTTACACCTCTCTGCAGTTGGATAGGTTTCGTACTCTGGTTCTGTACTCGGATAGCCATCGTAGCCCTACTGTACAAATACTTCAGCACTTCGATATACCGACAGTCAACTTGGCACCGGTGAAGAGACGGTAGCATCGCCGGATTGACGGAATCAAAGGCTTTCTCATAGTCCACATACGCCAGGCAAAGTGGCAAATTGTACTCTTCGGACTTCTGTACAATTTGCCGAAGGGTATGTATGTGGTCTGTGGTACTAAAGCCTTTTCGGAAACTGGCTGGTTCGGGAGTTCGGAACACTCCTTTGGAACTTACTTTTTCTGTAACGGTGTGGGCTGCTCTTGAACCAACTACGATAGGAGAGGTTATCTAATGCTCACCTTTCAATTCTCTTCACAATGCTCATCAAAAATGTAAATACATATTGTTACGCGCCTAGGTTAACTTCTGGTACCTGACACTAGCGCCATCTAGTGTCGGGGAGCAGAGCGAGGAGGGCTTCCTAGAAAATGTCAATCTTGAACTTTTCACCAACAGCGCCATCTAGTATCGAACAGAAGAATTAAGCTTTCTACAAGCCCCACACTCGAACTTTCTTTGCCTGCTCGGTCGGCGCCCGTATTTACTGGAATACTGGAATATTCTGGATGTTTCGGTGGAAAAGGTATATTTAAAGCCGCTGCAAGCAGCGATCGGTTTATTGAATTGGCGATACGAGCGAAGCTTCGGAGCGAAATAAAGTGAACTAAAGTATTAAGTGTGATTAGTTAATAGTGTGATTTAAGTTTTAATTGGTGTTCTCTAATAAAAGTGAAATTTTGGTAATTCAATCGGCAGTTTTTATTATCACGAACCTTAAGCTCATAAAGATATATTTGATTGCACAAAAGGATCTACTTTCTTTTTCTTTGGTTTGAGATATGTTACTAGTATATTACCACAGAAAAGCTGAAATAAAGTTTAGTCAAAAAGCATATTTAACATTACTTTTAAATAAGTCGCTGGTTTCCGTATACTGCAATTTTAATTTTAAAAAATTAGAATTTATTTATGGTAAACTAGCTGTACAGGGCATGCGTTAAAATGAAGTTTTGTCATAAATTGTTGCAGGCGCACCAACATCAACTCACCAAACTTTCATCGTAATCGATTTGGTATCAATATTATATAAATGCATAGAAAACAAACATTTATATATGTCAGAAGCCACACAACTACTTTCCAAAGTTTTATCGTAATCCAATAAATTGTTTAGCAGTATACATTGGACCTAGGACTATTTATTTTATACACTATATAAAAAACAAGTGATCCGTTCTGGCTTCGCATAGATTATTTCTGGATTTCAACAACAGCGCCACTTACTGCGTCCAAATCATAGCCATCCAGGGACCCATTCAAACTCACCCAAAAATTTCATCTGAATCGGTTGTGGCACTTTCAGGTTTTAGCGGAACTAACAAATAGCAATTGATTTTATATATAGAGAGGAAGGTATATAATATTTGAAGATATGTCACAGAAACTAATTTATCAGTTTCCAAGAAGATTTTCCACTGCGAGTTTTATTCAAATGCGCTTTACAATTTCGATAAATTTCGCTTGAACAGATTTACGTTAAACCACTCTCTATGTAAAGGTAGCGAGTTTTGCTGAATTTCGTTTCGGCCTACTCCGTCAAATGAATTTCAAACAGGATTCATTATAATTTATGACAAATTTATTTATAAGGTTACTTCTGTAAAAGGTAATTTATATGTATTTGCTGTGATTACAAATTTAAATTTATATTTAAAATAAGTAGTAGAAGCCATCTTTCCATTTTGTAAAGACATAAGAGAGTCAGTCACCTCATTTTATCCAGGTGGAGTTGTAAGTCAGAAAGATCTCATGACTGCTGATGGACGTGGTACCTCGATCACCAATCCACTCGTAAAGTACAGTGGGTGAGGTCAATGTCCAATAGTGGACTGTCACAATATCTTGTGCGACAGTCGTCCTTATTTCTCAGAGATAGTAATTTCAGTAGTAGATAGTAATTACGTAAATTATAAATTATATCATTACTTAAATAAAAAGTACACAAACGCGCATTGGGGCAGCACGTTGTTGAACATTTTCTTCCCCTAAAACCCTCTCAGACGTGAGAAGAGGCCTTTGACCAGAAGTGGGAGATATATAAACTGTAATTTCTTAACTAGAGTTTAATCCGTAAAGAAGTCTCGTGGAAAATAGGCGAACTAAAATAATAAGTATGGAATTTGACAAAAAATATGTCGTATCCATTAAGCGAGTTCTCGTTATTACTACTCTTCCTTCATTAAAGCGCATTAAAGTTCACTACTAAAAACAGGCCTTCCCCATAGATTGCCTCATAGGGGTTATTAACAATAGTTGCCACACTTGGAAAGCGGGTTGATAACTGCAGATTTTTAGTTTTAGTCATTATTAGGAATACACTGCTGCTGGATGGTATGCGGTCTTGGCTATTCTTACACCTTCTATACACGATGCGCCTTATTCAAACGAATTTAACGTACCGAAAATGGCCTTCCGCAGGGAGCTCCACTTGACGGCATTGATTTTTATTGAGATTCCGTTCGTTTCGTCGTTTTATTATATTTTAACTCACATTACTTTATTGCAATTATTACAAGCTACCCTTAGTAAGATTGAATTTCACTACATCGGATTTGTCCTACATTAATCTTCAAGAGTACAGAGGCCCACATTTAGCAGAATAAAAAAAAACTTTTATGGAATGGATAGAATATCCAATGTCTGTTTTCGAAAACTGTGTGAGAAAGAAGGTGCGCTATGTTTGTTAGGACGGTAGTTCGATACACCTCGGCACTCGTTTTTACACCTTTTTCACAGAAAAACACCTAAGAGAATGTGAGACTTCAAGTCAAGTCGGACCCTCGGAATACGCGTGCTGGCTACTTCACTGCTGTGGGCATACGACTCATCACTTTGTTTTTATAACTTCCTACGATGTTTTTCATCCGAAAACAAAATTTCGCGGTATTTTTCCCCCGTACTGCCATAACAAAGCGCTGGATCTATCCAGCCTAATTTTTTTCAAACGCTCAGTCAAAAAATGTCCGGTCTTTTTACGATAAGCTTGCAGTCCTAGGTCTTCATTGATCACTTTTTTGACCGTGGTTCTGAAGAGCTAAAATTTGTTGTTTACGCACAGGATTTAATTGAATTTGCGACCTCACTGATTTGATGATCGCGGGTGTCCTAACTGAACGAGGTCAGCCGGTCGTTTTACGATCTTCAAAGCTTGAATCTTCAGTGAATCGTTTGATAGTGTGATAAGCAAATCGTTTTCGGAAATCGTATCGGTTATTTTTAATTTTTGTACAATACTGAAAATCTCTTTTTGCGCGTAACCACAGCGGTGCAACGCGATAACTGCTACTCATCTTCTTTCTTCGACCACTGCATATTTGAAAACTAATAAAAATAATGCCTTTTTTATTTTCGGCAAGTGGAAACGTTATATTTTTTAAAGTTGGTGAAGTTCATCTAGCCAGTATTCAAAAATTTTAAATAATAAGGTTTTGACAGAACTTATCATCCAACTACGTATATTGTATTTCTGTAACTCATTCATAAATTATTTTAAAATTTGCTTAATTACCTACAACATAATAATCTTTATATGAATTTGATGATCTCTCTCACCCTTAACGGCAGAAGTAAAAGCAAACAAACGTAACATTTCCATCAATTCACAAATTGTAAATGAATCCACTGCCGATCAATTAGGTCTACTCGAAAAATTACGATCGCATACTCATACACTGTACGAATATCTATATTGTATTATACCCCCTAATAAGATAATACAAAAGCAAGCCTTTGTTCAGTAGTGGACTTTGATAAACTGTAACGTACATATGAACTAACAGAGATGTTGGTGGTACAATTTCCTACGAGCAGCGAGTATTTATTTTATATAATGGCGGAGCATCTCAAGAGTAAGGCGTTTATTTGAAGAGTGAATTTGTGGAAATTACTATATTATTTTCATTTCCTTAAAGTCACCTTTTACTTTTTATGAAATGTTTTATTTTGTCCTTTTTAAAGGCTAAGGTAAGCTCGAGATAACAACAAGATTTTCATCTAAATAGTGGGATTTTTTTTATTATTTCCCATTTTTTGCACCTTTCTTTACGGCTGCAATATATTTTCCTACCTTTGGATATAATCTGTGTAGGTAATAAAAAAATTAAAATATGAATTAATATAAAAAATTAAATATTAGAATTAAAATCGATTTACAATACACGACGATATAGCGTAACATACATACAAAAAATACTCAATCGAACAGTGGTAGAGCCATCCGGCAGCTTTTGCTGTTGCACGCACGGGCCGGCTTGATCCGGAGTGGTACTACGGCCTAACAAAATACCGGCGTGAATTGAAAGTTCTGCTTCCGCATTTCGTCTGGTAAGTGCAGTGGCCGGAAACCCACTCCCCCATCAATATGGCAGCGGAATTAATTATAAGACTACGCCAGGTGGGTACCGGCACCCCTGGATAATCACTCGCTGTGCATCCACCACCAAGCTACTCTACTCCTGATCGTAGGTGCTCAGGCTGTTCCGCGTATTCTGGGGGACACAATTCCACTCGTGACTTAAACTCCTCTGGGCAAGCGGACAAACAAAACCAAGGCGACCCCTGGCACGCTATCCGTGATTTTTGCAACCTTAAGGGACTTCATTCCAACCTTAACGCTGTCCACTACCATCTGGAAACTGCGGAGCCAGCCTTGTTCTTTTTAAACGAGATTCAGGTTTCCTCTTCACTTCGTATCTCTCCTACCCGGGGTACAAACTTTTTTTTTTTTTTTTATAGAAGAGGGGGCAAACGAGCATGCGGCTCACCTGATGTTAAGTGACTACCGCCGCCAATGATCAACCGCAACACCAGGAGAATTGCGGGTGCGTTGCCGGCCCTTTAGAAAGGACTAAGCTCTTTTCTTGAAGGTCCCCAGGTCGTATCGGTCCGGAAAAATCGCCGGTGGTAAACTATTCCACAGAGAGGTTGTACGTGGAAGAAAACTCCTTGTGAAACGTACAGTGGTGGACCGCCAAGCATCCAGATGGTGTGGATGGTATCGGGACGTGTGCCGTGTAGTGCGTTCACGAAATTTGGCGGCTGGGATTAATCCGAACAATTCCTCAGAGCACTCCCCGTGATAGATGCGATAAAATACGCAAAGAGATGCAACATCTCTTCGCAGCGCCAGTGAATCGAGCCGATCGGAAAGCACTCGGTCGTCGACGATTCAAGCCGCTCTGCGCTGGATGCGGTCAAGTGGAAGGAGCTGGTACTGGGGAGCCCCAGCCCAGAGATGGGAACAGTATTCCATGTGCGGCCGAACCTGCGCCTTGTAAAGTTGCAGGCGGTGTGCCGGCATGAAATACTGTCCCGCTCTGCTGAGCACGCCAAGCTTTTAGAGGCCAATTTGGCCTTCCCTTCCAAGTGACCACGAAACTGCACGTCACTCGATATGTCGACGCCTAGGATTCCGATACTGGCTGAGGCAACAAGGGGAGTGCCTTGAAACTGAGGGGATACGACAAAGGGGTTCTTTTTAGCGGTTAACGCGCAAACTTGTGTCTTCTGGGGGTTAAACTGGACTAGATTTAGTCGTCCCCAATCCGAGCCCTGTGGAACACCAGCATTAATAGGCTTGCAATCGGAGCTTGCACCGTCTACAACGACCTTGATGCTCCGATCTGCAAGAAAGCTGGTGATCCAATCGCACAATTTCTCGGGAAGCCCATAGGAAGGGAGCTTCGAAAGAAGCGCTTTGTGCCAAACCCGATCGAAGGCCTTCGCAATGTCCAAACTAACGCAATGACCAATGCCTCCCCCTTGAATTCTACTGCCTCCGCCCATCTGTGAGTGAGGTAGACCAGAAGATCACCAGCTGACCGACCACGGCGAAAACCGTATTGGCGGTCACTAATCAGCTGGTAATGCTCAAGGTACCTCATGAGCTGGCAGTTTACAATGGACTCCATTGTTTTGGAGAACAAGGAGTTGATGGCGATTGGCCGGTAGTTGGACGGGTCTGAGCGGTCGCCTTTTTTAGGGATCGGGTGGACGAAAGCCGTCTTCCATGATTTTGGGACTACGCCTAGGGAGTAGGAGTACCGGAAAAGACGCGTTAAAACCGGTGCCAACTCTGGAGCACACGTCCTTAGCACAATTGGGGGGATTCCGTCAGGCCCACTCGACTTGTGGATGTCCAGGGAGAGGAGTGCTCTGCGAACCGAGCGCTGTGTGAACTGCACTTCCGGCATGGAGCACTCACACCGCGGGATGGTCGGCGGCGTACTCCCCCCGTCATCGAGAGTCGAGTTAGACGCAAAGAAAGAGCCTAGAAGATCGGCTTTCTCCTTTGCAGTATGGGCCAGTGAGTCGTCCTCCCTGTGCAGAGATGGAAGAGATGGCTGACAGAAATTCCCCTGGACAGCCTTGGCGAGAGACCAGAATGCACGGGTTCCAGAAGGAAGGCGAACTAGTTTCTCGCCAATTCTGCCTATGTGCTCTGACTTTGCCTTGGCAATGACTCTTTTGAAGGACCTAGAGGCGGAATTATACTTCTTTTTTAGAGCACTGGTGTTTACATCCCGGGACGCTGATGCATCAACCCAGGCTTGGTAGCACTCCTGCTTATAGCATGATGCTATTTTACAGGAGCGACCAAACCATGGCTGAGATTTGCTTCCAATGGGCACCACAGAGGAAGGAATAAAAAGTTCCATACCCTGAAGTACCACATCAGTAACAGAATCCGCAACAACGTTGGGAACATCCGACGAGAAGCAAACCCGCCCCCAAGGGTAGGATGCAAAGAAAGACCGCATCCCATCCCAATCGGCTGACCTATAGTGCCAAACACGGCGGCAGCCTGCAGAATGCAACCGCGATTTCAGCGTGAGTGGCACAACACTCCGGACCAGACAATGGTCCGAGGAGCCTAAAGGGGCGTCGACGGAAATCTGATATCCGTCCGGGTGAGAGGTCAGCAGCAGGTCCAACAGGGAAGGTGCATGATCCTCCACATCTGGAATCCGCGTAGGCGAAGTAACCAGTTGTGTCAGACCATATGCCAAGGCAAAATCATGAACAGATCTCCCGCATGATCGGTTAAACGTGAACCAAGCCATTCGGCGTGATGGGCGTTAAAGTCGCCGAGGATCACGATCTCTGCGGAGGGGATCTGCTGTAGCAACCAATCTGCAGCCATTTGGACGTGGTCGAAGAGTCGGTCTGTTTCGGCATTACCGCTATGGGACCTATAGAGGCACCCGTAGACGCGCGGATGGTCGTCGCTGTCTACGCGTAGCCAAAGGATGGACAGGTCCGAACCTTCAAGTCTGCCGAGGCGTCGAGAACAGATGTCCTCCCTGACGTAAACACAAACTCCAGCCCGAGGCACAAAGGGGTGTTCCAGTTTGTACCCCGGGTAGGAGAGATACGAGACATCAGCAGGAGAGGACACCTGCGTCTCGGTCAGAAAGAGCAGAGCCGGCCTCGCCGTCTCGAGATGGTAGTGGACGGCGTTTAGGTTAGAGTGAAGTCCCCTGATATTGCAGAAATTCACGGACAGCGTGGCAGGGGTCGCCTTGGTCTTGTTGCTCCGTTTGCTCCGAGCAGTTGTAGTCTTGAGCGGAATTTTGCCCCCCCCCCCCCCAGAATACGCGGGGCAGCCTGAGCACCCACGCTCAGAAGTGGAGAAACATGGTCGTGGATGCTCAGCGAGGGATTCTCCAGGGGTGCTGGTACCCTCCTGGGGTAGTCTATCATTATTTAATTCCGCTACCATGTTGATGGGGGGGGGGGGGGGGTGGGATTTGGGCCTCCGGCCACCTGCACTCACCCAGACGAAACGCGGAAGCAGAGCTTCCACTTCACGCCGGTATTCTGTGAGGTCGTGGTACCACCCCGGTTTGAGCCGGTCCATACGTGCAACAGCAAAGCTGCCGCGTGGCTCTACCACTGTCGAACTGGTACACTCCTTTGCGCCTCGGGCTAGAATTTGCGTGTACGTCAGAGAGAACATCTGTTCTCGATGCCTCGGCAGTCCTGAAGGTTCGGACCTGTCTATTCTTTGGCTGAGCGTAGATAGCGGTAACCATCCGGGAGTCTACGGGTGCCACTATAGGTCCCATAGCGGTAATGCCGAAATAGACCGACTCATCGACCACGTCCAAATGGTTACAGATTCCTTTCTACAGCAGATCCCCTCCACAGAGATAATAATCCTCGGCGATTTTAACGATCACCACTCCGAACGGCTTGGTACACGTTTAACTGATCATGCGAGGAGATCTGTTCATGATTTTGCTTTGGCATATGGTCTGAAATAACTGATTACTTTGCTATGAGGGTTTTAGATATGGAAGATCATGCACTATCCCTGTTGGATCTTCTGCTGACATCAGATATGAACTTTCCATCGATCCTCCTCTTGGCTACTGAACTATGTCTGGTCTGGAGTGAGCTGCCATTCAAGCTGAAATCACAGTTGCACTTTGCAGGCTGCCGCCATGTTTTGCACTATACACGTTGGCCGATTGAGAAATGATGCGGTCTTTCTTTGTATCCTACCCTTGAGTTTGCTTCTTGTCGTTCAATCCCAACGTTGTTGCAGACTCTGTCGTTGATGTGATACTACAGGGTATGGAACTTTTATTCCTTCCTCTGTGTTGCCCATCGGAGGCAGATCTCAGCCACGGTTTAGTCGTTCCTGTAAAATAGCGTCATGCTATAAGCAGGAGTTCTACCGGGCCTGGGTTGATGCAACAACATGCCGGGATGTAAACACCAGCGCTCTAAAAACGAAGTATAACTCCGCCTCCAGGTCCCTCAAAAGAGTCATTGCCAAGGCAAAGTCAGAGAATATAGGCAGGATTGGCAAGAAACTAGTTCGCCTTCCTTCTAAAACCCGTGGATTCTGGTCTCTCACCAAAGCTGTCGGAACTTCTGTCAGCCATTTCTTACATCTCTGCACTGAGAGGACGACTCACTGGTCCATACCGCAAAGGAGAAAGCCGATCTGCTAGGCTCGTTCTTTGCGTCCAACTCGACTTTCGATGACGGGGGGAGCGCACCGCCAATCAACCCGCGGTGTGAGTGCATCATGCAGGATGTGCGGTTCAACAGCGCTTGGTTCGCAAAGCACTCCTCTCCCTGGATATCCACAAGTCGAGTGAGCTTGATGGAATCCCCACAGTTGTGCTGAAGACGTGTGCTCCAGAGATGGAAGGAAGGCATAGCCCCAAAATCATGGAAGACGGCTTTCGCCCACCTGTTCCCTAAAAAGGCGACCGCTCAAATCCACCTATTTACAGACCTACCGCCATCACCTCCGTGTTCTTCAAAATGATGAATTCTTTATAAACTGTCAGCTCATACGGTGCCTTGAGAATCTCCAGCTGATTAGTGACCGTCAATACGGTTTTTGTCGGGGTCGATCAGCTGGTGATCTTCTGGTCTACCCGACTCATAAATGGGCGGATGCAGTAGAGTTCAGGGGGGGGGGCCATTGGCCTTTAGTTTTGACATTGCGAAGGCCTTCGATCGGGTTTGGCACAAAGCGCTTCTTTCAAAGCTCCCTTCCTATGGCCTTCCCGAGAAATAGTGCAGTTGGATCCCAAGCTTTCTAGTAGATCGGAACATCAAGGTCATTGTAGATGGTGCACGCTGCGATTGCAAGCCAATTAATGCTGGCGTTCCACAAGGCCGCATGCTATCACTGACACTGTTTCTTCTCCATTTAAATGATATGATGCAAACCGGTAACATACAATATGCGGATGACAGCACTGGTAACGCCATATACACCGGCCGTACCTATATTTCTGGGGAAAAGGTCGTCAAGTACCGGAACAAACTTCTATCTGAAGTCGAGGCTTTCCTGAACAAGGTCTCGGATTGGGGGAGACTAAATCTGTTCCAGTTTCATCCTCAGATGACACATGTTTGCGGGTTCGCCGCTAAAAAAAACCTTTGTCGTATCTACAGTGACGTGCAGTTTCGTGGTCACTTGGAAGAGAAAGCCAAATTGGCCTCTTAAAAGCTTAGCGTGCTCAGCAGAGCGGGACAGTATTACATGCTGGCACAGCGCCTGCAACTTTGGCGAGGGTGCGACCACACACGAAATTTTGTTTATATCTCTGGGCTGGGGCTCCCCAGTGCCAGCTCCTTCCACTTGACCACATCCAGCGTAGAGTTTCTAAATCTTCAAAGACCGAGTGCTTTCAGATCGGATTAATTCACTGGCGCTGCGAAGAGATGTTGCATCCCTTTGCATTTTCTTTCGCATCTACCGCGGGAAGTGCTCTGAGGAATTGTTGGGATTAATGTTAGTCGCCAAATTCCTTGAATGCACGTCGCGGCAAAACTTCCGATACCATCCACATCATGTAAATGCTTGGCGGTTCATCATTGTACTTTACACTAGGAGTTTGCTTCCGCGTACGACCTATTTGTGGAATAATATACCACCGGCGATTTTTTCGAACCGGTACGACTTCCTATTTAAAAGGCAAGCAACGCACCTGCAATTCCCCTGGTGTTGTAGTTGTTCGTGGGCGGCGGTAGTCACTTAACATTAGGTGTGCCGTAATTTTGGTTTGCCCCCTGTTCTATAAAAAAAAGAACTGAGTCTGCTCCGTTCTCGAAGGCAGCCTAAATATTCTAGGAAATAAAAATGTTACATCATATTTTTTTAAAGAATATTATACAAAGAGCGTTAATATAATGTGAAAGGTCTTCATACCGATTTCGAAGATTTCTAATCAGCTTTGATAATTCGATTTCCATTCAATTAAAAAGGCTGATTTAGCATTGGCCAAAAGAATTTGTAAAAGATTATTCGAATGTTAAAAGATTTAGGTGTACTCTAATTCAGCCTTTTAACCAATTTTATTTAATAGCTTTCAAGGTAAATAAAACTTTTTAGAATTATGAGGTTAATCTACAGAAAACGACTAAATGGTAATTTATATTGTAGTAGCTTTATATGTCATGCCATGTTATTTTCATAAAGCGTCAAAAATAATGTATGTATCCGTGAATGTATTTATGAACATAATTAAACATTGTAATTCAGTTTCCGGCGTTTCAGTCGCCGTGTAGTGGCGGTTGAGAATATCCACTACCCCATATCTTCCCGTGGGTGTCGTAAGAGGCGACAGAGGGAAACAGGCAGGAGATGGGCAGCAGCATCTTCCTGATAACAACTGTGACGTAATAAAAAACTGCGGTTGCCAACCCGCTCGCCAAGCGTGGCAACTATGGCAAATATCTCCCCATAAATAACGACGCAAACAGACGGCCCCCAGTCCCTGGCGACCCCGCTATTCCTGGCTACGGTGACGACCATGGTAACGGCGGGGCAGGGGGTGCTGAGAATCTCCGGTGGAGGTTCGGTTGCCACCTACGACGACTCGACCTGGCAACATTTAACGCACGCACTCTGAGGACTGACGAGAAGATCCTGGAGCTGCAAGAAGAGATAGACAAGTTGCGCTGGAATATTACAGGATTATCCGAGGTCCGAAGAGAGGGGGAGGACACGGTGATTCTCGAATCCGGCAACTTGTTCTATCACCGGGAGGGCGACCATCTGTCCCAAGGAGGTGTCGGATTTATCATCCACAAGTCTCTCGTCAACAACGTTGTAAAGATTGGGAGTGTGTCAACGAGGGTCGCGTACCTGATACTCAGAATCACGAAACGGTATTCGCTGAAGGTCATACAGGTCTATGCACCAACCTCGGCACATGCCGATGAGGAAGTGGAGGAAATTTATGAGGATATTTCTAGAGCCATGCATTTCTCCAAAACCCACTACACGGTGTTGATGGGAGACTTCAACGCAAAACTAGGCACAAGAGAAAACGGAGAGCTGAAGTTAGGGAAATTTGGAGTAGGGCAACGACCCGAAGGGGCCAAGAGCTGGCCGACTTTATGAAGAAAGAGGGACTCTTTATGATGAACTCTTTCTTCCAGAAGCGGCCCCACAGGAAGTGGACCTGGTCGAGCCCCGACAGTTCGACAAAAAATGAGATTGACTTCATTATGACGACCAGACGCCAACTGTTCAGCGATGTCTCAGTGATCGCAAGGGTGAAAACCGGCAGCGATCACCGAATGGTTAGAGTCACACTGAACCTAAACGTTAAGTTGGAGAGGTCTCGTCTAATGAAGTCAACGATCCTTCCCCCTCGTGCTCTAATCCAGAATCCCGAAACCTTTCAGCTCGAGTTACGTAACCGCTTTCAGTGCCTAGAAGATTGCAATGTAGTGGACGATATGAATGACAAGCTCGTGGAAACTGTCCATGCGGTCGGAGCTAAATTCTGCAAGACCCGCCGCAGAAGAACACAAAAACTCTCCGATCACACTCTTAATCTCATGGCTGTTAGACGGGAGATGAGGCTGCAATCGTCAATAGATTTGACAGTATACAGGCAACTGAACAGACAGATCTCCAAATGCATGCGGCGAGACTTACGCAACTTTAATACTTCTCATATTAAAGAAGCGATCGAGCGGAACCAGGGCTCCAAAGTCTTTGCCAGAGATCTGTCTGCCAGAAAGAGCCAACTGTCAAAGCTGAAGACTGAGTGTGGCAACATCGTTTCCGGGACACCTGAGATTCTGAGTGAGATTGAGAGGTTCTATGGGCAGCTGTACACATCATCGTTGGAGCCACACTCAAATGTGAGTAACGATCCAAGAGCAAGTCTTACCCGACACTATTCCGATGATATCCCGGACGTCAGTCTGAGCGAGATTAGAATGGCTCTCTACCACCTTAAAAACGGCAAGGCCCCGGGCGAGGATGGAATTACAGCGGAGCTTCTGAAAGCGGGTGGAACATCGGTACTTGAAGTCCTTCAGAAGCTCTTCAATTCCGTCCTCCATAGCGGCACTACTCCGGAGGCGTGGAGCAGAAGCGCGGTGGTTTTGTTTTTTAAGAAAGGCGACAACGCTCTCTTAAAGAACTACAGACCGATTTCCCTTCTGAGCCGCGTCTACATGCTATTTTCGAGAGTCATACGAATCGTCTCGCACGCAGACTCGACGACTTCCAGCCTCCCGAACAAGCCGGTTTCCGAAAAGGCTTCAATACCATAGACCACATACATACCCTGCGGCAGATTGTACAGAAGACCGAAGAGTACTATCTGCCACTTTGCCTGGCATATGAGGACTATGAGAAAGCCTACGATTCCGTCGAAATTTGGGCGGTGCGACAGTCCCTTCAGCGGTGCAAAGTTGACTGTCGGTATATCGAAGTGCTGAAGTGTTTGTACAGTAGGGCTACGATGGCTATCCGAGTACAGAACCAGAGTTCGAAACCTATCCAACTGCAGAGTTGTGTTAAGTGTAAGGCAGAGTGATGTTATATCCCCGAAACTCTTCACCGCTGCGTTGGAAGACGTTTTCAAGCTACTGGACTGGAAAGGATACGTTATTTACATCAATGGCAAGTACATCACTCACCTTTGATTTGCCGACGATATAGTCCTTATGGCAAAATCGCTGGAGGACTTAAGCACTATGCTGAATGACCTCAATAGTGCCTCCCAACGGATAGGTCTTAAGATACTTACTTACTTACTTACTTATCGTCACGCACAATCCCTAACGGGGTAGCCAGAGAGAACAGATCGCCAAGTGTCACGATCCTTACATACCTCTTTCGCTTCTTTCAGGTTCATTAACTTCTTCATACATGCACGTCTAGGTATCCGAGTACTCTTGACCCTCCCCTCTTCGAGCAATTTGCTCACATGGTCTTCGAAAGTTAGTCTCGGTCTACCTCGACACCTTTTAATATTTACTTTCGCTCTATATATTTTCTTCACCATTCGGTCTTCACTCATTCGTTCAACGTGTCCAAACCATTGGAGTACGCCCCTATCAATTTTTGTGATAAGGTCATCTTTCAATCCTGCCATATTGCGAATCTCTTCGTTTCGCTTTCGGTCGGCTATGGTAACGCCACACATTTTACGAAGAGATCGCATCTCCACTGCATTCAACTTGCTTTTATGCTTCTTCTGGCATACCCAGGTTTCGCTGCCATATAACAAAGTCGGTACCAACACTGCGTTATGTATTGCAAGGCGTGCACTCTTCACCACGCCTTGCCTTTTTATTAATGCATTCAGGGCACCATTGACTTTGTTTCCGGCAGCGACACGCCTATCCACATCTAAATCACATCTTCCATCCCGGCTGAAAGCACTCCCCAAGTATACAATTTCATTTACCTGTTCTAGACATTCCTGATTTACCCATATTTCACATTTCGTTCTCTCTTCGTCCTTTTCAAATACCAGAACCTTAGTTTTATTAGCATTCAAACGGAGACCTTTAATTTCACATTCCTCTTTCATACACGTGACTAATGCCTGCAGTTCTGCTTCTGATGGTGCAATAAGCACTGCATCATCAGTATACAGCAGACAATTAACTTTTATGTCACCCAATTTCACACCCAAACAGCTATCTTTCAGCTTCCGTAAACAGCTGTCGAGATACAGTATGAACAGCCAGGAAGACATGACACAACCCTGTTTTACGCCCGCTTGGACGCTAAACATGGGTGACAGGTCATGCCCTACCCGCACATAGGCTTTACAGTCATAGTAAAGTGACTGCACAGCTCTTAACAATCGACTATCCACACCATATCCCGGCAACAGTTCCCACATTTTCTTCCTTATAACCTTATCAAATGCTTTCTCCAGATCCACAAAAGCACAGAAAATCCTCTGGTTAACACTCAGAAGCTTCTCCGTGATCATGCGGAGATAAAACATTTGATCCGTGCATCCTCTTCCAGGTCTAAATCCGCATTGTGCCTCCCATAAGAATCTTTCCGATTTCTCTTGCATCCTGCGTGTCAAAACCTTCGAATAAACTTTACTTGCTAAACTGGTCAAGCTGATCGCCCGATAGCTCCCGCAGTCAAAATGTGAACCTTTACCTTTATATAAAGGCACAATGACCGCGGATCGCCAATCATCCGGGACATCTCCCGTCCGCCAGCACAAATTGCACAGCAGATGAAAGCTGTCCCAGACGCGAGGCCCACCGTACTTGACCATTTCAGCAGTAACTCTGTCTAGTCCCGCAGCCTTACCACATTTCAAACTTCGAATCGCACGTTCAATCTCTTTCATGCTGATGACCTCAGTGTCATCAAGGTCCGTGTCTGGCGTGCCAGTCACGGCGTCACCCCCGGATCCTTCACTAAGATCATGACACGCATACAATTCTCTATAAAATTCACTCCATCGCTGCATGACGTCCGATTTTTCTGAGAGGACGTCATTGGTTCTCGAAAGCACTTTGTTCATTCTTAAAGCTGTCGCACCACTCCGGGACCTTCCAACCTCTTTCCAGAAGAGTTTGGAGTTTTCCCTAAAGTTGTGCGACAACCTCTCGTCCGCTTCTATTCTACACCTTTCACGTACTTCCTCAATCAATGTTTTCGCATGAACTTTCTGCAGCTTATATCTTTCTTTCATCTTCTCTCTCATATGCTCATCGTTACTAGAGGCTAAGTAGTCTAACCATGCTTTTTTCTTCTTTTTTACAGCTTCTTTCACTTCGTCATTCCACCATGCATCTCTTCTTTTACTACTACCTCTTTTTGTCGTACCACATACTTCTTCCGCTGCACTTACCATTCCATCCCTAAGGTTCTGCCATATTCTCTCCACACATTCTTTCCTGCCATCGATGGTGTCAAGCTTTTAGGTCTTAAGATGAACATGGACAATACAAAGATCATGTTTAAATATCCATGTCACACCTATGCCGGTAGTTGTTGGGAGCAATATGCTCGAAGTTGTTGACGAGTACGTTTACCTGGGACAAATAGTCCGACTTGGTAAGTCCAACTTCGACCGAGAGGTCAATGGACGGATTCAACTCGGCTGGGCAGCGTTCGGGAAATTACGACACATCTTCTCGTCAGGTATACCTCAATCTCTGAAAACTAAAGTGTATAACCAGTGCGTGTTGCCAGTGATGACTTACGGATCTGAGACGTGGTCATTCACTGCTGGCCGTATGAGGACGCTCAAGGTCGCTCAGCAAGTTATGGAGAGGGCTATGCTCGGAGTTTCGCTGCGTGATAGGCTCAGAAATGAGGATATCCGCAGTAAAACTAGAGTGACCGACATAACCCAACGTATTAGTAACCTGAAGTGGCAATGGGCCGGCCATATAGCTCGAAGAACCGATAACCGATGGGGAGGAAATGTTCTCGAGTGGCAGCCTCGTACCGGTAGGCGTAGGTAGGGCGACCCCCCACTAGTTGGAGTGACGACCTGGTAAGACATGCAGGAAGTCGATGGATGCAAGTGGCTCAGGACCGTGCTTAGTGGCGTTACTTGGGGGAGGCCTATGTTCAGCAGTGGACTTGTGAAGGGCTGTAAGGATGATGATTAATTCAGTTTCCAACCATTTTCATCGTCATCACCGTCATCATTACACTGCTGAACATAGGCCTTCTTCAAAGAGTGCCAAATCCACAGTTCTGAGTCACCGGCATCTATCGACTTTCTGATCTCTAGCCATGACGTCACTTTATCTAGTGGGGGCGCCCTAAACTTCCGGTTACTACACTCCCTATACGGCTGTAATAATCTGGAATTTACTCTATTATATCCTTATATATTACGTGTCTGCGTATGCGTCTGAAACTACGATAATTTTATGGCCATATTATGAAAAGAATAATCACAGTATTCTGACTAGTATCAACACATCTCATGATAAATGTGTGTTTCGTTTTTTTTAAGTTCCTATATTATTCTTATTTAAATATTCTAAGATCAATGAACATTAATCCTAAAGTTACCTAAACAGTAGCAGCACTTTCATAAAATACATACAATATTTTATTTTATATTTTATAATAAGTGTAAGTAGTAGAGATATTTTAATCAAAAGGTTAAATACCAGCCGCGATATTTCCGTGAAATCATAATATTTTATATCACTGTCTGCTTGTGTATCCTTGTCTCCTTGTCAGTTGATATTGGAAACAGCCCCAAGCGGAACACTGAGAAGACAAAATTGAGTGATTTAGCAAATAAAGTAAACAATATTTACCCTTTGTCCCTTTATAAATGTAAAGATAAAATCCTAAATTGGTTGCTAAGCCTTAATTACCTGAAAACAGAGAAGTTAATCAGTATTTAAGTTCTAACACACACACACACACACACACACACACACACACACACACACACACGCACACACACACACGCACACACACACGCACGCACGCAAGCACGCACGCACGCACGCACGCACGCGAGCGCGCACGTGCGCACACGCACACGCACGCGGACACGCACACGCACACGCACACGCACACGCACACGCACACGCACACGCACACGCGCACGCGCACGCGCACGCACCCACGCACCCACGCACACGCACACGCACACACGCACACGCACACACGCACACGCACATATACACACGCGCGCGCGAGCGCGCGCACACACACACACACACACACACACACACACACACACCCACACACACATTGTCATTTTTTACTGTATTTGTATTGTACTACTCAGGGTGGAAGACGCTGACGGCTGTAACACAGTTTATACTAGTATGGCCGTTAACGCCAACTACTTTGAAATATAATTTTGTAATTTATAATAGATATAATACATGAGTGTCACCTGTCAATTGAGAGTCAAATAAATTATTATTATTATGGGGTGTAGGCGATTATGGTACAAGAAATAAAAATTAATGCGTCGAAAATGTATTTACTTGCAGATTAAAAATGATAACTAGAATGGTTGTGCGTTCTAGTAATGCGTGATGCGTGATTTCTATACGTGGTAGAGCCATGCTGCAGTTATATTAGTAGTATAGTTGTAGCACGAATGGGTCGGCTCGACCGGGGAAGGACCACGCTCTCACAGAATACCAGCGTGAAATAGTAGCTTAATGCTGCTGTATTTCGTATGGTGAGTGTAGAGAACCGGAGACCCTCTTTACTGGAAACGAGGCATTCCATCTTAGTCCTCACGGGTGACAACGCATCTGCATTTTGATTCGTAATCAAGGATAGATGTAGATGTCTATGGGCCACAGCAACCACTTATCATCAGGTGGACTGTGTGCTCGTTTGTCACCCTATCCTATATAAAAAAAAGTGTCCGAGCGCCGTCGTTGGCCGCGGTCACTGCTGCCTTCTCCACGCGTCTGCCCCCCGCACCTCTTTCGCTATTGGCGTAGACATCCTGGGGGCCCGTTGGAGACAGCTTAAGAACTCGTATTAATCCCAGGAACTGCTGGGGATGAAGCTGCTTCCAAACCATCATCCTCGTCAATGAGAGTTCACACTTTATAGGAGGAAGGTTTTCTTCCTTAAACATCACCAGCGAACCTTCCTTAAGCGGTTTATAAGGAGATCTCCATTTGGTCCTCTTCTGCAACTTAGACAGGTACTCCATATGCCGTCTCCTCCAGGAACACTCATGTGAGGTTTGGATCAGCTGGTATCTGTTCTTGAAGCTTCGTTCCACAGTTGCAGGAGGTGAGGGCAACGACGTGAGTGGCCACCCGACGAGGAAGTGCCCGGGAGTTAAAGGAGAAAGGTCGCTGAGATTACTGGATAACGGACTTAGGGGCCGGGAGTTGCGAACTGCTTCAACTTGTGAGCAAAGAGTACTCAGCTTATCAAACGTTAAGCTACAGTTTCCTATTACCCGCTTTAAATGGAATTTTGCGCTTTTTATGCCACTCTCCCATAAACCGCCGAATGTAGGCGAATAAGGACGGGTGTAACTAAATTTAATGCCCTCTTCGATTGAAAATTTATAAATTGAGTTAATGTCTACCTAAAACGTTCTACCCAATTCATTACTTGCCCCTACAAAGTTAGTAGCATTATCACACGAGAATTGACTAGGTTAACCTCTACGCGAAATGAATCTGCAAAGGCAAGATATGAATGCGTTTGTGCTGAGATCGCTGACGACCTCCAAATGTACGGCCTTGGTACAAAGACAAACATAAAGGCAAAAGTAACATTTCGATGTTCGATTTCCGCGTCCAATTTTACTTGAAATTTGGAGAGGGTCCTTGGTCCTTGGTCCGCTCTACATACCTTTGGTCGCTGAACTGATTTAAAGAGCTTCTTCTGATCACTCTGAAAGAGACGACTCTGGTTGAACCGCCTTGACCTCTCGGTAAATCGTCGAATCGGCCTCCCTCAAGTAGCGATATTTTGTTTCAGGTCGTCTATGCGCTCTGTTAGTTTCTGCGTGATATCCGGCTGGGACAAACTGATATTTGTCCCAGCAAACGCCATCCTAACGGTGCGCACAATCCTCAGTCTATTATTACCCGACCTGGAGCTTGTCAGTCTACCGATAAGGGCTCTTGCCTTTGTGATACGGTCCACGATTCTTTTTCTCCAGGCTGGGATGGCGCTACTTTGTGTAGTGGCGCGTCCAGTCATGGGAATTTTGGCGCCAATAATACGGAAAACCGCCACTGCGGCGCCAAAAAGAATTGAGTCCGTCTGGCAAAGGTCCCGGCTGGCTTCCAAATAGGTCACCAGCATTGGGTTGAGAGCCCTCACGACAGCCCGATTTCACTTGCTTAGGGGTATGCGGGGAGTCGCGGTCGATTTTCGAGAGGGGTGCTGCGCTTTTCCAAAATCGTCTCATTCAATATGCTCCTCATTTGCTCCAGTTCGTGGGAGACTATTTCATCATCGTTCGAATCAACCACAACTGGAAGATCCATGGCGGATGCTGGTCTGTTGCATATGGAGCTGAATCCCTAGCCATAGCCTATTCATTCGATGATGGAAAAGCCTCACGTCGTAGTCGTTCGAGTTCGGCATCATCAAATATTTTCGAGCGCATGATCGGGGCTTCAAGGTGATCGTGCAGCTCTTCGCGCTCGGCTGGCGGCCCGCATGCTGCCGCGTCCAGTGCCAGCTCCAGAAGCGCCCCGGTGACCCCCAGGCAGCGGCCCTATGCGCGTTACTTTCTGTGCCATCATCCATTTTATGGGCGCCAAATAACGGGAGACGCCCAAGCCCGGGACCGTTTCGTGGTTGGGTCATATGCACAAACGGACCTTTGCACCCACAATTTTGCTTAGGCACGACGCTCACACCTGTTGGCAGGGCGCTGACCAACTGCGCCTACGTAGCAGTTTTGTCACATAACTTTTACGTCAGCGGGCGATGGGGTCGTCACTTTCCTACGCTTTCTTATTTTTATTATTTGTTGTATTAGTAGTGTATTCTCATCTGGTTGGGGTGATTAAATATATAAAAGGAAATGATAAATATACATTAATATATATTTCATATACCAGCACAAATAAATAAATAATACATAAATAAATAAAAGTCCAACCGGATGAAGGCCCTCGGCAGGGGAGATCAAACGGCCGAGGTTTAGGGGGAAATGGAGAGAAACCGGCGGATGATGCGGGCAGTATCGAGGAGCACCGCCTTCAGCATTTGAGCCTGGAGCGGTCTGTCATGGAGTCCCAGCCTCCTCAGATATCCTGAGAGGCTGACTGGGATTAGTCCGTTTGCAGAAACGACTACAGGAATAATTTCAGTCGGTAGACCACCCCACATGACGGTCACGTCGTGAGCCAGGTCCAGATATATTGTTCGTTTATCTGTTTCGGCTTTCACGAGGTTCTCGTAATACGGAATGGTAATGTCGATCAAAAATATCCTTGACTGTGCCCGGTCCATCAGCACAATATCAGGCTTATTCGCAAGAATAGTCCTGTCTGTGATGATGGCCCGATCCCAGTAGAGCCTGGTGCGATCATTTTCGACCACGGCTTCCGGCAAGTACTTTTAATACGGCAATTTCCGGTCCACGACACCGTATTTCAGTGCGAGCTCCTGGTGAAGAATTCTGGCTACTAGGTTGTGCCTGTGGCGTAGCTACATAAATATATGTCAAAAATTAAAAAGATAGTTCTGACTGACAACTGTCATAAGCGATATTCACTTCGTTTCCTTAAATATAAAATGTAGTTGCTAAATGAGTAAAAAAGCATAAATTCTTACAAAATTGTGTTAGCCTTCTGCTTAAAGATTTGTGTGTTGTTATAAACTGTATTGTGATAGTAAATGTACTGTTAGTGTGAGCTTTAAATGCGTTTGTGTTCTGTCCGAAATCTGTGTAATCTTTCTCTTGTAATTCTCAATTTATGAACATGTTATTATAATAAATAAACTCTAATTTGTGTATATTGTGAATTGTGCAGCTGTATACAAGGGAAATAAACATTATAATAGTGAACAGTGAGTATAATTTTATCACCAATTTCACTACATGCCTGTGCAAGTACTCAGAGTTAGAAAGCACTGAACAACCGGAGATGACATGCCTAAGTGATTCGCCGGGATGGCGACAAGCTCGACAGATGTCGACGTGTCCATCCTTTAGGATGTATCTCCGATAGTTGTTGTTCCTAATAACCTGATCCTGTATTGCACAGACAAAACCCTCAGTTTCCCCGAAGAGGTCACCAAAGCGTAGCTAGTAGAGGGAGGCTACAGTGTCTACGAACGGCTCATGTAGAGCCTTGTAGAACCTCCTGTGGAGCTCCTTCTCCTTGCATATGGTCTCCCGGTCAGAAATGCTCTGCACTGCCGGGTCTTGCCATTGCTCGTTGGCTAATGATAGAGGGGTAAGTCCTTTATCACAAATGCAAAGTAATGACGGGAAAATGCTTTCCTTTTTGCAGTATTATTTATGACAAATAGACAGGGAATTTTTTGCAGTAATCTATATTGATTATTATTTACGGTACTTAATAAGAACTTAATTAAACGACAATCTATGGATAGAGGCCATCATGACTGTTTAAAAAGAGTTGCTTTTTAAGTACTAATACAAAATGTTTAGTAGGTGTGGCCGTGGAAGGAAAAGGGGAGATCTCCCTGCTCAGACCGGAGATCAATAGTGCAGTCTCGTTGTCGACGAATGTGCAGGTTCCAGGAGATTGCCTTGTAGTCTGCGGTGAGTCGAGAAGAAGGCAAGTAATCTGCGAGAGTGCTGTGAATCAGAGGCGAGCATTAAGGCTCAGAGCCGTGCCGAACACTGTATAGCGCAGGGAGTAGCTTGAAGGAACAGGAAGCATTATTATTCCAGTGCTGCGATGAACCTTGTGAAGCTAGACGGCTTGCATGATATGAAGATTGCAGACAATATCTTCTCTGGAGCGAATGGGTGGGGTATTCTATGACGATGATGAAGCCTGAAGTTTCCGAAGGTTGTTGGTTACGTGTTCAGATCACGTCGGGGTTACCACTGTAATCGTAGAAGGAAAAGGGGAGATCTCCCGCCGGGCATGGTGTTCTGCCCGGGGAGCGGCCAACACTCCGTGTGATAGTTCGGAGATGTTCTATATATACTGTTTATGATTCGGAATGTTGATAGCGTGATTTAGGCATCGGTGTATTTGGCTTGTGGCGCGACGACAGCGCCGCCACAGTAGGTATTTAGAAACAAAAAAATTCTTTTAAATTCTTTAAAATGCTGCAGATCCGAATACTGCACGGAACAAGCATTAGGATGGCCTACAAACAATTTTTTCGGTTCTGGATGCTTGTTCTTGTGCAATTTATGTTTGTAAACTGCCTCCACGTTACAGGTGGAAATTCTAGTGGGGAAAAGGAGGTGGGGTTATTTATTTTCGTTTTTTAAACATTGCTTATGGGAAAAAGTTTATAATTTTCTCTTGTATAGTTGATACAAATTTAGGAACTTACAACACATGATAAAACTAATACTTTCGGCAATACAACTGAAGATCCCAATTTTGATCTCGAAAATACATCAGGATAGCGTTAATTGGTAAAAGTAGTTAAAATGTGAGAGTGAATGTTCGACTTGCTCTCTTGTTTACGCAATTAATCATTATCAGAAAAGAACATCATACCAAACTATACATTCAGTATAGAGCAATTATAGTTCGGCCACACCGTAACACGCCCAGCCACTACTACAGATGGTGTTACATGATCTACGTAATTACATGATAACACCAAAGTATGCAAACCAACTGCAATACTACAATTCTCGGTGTAAAATCCTCTTTGCATCTTCCTTGCCTGCTCCAGAGGAATCACCACGACAGACACCATCACGATGCTATCTAGCGCTTGTGGAATGACTTCACTTGTTGAAAGACTTCAGCGGAATCTCTCGCGCACGGCACGGGGAGTTTCTCGATATACTCTCAATTCTACCCCGCTACCCGCAACACGACGCATTAAATCATAATTGATATTGGATGAAGATTATCGTAGTGCTGCAAAGAAGGCTTACAAAGAGTTGGACCAGACAGCCTTGTGTGAGCAAAGTGAGATTTAATATAATGTTATAGAATAATGAATAATCGGTAGAGCAAAGCAGATAAGCAATTCCATACCGACTTTCTTGAGCGGAAAACCCTCAAACCATGGCTGAAAACTGCAGCTATATAATGACTTTAGTATGAAAGAGTCAGCTGGACCGGGGAAGGACCACGCTCTCACAGAATATCAGCGTAAAATAATAGCTTAATGCTACTGTGTTTCGTATGGTGAGTGTAGAGAACCGGAGATCCCTTTTACTGGAAACGAGGCATTCCATCTTAGTCCTCACGGGATCCAACACATCTGCATTTTGATTTTTAATCGAGGATAATGTAGATGTCTATGGGCCGCAGCATACACTTATCATCAGGGGGATTGTGTGCTCGTTTGTCACCCTATCGTATAACAAAACCCATATAGAGTATCGATCTGGTAAGACATGTATGAAGTTGATATATGCAAGTCAGGGTGACTCCCTATAAAAATCCTATCCTAAATATAGTATAAAAATCTAATCCTATAAAAAAAAGATAAATGTAGAAGTCTATGGGCCATAGCATTCACTTACTATCAGATGGACTGTGTGCTCGTTTGACACTTTTTTATAAAAAAAACTTAAACGATTTAAATTTGTTATATACCACCACTATATAATTTATTATATATTATTACTACTTATACTTATTATATATTCTCTTTGAGTACGGCCATCATTTTACACGGAATTCGTATAAATTATTCATAGCCTTTCTACAAAATTTCATAACTGGAATATCTCAATGTATTTACATCTCGACATAGTATAATATACATGTAATATAGTAAAATACGATTTACAAAATATAGGAATCTAATTTTACTTAGACAAAAATATTTAATATTATGTTATTTGTGTATTTAATTGTGTAACATAATATAATATGATTCAAAATTCGTGGAAGACATCTTTGGTCCACTCCCTAAAAAGGGTCTGCCTCCTTGATCTCTAAAATAATATAATAGAAACACTTTTATTCAATATAGATTAAATGTAATACTTATTGAAAGTCATGAAGGATTTATTGACTCTATGGTGCCGAATAACTGGTATAAACAACTTGTGCCTGTTCCTAGTATTTACAGAATGTACATCACTATTTTTACTAAAACTATTTCTGTTTTATGTGTACTTACAAAAAATTACGTAAATATATTAATAGTACAAAGTTAATATATTTCTTTTTTAATTTATCTCTATGAAATTCCCTCGATCTTAGGTTATATTTCGAACTTATGGCTCTTTTCTGCAAAAAAAGATATTTTCAATGTCAGTCTCATTACCACATATCAAAATTCCGAATGAAATTATGCTAAAGAAGTAACTAAAATTAACTAATCTAGCTATTTCAATACATGTAAGTGCTATAATCTTTTTTAAAGCATATGCTGCAGTATTAAGATTGCTAGCTAGTTTAGATATAATATTAGGGCTTCAATGAAACTTTGCGTCAACTGTAATTCCGAGGAAAACGGGGGACAATTCCCATTTCCTTCCCATTTTAAAGCACACTGGCATTCACCTGTTTAACATTAGGTGTGGTGAATTTAATACATTTTATTTATTTTGGCAACAAACAGTCATATACAAAAGGAAATAAAATACAAACAACTTATTTTTTAGAAATTGACCTACAGTGCCGAAAAGTTAAACACAATTTAAATGAAAGTAAAACACAATTTAAGTTACGTGAGGTTCGCATTGGAAAACGAACACCAGCAATAAATTATATCTTTGAGAGAAGTTGAGAAGAGTCAATTAAATTATTCGAAAATTTAAAAAAAAAGATTATATCAAACAATTTGCGTCTACCGCAAAGGGATAACAATTTATACCTACGCAAAGATTTATCATATGATTCGTTGTAATATTATTACGATAGTTAAGTAAGCTAAGTCTTTTGTACTCTTTCAATTATATCCTTATGTATATGATAACAGGGACTCATACAGTACTACAAAAACCTAAGATTGACCGAACAAAGGAAAAGTATAGAGTTTTTAGCGTTATGGTTTTGTTAAAAGGTTTGATAATCCTAAGAATAAATCCCAAGATACGATACCAAGATGCATTGCTTAACATATAATCAATATGTAGATTGAATGACAATTTTTTTGAATCCATTATTATACCCAGATCTCTAATACTATCTACTCTTTTAATAGTAGTATTATTCAAGCTATGTTATCAAGATGGTAGAATTTGCAAACGCAGACATCATTGTTTGTTACACCCAAAAAACACAGATGAATCTGTTCATCATACATAGGTCCAAGCGCATGATGATACGGATGCAGAAATATCATATGAGGCAGTTGAAGAACAAGGTGATATGTTTGCCTGTTTTTCGAAAGGGCACGCTAGTCGAGTGTTGTTAGCTACAGCACTGGTCACAGCATTGTTTAAAAACGGAGCTGAATTCACAGTTCGGGCGCTACTAGATCAGGGCTTTCAAGCGTCCTTCGTAACTGAAAAGATAGTGCAATATTTAGGTTTAAAGAAACAACCCACCAAGGGAATCATTTCCGGAGTTGGCGGTGATAATAATTTAATATCAAAATCAATGGTTTATATAAAAATTCAATCAAAATTGATCCGACTGTTGAGTTTGTAGTTAAGGCTTACGCCTTGAAGTCAATTACATCTCTTCTCCCTGCAAGAAAAATATTTGAATTAAAATGGGTGGAAATAAACAATATACCACTAGCAGATCCTCAATATCATACACCTCATAAGGTTGATATGCTATTGGGAGCAGAGGTTTACTCTAAAATACTACAAAATGGTTTGAAAAGGGATTTTGTCTAGAGCAATTCGATCAAGTGATGTTGGTACATCGCATCTTAAGATTTTGCATGAATGGTTGTGATGATTGACATGAATGAAGATCAGTTATTAAGAAAATTTTGGGAATTGGAAGCAGAGCCAAATAATAACAAAAAGATTCTCACAAAAGAAGCATCTTGGTGTGAAGATCTGTTTCGTCAAACTACGACAAGAAATGCAGATGGTAGATACGTAGTTCGTTTACCTTTTCGGAACGACGATCCAGATTGCAAATATGGCCAGTCTAGGGATACTGCACTGCAACGATTTAAGTATTTAGAGGCAAAATTGAATAAAAATATTAAATTAAAGAATGAGTATGTAAATGTAGTCAATGAATATGTCAAACATGGACACATGGAAAGGGTAGATCAATCCCAATTACAAAATAAATTTGCTGTATACTTGCCACATCATGTCATAGTGCGTAATGATAAGGACACAACAAAGGTTCGGGTTGTATTCGATGCTTCGTGCAAGGGAAAAAATGGAGTGTCGTTTAATGACGATTTATTGATAGGACCTCCTCTTCAATCTGAATTAAGGCACGTCTTGATGCGATGGAGAAGGCATCCAATTTGTTTGGTTGCGGATGTCGTAAAGATGTATAGGCAAGTAAGAGTGGCTGATGAAGACACAGACTTCCAAAGAATATTGTGGAGAGAAAACGTTAAATCTAGCATAGAAGATTATAAATTACTTACAGTTACGTTTGGTACTGCATCAGCTCCATACTTAGCAGTAAAGGCAATGCAACAAGTAGCTCAAGATGAAGGTGACGAATTTTCACTTGCAGCTGAAAGAGTCATGACTGATTATTACATGGATGATCTCATGACAGGGTGTGAAAATGTGGATACAGGCCTAAAAATTTACAATGAAATGAATTTTCTTTTAGCAAAAGGCGGTTTCCAGTTGCAAAAATGCTCAAGCAATAGCGATGATCTGCTAAAAATAATAGAAAAGGATTACTTAGATAGGAGTGAAACATTTAATATTAAAGAAGACGAAATAATTAAAACACTGGGACTTACCTAGAACCGATGACTTGACTCTTTTCAGTACGCAGTAAAACTTCTTCCTCTGACTGAACCGATAGCAAAAAGAAAGGTTATTTCAGATATTCGTAGACTGTTTGATCCCTTGGGTTGGGTCGTTCCTTGCGTAATATTAACAAAAATTGTAATTCAAAAGCTCTGGATTGCAGGAATTGGATGGGATGACGTAGTACCGGTAAACATAAAGGATGAATTGACAACTTACCAAATTGACTTACTCAGGTTAACTGAATGTTCTGTACCGAGGTGGATGGGAATGAAAAAATCTAATAAAAAATTGACCAGCATGGCTTCTGTGACGCGTCAAAACAAGCATATGCGGCTGTTGTGTATGTCAGAATAGTGGACTCCAAAGACAAGGTACACGTTCATTTAATAACCACAAAGACAAGGGTCGCCCCTATCAAAACAATATCACTTCCGAGATTAGAATTATGTGGTGCAGTCTTGCTAGCAAAATTAATAATTGAAATCGCAGAAGTACTAAAGATAGATAAAACTAACCTCTTTGCTTGGACTGACTCTGAAATAGTGTTAGCGTGATGATTTCTTAAATTTACGCGAACACTACACATTGAATAAAACTATTATTTACGGATTTTATCGCGTTTAATTACTTTTAATTTATTTTTATTATTATCCCGACGTTTCGGGAGCTTTACAGCGCCCATGGTCACGGGGGGGACTGAGATGTTTGACGTCCCAATGTCATAGTTAGTCCGGCTACCTTCAGTTTTTTAATATTAATTTTTGGTCCGATTTACGCAAAACGAGCTTATAGTATCATGAAGTCTTGCAGTGGTATGCTTGGGTTTGGGTTTAATTTTGTTAATTATAGGATCCCAAGCAGATGGTAGCACCCAACCATCTTCTCTATTGAAATTTGGATGTTTTTTAATTTCAATAGCCTCGCGTATCATCCTTGGTAGGAATCGGTGTTCTTTTGCGAGAATTTGTGGTTTATCAAATCTAATGTAATGGTGGGGACGATCTTGAACATGTTCGCAGACTGCAGACTTCCCAGAGCGTCAGTGCTTCACATCAGCTATATGTTCCTTCACGCGGGTTTTTATAGATCTCTTTGTTTGACCTATGTAAGAGAGACCACATTCACAATCTAGCTTATACACACCCGCATCTTGTAGAGGAATATTACATTTGATGGATGGTAAAAATTGACTAATCTTCTTCAGCGGCTTGTAGTATGTCTTAATGGACGCTCGCTTCAAGATGTAGCCAATCTTGTCCGTGACTCCTCTAACATATGGTAGTAGAGCAGGCGCGCGCTCGACTGTGGCCGGCTTCACTCGTTCACTGTGACGTAGGCGCGGGACCCGAAGCTTGTTGTCTTGCAATACTTGCTTGACGTGCGGAAGCTCCGCGGCCAGATGTTTTCTGTCACAGATCCCTCGTGCTCTCTGAAACAAAGATTTACCCACGGTAGCTAACTGTGAAGGATGATGGTGAGATTCACCATTTAGATATCGGTTGGTATGGGTCTTTTTCCTATACACAGTGTGACCAATAGTGTTATCAGGATTTCGGATGACTAAAACATCTAGGAAAGCTAAAGAATTATTTGCCTCTAACTCCATTGTGAATTGTATTTTAGAGTTTATGGAGTTAAGGTGGTCTAAAAATGCAGTTACTTTGTCAGATGGTAAAATTGTGAAGGTGTCGTCTACGTACCGCTTGTAGAACCTTGGATTTACAGGAGCAGTAAGAAGGGCTTTCTCCTCAAAGTCCTCCATGAATATGTCGGCGACTATGGGAGACACAGGTGAGCCCATCGCCACACCATCTACTTGCTTGTAGAACTCCTCCTTCCACAATAGATAGCCAGATGTGAGGCAATGTTCAAGTAGTATTGCATATTCTTGAGGCATGTTATTTTCTTCTAGCTTCCTAGTTACAATTGAGATGCAGTCCACAATAGGTAGGCATGTAAATAGTGACTGAACATCAAAACTGACCATAGTTTCATTGTTAGCGAGATGTAGGTCTTTTATCTCACTCACAAAATGGTATGAATCCTTTGTGTGTGCTCTGGTATGTCCTCTTAGTGGTGATAGTATTTTTGCTAAGTATTGTGCCAGCTTATAAGTTGGTGAATCGATCTGGCTCACTATGGGACGTAGTGGAGCGTTTGGTTTGTGTATCTTCGGTAACCCATACAACCTCGGTGGTTTGACACATGATGGTATTAGCGAATTCGCTAATGGTCAGTTTTGATGTTCAGTCACTATTTACATGCCTACCTATTGTGGACTGCATCTCAATTGTAACTAGGAAGCTAGAAGAAAATAACATGCCTCAAGAATATGCAATACTACTTGAACATTGCCTCACATCTGGCTATCTATTGTGGAAGGAGGAGTTCTACAAGCAAGTAGATGGTGTGGCGATGGGCTCACCTGTGTCTCCCATAGTCGCCGACATATTCATGGAGGACTTTGAGGAGAAAGCCCTTCTTACTGCTCCTGTAAATCCAAGGTTCTACAAGCGGTACGTAGACGACACCTTCACAATTTTACCATCTGACAAAGTAACTGCATTTTTAGACCACCTTAACTCCATAAACTCTAAAATACAATTCACAATGGAGTTAGAGGCAAATAATTCTTTAGCTTTCCTAGATGTTTTAGTCATCCGAAATCCTGATAACACTATTGGTCACACTGTGTATAGGAAAAAGACCCATACCAACCGATATCTAAATGGTGAATCTCACCATCATCCTTCACAGTTAGCTACCGTGGGTAAATCTTTGTTTCAGAGAGCACGAGGGATCTGTGACAGAAAACATCTGGCCGCGGAGCTTCAGCACGTCAAGCAAGTATTGCAAGACAACTAGCTTCGGGTCCCGCGCCTACGTCACAGTGAACGAGTGAAGCCGGCCACAGTCGAGCGCGCGCCTGCTCTACTACCATATGTTAGAGGAGTCACGGACAAGATTGGCTACATCTTGAAGCGAGCGTCCATTAAGACATACTACAAGCCGCTGAAGAAGATTAGTCAATTTTTACCATCCATCAAATGTAATATTCCTCTACAAGATGCGGGTGTGTATAAGCTAGATTGTGAATGTGGTCTCTCTTACATAGGTCAAACAAAGAGATCTATAAAAACCCGCGTGAAGGAACATATAGCTGATGTGAAGCACCGACGCTCTGGGAAGTCTGCAGTCTGCGAACATGTTCAAGATCGTCCCCACCATTACATTAGATTTGATAAATCACAAATTCTCGCAAAAGAACACCGATTCCTACCAAGGATGATACGCGAGGCTATTGAAATTAAAAAACATCCAAATTTCAATAGAGAAGATGGTTGGGTGCTACCATCTGCTTGGGATCCTATAATTAACAAAATTAAACCCAAACCCAAGCATACCACTGCAAGACTTCATGATACTATAAGCTCGTTTTGCGTAAATCGGACCAAAAATTAATATTAAAAAACTGAAGGTAGCCGGACTAACTATGACATTGGGACGTCAAACATCTCAGTCCCCCCCGTGACCATGGGCGCTGTAAAGCTCCCGAAACGTCGGGATAATAATAAAAATAAATTAAAAGTAATTAAACGCGATAAAATCCGTAAATAATAGTTTTATTCAATAGTGTTAGCGTGGATAAACAGTCACCCAAGCAGATGGAAAACTTTCATTGCAAACAGAGTTTCCGAAATTTTGAACATAATGGAGCCTCAGCAATGGGGTCATGTTCAATCTAAGCAAAATCCGGCTGACTGTGCCTCCAGAGGTATTTTTCCATCCGAACTTGTGCAAAAAAGTTATGGTTTCGTGGTCCAGATTTCTTATATCGGTTGAAAACGAAACCTGTAAAACCAAAAACCATATCGACTTCATTAGAGCAAGTACAGGTATATAATACTGTAACATCAGAATGTTATAATGAATTCGAAGAAAATGAATTTATTTTGCAAAATTGGTCCACACTTACCAAACTTGTTAGAATTGTAGCATATTGTAGGCGATTTTTATAATTAAGGAAAATAAAGGTAAACAGGAATATAAACTAATACTTAACCGCTTTTGAACTGAAACAAGCATTGAACACTTGCATAAGGATTTGTCAAAATAAAATATTTAAGAAGGAAATTCTTAAATTGAAATTAAAAGAATATATTACTCATGGTCCATTAAAACCAATCAACCCATTTTTGGATGATGACAGTATATTAAGAGCCGGGGGAAGGTTAGAAAACGCCGAAATCCTTTGGGACAAAAAACATCCTATTATATTACCAAAGTGCTCAAGTCTTACTAACCTTATAATTGCTGATGCTCACTATAGAACACTTCACGGAGGCCCACAACTAATGTTGAATTTTTTAAAATTTTCATATTATACAATAGGAGTCAAACAATTAGTTAATTCTTTTTATCGTAAATGTATAACACGTATTAGATTTGCAGCAACAACGAAGACTCCACTGATGGGTCAACTTCCTGCCATAAGAGTCACCCCTACTAGACCTTTCAAACGAAGTGGTGTAGACTATGCGGGCCCTATTAGTCTAAGGACCTCAAAAGGACGTGGACACCATGCGTACAAGGGATATATTTGCTTATTTGTATGTATAGTTACTCATGCTGTGCATCTTGAAGTTGTCGGTGATCTCTCCACTCAAGGGTTTTTTGCAGCCTTTAAACGTTTCGTCGCACGACCTGTTAATTGCAGTGAACTGTGGAGTGATAATGGGACCAATTTTGTAGGAGCTTCGGGAGATTTACAAAAACTATTTAAATCTGAGCAGTCTAGAATTGCCAAGGATATAGCCGAAGCTTTAGCCGACAATGGTACCAGTTGGCATTTTATTCCACCTCATGCCCCAAACTTTGGGGGAATTTGGGAAGCTGGCGTTAAGTCCTGTAAGTATCATTTAAAAAGAGTTATAGGACAGTCAACTTTAACTTTTGAAGAAATGTCAACGCTTCTGAGTCAAATTGAAGCTTGTCTTAACTCTCGGCCGATTTCAAGATATAATGATAACGATGAGACAGTAGAAGCATTGACACCAGGTCATTTTCTAATTGGTGAACCAATGTTAACAGCCCCGGATTACAATTTCGAATCATCTTACATTACGTATTTGAAAGGATGGCAACAGGTTCAAAAAATGACCCAAGACTTATTGTAACGCTGTTCCCAGGAATACTTATCTCATTGCCTGAAACGATATAAATGGACAAACCAATTGCTGAACCAAATATAGGCGATATTGTTATTGTAAAGGAGGACGATCTACCTCCCAGTCGCTGGCTTTTTGGTAAGGTGATTCAGAAACATCCTGGCCCAGACACTCTTACACGAGTCGTCACGTTACGTACAAAGGCCTCTGTGATTAAAAGACCTACGTCCTTTAATGTAAAGTGAAATTTGTGTGTTACCGTATTAGTTATAATTATAAGTTGTATTTATATTTTTATGTGGGTTTTTAAGTTCTTAGATTTTTTAAATGATGTTAGTTACATAATAAGATAATATTAATAAGTGATTGTTTTGTTATGGTGGGTAGTAAAATAAAAGACAATTGGTCAATATGTCCTTGGGGGGCGGCATGTTGACTTGTTTAAATTAGTATGATTTTTTCTAGTGTAGATGGCGTTGAGCAATATATAGATTGCGATATAAGGTAGTGTTGTCATTTACATAAGCGTGAACTGTAAATTTTTATTGTTACCTAATAAACCAGATCAAGTATAAAACTTGTGAGCACCTTTGGTTTTTTTTTGTCATACAGTCCATACCCAAGATGTTCACAAGCTATAATCAAATATTATATTGTTGACTTTACGTGTATATTATATAATATGGCATTTATCAATATTGAGATATAAATGGTTATTTGAACAGTAATCAAATGGAGAAGTTATGTCTTTTTGCAGTTTTACATAGTCATCAACTGTTTCGATAACTCGAAATAACTATTTTTTAGTGCAATTCCTATATCATTAATATATAATGAAAACCACAAAGGGCTCAAGTGTAATTCTTGAGGCACGCATGAAGGTACGGGTAGAAATAGTGAAGAGTATACCTTTACACAAACTGCTTGACATCTATTTTTAATATAGGATTGTATCCAGCTGAGAAGGCTGCCATGAAAGCCATCCAGCCAAAGAAACCATGTTGTTGTTGAGATATGTAATTACGAACTGAAAACGAAATATAGGATGTAACAATTTCTTCAAGAACCTTTCCCAAAACACATGGAAATCGATCTATACTCAGTAATTATATTTTTTCTGTTATTTTTGGGAATAGGAGTTATTAAAGATTTTTCCACTTTCTAGGATAAACAGCGGTTTCAATAGAAGTTCGAAAAATTATGGTTATAAGTTTTGCGAGTTTTTTTGTATATTTAGAGATTAAAATGGGATGAATGTTATCAGACCCTGCGCCCTTAAGTACGTTGAAATTTTTAAATTTTTTAAGAACAATATTAACAGAGTTCATATCTAACTTTGAAGGTGGATAAGAGCTAATAGAATGATTTTTAACAGGAGAATCATATCTGGATTAAAAAAAACGGAATAAAAATATTGATTGAACGCATCGCAAATCTCACTGCCACTACATAAAAGTTTACCTTTGTATAACATCTTTGTATAGCATTTGTAAACATCTGGAATGTCGTTTGTAGAATTTCTAGATTTTACAAAAGACGAAAAATATTTTGGATTCTTTTTAATTTTCTCTTCAGCAATTTCAATATGTCACGATGTCTCAGTATTTAGAAAGTTTGATAATCGAACAAGTTATTATATCGTTTCCATTTTTTGTGAAATTTTTATTTTTCTTATGATAATTTAATTAGAGGTTTAATAAACAACGGAGCAAATTTATTTTTGGTAGTAAGATAATGCGTCGGTACACATTTATACACAGGCCCATTAAGCACATCATAAAAGTACGCAGTCATTGATTCTACATCGTACTTCATAGTGCTAAAAGTTGCCTCCTAGTCAATCGAATTTATTTATTTAGAAAAGTTTTTTTTTCTTAACATTAGCAACGTTAAGCAAAGCAGAAGAAAGTAATTTTAAATCTATTTCTAAAGTTTTATGATGATTATGCGGCACTAATGTGTATACGCTAGAAGCAACTGAACAGTTTTTATTACAAATAATTAAGTCTAGAAGTCTTATTTAGATTAAATTGAGAGTTGAATTGTGATAGCAACAATAAATACATAAAGTCGGTAGTGAGACAAGCTAATATGGCATTTCTTGTTGGAACATCCATGGTATTGTGGTTATATTATAATGCCAACAAGCATTAGTCACATTAAAGTCACCGAGAATAATAAAAATACCATTAGAACTACAGTTCATAAATTCGGTTACCCTATCTTAAAATGGATTCAATAATAGCTCATTTCAGATTTTCAGATTATTGCCGTATACTATATATGTGGCTATTAAATGTAGATAGCGAGGTGTGTTCTTAAGCTGACCGGACGAAGTAGGAGCGGTAATCGCGTACTGTGGCACCGACACCCATACGTCCTCTGACGGTGGCGGCAGGATATATAGGCGTATGGAATTTTTATCACCGACGATTTTCCGAAACGATGTGATATAGGGACCTTCATGAAAAGAGCGTACTTTTTTTTAAAAGGCCGGCAACGCACATGCAATTCCTTTGGTGTTTCATTTCTTGATGGTCAGCAATAGTCACTTACCATCAGGTGAGCCGCATGCTTGTTTGCCTCTCTTCTATAAAAAAAAACTATCCTTTTGTGAAATAAATACCCCAAGGGGTTTCTTACTGGTTCTTCTCAGAGATATTTTGCAAACCACCGGTAAATAAACATAAAAATTACTTTCAATAAGCATTATATATCATAATATAGCCGTGTAGTGGCGGTTAAGAATATCCACCACCCCATATCTTCCAGTGGGTGTCGTAAAAGGCAACTGAGGGAAAACGCCTTGAGATGGGCAGCATCATCTTCCTGATAAGAATATGGGCGAAGATAACAAGGTTACAATATTGGACTTTTAAGTACGTAGCTAAAAAGTCTAGACCAAACAAATAGTTAAAGTTTTTATTTCACATCGATCGGTGCACTATTACCGAAGTTATAAGCGTTGAAAATTTACGTACATTTTTAAAATCTCGCTCGTGCCCGCGAGTAGTACCTGACGTCATCGATTCCATGCGGCCGCACCGCCATACCGTTACAGCGCGCCGATCATACGTTTGCAGTAATATTTCGCGGGTGAGTTGTTTGCCCTCGTTCGCTCTGGTGTTTTAAGTACTTATTTAATGATGGAAGAAGGGTTTCAAAAGGTTCAATCTGACAACCTTCCAATAGTCCGTAACATATTTATGGTGGCGGAATATTTTCTAAGAAACAATGATTTTGTCGCGACCGAAATACGCATAAGAATAAGATAATATTTTTATAACCTAGGTAGCCATTATTACATTAATACTTCTGGGTTTGATTTGCTAATGATAAGAATAGGTATAACAAAAATACGTAAACATTCCTTACCTACCTACTTACTATCTGCCTCTAACTGGTTTTGTTTTCTTATTCTTCTTAAGTGCACCCTGACAAAAAGTCAAAGCAAAAGCAGGTTTTATGGTTTAAAAACTTTCCTGTTGTTTGTTTCAGTGTATAAAAATATGATTTTATCTAAAAACAGATGTTTTCAATATTAATAGAAAATGGTCGCATTATTATTATGATTAAAATCGTAGTTATATTGATTAAAACTACTTTTACGGAGTTTATCGTGTTTATTTTACTATTATTTTTAATTCCCGACGTTTCGGGCGCTTTCCAGCACCCATGGTCAGGGGGGACTGAGATGACTGACGTCCCGATGTCACTGTTAAACCCGGAGTACCCTCAGTTTTTTTAATTATTGTTTATGGTCCGATCTATGCAAAATGAACTATGTCATGAGGTCTTGCAGTGGTATGCTTGGGTTTAGTTTTAATTTTATTGATTATAGGATCCCAAGCAGGTGGTAGTACCCAGCCTCCTTCTCTATTGAAATTAGGATGTTTTTTAATTTCAATAGCCTCACGTATCATTCTTGGTAGGAATCGGTGTTCTTTCGCGAGGATTTGTATTTCTTTCGCGATGAAATCCGTAAAAGTAGTTTTAATCAATGTCTAGTGTTCGCGTAAATATAAGAAATCATTATCGTAGTTATATATTCTTCAGGCAAGGGATAAATGTCAATATTATCATCTAGAGTAGTAACAGGATCGACAAAATATCTATGCTCAATTTCCTGTGAAGTAGTGGCAATCGCATGTGCAACTGTTTCTGACCTAGATTTGGCATTTTATTCAGTTCAGTTCAGTTTTGATAGTAAACATCTTTGTGGTTTTTCTGTATACCGATTTTGACAAGCAAACTTGTGAGGCAAAACATCTTTTTTTAAGTTTGAGGTGACCACTAACTAGTTTGCACTTCACGTAGTTTTCCATATCGTTTTCGACCTAGAACAAAATACAAACTTATTTAGTCTATAAAAAATGAGGAACCTCGTAATTAGTATTCCATCAATATTTAAAACATGTACCAACTATTTAATATATAAAAATAGGGCAACACGAAAAAAAATTAAGTGCTCTACTTCATAATCAAACTTCTTCGATTATTTGCGGTCCGCAAAGTATGCAGGTTGAACAGCTCTGCGATGTGTTTAGTTTTTGCTCGAAATATCGTTAAAATATAAAAACGTTCATTAACATATTCCATATCTTAACCTTTATATGCGTTAAACATTTTAAAATTTGCTGCAAACATAGGTAGGTATCTAAACTTACGAACTCACGACGGGTCATTGACTTATCTACATTACATAGGTAAGTACTTTACTCAAGTTTGGATGTTTATTTACACTGAAGTAGTTTTAGTTAAATATATATTATTAAATATTGTGTCTTCTTGAAATTATAATGATCATTATGCGTGCAAAGGTTCAATGAATCGTTAGTTACTTAAACACTGCGACTCAAGTAGGTAGGTACCTACATGTCTAATAGAAAGCATTAACTAGCAATAACCAAGAGCTATCATGTGAAGGTTATTACTATTTTAATACTTACATCGAAATGATCCTTACAACAATATGCTACCGTGTTTGGTCCTAAATATGTGCTCTTCTCATAGCATTTTTCCGTTTTTTTCTAATGGTAGTGTTTCTAGGCACATTAAAAAACAACTTTTCAGGTGTTTTTGTGGCCGTATTTTTACATTGAGGCAAAGCACAACATTTAATAGATGGATATAAGAAGATGGAGTGACGACCTGGTAAGACATACATGAAGTCGATGGATGCAGGTGGCTCAGGACCGTACTTTGTGGCATTACTTGGGGGAGGCCTATGTTCAGCAGTGGACTTGTAAAGGGCTGTAATGATGATGATGATGATGATGAATATAGAGAATAGCAAGTAGATCCGCGCGCGACGAGCACATTTGATTTGAGTGAATGTTTTGATGTTCTAAGTGCGCATCGGGTTGCTCGCACGAAGATGGAAATCGTGACGTCATCAACGATGTCGCTCTCTGCCCGCGACTTAGACCGAAAATGTTAACTTTGCGCCTTTATATCTCGGTCAGTTTTGAACATAGAAAAAAATTAAAAAGACAGTTATTTTCGGAATTTTTTGGCATATAAAACAAAAAATGCTTATCTTCTCCACTGTGCACCAAAAAAACTGCGGTTCCAACCCGCTCGCCAAGCTTGGCAACTATAGTAAATACCACCCACGAGTAACGATACAAGCAAATGGCCTCCCAGTCCCCGGCGGCCCAGGTATTCATAGCTACGGTGTCAACCATGGTAACGGCGGGACAGAGAGTGCTAAGAATCTCTGGTGGAGGTTCGGTTGCCACCTAAGACGGCTCGAACTGGCAGCATACAAAACATGCACCCTGAGGGCTGGCGAAAAGATCCTGGAGCTGGAAAACGAGATAGACATGCTGCGCTGGAATATTATAGGATTATCTGAGTACCGAAGAGAGGGTGAGGACATGGTGATTCTCGAATACGGCAACTTGTTATATCACCGGGAGGGCGACCATCTGTCCCAAGGAGGTGTCGGATTTATAATCCACAAGTCTCTCTTTAACAGCGTTGTAAAATTTAGGAGTGTTTCGAGAGTTGCGTTCCTTATACTCAGAACCACCAAACGGTATTTGCTGAAGGTCCTGCATGTCTACGCACCAACCTCATAATAACAACAATATAAGTAACCCGACCTCGATTTCCGATTTAAATGCGTAAGGGCCGGTAAATTTTGCAATTTTAAATGCTGATTTACCACTTGCTCGACGGTGAAGGAAAACATTGTGAGGAAACCTGCAGGTCTGATAAATAAGAAAGAAATATTTTGAAGAGATGTGAAATACTGCAAAATGCATTGAGGCAGCGCGGTTGACATTTGCTTACCCTAAAACACTCTCAGACATGAAAGGAGGCCTGTTCCCAACTTTTTAACTAGAGTTTGTTTCGGTAAAGAAGTCTCTGAAAAAGATAAAGAAGAATTTGACATCAAATATGTTATATCCATTAAGCATTTTCCCGTTGTTCCTGCTCTTCCTTCGTTAAAGCCCATTAAAGTCCACTGCTGAACATAGGCCTTCCCCATAGACTGCCTCATAGTGGCAATAGCAGGTTGACAACCGCAGATTTTTACTTTTAGTGTTTTTAAGAAAGACGTTGCTGCTCATCTCCTCGTTTGTTTCCCTCTATCACCTTTTACGACACCCACGGGATGGGTAGTAGTTGTTCTCACACCTTCTACACACGTTGCGCCTTATGAAAACGAATCCAACGCACTCAAAAGGGCATCTCGCAGGAAACCCCACCTGAGCACATGCTTTTTGCTTTTCAGTGAGCCTTCTTTTATTAGGTTTTAACTTACATTGCTTTATTCCAATTAATACAAGATACCCTTAGTGAGATTGAATTTCGCTTCATCGGATTTGCGTTAAACCAATCTTCAACGTTCAAAAGCCCACATTTAGGAGAATAAAAAAACTCTTTGATAGTAGTAATTGAATTTTTGGAATTAAATTTGCTATCGCAAATGGCACATAGCCGGTTATATTTTAGCAACAGAAATTTAGCGTTCATATTTATTTTTATTATTTCTCGTCTTAAATCATTTTAAATTTTGAGACGCTAGCCTCTTTGTATTCGCTTGATTTAGGAAGGTTCATTCTTTGTTCATTCATGTTCTTCATGATATATTGTTTGATTCATTACAGCTTTTCAAAAATCCACCGCTGAGCATAAGCTTCCTCCATAGATTGCTTCATAGCGGGGAAGTGTTTTGATTTTGCTACGCTTATTTATCTTACCATTTGGTAATTCTTTTTCTTAACTGTGTACTTAAAAATGAACGACCTTATTAATTTAAAGTTGGTTATTAACAGTCCTAAATATATAAAACATAATGAATCTAACCTAATGAATCTCTCAGAGAAAATTGTAACGAAACATGTAAATAATAAATTATATTTACGTGGTCTCTCAGTATATCAAAGAATATTTGAAGTATTAGCCTTAATACGAAAGAAGTTATAATAAAAACGTGTACATTTCAAAATAAATCATTAAGAACAAATTTATACCAGTAATTCGTCTTTGTAGTGGTTTAGTTGTTCATACCAAAGTTCCAACAAAATACATTCTCCCTATCGATTAGCTTGAAATTTTATTTAACAAAAATTGCATACTATATGTAAGGGATTACGTGTACAGCCTATCTAATTCCACATCTAAACAAAGGCATACTTCATAGACAGCCTTATATAAGGATTATTGTAGTTGGCATGGATAGCACGCGGTTGGCAGCCGCAGTTTACTTTATTTATTTTATTTTTTGTTTTATATTTTATTTTATAGGAGAGGAGGTTAACGAGCATACGGTTCACCTGATGTTAAGTGGCTATCGCTGTCCATGAACAACTGCGACACCAGGGAATCGCAGATGCGTTGCCAGCTTTTTAGAAAGGATTAAGCTCTTTTCTTGAATGTCTTTAGGTCATATCGGTTCGGAAAAATCGTCGGTGGTAAACTATTCCACAGAGAGGTCGTACGTGGAAGAAAATTCTTATAATAAGTAGTAAGTATGAAGACAATGCTGCCCATATCCTGGTTTATTTCCCTCTGTCAACTTTTACAACACCTATGAGACAATATAGGATAGTAGATACTCTTTCAGTTACTCGACTCCACCGAGTCAGTAATTCATTCTTGGGGCAATATTGTTACGAGTTTGAGGTTCGTGACAATAAAAATTGCCGATAAAATTACCAAAATTAACACTTTAATTCACTTTACACTAATTAAACTTAAAACACTAATAATTAATCACACTGATTCACTTTATTCCGCTCCGAAGCTTCGCTTGTCTCGCTAAATTCAATACTTCCCCGATTGCACCTTGTAGCGCCTATAAATACATATTAGCACCGAAACATCCAGAACATTCGGGTAAATACGCGCACCAATCGACAAGACGTCGAAAGTTCGAGTGTCAGGCTTCTAGAAGCTTAGTTCTTCGTTTCGATTCTAGATGGCGCTGTCGGTTGAAAGATTAGTGATATCATTTTCTGGAAAGCTCCCCTCGCTCTCGTCCCTGACACTAAATGGCGCTAGTGCCGGGTACATGACGTCAACTTAGGCGCGTAACAATATATACGTTTTTACAACAAAATCTCAGAAAATATACAAAATTTGATATACACAAATATCAAGAACTTTATTACACTACCAAGCTATTCCTAATTTGTTTTTGGTTGTTAATTGTAACCACAGAAATCGTAATAATAAGACAATAGAACTCGCATATACGCGTGACCTTGTCGCCGCTATTATATGTTGACGAACATAATTCACTATTTTGTGATTCAATTGCGCGGAGAACGTCGTACGTGGATTTATGTTATTATAATGGTAAACTTCAGCATAATAGTAAAAAAAAAGTACTAAAAACTCATCAAGGACGTGTAATTCAATTAATAAAAGCATAAAATTTCATAGGTAAGTTGATTATTTACTATTTATCAATGTTTTAACTAATTTATATCTCAACGAATACTTTACTACGTAATTTATCTCTGTAAACTTTCATTTATTACCTTTTCCATTGAAAATTACCATTGCTGTTTTTGTTCTACCGTAATACGCAACGCATGTGACGTTGACAAACTCGCCAAGCAATGTATTGTGAAACATTAGATATCATTGTGCATTGCGCATGTTTATAATACGGCTGTAGGTGGCGACATCGGTTTTGGAAGTAATCGAGCGCTAATTCATTTCTATTGTCTTATTATTACTATTTCTGTGATTGTAACATACATGATTGTAAGCTACTATTTGAAAAAAAAATAGTCCCGCTGGGTTTCTCCCAGTACAGAGGTTTTTTTTTTGAGAACCGGTGGTAAATGATACAAGTGACTTTCAATTGCTTAACTTTTTGTTCATTGTTTATAATCTATATTATATAAACAAGTTTCTGTTTCTGTTTCTCTTTCTTACACCAACACTATACAATCGTATATAAAATCGTTTATTGTAATATTAATTATTACATGGTTGATCAAAACCCCTCAAAAAACGGTCGTAGTTGCCAAGCTGTTTTTAGTATGATTTATAATGAATTATTGAGTAAAATATATAATATAGTGGGACGATAGGGTCTTGGGTTTGATTCCCGGGTCGGGCCGAACTTTGTTATGCGAGATCAATTTTGTTGTGGACTGTTTTCTATAACTAAACAAGATGGCTTATATGGCACGTGATAGTTTTGGACAATGCACTCACTATTACCTAATTTATTATCTAGCCAGTGCCCTTTGCTGGAATTAAACTTGAGCTGTTAGGAGAAAGAGGACACAGTAAAGAAAACAAATTGAACAGCTCAAGGCAATTCAAATGAACACTTACCGCGGTGAGGTTCCTTCTGCTTCAGCGATCTCAAGGACGATGCCCTTGGTGTTGCAACTGCGTTGCAAGAGAGCAAGCTGTGGCAGCGGACGTCCTTTTATTAGTCAGCCATCTCCATTTCTATTTAGGCGGGGGGCGCGCTTCCCCATTGGTGACAAAATCACGCCACATAGTTAGCCCCCCCCCCCCCTTTCAGTGCGTGTGGAGGGAATGCGCGGATGGGAAGAAGAGGGGCACTGGCTAGATACCAATCAAATAAACAAAACGCGAGAGTACCCGTTTTTTCCGCGCCACCATAATAAGTAATAATTTGTTTATGAAATATATATTTTTATTTCTCAGACATACAGGTTTCGAATTTCCCCTGCACCGATTTTCACGGCTTTTAAATTTTATGAAATGCTTAATTTTGACCCTTTTACAATATGTAAGGTTAGCTCGAAATAACAACTAGAATGTCGTCTAAATAATAAGATACATTTTTGTTATTTCCTATTTTGCGGCCTTATTATCTTAGGGCTGGAATTGATTCCAAAAATTTATATGATATCTCCGCTAAAAACTATGTAAGTAATAAAACAAAATTAAATTATTAATTACTATAATAAAAATCAATTAATGAAATTCAAATCGATCCTCAATACACGAATATATAGCGTAACAATGTCTGAAATAAATCAATTTTATTATTTATTTATTGTTTTTTTTTTTCATAAAACCATCATCATTACTCTGCATAAAGCTGCTGCACTGGGTATTTGGCATCCATCCTGCCACCATCAACTTCCTGACGTCTAACCATGACGTCACTCCTTCCATTGGCGGTGCTTTACCCTTCCATACAGCTTAAAAAAACTGTAATTTACTATTATATTCTAATATATGTGTCTGCTTGCGTCGGACGCAACAATAATTTTATGGCCATATTATGAAAAGAAAACTCGTAGAATTCTGACTAGTATCATCTTATCTTATGATCAATGTGTATTATCTTTTTTAAAGTTCTAACATTATTCTTATATAATAAGCCGAATGTAAAAATCAAAAGAACATTAATAAAATGTAAATAAGCAATGCAATTTATAAATTAAAGTAACCAAAACAATAACAGCAAACTTATAAAATACATGCAATATTTTATGAAATATTTTTAATAAGTGTCAGAAATAAAGATAAAAGATAATTAAAAATCAAGGGGTTAAATGGCAGCCGCGATTAATGTTTCCGTAAAATCATAATATTTTATATCTCTGTCTGCATGTGTGTCCTTGTATCCTTGTTAGTTGAGTGGAAACAGCCCCTTGCCGAATATTGAAACGACAATATTGAGTACGCAAAGTAATAACGAGAAAGTGCTTCTCCAATTGGCAATATTACTTACGACAAATTCACGGGTGTTTTATAATTTACAATATTCTATATTAATTTTTGTTCATTCTCAGTAATCTTAAATGACAATTACAATTAATATTCATTACACACAATATAAAATAATTATAATAAAAAAACTAAAATTTAAAATTTAAATTGTCATAAAGTTCTTTTTTATGACAATTTAAATTTTAAATTTTAGTTTTTTTTTAAATTTCTTCTCTGCTGTGCAGTGGCGGTTGAGAATATCCACTACCACATATCTTCCCGTGGTTGTCGTAAGAGGCGACAGAGGGACACAGGCAGGAGATGGGCAGCAGCATCTTCCTGATAACAGCAAATTATAATAAAAAACTGCGGTTGCCAACCCGCTCGCCAAGCGTGGCAACTATAACAAATATCCCCCCATGAGTAACGACGCAAAGAAATGGCCCCCAGTCCCCGGCGGCCCCGCTATTCCTGGATACGGTGGCGACCATGGTAACGGCGGGGCAGGGGGTGCTAAGAATCTCCGGTGGAGGTTCGGTTGCCACCTACGACGACTCGACCTGGCAACATATAACGCACGTACCCTGAGGACTGACGAGAAGACACTGGAGTTGGAAGAAGAGGTAGACAAGTTAAGTTGGCATATTATTGGGTTATCCGAGGTTCGAAGAGTGGGGGAGGACACGGTAATCCTCGAGCCTGACAATTCGTTCTATCACCGGGAGGGCGACCATCTGTCCCAAGGAGGTGTCGGATTTATCGTCCACAAGTCTCTCGTCAACAACGTTGTACAGATTGGGAGTGTGTCGACGAGGGTCACGTACCTGATACTCACAATCACCAAACGGTATTCGCTGAAGGTCATACAGGTCTATGCACCAACCTCGGCACATGCCGATGAGGAAGTGGAGGAAATGTATGAGGATATTTCTAGAGCGATGCATTTCTCCAAAACCCACTACACGGTGTTGATGGGAGACTTCAACGCAAAACTAGGCACAAGAGAAAACGGAGAGCTGAAGTTAAGGAAATTTGGAGAAGGGCAACACAACCGTAGGGCCCAGCAGTTGGCTGACTTAATGGAGAAAGAGTGATTCTTTATGATGATTTCTTTCTTCCAGAAGCGGCCCCACAGGTCGAGCCCCGACGGTTCGACAAAGAATGAGATTGATTTCATTATGACGACCAGACGCCAACTGTTCAGTGATGTCTCAGTGATCGCAAGGGTTAAAACCGGCAGCGATCACTGAATGGTTAGAGGCACACTGAACCTAAACGTTAAGTTGGAGAGGTCTCGTCTAATGAAGTCAACGCTCCGTCCCCCTCGTGCTCTAATCCAGAATCCCGAGACTTTTCAGCTCGAGTTCTGTAACCGCTTTCAGTGCCCAGAAGATTGCAATGCAGTAGACGATATGAATGACAAGCTCGTGGAAACTGTCCATGCGGTCGGAGCTAAGTTCTGCAAGACCGACCGCAGAAGAACACAAAAGCTCTCCGATCACACTCTTAATCTCATAGCTGTTATACGGGAGATGAGGCTGCAATCGTCAACAGATTTGACAGCATACGGGCAACTGAACAGACAGATCCCCAAATGCATGCGGCGAGACTTACGCAAATTTAATACTGCTCGTATTAAAGAAGCGATTGAGCGGAACCAGGGCTCCAAAGTCTTTGCCAGAGATCTGTCTGCCAGTAAGAGCCAACTGTCAAAGCTGAAGACTGAGTGTAGCAGCTTCGTTTCCGGGACACCTGAGATTCTGAGTGAGATTGAGAGGATCTATAGAGGTTCTATATGAGTGTGAGCAACGATCCAAGAGCGGGTCTTATCCGACACTATTCCGATGATATCCCGGACGTCAGTCTGAGTGAGATTAGAATGGCTCTCCAGCACTTTAAAAACGGAAAGTCCCCGGGCGAGGATGGAATTACAGCGGAGCTTCTGAAAGCGGGTGGAAAACCGGTACTTGAAGTCCTTCAGAGACTCTTTAATTCCGTCATTCATGGTGGAACTACTCCGAAGGCGTTAAGTAGAAGTGCGGTGGTCTTGTTCTTTAAGAAAGGTGACAACGCCCTCTTGAAGAAATACCGACCGATATCCCTTCTGAGCCGCGTCTACGTGCTGTACCCTTCGGCAAATTGTGCAGAAGTCCGAAGAGTACAATCTGCCACTTTCCCTGGCGTATGTGGACCATGAGAAAGCCTTTGATTACATCGAAATTTCGGCGGTGCTACATTCTCTTCTGCGGTGCCAAGTTGACTGTCGGTATATCGAAGTGCTGAAGTCTTTGTACCGTAGGGCTACGATGGCAATCCGAGTACAGAACCAGAGTACGAAACCTATCCCACTGCAGAGAGGTGTAAGACAGGGTGACGTTATTTCCCCGTAACTCTTCACCGCTGCATTAGAAGACGTTTTCAAGCTACTAAACTGGAAAGGATATGGTATTAACATCAATGGCGAGTACATCACTCATCTGCAATTTGCCCACGATATAGTCCTTATGGCAGCATCGCTGGAGGACTTAAGCACTATGCTCAATGACCTCAATAGTGCCTCCCAACGGCCTATCCGTCTTAAGATGAACATAGACAAAACAAAGATCATGTTTAATGTCCATGTCACGCCTATACCGGTAGTTGTTGGGAGTATTAATTTCGAAGTTGTTGACGAGTACGTTTACCTGGGACAAATAGTCAGGCTATGTAAGTCCAACTTCGACCGAGAGGTCAATCGACGGATTCAACTCGGCTGGGCAGGTTTCGGGAAATTACGACACATCTTCTCGTCAGGTATACCTCAAAACCTGAAAACTAAGTTGTACAACCAGTGCGTGTTGCCAGTGAAAACATATGGAACTGAGACACGGTCCTTTACTGCTGGCCATATGAGGACGCTCAAAGTCGCTCAGCGAGCTATGGAGAGAGCTGTGCTTGGAGTTTCTCTGCATGATAAACTTAGAAATGAGGATATCCGCAGTAGAGCCAGAGTGACCGACAAAGCCCAAAGGATTAGTAAGCTGAAATGGCAATGGGCCGTCCATATAGCTCGAAGAACCGATAACCGTTGGGGAAAAAAGGTTCTCGAGTGGCAGCCTCGTACCGGTAGACGAAGTGTATGGCGACCCCCCACTAGATGGAGTGACGACCTGGTAAGACATGCAGGAAGTCGATGGACGCAGGTGGCTCAAGACCGTGCTTTGTGGCGTGCCTTGGGGGAGGCCTTTGTTCAGCAGTGGACTTGTAAAGGGCTGTAATGATGATGATGATGAAAGTTCTTCTCCCGTGGTATCGTGCCAAGAACGCTGACTGCGTTTCCTCTATGAATAGCTATACTTGAGAAAATTAGAGAAAAGAACCAGCCCCCTTATCACCAGCAGTAAAGTCACGGATACAGTTACTTTAGGAACTTGACGGGTCTCCCGCCATCGTCTCTTAATTTCCCGCAAGGATGTAAAACCGGGGGAACATTAATGGAAAGGAGAGCCCTTTGGTTAACTTCGTTGAAAGAACCGTGACCGGAAAACCTACCTGCACTTTTCTTACATGAAAGTCCGTGGAGCCCAGACTCATCGACGCTACTTTCACAGGTGCACTGGTGAGGTTGACAAATTGTAAATCCTAGATGGATTTCTACGGTGATGCGTAAGCTTTCTTTATCAAGCAATGTGCCGAAGTCGAAATATTTAGAAGGTGAGGCTGATCTTGGTCACTGGAAATTGTGAAATAAATCTTTCTGGACACTCCATACTAACGGAATATCCCACTGTTTTTGTTGGTTAACTTCCAGTGGGACATTTCGTCGTGACAGAGCGTTAGCAATGTTTACCTTGCCGCAGCAGCAAAGCACAGGTCTATTTTATTATTTAAAATTATGTTACATAAGTTATTGACACTATCCGTGGAAGCAAGGAAAGCGGGCAATACGACGCTAGAAAGATTCTTACACCAATATCACCAAATTTTATAGGTAAAGTAGCTTGATTTCAGGCTGTTGTATTTAAGGTCAAATTTAGAATTTTTCCTAAAGCTATTTTAATATTATTGGAGAGGGCTATGCTCGGGGTTTCTCTGCGTGATAAAGTTAGAAATGAGGATATCCGCAGTAGAACCAGAGTGACTGACATAGACCAACGGATTAGTAAGCTCAAGTGGCAATTGGCCGGCCATATAGCTCGAAGAACCGACAACCGTTGGGGAAAAAAGGTTCTCGAGTGGCAGCCTCGTGCCTCACTCAGATAGAGTGACAACCTGCTAAGACATGCAGGAAGTCGATAGATGCAGGTGGCTCAGGACCCTGCTTTGTGGCATAACTTAGGGGAGGCCTATGTTCGGCAGTGGACTTGTGAAGGGCTGTAATGACGATAATGATCATTTAAAATATCCGAACATTTCCAGACTGGTTTGTTTTATTAGTTAACTTAATTAGTAGACATACTACGGATAGAGGTCATCATGACTGTAAAATATTGCCTTTTAAATACCACAACAAAAAAAAAATTATAGGCATTTTGTAACAAAAAAAATCTTCTTAAGTGACTATTCGTTACGAATTCGAAAGAAATCTCAGTGAGTTAGCAATGAAAACATTTAATTTCGATTCAGACCCGGAAAGATTATTTGTAAGTCATTGAAACGCTTCTTCTATTATTACGGTCCTCAGCACCGCAACTCAGTTATTCTAAGTCACTGCACCCCAGAGCAGCATATATTGCCACTATTTGTGCTGGCATTTTCACTAGAAAAATAAATATTTATCAATGAAATCGCTACTTGAAATGTAAACGGTGGAAACTTATGGTTGTGTACTGAGGATCGCTTTCGAAGTATATTTTATTTACTCAAAATTCATTAATTACAGGATATTAAAGTTCACTTGCTGATCAAGGACCTCCTAGTAGATTGCGTCACTAAAAAGATATGTGTGATAATTGCGACGCTTTGCAGCTGGGTTGCAACTATTTATTTATTATATTTGGCAAATATTACCTCACAAGCCAATATACTATTAGGAAGATCGATGTTTAGCAGTAGACTTTTGATAGCCTGTAAGGCATGAATTATTGATATTATTAAGTTGCACATTGTTAATCAGCCGTACGAAATTCCAATGAACCTCCCACGGCATATCATTAGTTGTCAGTAGTTGTTTAGGGACATTCCCCATTACGTTCATCTAACTACTCTATTTACTCTAACACTTCTTATTATACTTTCTTCTACACGTGATGGAGCCATGCGGAAGTTACATAAGTAGTATAGTTGTAGCATGAATGGGTCGGCTCGACCGAGGAAGGACCACGCTATCACAGAATATCGGCGTGAAATAGTAGCTTAATGCTGCTGTGTTTCGTATGGTAAGTGTAGAGAACCGAAGATCTTTTTACTAGAAACGAGGCATTTCACCGTAGTCCTTACGGGTGGCAACGTATATGCATTTTGATTCATGATCGAAGATATATGTATATGGTTTATGGGCCATAACACCCACTTACTAACAGGTGGACTGTTTGCTCGTTTGTTACCCTCTCCAATCAAAAAACACCCTATTTAATACAAGTACAAGCTATGATTCTAGTCAACTTTGCAACCGTTACTGATACAGCATATTAAATGTCCATTGCTGAACATAGACCTCCACCATAGGTTGCATCATGTTGCCATAGTTACCTGTTGATTACCGCAGTTATTTATTTTTAGTCCTTAGTAGAAGGATGCTGCTGCCCACCTCCTGATTTGTTTCACTCTGTCGCCCCTTACGACACCCACGGGATGATGTACCCCGCAACTACATGGTAAGTTTCTGCAATAGCTACATCTATATAATATATATATATATAGAGTTCAAGGGAGCACAATCTCGCTTATAGAGGTTTATCACTAACCCGAATTTCTCGATAATGCAGGTATATGGGTAGCGTTTCTCTCTTATAGAGGTACGCAGCATTAACAAGTCACAGCAAGTACGATTGTAGTAAATATTTAATATGGTAAAATTAGGTGAATAATATGCACAACATATATTATGTATTTTTAATAGTGTGTATACGTTATGTTCATTAGATTTCGACATATAAGTAATTTATAAGGCTTGGTATCAAGATGCTTACGAAAGTAAAACAAAAATTCTAAACTGAGTTAGTCCAACAAACAGGACGGTAAACAGGCACACGTTATTTAGTTCCATGAAATAGAAAAGGTACAATATTGACGAGAAAACAATACAAAAACAATGGTAGGAAGTTCTTGGAAAGTATGAGTCATAAAATAGCAGATGTTAAATTTGTAATTTGTTTTGTCATTCGGTACTGTATGTGTGTATTTATTATGTATGTACTTATGTATTTTTATTGTAGCTATAGTTCCTCCCCAATAATATAAATAAATAAAGCTTGACTGTCGTTCATAGAGGCATATAGATAAGTAGCAGTCTCACTTACGGAGGTCTATACATACACAGTCAAACTATATAACAATTATAATTTTTGAACAAATGTCTACACGTTTGTATGTAGAATTATGATGATTTTTTACGTTACTACGTGTATTAGTAATAAGGTATTTCCATGTCGAGCCGACCCATTACTCCTCTAGCCGTAATATTCTTTCACCATTGCTTTACGACTAATTTGTAACACCGGTACCATCTACACATATATATATATATATATATATATATATATATATATATATATATATATATATATATATATATATATATATAAATTAACAGGATGCAAAGTAGTTATCTCTAAGACGTTTCTTGAATACCAACAAGGTTTCTTACTACATATTCAAGAGTAGTTGTCGGGGCTAAAGTTTACCTAAAGAACAACATCAGCGTCAAATTTATCAAATTTATCATCATTTACGGTAATTACATCTCATCATTTCATCAGTCCATAATCTGCATTGCCACCCATAGGCCTTTCTTATTATATATTATATTGTAGGGAAAATTCACCTAAATTGTTATGTTTGGCTGGCCTATTGACGATCGCAGTAGCAAATGTATCACATCTTTGAATCTGTTCCTCGTCTCTGGTATGGCAATTTTACGCCAGGAGTTAAAAGATGGTCATTTGACCTTTTATCGTAACTATTTCTGACTGTGCACTGTCGTCACCCACAGAAAAGGCAGTGAAGCCTAAATCACGCTGCCGAAAATCCGAAGTATTGCTGTATATTTAGAATAGCTCCAAACTGCCCTACGGAGCATTGACTGCTCCCTAGGCTGAACACCTTGCCCTGTGGGAGATCTCCTGCTTTTCTTTCTACGGCCAAATTGGTGACCCCGACGTGATGTGAACAGGCAACCAACAGCCTTCCGAAAATACGACTTCAAGCCTTCGTCATTACCTTCAAGAACACCCAACATTCACTCTCTAGAATGGTCGTCTGCAGTCTTCAGCTCTCGCAAAGCCAGCTAAACTTTTCTTCATCCTGACTCACCGCAGATTTAGTGCCATCCTCCATGCCTCCGATCTGGGCAGAGGGGTAAATTTTTAGGTTTGTATATAAAAAAGCTACTATTATTAAAAAATGTATGTTCAATATTATTATTATGTGTAAATTTAAGTTTTCTGCACTCTTCCTCCAGATAAACTTTGACTATGCCAAATCCTACACGCGTTAGTGCAGCAATATAGTTAAAAACGGGTACAAGGTTTTTCCTTCACGCATTTAATACTTGACTATTAACGTTGCTCTCCGGCGATGTTCTGAGTATTTAACGCCTAGCGTAAAGAAATGGTTAAGCCGCCACTCAATCGGAAGACACAAGAACTTTCAGACACTTCCCTCAATCAAAGTAAAATATGTACGTGGGCCTCGTAATAGCCTACGTACATTTTTTACGTTCGATTTATTGAGCTATTTTAGCTTTTAGGCAGAATGAGAAATATTCTCGAGTAGAAGGTTCTACAAGGTATAAATTATTTTTACCGCAGTTTAATTAATTTTAAAGTGCCTCGTACGTCATCGCACTCATGTGAGTAACAGAGTACTCATTTATAATTTAATCCTCTTGTATTTACTAGTAACTGGATTGTATTTTCACGTTATAACACGGCATTTTAAAAGCAATTTCAATGAAAATTCAAAGTACATAAATTATAATACGTTAAAATTAAACGCGATAAAATATCTTAAGTGACATTTATTCAATGTGAGGTACTCGCGCTAATTCATGAAAACTTTTGTATATTTAAGAATAAAGAGCGTAATTAACCTTCTTCATCAGACTTTGGAATTTGACTTCTGAAGAGAGACTTATCCCGTTGTTTTTTATAAGTAACGTAACAAATAAACCTACTACTGTAGCCTATGAATACCAGCCAAGTAAAACAAGGTAGGCCACAAATACCTTGTCACCTCTAAAGTCTTAAGAAGGAATGTCTCATAGCTTGTAACATACATAGCTTGTCAAAAATGGTATGAATCATTATCATCGTCATTATCAACCCGTAACTGTATACTACTAGACGCAAGATTATAAACCTCTTATAAACCAGATTAGCCCCTCAGATGTCCAAACGCCATATTCTGGCGTCTCAAATAATATGCGCATCTGTCAAACGCCATAATATGGTGTCGAGTGATAGCAAAATATTCATAACATATATATATATATATATATATATATATATTAATAATTTTCAAATAGTTATCTTATTTATATATATATATATATATATATATATATATATATATATATATATATATATATATATATATATATATATATATATATATATATATATATAAATAAGATAACTATTTGAAAATTATTACTCATAAGCTGCACTATGTTCCATACAATATTTAAAAGCTAGCCCTATATGTACTTTACCCGAAGAACACGTTTTTGATTAGTGACTTCGCCACACACGTTCTCGGATATCGGTTGTAATCACAAATTTAATATAAACAGTTGTCTGCAATGTCTCTTTCAAAACAAAATCTAGCTATAATCTGTGGGAGTTTCATCTGTATTGAAGAAAGAAAACGTGGTAGAGTTTTTGTGAGAGAGAGGTGAAGCAATAACTTAAGGCCATGTGTGAATGAATCAGCTTTTGAATATAATATGCAATATATGTAATACGCGTAAACGCAGCAAGCGTAAGCGCGTTCTATTGTAACTGAGATGCAATCCGGCTGGCATGTCTTTTCCTACGTACACACGCCAATTAATTTTGATTTATCAGCCCCGTGCCGATCCGTTGGTCTTAATCACGGAGAATTAGCAAACATTAAGCAACTAGATAGGGCACACAGATTTATGTTTAATGATAATGATACATAGTATGGTAAATGTAACAAAATATATATTAAAAAAAAAAACAAGAAAGGCGCGTGCAGTTTTAAGTTCGCAGATGCCTTATCCTGTTCCCTAAATTCACCATACATTTTCACAGACGGGCACGTCTGGCAAGCAGATCTTTCAAATAAATCTGTACCTTCGTAAAGGTGTTTTTACAGTGTATAATATCTACTATATTAGTTTACTATAGTTATTTCAATAGCATAATGTCAAATGGGAATTTGCTATGGGGAATGCGGCTGATTTAAAAACTATTTTTCTTTTACAGAAGAGAGCCATAAGAGCTATTTACAACCTTAAACCAAGAGAGTCTCTTAGAGAAAAATTTTAGTACTCCATGCCGCATTACGCTGTGCACATTGTATAGAGATAGATTTATAGATTTTGCGCAGCTATCACATGATTTAAGACAAACAGAGAGTCAGTGGTTATTCATCCCTTTATTGTCGAATTAACATGAACAAACGCTTTGCTTAAGAAGTGGAATAATTTGCGTGTCTGTGTTTCCTTTCGATCGTCACCTAACAGCCTGGCCACGGGACATTCACCGTAGCGAAAATTCGCGCGGCGCGAACGGCAAGGCGTCTAGCGATTAAAACAAATGTATAGAAATGTATAAATCAAGCCACGCGTAGCGGCAGGTGGTGACGCGACCGGTGAAATTTACCGGGCGAATCGCGCGGGCGACTGGCGGCGCGGCGGGCGACTGGAACAAATATATAAATCAGTACGGAGCAAGCCATGGAGTCGGGCGGCAGACGCGGCGAAAACCGGCGAATAGTATAGGGAACAAAATATTTTAGTTGTTTTGCGCCGCGAAAAAGCCGGGCCGTCAAAAACAACTTAAAATTCTATCCGCATTGACTTTTATCTCAAATTCTGGTTGAATATTAACAAGAATATAATCGCAGGTTTCGACACTCATTTTGGTATTTACTCGAATTTTTTTCTAGATTCATTCTATTTGTTGTGGAATTCTCCATCTATAACCCAATTCCTATTCAAATCATGTACCCCGCAATCTCTTCCAAATATTATGTCTTGAATCAAAAAACAATTACTTTCTAAGCAATATCGAGATAAATTTGATAAAAACATTTCACTCTCGGCCTATCCGGTCGCGGTGGCAAACGTGACTTCCAGTCGCCGTCAAACCGCGCCGCGCGAATTATCGCCCCGCCTGTCGCTTCGCCGTTCGCGCCGCCGATCCCCGTGGCCAGGCCGTAAGTGTTTTTAAGGTAAGGCGATTGACAATCTAGACTTTATCATCGCATTCCACCATGTAGGATTTACATCAAGCACTGACTTATAATAAGAAAACAATGTCTTTTAAATAATTACTGCCATTGTATAATGTACCTTTATGATTTGCGATACGATAGCACAATAAAATTTATCAAATATCAAATAAAAGGTTAAAATTGGAACATAATGTTTCAAACTCACGATACAGTAATTATGACGTCATAAATTTTACAAATGAAGGCCGTATTGTAACGCTAATTACAGGTGCTTTCAGCAGCATAATGAATGTAAATTGAGTAACAAGAAACGTTCTGCATTTTTTCGATGCAAGTACTAGTATTAAATCCTCGACTTACTTGTTCACTTATTGTTTAAATATTTAATCGGGATATTTCTTTTATTTATTAAATCTATTATATATTTAATATTGAAGCTTTGAAAACGCATTAGCACAGTGAAATATTTTTTAACAAAGAAAAAATGTAACTGTACCGTGTAGTGGCGGTTAAGAATATCCATTACCCCATATCTTCCCGTGGGTGTCGTAAGAGGCGACAGAGGGAGACAGGCAGGAGATGGGCGGCAGCATCTTCCTGATAACAGCAACTGTACGACAAAAAAACTGCGGTTGCCAACCCGCTCGCAAAGCGTGGCAACTATGGCAATATACCCCCCATGAACAATTACACAAATAGACGGCCCCCAGTCCCCGGCTGCCTCGCTATTCCTGGCTACGGTGGCGACCATGTTAACGGCGAGGCAGGGGGTGCTAAGAATCTCCAGTGGAGCTTCGGTTGCCACCTACGACGACTCGACCTGGCAACATTTAACGCACGCACACTGAGGACTGACGAGAAGATCCTGGAGCTGGAAGAAGAGATAGACAAGTTGCGCTGGAGTATTATAGGATTATCCGAGGTCCGAAGAGAGGGGGAGGACACGGTGATTCTCGAATCCGGCAACTTGTTCTGTCACCGGGAGGGCGACCATCTGTCCCAAGGAGGTGTCGGATTTATCGTCCACAAGTCTCTCGTCAACAACGTTGTAAAGATTGGGAGTGTGTCGACGAGGGTCGATACTCAGAATCACGAAACGGTATTCGCTGAAGGTCATACAGGACTATGCACCAACCTCGGCACATGCCGATGAGGAAGTGGAGGAAATGTATGAGGATATTTCTAGAGCCATGCATTTCTCCAAAACCCACTACACGGTGTTGATGGGAGACTTCAACGCAAAACTAGGCACAAGAGAAAACGGAGAGCTGAAGTTAGGGAAATTTGGAGTAGGGAACGACCCGAAGGGGCCAACAGCTGGCCGACTTTATGAAGAAAGAGGGACTCTTTATGATGAACTCTTTCTTTCAGAAGCGGCCCCACAGGAAGTGGACCTGGTCGAGCCCCGACGGTTCGACAAAAAATGAGATTGACTTCATTATGACGACCAGACGCCAACTGTTCAGTGATGTCTCAGTGATCGCAAGGGTTAAAACCGGCAGCGATCACTGAATGGTTAGAGGCACACTGAACCTAAACGTTAAGTTGGAGAGGTCTCGTCCAATGAAGTCAACGCTCCGTCCCCCTCGTGCTCTAATCCGGAATCCCGAGACTTTTCAGCTCGAGTTACGTAACCGCTTCCAGTGCCTAGAAGATTGCAATGCAGTGGACGATATGAACGACAAGCTCGTGGAAACTGTCCATGCGGTCGGAGCAAAGTTCTGCAAGACCCGCCGCAGAAGAACACAAAAACTCTCCGATCACACTCTTAATCTCATGGCCGTTAGACGGGAGATGAGGCTACAATCGTCAACAGATTTGACAGCATACAGGCAACTGAACAGACAGATTTCCAAATGCATGCGGCGAGACTTACGCAACTTTAATACTTCTCGTATTAAAGAAGCGATCGAGCGGAACCAGGGCTCCAAAGTCTTTGCCAGAGATCTGTCTGCCCGTAAGAGCCAACTGTCAAAGCTGAAGACTGAGTGTGGCAGCATCGTTTCCGGGACACCTGAGATTTTGAGTGAGATTGAGAGGTTCTATGGGCAGCTGTACACATCATCGTTGGAGCCACACGCAAGTGTGAGTAACGATCCAAGAGCAAGTTTTATCCGACACTATTCCGATGATATCCCGGACGTCAGTCTAAGCGAGATTAGAATGGCTCTCCAGCACCTTAAAAACGGCAGGGCCCCAGGCGAGTATGGAATTACAGCGGAGTTTCTGAAAACGTGTGAAACACCGGTACTTGAAGTCCTTCAGAAGCTTTTCAATTCCGTCCTCCATGGCGGCACTACTCCAGAGGCGTGGAGCAGAAGTGCGATGGTCTTATTCTTTAAGAAAGGTGACAACGCTCTCTTGAAGAACTACAGACCGATATCCCTTCTGAGCCGCGTCTACGTGCTGTTTTCGAGAATCATTACGAATCGTCTCGCAGGCAGACTCGACGACTTCCAGCCTCCCGAACAATCCGGTTTCGAAAAGGCTTCAGTACCATAGACCACATACATACCCTGCAGCATATTGTGCAGAAGACTGAAGAGTACAATTTGCCACTTTGCCTGGCGTATGTGGACTATGAGTAAGCCTTTGAATCCGTCGAAATTTGGGCGGTGCTGCAGTCCCTTCAGCGGTGCCAAGTTGACTGTCGGTATATCGAAGTGCTGAAGTGTTTGTACAGTAGGGCTACGATGGCTATCCGAGTACAGAACCAGAGCTCGAAACCTATCCAACTGCAGAGAGGTGTAAGACAGGGTGACGTTATATCCCCGAAACTCTTCACCGCTGCTTTGGAAGACTTTTTCAAGCTACTGGACTGGAAAGGATACGGTATTAATATCAATGGCGAGTACATCACTCACCTTCGATTTGCCGACGATATAGTACTTATGGCAGAATCGCTGGAGGACTTAAGCACTATGCTCAATGACCTCAATAGTGCTTCCCAACGGATAGGTCTTAAGACGAACATGGACAAAACAAAGATCATGTTTAATGTCCATATCACACCTATGCCGGTAGTTGTTGGGAGCACTATGCTCGAAGTTGTTGACGAGTACGTTTACCTGGCACAAATAGTCCGACTAGGTAAGTCCAACTTCGACCGAGAGGTCAATCGACGGATTCAACTCGGCTGGGCAGCGTTCGGGAAATTACGACATATCTTTTCATCAGGTATACCTCAATCTCTAAAAACTAGATTGTACAACCAGTGCGTGTTGCCAGTGATGACTTATGGATCTGAGACGTGGTCCTTCACTGCTGGCCGTATGAGGACGCTCAAGGTCGCTCAGCGAGCTATGGAGGATATGCTCGGAGTTTCTCTGCGTGATAGACTCAGAAATGAGGATATCCGCAGTAAAACCAGAGTGACCGACGTAGCCCAACGGATTAGTAAGCTGAAGTGGCAATGGGCTGGCCATATAGCTCGAAGAACCGATAACCGATGGGGAAGAAAGGTTCTCGAGTGGCAGCCTCGTACCGGTAGGCGTAGTGTAGGGCGACCCCCCACTAGATGGAGTGACGACCTGGTAAGATATGCAGGAAGTCGATGGATGCAGGTGGCTCAGGACCGTGCTTTGTGGCATTACTTGGGGGAGGCCTATGTTCAGCAGTGGACTTGTGAAGGGCTGTAATGATGATGATGATGATGAAATCTTCGCTCAATGAAACCCATTGTAACTCATGGGCTGAACGCTTGCTACAAATTTCGCAACCCGGGTTCGATCCTTGCAGGCACTAATCAAATTGCTAATTACAATATTAAGTGCTCATTTACCACGTACTCGGCGGTGAAAAAATACATCATGAGAAAATCCACATGTTAAAAACATTAAAATATTCTGAACCTATGTGAAGTCCGCCGTTATACGTTATGGCAGCGCACCTATTTAACAAAAAGTCATTAAAATTGGTTCATAATTGACGAAGACAAGGCATAAAATTTATACAAACATAATAACACAATCGAACTGAGGACTTGATTCTTTATATAAAGCGGCTAGAAGGGAAAGTTATTCTAATATCTATGTTTACCGTCGACAAACATACACTATGTTAAAGTTCATTAAGAGACAGGTCATTCTATCTTTATATGTATATCTTAACCCTATGATTATTTAATATAAGTTTACATATTTCTCGGAAACTGCTGAACCGATTTTAATGATTCTTCTTTAATTACATTTGTTATACTGGGGTGATCCCATATATATTTTCTGATCCTTGAAATATATATGGAATTACTGTTACCTTAGCAAAATAGGGGATGTAGTTTTTTTTTTTAATTTTACTGTTTACATTCTAGAACTTGTGATATTCCGTAGCTCACTCAAAAATGTAAAAATAAATAAAATAAAAAACTATTCAAAGACTTAAATACTTGCGTTATATCTGTGCACTAACCTCAGAAGTTGTAAAGTGAAAATTATTTTGTAAATTTTTTAGGGCTCTTTTTTTATTAAATTTTCTTCCCTTTTGTTATATATTCGTTATATAATGCCTTTCTTAAACATCGGTGGATTTGTAATTATATAGTAGCATTAAAATTTAAAAGTAGTGAAATTTTGAATTCTAAAAATAATTTACTTTGTGAATTTTGAAAAATTATAAATTTACAGTTGACGTAGATATTTTATGTATTTATAAACCCCCGAAGAGGCCATTAACTTCGGGCCTGTGGTAGCTCAGGAATAGTCGTATAGCATGGGTTAAGCTCCCGCCGTAAATTTTATTACCCGAGCGACCTGAAAACAAATTTTACTTGCACCTTTGATTATATACTTGTCTATAATCAAAGACGGGCATTAATGTAGTTGTTTTCATAATTACAACTTAAATTAGTTTAAAAAATATGGACTTTTTCCTTTGTCACTTTTTACAATACGTACAAGACAAGAAGGGATGATGAATTATTTTAAAGGCAACACGACACAGAAAAAAATTGATACATTTAATGGAATTAGGTAATGTTTCTGTTTTTTGTCATCATCAAAAGAGGTTTATAAATTTATCATATAAAATTATAATAATCATACATTAGTCTAATATGATCAATATATATAGGTAGCAACATTTCCTTAAATATATCTGCTTCTAACTTACGGCCGTTAAAGTTATTAAATTGGAACGTCATTTAAGAGCCACAAATTATACTCGTTTCAGTTGAAATTCTGCCAACGTCGTTTAATATACCCTGGTCGACAGTAATTTAAGTATATAAACAATTTAGGATAATATTTATCACGTACCAAGTCAATATTTTGATAGAGTTATTCAATAATGACCGCGTAGTGGCGGTTTAAGAAAATCCATTACCCCATATCGTCCTGTGGGTGTGGTAAGATGCGACAGAGGGAAATCAAAGCAGGCGATGAACAGCAGTATAGGTCAACTGTGGCAACCTATGAGGCAATCTATGGAAGAGGACCATATTCAACAGTGGACTTTTATAGGCTGTAATGGATAATGGATGCAATAACAGCAGACGACTGGAAATGAAAATAATTGTTTTAAACCATTAATTGTCGGCGACGCTTATAAGGTGATGAAATAAACCTCAAGTAATTCGGCATATTTGTTATTATACCCGACCAAATCCAAGAAATACCCTTTGACGTTTCTCCTTAATCCATTCGCAGTAACTTTGTTCGAGCGTACACATATGATTTAAAATAACATTTTGCGTAAATGCAAAGAATTATGAAGTTATTGTTGCACGCCATAATTTATGCAACACATTGATATTGGTTGCATGCAAGGATCTTGTTAGCACTTTTATCAATCGTGGCTTGCGGTAGACGAGCTGATGATGATGAGGAAGAAGAATAGATAATATTTTTGAAAATTTTGGGTCATAAAGTAACGTTACAAAAGTATTTAGTCTCTGGCTCCCTTCAAACTGCAGATCCATTCTTGCAAGTCGCGTTATTAATTGTCGTTGCATAGTTAAGTTTTGTAACGTTAAGTCTCGTGAGGTAAATAACCTCTCATCAAAATATGATATCAGAATTGTAGCTCAGGGCTTAAGCGCTCTCTGTAAATTTTACAGTAAGTGAGCAACATGAATGATGATGTTAGTTGTAACTCTTGTGCTGATTTATCACGCGTTCGGCGAAAAAGAAAACATCGTGGTGAAACCTGCAAGTCTGAGAAATTAAAAAATTGAGGACATTTAATGTGAGCCAACACGCACTGGGATAGTGTGGCGGATATCTAAAACCCTCTCAAAAATTATAGGCCTTTGCTGGCCACTGGTTTTGAGAGCTTCAGCGGGACGTATATAAAAATAACAAACGGTGCAATATCTGTGTCTACTACGTTGTTTTAAGGAACAACAAATTTCGGTCAATATGTGGATATAGTATAAGAAATGCCTTAAATAGTTTATCCAGAAAAGAAAGCTTAAACATACTCGTAAGTGTACGGTGAGATATGGTCAGAAAATTCAAAAAATCCTATCTCATTTGTCATAGTTTGTCATTTGTCAGAGTTGTTAGTGTCTACTGTAAAAAACGCCAGCTAAATTGCCCGTTACTTTTAATAATAAATAAGATGTAAAATTTTTAAAGCTAAGATGGCGTTTATAACGGTCAAAATTCACGATAAACTCGCCTGTTTCGTGTCCTCACCGCAGTTAATGCTCTCCTGGACACAAATCCTGAGCGCGACTTGTTTTGGAATGAATGGACGGAAATATAGTCTGAATGTCTGAAGTTTTGTGAGTGAGAAGAATGAATATGTTGCCTTCAATTAATTTTATAGGTTTACACGATTTAATAAAAGAAAAAATAAATAAATATATGAGATACAGAATCAAAAGCAACCCACGTTGAAAAAAGGTGCCCTTTCTAATGATGTATTAAATTTTCTTCATACACCGAACTATTTTAATAATTTTTAACCAATACATCTTTTCTTTCTTTTCACGAAGAAACTGTCTACCATTAAGTATAGCTCTCTTCTAAAAAAAAGTATGAGCCACGCTTAGGAGGCCATACCTCTTTCTGGCTGCGGGTACATCAAAGGTACCAGCTATTTATTCAAAGACATTTATCCTGCCTTTGCAAATGATTTATCCTCGCTTTTTGATACAGGCAGTATAAAAGTATAAAAGTTAATAGTATAAAAGTTTTTATCAATGACTTACTTTTAAAATTTTATATAAACAAAAGTATTATTACACAACACGATGGGTTCTTAACTTTTCATAAGACAGATTTACCTCTATCTATTTACGTTTATATCTCCGATAAATTTCGGTACTTACCACACGTGATTTATACTGCCATTACTTTAGTCTCAAAATGATTCGTGAACGCTTCGTAAATTAAGGCGAGGGTGTTTTTCAGACGCCCTTAATGGCAATTACCAAGATTGAGGAGACATAGTTTGCACTTGCCTTACTGCATCGGCTTCTACACGCGGTGTTAACATCTCTTATGGTCTGTGGTTGCTTTTACGACACCCACTGGAAGATATTCTGTGATAGATTTCTCATGCTATTAAGTTATCGGAAACCTAAGTGAAATAACAGCTTAATGCTGCTGTGTTTCGTATGGTGAGTGTAGAGAACAGGAAACCCCTTTTACTGAAAACGAGACAATCAAGCTAAGTCCACAGGGGTGACATCGCTTCTTTTTTGGTTTCGATCATTTGATTCATCTTAAGAGGATCCCTTGAAAATGAATCGAAGTTTTGGGGGCGTGGCTTATTATTTTGTCGGTGAAGCTAACGGACGACTGCGGGAGTGTTAAAATGAAAGTGATGCAATGACTTCATAGTACGCAAATTATGAGATAGCCATACCAAACAAGCGCTCGGAAAAAACTAAGAAAGCACCAAACAACATTTTTATTTATTTTAACAAAACTTCGTTATGGTTTGAAAAACTGGTTTATGAGAACTTAGATATGATTATTTATTATGCCTTAAAAATAATTCCATGAAATTATTCGTAAGAATATTCTGGTGTCATCGAGAAATGTAAATAATTAGAGCCTGCTTTGCAATTTTTTTTCTATCAAGAAAATTACATCATATCGTGTTTTACTTTTACGCAATCTAAGTTCATATAGCAAAAATGATATACCAAAATTTTGGTTTGTAATCTATAAAACTTAAAAAAATATGTTAAATAGAAAAACCACCAAATTTTCGAGGTATATCACCTTAATCGAGAATTGATGTAGATGTCTATGGGCCAGAATATCCCCTTACCATCACGTGGACTGTGGGCCAGTTTGTCACCTTATGCTATAAAAACAATCAATAACAACGTAGTAACTTCGAATTTCCAACTTTAACGAATTAATTATGTTGAATAATTAATTTATCGCCGTACTCAAATCAAGAATTTTTGTCACGTGTCGCGAGAGTGTGGTGTCTGTAGTTAACTGGCAACTTTCCCATTAATTTCAACGTATATTGAGTGAGGAATCGACATGGTATTCGCAGATTGCATACAAATGTCTCGCGCTATATCTTTTATTTCATAAACTTGCAGCGATATTTAGATTTTTTGGTTTATTTCCTTACCTAACATCACTATTATAATATGTAAGGAATAAGAAATTAAATATTTTAAGCAAAACTAAGCTTAAATTTCATTTATTTGATTAGATTTCTAGTAATATAACATAAAAACTGTGAATTTTATCTGTTGATGAAAAAGATCCTTCTCATATCGCCGCTTTTCCTAAAGTTGCGGACTCGAACTATAAGTCCGCATTTACAAACACAGAATAACTTCTTACAAGCGCTTTCTTTTTTTCTTCAGCAACTGTAAAAAAAGACGTTAAGCAGATTGATGCTATCATTTTTCTGATTTGGTTCCAAGAAGATACCTATCTTACCTTCTATAGCCATTGCTGGGAGTAGGCTATGGTTGGTTCTAAGTTTTTCTTGGAGTTAGACATGCTCTCCAAAAAGCACCTTTCTGTACAACTAGAGGAGTTTTTAGCGAGTTAAAAGTAAATAAATAAAATATTCATACTCCTAGAATACTCTGATAAGCGCTATCAAGGATTATTTGTTGGACAAAATTCAATTCAGATTTCTATCTAGATTATGTGGCTACAAATTAAATATATGATAAATTGAAAACCTTTTACACAGAACTGATTTCCCTATTTAGAACAAAATTTACTCAACGCCACCATTACAAATAAAGTTGATTTGTAATTATAAACTTATTAAATCTAAGCCACGAAAATTTATTTCATGTTATTCGAAAAAAAAAACTAATGTGATCTGACATACAAATTTGTTTAGCAATTAATTCAAAATACTATTGCTAAAAATCTAGTTGTAAGGAAGTTATTCAATTAAAACTATATAATACATACTCGCTTTAAAACAAAATCTTACATTATTATAAATAAGTTAGAGTAAATTAAATCAATGAATTTTTCTACAACACATAAGATAGGTGAAGCTAATAAATCTTAGAAACTTATTCAAAAGTACATTAAACTTGATCGTGATAAGTATTGTAGGTTTTATTATAAGTAAAGACATGTTAGTAAACATAAAAAATAACTTACAATCAAATTACCTCGTGTGGTGGCGGTGTAATAGGATCCAAAACCTCATTAAGTATTTTTTTAATTAAAGTAAGATAACAAATGAGCAAGCGGTCCGTTTTCATCTACCTCTTTAAATTGTCACACCTGAGGATTATATGGAATGCCTGGTTATAAATATGGTATCTTTTTCTCTTTTTTTATAGGAGAGGGGGCAAACGAGCATACGGCTCACCTGATGGTAAGTGATTACCACCGCCCATGAGCAACTGCCACACGAGGTGAGTTGCAGATGCGTTGCCGGCCTTTTTAAAAGGAGTAGGCTCTTTTCTTGAAGATCCCTAAGTAGTATCGGTCCGTAAAAATCTTTGGTGGTAGTTCATTACACAAGAAAGTTGTGCGAGGAAGAAAACTTCTTTTAAATTACACGGGGGTGGACCGCCAGATGCAACATCTCTCCGCAGTGCCAGTGAATCAAGCCGATCGGAAAGAGCTCAGTCACCGACGATTCAAACAGCTCTGTGCTGAATGCGATCAAATGGAAGGAGCTGGCACTGGTGAGACTCAGCCCAGAGATGGGAACAGTTTTCCATGTGCGGCCGAATATGCGCCTTGTTAAGTTGCAGGCGGTGAGCCGGCCTGAAATACTGTCCCGCTCTGCTGAGCACGCTAAGCTTTTTAGAGGCCAATTTGGCCTTCTCTTCCAAGTGACCACGAAACCGCTCGTCACTCGATATGTCGACGCCGAGGATTCCGATACTGGCTGAGGCAACAAGGGGAGTGCCTCGAAACTGAGGAGATAGGAGAAAGGGGTTATTTTAGCGGTAAGCACGCAAACTTGTGTCTTCTGGGGATTAAACTGGGCTAGATGTAGTCGCCGTTAGTCCGAGACTTTGTTCAACAAAGTTTCGATTTCAGACACAAGTTTTCCCTGGTACTCTGCGACGTTATCCCGAGAAATATTGGTACGGCCGGTGTATAAAGCATCACCAGTGCTGTCGTATGCATAGCAACTAATGTTTCCGGTTTGCAACATGTCATTGATATGCGCAAGAAACAGCGTTGATTATAGCACGCAGCCGTGTGGAAAAGTAGCGTTAGTGGACTTGTAATCGGGGCATGCACCGTCTACTACGACCTTGATGCCCCCATCAGCAAGAAAACTGATGATCCAATTGCACAATTTCTCGGGAAGCCTATAGAAAGGAAGCTTCGTAAGAAGCGCTTTGTGCCAAACCCGATCGAAGGCCTTCGCTATGTCCAAACTAACGGCCAACGGAGGGCGTTGGCCGTTAGTTGGCCCTTGGGCTCTACTGTCTTCGCAAATTTATGAGTTAGGTAACCCAGAAGATCACCAGCAGAGCGACCGCAACAAAAACCTTACTTAGTAAATAACAATAAATTAATATCATAATTTAAATATTTTTGTACATATTTGTAAAATTTGTCAAAACAATTAACATACTAATGTCTAATTTTCTTGCCTTTAAAAACCAATTAAATATTTTTTATAGAATAACGCTGAAAAACGAACACACAGTTCAATTGATGGTAAGTGGATGCTGTGGCTCTTAGACATCTATATTTATCGGTAATTTAGAATAAAAATGCATATAGGTTGCAATTTTTTTTTCAATTTAAAAGACTAAGATAGAATGCTTCGTTTACAGTATAAAGGGTCTCCGGTTCTCTACACTCACCATACGAAACACAACAGCACTGAGCTGCTGGAGTGTGGTCCTATCCCGGATGAGCCCTTTTATTCGTGCTACAAGCATAATATTGCTGTATCGTGGCTCTACCAAGTAAAAATCTTCTTTTCTTGTCATTTTTGTACAAAAATTACTTAGCAACTTCCTTCAATCTATTCGAAAACGTTTTTTTTTTGTGTTGATCAATTCCAAAAAGTGCATTCTACAAACAAATAACACTAAACAAAAAGCTTTCTCTTGAACACAAAAATGCTGCAAATGCTTTCACAGAAAGATTCTACGAATAGATCTTTTTAATTGCTTTGTTTGTTTTAAACTGAATTTACGCCAAATGGTAGGATCTGATTTGATAAAAAGGGTTAGCTCTCTTTGTAAAGTGGAGCTACAACTTTTGTTAAGTTCCTGTAGTTATAGTGAGACATCAGGAACAACACAAACTTTATTTTTCCTAAAGGACAATAATATTTAAGGAATCAATATGTACATTGATTGCCTTTCGTATATACAACAATATCGGATGTACAATATGTGCCTACATAAAATAATATTTTTAAGACAAAGGGTGCAAACCAGCATGAAACTCGCCTGATGGCAATTTATTTTCACTTACAAACCAATAATTTACTACAACTCTACCTGGAGGTAAAACTTTCGTTAAAAGATTGGTACGTGAATACTCTTTAATGCATCAGATGTTAGTTACTAACATAGATATGGTACGGTATAGATTGGCAATCGAGTGATTAGGTCGAGACCAAAATCAAAATGCACCTTTGTGCGTGAATTGTGAATGTATTGGTGATAAATGGTGCTATTCCACGCATTACCTTTCTCAACTTCAATAATCGATAATTGTTTTTATAAAATGTGGTAATTTTTCAAATCCATTTTAGTACCAATTATTTCTATCTGATATAAAACGCAATAAACGCAATATAAAACGAAGTCAGTTATATTTAGATATTATACATATAGTTATAATAAAATACGTCTAATGAATAATATTTTTCACTTTAAACCCTGAGGCTTTGCAAAAACAATTTGTTCATCAACGACATCAGGCATAAACAGACCGATAGCTTGTACGTGAATGGTCTGGCCTATCTTTCTCGCTATAACATACGCGTACACTATTCTCTTTCCCTCTTGCATTGCCAATCTATTTTAATGTTTATTATCATTATGTCCAACAGCCCTTCACAAGTCCACACACACACACACACCCAAACGCGCGCGCGCGCACGCGCACGCGCACACGCACACACGCACACACGCACACACGCACACACGCACACACGCACACAGGCACACACGCACATACGCACACACACACACGCACGCACACACGCACACACGCACACACGCACACACGCACACACGCACACACGCAACACACGCACACATGCACACACGCACACACGCACACACGCACACACGCACACACGCACACACGCAACACACGCACACACGCACACACGCACACACGCACACACGTAACACACGCACACACGCACACACGCACACACGCACACACGCACACACGCACGCACGCACGCACGCACGCACGCACGCACGCACGAACACACGCACGCACGCACGCACGCACACACGCACACACGCACACACGCACACACGCACACACGTACACACGCACGCACGCACGCACGCACGCACGCACGCACGCCCGCACGCACGCACGACGCACGCACGCACACGCATGCAATCACACGCACACGCAAACGTACACGCACGCGCGCGCACTCGCGCACACGCACACGCACACGCACGCGTGCGAACGCGCGCGCACGCGCATGCTCGCGCACACACACGCACGCACGCACACGCGCAAGCACGCGCACGCATGCGCACGCACGCGCACGCACGCACGCACGCACGCACGCACGCACGCACACACACACACACACACACACACAGCTTTGTTGCGTTCCCCAATGAACGCAACAAAGCTCAAACCTGAGCCCTGCATCCATCGACTGCATGTCTTACCAGGTCGTCACTCTATCTAGTGGGGGTCACCCTACAGTACGCCTACCGGTACGAGGCAGCCACTCAAAAACCTTTTCCCCAACGGTTGTCGGTTCTTCGAGCTATACGGCCGGCATACACTTGCGTGTGGCTCCAACGATGATGTGTACGGCTGCCCATAGAACCTCTCAATCTCACTCAAAATCTCAGGTGTCCCGGAAACGATACTGCCACACTCAGTCTTCGGCTTTGATAGTTGTCTCTTTCTGGCAAACAGATTTCTGGCAAAGACCTTGGAGCCTGCATCTTTATCTTTTGTCTAACAGCCATGAGATTAAGAGTGTGATTGGAGAGTTTTAATGTTCTTCTGCGGCGGGTCTTGCAGAACTTAGCTCCAGCCGCATTTACAGTTGCCACGAGCTTGTCATTCATATCGTCCACTGCATTGCAATCTTCTAGGCATTGAAAACGGTTTTGTAACATGAGCTGAAAGGCTTCGGGATTTTGGATTAGAGCACGAGGGGGACGGATTGTTGACTTTACACGTTGATTAGACGAGACCTCTCCGAATTAACGTTTAGTTTTAGCTTGCCTAAAACATTTCGGTGATCACTGCCAGTTTTCAACCTTGCGATCACTGTGACATCACTAACCAGTGCCGTTTAGTTGTCATAATGAAATCAATAGGCCCAATTCTCCCCCCCCCCCCCCCTAACATGGTAGCGGAGTTAAATATAACACAACCTGGGGTTGGGGTACCAGCACCCCCGGTGACGGAGAATCCCTCGCTGAGCATTAATGCCTAAATAATGATTTCTTATATTTACGCGAACACTACACATTGAAATAATACTAGTTTTAACGGAATTTATCGCGTATATTTAACTTTTTTACCCGACGTTTCGAGAGCTTTACAGCACCCATGGTCACGGGAAGGACTGAGATGTTCAACGTCCAGCTGTCATAGTTGACATAGACATAGTTGAGTAGTTAGTAACTATGACAGCTGGACGTTGAACATCTCAGTCCTTCCCGTGACCATGGGTGCTGTAAAGCTCTCGAAACGTCGGGTAAAAAAGTTAAATATACGCGATAAATTCCGTTAAAACTAGTATTATTTCAATTAATGCCTAAACTTCCCTACTTTTCCTATGCGTGGGTGCTCAGGCTGCTCCTTTTGTTCTGGGGGGTGGGGGTAAATTCCAATCAAAAGTAAACCTCGGCAAACGGTATATGTAAAAGGTGCCCCCTGTCACGGTGTCCGTGGATTTCTGCAACATCAGGGGACTTTATTCAAACCTTAATGCCGTCCACTACCATATGGAAACGGCGAAGCTAGCCTTGCTCTTTCTAACCGAGACACAGATGTCCTCTCTGGCTGATACCTCGTATCTCTTCTATTCGGGGTACAGATGAGAACACTCTTTTTTCCCGGGCTGGATCTTGCGTGTACGTCAGAGAGGACATCTGCTTCCGACGCCTCGGAAGCCCTGAAGGTACGAACTCGTCCATCTTATGGCTACGCGTAGATAGCTACGACCATCCCCGCATCTACGGGTGCCTATATAGGTTCAATAGCGGTAATGCCGACACACACAGTCCAGATGGCTGCAGACTCCATGCTACAACAGGTCCCATCCGCAGAAATCATGATACTTGGTGATTTTAACGCCCACCACGCGGAATGGCTTGGTTCTCGTTTAACCGATCATGCATGTAGATCCGATTATGACTTTGCTTTGCAATATGGTCTGAAACAATTGGTTAATTTACCTACGCTGATCCCAGATGTGGAAGATCATGTACCTTCCCTGTTGCACCTTCTGCTGACATCTCATCCGGACGGCTATCAGGTCTCCGTTGATGCCCCTCTTGGCTCCTCGGACCATTGTCTGATTCGGAGTACGGTGCCACTCACGCTCCCATCGCGGTTGCGTACTGCAGGTTGCCGCTGTATTTGGTATTATAGGTCAGGCGATTGGGACGAGATTTTTTTATTGCATTTTGCATTTTTTTTGCCCTTGGAGGCAGGTTTGCTTCTCGCTCAACCAGAATCCAGCTTTGGTTTGGTCGCTTTTGCAAAATTTTAGATTTACATTATAAGCAGGAGTGTTACCACGCCTGTGCTTGCGCATCGCGACGTCTCGGGATGTAAATACCAGCGTTCTTAAAAAGAAGTGTAATTCTGCTTCCAGGTACTTCAAAAGTGTCATTGGCAAGGCAAAGTCGGAGCACATCGGCAGAATAGGCGAGAAAATTGTTCGTCTTCCTTCGGGAACACGTGCATTCTGATCTCTCTCTAAGGCAATCCAAGGAAACTTCTGCCAGCCATCTCTTCCATCTCTGCACAGGGAGGACAACTCACTGGCCCATGCCGCAAAGGACAAAGCCGATCTATTGGGTTCTCTCTTTGCATCCAACTCGACTCTTGGTGACGGAGGAAACACACTGCCGACCATCCTGCAGTGTGAGTACTCCATGCAGGATGTGCTGTTTATCCAACGCTTGGAGCGCAGAGCACTCCTTTCCCTGGACATCAACAAGTCGAGTGGTCCCGATGATATCCCTTCTATTGTGCTGAACACGTGTGCTCCGGAGTTGGAACCGGTCTTAACGCATCTTTTCTGGTACTCCTAGTCCCTAGGCGTAGTCTCGAAATCATGGAAGACAGCCTTCGTGCACCCGATCCCTAAAAAAGATAGAAACTCTCATCCGTCTAACTATAGGCCTATTGCCATCACCTCCATCCCATCACACCACGCCATCGCCATCACATCAAATAATAGGATCTATTATTAACAGGCAGCTATAGCGAAGGCCTCCGATCGGGTTTGGCACAAAGCGCTTCTTACGAAGCTTCCTTTCTATGGGCTTCCCGAGAAATTGTGCAATTAGATCATCCGCTTCCTCGCTGATCGAAGCATCAAGGTCGTAGTAGACGGAGCAGGCTCCGATTACAAGCCTCCCCTTGTTACCTCAGCCAGTATCGGAATCCTCGGCGTCAAAATATTAAGTGACGTGCAGTTTCGTGGTCACTTGGAAGAGATGGCCTAATTGGACCCTAAAAAGTTTGGTGTGCTCAGCAGAGCGGGACAGTATTTCATACTGGCTTACCGCTTGCAACTTTACAAGGCGCAGGTTCAGCCGCACATGGAGAACTGTTCTCATCTTTGGGCCGGGGCTCCCCAGTGCCAGCTCTTTCCATTTTAACGTTTGCAGTGCAGAGCATTTCAAATCGTCGGCGACCGAGCTCTTTCCGATCGGCTTGACTCACTGGCACTGCGAACAGATGTTGCATCTCTTTGAATATATTATCGCATCTACCACGAGGAGTGCTCTGAGGAATTGTTCGGACTATTGTGTTTCACCACCGCACATCGCGACAAAACTCGCGATACCATACATACCATCTAGATGACTGGTAGTACACCACTAAGCGATTTAAAAGAAGTTTTCTAACTCGCACAACTTCCATGTGGAATCAAATACTACCAGATATTTTTCCGGTCTTCAAGATAAGAGCCTATTCCTTTTTTAAAGGGCGGCAACGCGTCTGCAATCCCTTTGGTGTTGCAGTTGTTCATGGGCGGCGGTAATCACTTACCATTAGGTGAGCCGTATGCTCGTTTGCCCCTCTCCTATAAAAAATCTCATTTTTTGTTAAACCGTCGGGACTTGATCAGGTCGCCACTTTCTGTGGGGCCGCTTCTGAAGGAAACATTTCATCATAAAGAGTCCCTCTTTCTCCATGAAGTCTGCCAGCTGCTGGCCCCTTGGTCTCTGTTGCCCCATCCCAAATTTCCCTACTTTCAGCTTACCGTTCTTTCCTGTGCCAAGTTTTGCGATGAAGTTTCCCATTAAGACCGTTTAGTGCGTTTTGGAGGAATGCATGAATCTAGAAATATCCTCAAACATTTCCTCCACCTCCTCGTCGGATGTGCCGACGTTGGTGCGTAAATCTGTATAACCTTAGGCGTTATATATTTACCGTTAATACCGTTTGATGATTCTGAGTGTAAGGTAAGCAACCCTGGACGATAAACTCACACTCTTTACAACTTTGTAAAGAGTGGGAATTTATCGACGACTGAGAGACTTGTGGACGATAAATCCGACACTTCCTTAAGACAGATGGTCACGCTCCCGGTGATGGAAGAAAACGCCGGATTCGAGAATCACCGTGTCCTCCCCTCTCTTCGGACCTCAGATAATCTTATAATATTCCAGCGCAACTTGTCTATCTCTTCTTCCAGCTCAAATATCTTCTCGTCAGCCGGTGCGTGCGTTATATCTTGCATGGTCGAGTCGTCATAGGTGGCAACCGAATCTCTACCGGAGACTCGTAGCACCCTGCTTCTTCTTAGCTGCCCCGCTGTTACCATGGTCGCCATCGTAGCCGGGAATAGTGGGGCCGCCGGGGACTGAGGGCCGTCTATTTGCGTCGTACATGACGGGGGGTATATTGCTTTAGTTGCTACGGTTGGCGAGCTTTTTGGCAACCGAAGTTTTTTGTTTTACAGTTGGTGCTATCAGGAACATGCTGTTGCCTATCTCCTGTCCGTTTTCCTCCTTGTCGTCTTTTACGACACCTACGGGAAGATATGGTGTAGTGAATATGCCCAATCACCACGTTACGGCAACGTTAGTTTATAGTAATCTATGGTTACTAACTAATAAATGGTCATTGTTATCATTTGGTTAACTTTGTTTATTTATACGTTTATGTATTTATATCTATTAAATATTTCTATTTGTATATCAAACATTTACGAGTATAAATACATACTGATTGACTATATAACTGTTTTTATTTCTAGCAACTATCACATTATTTTCACATGTCTCGACTGGTAGACTGCGGAAAATGGCATTTTCCGCAGTCAACCCGAGACTTCCAATCAAATCGCCATTAAGTCCACCCTTCGTAGTTATTTTTTTAAGGCGTACCATTGGGTATAAATAAATAAATAAGTAATAATAGGGCCCTATATGGTAAAAATGCATTGTCCAAGCCTTTTCATTGCCTTAAAGACACCTAGATTGTATCGCTCGGAAAGACGTACGCTACAGATTATTTAACTCCTTAGCTGTACGCATTACGAAAGACAGAGCAAACCGTTGTCGCCCATCAACCTCCGTAATTGTAGGAACGTTCACGAGAGCCACGAAACCAGTTGCAGCACGAATGATTCGTCTCGACCGAGGAAAAACCATACTCTCACAGGATATCAGCGTAAAGTAGTAGCTGTTGTGTTTCGAACAGTGGTAGTATAGAACCTGAGACCCCTTTACTGAAAACGAGGTATTCCAGCTTAGTCCTCAGGGTTGACAGCGCATCTGTTTTTTGATTCTCAATCGAATATAAATGTAGATCTCTAAGGGCCACAGTATCCACTTCACATCAGGTGGACTGTGTGTTCGTTTCTCATCCTAATTCTGTAAAAAAAAACTATATTAAAATTTAATGGAGTTATCTTGATGTTTTGCAGTGAAGTAGCAAAAAGACGCTTTTGTAAGGGAAATTTATTTAATATTAGAATTGTAAGTATCAGTTTACAGCCCGGCACAAAGCTGTGTGCATATCCATTGCGCGTTGCTAATATATTTTATTTTAGCACTCTTTTTTAACATCATAAATGGATTTACCTTTGCAACGATACCTTAAAAAATATTGAGTTAAACTTTACTACTAACACCTTTATAAATAAAGTAACAAAGGGCGGATTTCGTTCCTGCCATGCCATTGTCTGTTAGTCAAGTAGGCTGCGATAAATTTGTGTTCGAAAATAATGAATTTTCTATAACATTTTTACGTTTATTAAAACATTATTTCAAACGTACTTTATGTATTTGCGTCCATTGATAATACATACATAAAATAGGAGGTCCCGTAACTAATGATTTCATCATTCGGCGGATGAAGAAATACATTATATAAGCAATTTTCGCAACAACTAAAAATTTTTCAAGGCTTTAATTAAAAGGGCTTTATAAGAGTACATGATGCCAGTTAATGGAATAGTGTAATCTTGAGGAAAGGGGTAATAATATGGTGAATTTATTTATAGAATTATTTCCATGTATACAACATTATCGCCCAAACATTATCCAGGGGATTATTGCATCAGTTGCTACGCTTGGCAAGCGGGTAAGCAACTACAGTTTTTATTAGTATATCAGGGAGATGCTGCTGCTCATCCCCTTGGTCCATACTGTCAGCTCTTACGACACCAACAAGATTATATAGGGTAGTGAACATTCTTACGCCGCTACTACACGGATATATTTTATATAAATATATATAAAGTTCTCATGAGTTTTAAAAATGTAAATTGTTTAATTACTTTACTTACTTGTTACTTCCACTACTTGAATAACATAGCATGAATAGCTATGCTTATCACCGTTTAGTGTTTATCCACTGTTAGAACAAGTAGTGTTTGTCAGAAAGTACTTATCATTGAGTCTAGAAATAGTTATGTTGTAATATAATAAATAACGCAGTTTTATAAGTTTTTATTTGAACATGTTGATGTGCACACCATGACAATTTATAATGAAGAGAGTGACAGGGTTACCAACACCAAAAATTAAATAAAGGTGAAATTACATTGCCATATTCTCAACACCCCCTCTCAATGTAATTGCACCGAATTAAACTGATTTACAAAACAAATATGTAAGTACTAGATTTATCAAATCTCTACTTAAAGATTTTGTAAGCATGTCAGCAGGTTGATCATTTTTTTAACATATTTTAAACATATCGTTTTATTTTTAATTAATTCTTTTATAAAACGGTAACGGATATCAACATGTTTTAATGGTTTGATAATATCAGTACAGACAGCAGATATGGCTGATTGATTATCACAATAGATGTGTATAGGACATATTATATTAGTTATTTCGAAAACTTGTAACAAATTAACAAGCCAACAGGCTTCACTAGCAGCCATACTAATGGCAATATATTCAGACTTTGTAGAAGATAAGCTAACAGATACTTGTTTCTTTGAGCTGCATGAAATTAAACAGATAGATAATTTGAATACGTAGCCTGTGGTTGATCTTCTATCATTAAAATCCCCTCACCAGTCTGAATCACAATATCCCTCTAAAACATTATCTGTACATTTATAAACTAACTTATAGTCTAAAGTATGTTTGACATAACGCATTACTCTTTTTATTAAACTTAATAACATATTATTTGCATATCTACTTAAAAAAGAGATATTAAAACATAAGTCAGGCCTAGTGCCAGATACAGCATACATTAGACATCCTATCATCTGTCGACATGACTTTTCAATATCTTTTTCTACTGTATTGTTCTAGTTTTGAAAAAGCTTTAGGTTAATATTTTGGTCAATTGGTGTAGACATCGGTTTACAACTTTCCATTTTAAATCTTTTGAGGACAATCTCTAAATATTTTCTTTGGCTCAGTTCAGTAACTTTTGTGTCTAGATTTTGTGTTATATTTATGCCTAAGTAATCCCTTACATATCCTTAGTCTTTCATTTTAAATTCCTGACATAATATATTTTTTACCTGCTTTACTGAGTTACCACTTGTTTTAAATATTAAAACATCGTCGACATACAATAGTAAATAAATTTGATCACTATCAGTTCTACGTGTATCACTTTCTATAATGAAAAGAGTCACATTTAGATCTAACAAAACCTTCTTTAAGGATAATTTGTTAGTTTGTAGGGTTTTTAACTTTTCAACTTCTTTAAGCACTTAGGTGTATTTTTGAGACCTTAAAGTGATTTATTTAATTTTACAATATTATTACCTATGTAAGTTCCTTCAGTCAATTTAACATAAACATTTTCATTAATATTTCCATACAGAAACGCCCCTGTTACATCCATTTGAATTATAGGTAAATTAAGTTTAGTTGCTACTGCTACAAATAACCTAACAGTTGACAATTATGCAACTGGAAGTCATTTAAGTCTAAAATATCATCCTGTACAAACCTTCTCGCTACCAATCTATCTTTATATTGAGGAAAATCTGAATCTCCCCTTTTAATTTTAAATACCCACTTACTACTCACAAGCTTTTCATTTTCTGGTACATAGCATATTTCCCAAGTATTATTGTCTTCTAGTGCTTTCATCTCTCTATCTGTCGCCTCCTTCCATTTGCTGCTGTCACTTCTCATCATAGCCTCACCATAAGTGACAGGTTCACATTGTTCGGTATGCACATTTTGGCAATGATAGTAAATAGATGGCTTCCTAATTCGTTTGCTGGGTTCTCTTTGGCAGACCTCATCAATTGGTTCGACTGAGCTGTTACTTGCTTCACTTGGACTGTATTCAGATCCAGACTCTTCAGACATACTCACAATCACCAAAGTTTCATCGAGATTCGCTGATGTAGTTTACGATTCATTATGCAACTCATTACTTTTGTCATTATTTTCTTCCGTATGGTTCAATTTTACCTCAATTTCACTATAGTTTTGTTCTTTTTCTAAGAAAACTACACCTTGTTTGAGTTCTACATCATTGGTATGTGAGAAGTATATTCTATATCCTTTAACAGTTTCGCCATATTCAACCATTCTCCCACTTCTTTCGCTTTTCTTAAGGAATGTGTGCATACACTGGTGTCCCAAATGGTTTTAACTGATGAATGTCAAAGATTTTCCAAACCCCACCTCGTATGGCGATTTTTTACTGACTACTTTTTCCGGTCCTGTTTAAAACGGATGCTGCTGTGCTTACAGCCTCAGCCCACAATGCTTTTGGTAAATCCTGGCATGCATTCAGCAATCTATGTATTTTCCCTTCTAGACAATTCTCACATTTTGTAGCTGAAGTTTGTTTCACGTCAATGTTTTTTTTCAACAGTACCTTTCTTACATCATAAAAGTCTTAGTGTGCTAATCTTTCGTGCCACACTTGCAATGACTTTCAACTTCATGAGCCATATTAGCCACTTTTTTTATAGCGTAACTCACAAAATATCCAAATTCCAACTCGTTTTGCAATTGCACAAACTTTATTGTTTTTATAAAACCGACACGAGCTGTCATCTGTCAATATAACGTATCCTTTGTCCGATGCACAGTTTACGGAGAATAGGTTTGTTTTCAATTCCGGCACGAACAGAACTTTGTCTATGGTTGTCTGTAACCACTCAGTACTTTCATACACCTCTATTGCCATCTGTCCGTAGCCTAGAACACTAATCGCCACTCCATTACCGACAGTAACAGACTCTGGTTCAATGTCGGTAAATGATGTAAATAATGCACAATCACAGCACATGTGTTCACTGGCCCCCGAGTCCACTAACCACTGATATTGACAATATTCTTTTAAATGATTTTAACACCACGAATGCGTTACTTTTATTGTTACTATTCTTACGTTCTTTGTTTTTCTTAAACCAGCACTGTGACTTGTTATGTCCACTCTTGTCACAATAAAAACACTTGCTATTCTGTCCTTTACTTTTCATGTTACTTTTACACTCGCTGAGCTTGAAGGTGAACATTGTCTATTTTTCTCTTTCAGCCTTTCTTCTTCTACCAGTAATCTTGCAACTTAATTGTTCATTGTTTTTTTATTGTCCGGGGCTGACTCCCAAGCCGAATCAAAATGCTTATACTCATCTGGTAATGACATTAATACTTTAGTTATCACAAACTTGTCAGAAACTTCGTCTCCCATTTGTTTAAGCTGATTTTGTAATTCCTGGATTTTTGATAAGAATATTGACATTTCAATGCCTGTTTCAAACTTATATTGAAAGAAGTGCTGTTGAATTATATGCATGTTTGCTTCTGTTTTTTACTAATAAACACTTTGCAGCTTTTGCCAGCCTTGACCTCGTAGCAAAACTGTAGTTTGGAACTTCCAGATTTTCCAGTTGTTAGATCGTTCCAGCTTTATCAAGCTGTTATTTGTGTTTAGATTGACTTCCATTTCGCTATCATGTCTTACGATCCACGTCGAAAAGTAACATTTTACTGTCTCCACGTTGCCGTGCGAACTTAACCTCACTTTCAAGCCGCACATGTTACGCCATCGTTATTTGCTCGGTAAGTTCCTTGCTTTTTATTTTATTACTCTTGAGTCATGTGCCTGGACCCATAACCTGTTGTAATAAAATAAATAACGCAGTTTACAAGCGTAAATGGTTTTTATTTGAACACCTTGTGCACACCATGACAATTTATAAAGAAGGGAGTGACAGGGTTACCAACACCAAAAATTAAATAAGGTGAAATTACATTGCCATATTCTCAACAAGTTATATAAGAACCCTACAATGTAATTAATATGTGAACAAACATTAGTGAATCTAATGAATTAAACATTGAAATATCATGTTTATTTTAAGCTAAGTAACACAATGCAAATGGCTATGACGTAATTGAAGCTGTGCTCAGACTGAAGACCTGAGACTGAACTCTAGTGGAATAAGTTAGGTAGTTTATGAATATTTATATAAAATCAACGTTCATTTCGTACGACATTTTCGTGTGATTGTTATTGTGTTGATTTTTGGATTTTTCTAGTGTTTTATTAGTGTTTTAGTATAGTGTTTTATTATAAAATTGTAATGAAAGTTTTTGTTTGAATATAATTTATCTTTTTGCGTAAATAATTTCAAGTAATATATATTGAAATAATCGAGGTTTTCACGCTGCCGACCTTTGCTTGGTATATTTTATTTTTGTTATTAAAATACAGTAAAATCTTTTATAATGAAATAAAACCTGACTTTTGTTAAGATCACAGGATAGAGAATTTTGAATAGATTTTATAATGCTAGACTCTTCATGGAAAAGTAGTCTCTAAATATAAGTTTTAATCGTTTTCAGTGCTGTGGGTGGGTGTGGTCGCATGCCACCGCTCGGGATTTGTCAAGCTCGACTGCATGGGAACTTTACGGGGATTGAAGGTTTAAACAGCTTTACCGATTGATTTCAGAAACTAAACAGTTCTTAACTTCAAAAAATTACGTCGAATGCCGTTTGCAAAATAAAAATCGTTTCATTCGTTCGTGAGATATTGAAGGAGAAAGAGTTTGAACAAAACTTTTTTTAACATAACTTCGAGATTTCGCAACATAATTAGGTGAAATTTGGAGCATTTAAAATTAGCGGAAATTTTCAGGGATGGCCTGCAGGGTCGACCAGTTTTTTTTTTGTCTTTTATCGTCTGTTAATTTTAATCTCATATTAACCGAATCAAATATAAAACCCAAGGATTTGCCTTTAATTGAGGTTACTAAGAAACTTTTTTCGTAATAAATTAACACAACTAAACTTTCAAAAACATTTTTTACATTAGTATATTCAGCAAATCGTCTAAATAAATGACTGTAATTATACTTTTTAATATAAATTATTCAACCACAGGTTTTAATAATTTAGTAAATAAATAAGGGGCTATGGATAATCCAAAAGGTAAGCAATTAAAATTATTATATTAATTTCTTTATAACATTAGAGAGACCCTAGTAGTTTCTCGCATCACACTTTTTATATTGTGTACAATTTCTCCATAAAATGACAGAGAGAACCCTAATAGTTCCTCGCATCACATTTTTATATTATGTGCAAGTTTCGTTTGTATTTATATAATTACAGTGACTGAGAGAACCCTATCAGTTCCACGCATCACATATTCTAATTAAAAAAATTACAAATTCATTTAATAATAAATATGTAGACGCTTACTGCAAACTTCGTCAACTAGATGATAGACGTAAACACGCTTCTTTTGTGATAATTTCTTCTCAAGTTTCCTTATCTTCTTTAGAATTATATCACTTTACACTCTTACTTTTTTTTTTGTTTCCCATTACAGCAAAAATAACAATCTTTACTTTAATGATGCGAATACGTACGTGCGAAGGCTTGAGTATGGAAACGTCGAATGAAGCGAATATCGCGGGATATGCGGTAGCGAGAGGAGAGTGTCAATGTTGCCATTAAACTATTTTTCCTCCCTTTAAATATCGTGCAAGGCTGGAAGCTTGAAATTCTAGCTACAATAAGTAAACATAATCATTAGAATGAATCTGTGAAGCATAATATAGGTTTTCTTAACGCATGGTTAAAGCGATTGTCCATTACCGCGTATCGTTGCCACCGCCACATTGATTTCGTCTCATGAGTAGCCAACGGTGTGGGCGGCGTTACTAAGTTCGCTCTTTGTAATATTTCTTATAGGGAATGCAGCATAGATTTATTTTGACCCCTCAGTTGCCAGTTAAAATGATTGTTACCACTCGCTCGCTTCGCGTGACGCGGCATCGCTAATAATAACCTAACATGTCGTACATTTATTTTCAATAATATTCATTATAAATTTCAATATAATACTTGTTTCTGTTTATTTATTATGTTATATAACTTGTTTTAGTGCTTTGACTTCATTACAAATAGATTTTAATTGTATTTACAAAGTTAAAAATGTACATGGGCGGTTTCACAATTTTTTGCGTGTGGAGTTTTCGCTACGTCCCATGACTTAAGATAGTTAGATAGATACCTGCCCAGGATAACTTTATTTTACACTATGTATAGCTATTTGGGTAGCTTAGTACTTTTTAACACTCGTACGCATAAAAAGTTGGGGTGAGGAGATAAATGGAATTGTTAAAATAATTTTAAAACCATTATGATTCAGCTTTTTAAAATTAAATTAAATTAAATTTATTCACAAGAAATATGGTACAAAGATGTTATGATGTCCCATACCCTTTCCCTTACTGCGGCCGCCATATAACAAAAAACAGCTTTGTACCGGGCCATCTGTCGTCACCTCAGCTGGCGGCACTTGTTTTAAATATTTATGTTTCTCACGACCTTTCATTTGTGTTTAAAGAGGTTTTAGTTACAGTTATTTAAAGCCGATAAGATTTTCGATAAGTAGAAACAATAACCATAACATTTAAATGTTTATTTTATTATATACAGCTCTTTTGTTTCTAACGGATCTTTATAAAGTGTACTTACTGACAATAAATTTTGTTTTATGAATGAAATATCGTAAGTTTTTATTTTACTTTTATGTCCTTACAATCAATAAAACATATTCTTCCTAAATGAATCAAAATTATGCATGTAATAATTATAATAATTCTACTTTTTCACTTGCAAACATTTGCAAAAAAATTCGACAATAGACAGTTTGCGTGCGCTTTGTAACATCATTTTCAAAACCTTTTTGTGTATATATTATAGTGTCTTCCTTTATTTTTCTTATACAATCATATAGATATAACATTTAGCAATTCCTAGTAAAAGTATTTACTATGGTATTCGAATAAGAAATATACTATTATTATCTTATTAGAAATCTTGATCGTTATGAATTGTTCGCGTAGAGGTTTTTTGTTTCTACTTTTTTATCAATTGAAACATAAAAAGTTACTGTTGTTGTAACTTAGATCATTCAAAAACATTACGTAGTAAAGATAAATAACATTACTTACAGTTTTTTTGAAAGAAAATCCAACTAAAATCACAATCACAAAACTTCAACGATTACGCAACCCACCGTACCGGCATGCAAAAGCGAATGGCTGTTATATTTGATGATGTCTATATAACCGAGTGAATATAATGCTACAGAATATTCTTTAGTTCGTTCAGAATCGAATGAAATAGTGTTCAATCGAAAATATACTGTATTTTTATATCAATTAATGACGAAAATAGCAGCACGTAATGCGGACATGTATACATGTCCTCGGTACTTAGCGGTCACAAAACTTGGACCTGTCAACATGTCCTCGGTACCTTAGGGGATACCCAGGCTATGGAATTTAATACCGTTTTTCTTGGCTTTTTACTCATAGGGAATACAACTAGCACGTATCATTTTAAACATAAGATTATCATTTAATCAAAAATTATAGCAGTATAGATCATAAGGTTTGAGAATTTAAATAATATGTTTTTAAAGTTTAGGTCGATAATCTGACCATGGTGGAAAACTCCATTCCGAAACCAAGATTTGTTACGTACAAAAACTAAAATAAACTACCAAATTGGTTTTTATTTTATTGGTAGCAACACATATTTACAACGAAATAGAAACCACTATTTTTTTTAAGTCATTCGAGCGCTACGAATGTTGGAGTAGTGAGTGTCAGGCGATTGCATTTTAAAAGTTCCACGATCCGAAACCGAAATTAATGGTAAGTTAAACTTGTTTTAATTGTACTATTATTTTACAAGAATATAGATGTATAACTAAACCCAGTTTTCAAATTTAGAAATCAGAATAGTTAGTAGAATTGTAATGAAACTTTCATATGTTGTGCAAGTGTTGATACCGTTACCTCCACTCCGAAACTTTATTGAAGGTTTCGTAGAAGCGGAACAAAACATGTAACGGAATGGAAACCTAAAGCTTGGTTTACATACCTGCAGTAATTAATATATTTAATTTATATAAGTACCTACCATTTTTTATAATCTACTGGAACCGCTTTCAATAATAACATATTTAATTGTTTACTTGTTAAGCGGGGTTTATATCACCTTCCTCCATCACCACCTTCACTGCTGGCCGTATGAGGACGCTCAAAGTCGCTCAGCGAGCTATGGAGAGGGCTATGCTCGGAGTTTCTCTGCATGATAAACTTAGAAATGAGGATATCCGCATTAGAACCAGAGTGACCGACATAGCCCAACGGATTAGTAAGCTGAAGTGGCAATGGGCCGGCCATATAGCTCGAAGAACCGACAACCGTTGGGAAGAAAAGGTTCTCGAGTGGCAGCCTCATACCGGTAGACGAAGTGAAGGGCGACCCCCCACTAGATGGAGTGACGACCTAGTAAGACATGCAGGAAGTCGATGGATGCAGGTGGTTCAGGACCGTGCTTTGTGGCATACCTTGGGGGAGGCCTATGTTCAGCAGTGGACTTGTAAAGGGCTGTAATGATGAACGATGATGATGATGATAACGTAATCAAACACTAAAGTGTTATGGCACCGATTCTAACTTTGTAAACTTAAATTTAGAAACATTTAAAAATAATCACGCAAATAAAGATCATTATCATCTTTAATTAAATATTTAAATTACAACAGAGCGCTGACACCCTTATATTATTTCTAATATTCATTAGTAACAAGTGCTTTCTTTATAGATAGCTCTGGCCCCGGCGGAAAAAATGAAAAGATACAGGGAGAAGTTGAAAAAAAATTTTGAAAAATATGAAGAGTATAAAAAGAAAAATAAGACGTGTGGCACTCGGGGACTACCGCGGTAAAGCTATTGCATAGCATTTTTTATCAACTTATGCAATTATAATTAATTATTTATTTTAGTTATGCAGTTAAGTCTTTGATATTAAATCAAGTTACACTTTTTGAGCGTGGTGACCGATAAGAAAACAATTTTTTTCTCTTATTGTATAAATGAGAAGTTAATATTGTTTAAAATATTTTTAATATCTTACAATACATGTAGGTTATTCAGGAATTTTTATCATTCAGTTAGCAGCTAGTGTACACGCATACGACTAGTCGCACGCACACAAACACCGTGCCGAAGTCTGCTGAGTGCCGAAGTCTGCCGAACTGAAACGACGTTAGACGATGCACGGCTTTCAACGCCACACCTCCGTGCCCGTCGGAGTGGGGAGCGTGAGGTTTTTTCGTTACGGAATTTCTGGATTCGGTCCCCGCGCTCAAGGCCCGCGATAGAAGCTATGCAATAGCTTAAAATATCTAGGATTCCCCAGCCGTGATACATTACAGATTGACTATATTATCATTTATTTTACTATTGTAAATAAGTACTAATTGTAGATATTGACAGGTTTAATAGAAGTTCATTTTCTTATATTGTGACTTATAACCTAATATGACCTTGGGAAGAAACTCATTTTAATATAAGGTTTTACTGCAATGACTGCCGATGGGTTGTTAATTTCTACAATAGACCGTGGCGTATTGTTGCTGACATGAATAACTCCGAAAATATAATTTATTTACTTGATCGTGTTGAGTTTTTGTGCCCACTGTTATGACTTTAAAAGCTTATATGCATTAGACCAGCAAGAGACGAAGTGACATGCTTCTGTTGCATAATAATGTAACTGATCGTATATAGAATATCATTGCGTTGAAAACTCATCTTCAAACACTTCACAAATTGATAGACAAAAATATGTGACTGCATAATAAATCTGCCCATGCTGCTAGCTTTTTTGAGTTTGCATTTGTATCAGTATTTTCATTTTCAATTACTGATACACGCTCCCTTACCAAATCCATCAATAAATGCTATGGAAAGAAAAAGGATACTATTATAACAACACGGTTAACTAACATTTGTGCACTAATCACCTATGAGAAAATTACTTTAGTCACAAACTAACCTTATCTTCCTCCAGCCAATTTTCACTTCCTTGCCGCTTTTTACATGTAACGTTTTCCATAATTTTTATTGAGTTATATATGAATATAAAACAAATCAATTTCTTGAATCGATTTAACGAAAACACAGGTTTATTGAACGTTTATGAATAGAGAATTTTATAATAGGTTTAATAGTACTATTGAGCATTTTAACTAATCACTGTTATAACGCCATTTTAGTGGATTTTTATGAATAAGGCTGTTACAGTAGCTGTTGGTTATTCAGGAATATTTATCATTGACACTATAGGTTTGTGATAACTGAAATAAGAAACATAAGTTTGCGACTTAATATCCTCTAAATACCTAGAAAATACCACGTCAATGGTGGTCCCATATTTTGTTGTGGACTCTTGTGGATTATTATTTATTTTCAAATTCAATGTTTTTGATAGAAAAGTTGTCACCCGCTCTGATTTTCTATCAGCGAAGTTAATGTTGAAATCGCCAGCCAAGATAAGTGGAATTTTATTACCATTTGTACCAAGTATTTTCGACCCTTCTTCAGTGTACTCCAGTAAAGTGCGATGAATAAAATGCTCTACCTCGTCCAATTTTGGATTCGGAGAAATGTAAATTGCAACCATAACTATTTGTAAGCCATTTATAAGTTTGCATAGGCACGCACAAATATCTCTAACAACTGAGCGCCTAACATTCACATCGCTAACGTGTGCAATATTTATTTCAATATTCGGAGTCATAATATTAGTAATATCATTTTTATTTTGGTAAATAGCTACCCCACCTTTTGGAACATTATCTCGTTTGAACTGAACAATACAATTAAAATTAGGTATTTCAATCGGATTATCATGCGTCATGCAAGTTTCGGTAAGAAGTAACACATTTGTTTGTCTCGTAACTGAATCTTGTAAATCGTATTTATGAGTATTTAGACTTTGGCAGTTGAAAGTCATTATTGAAATGCCATTTTCATTACTAATTAAATCTAATACACTTTGAGCTACCGTCTGAACACTATTTAAAGACAGTCTTTTGAATTCTTGCAACAAAGATGCAGTCGATGCAGCTTGCTTTCGATTATGATAAAACTTGAAGGTAGAATTATCGTTTTTTGTCGTGATATACAATTTTTCAATATTAGTCACCCGAGAGAGCGCAACATAAACGAGTTCCTGAGAATGTGCTTTACTATACTCGTATACCGTTTCGTCAAAAGTTCCACCTTGCGACTTATGTATAGTTAAAGCAAGAGCTGAAGTTAATGGAAAATGTTTGCGTTTGGCTATACATTTTCTATCCTATGTTAATGAAATATTTGCTGTTCGTAATTCAATGGGAACAGCGAGATTGCCAACTCTGTTTTGCACTGCCAGAGCGGCTGCTTTTTGCCTTTTTTTCCTACCCATTTTATCTTAACCACAAAATTCCAGCCAAACTCTTATTAATGTGTTACTTTCATCAAATTCTAGATGTACCAATTTCCCAACAGCACCATTGCACAAACCATCAGTAACGTCGATGTTAGTTGTAATAACATAATGTTTTCCAACGACAAAATTAATGTGATAAGGCAGTCCTCCAGTGTCAATAACAGATTTTTTATATACAATAATGACGTCTACGGACGTTGAAAGAACTTTGTTTTCACATTGGCTCAAAATCAAATTGTTATAGGCGGTAACATCTTCATTTTTAAAAAATAAACGAACTCCATCAGGACATAATGTAGCAACATCCTCTTTTTTGAAAAATCTCGATTCAATGAGTTGAAACTCATGCTCATCTAGTACATCTCCATTACCTATTTTTGTCAAAACTTGTGAAAATGCAACATTAGCTTGTCTCATTACTGTGGTGAGTTGATAAAATTTTAATTTTCTCCATAAATGCGGTCCAATCATGCTCGTTCTGCTTGTCTTGTAAATTGGTGTCGATCTTACTGGTGGCAATTGCCGTAAATCTCCAATCAAAATAATATCTATACTTCCGAAATCTGTGTTTTTGCCTGTTATTTGTTTTAGACGATTATCAATTTTATGTAGAAGTTCTGCACTAACCATGCTAATTTCATCAATGATCAGTACTCTGACATATCTGAAGAGAGATCTATACAATTGCATCGTTTCTGATGACAGAGGCAAAAGTTTTGAAAGAGAAATTTTGAGCGCTGTATGAACAGTTGTACCGTCAATAGCCACGGCAGCTTTGCCGGTTGAAGCACATGTAATATAGGCATTGCAGTAACCATCGTTATCAGTGAACCTATTGTAAATTTCCATAATCAGTTTGATAACGAATGATTTTCCCGTACCTGCTGGTCCCGTAAAAAAAATTTGAAATGGTTCTTGAATTGAAGTTTGTAAATGATGAATTATAGTCATAAGAATATCTGTTTGTTGATCATTGGCCATCCGCATTAAATTATAGAATTGTTGATAATCCATTAAATTTTTTCTTTTTTTAGCTACAGCGCCAAGTTTATGCAGAGATACATTTTGTAAATCAACATTAGCAGTTGAGTTTGGATCACGTAGCAATAAGTCATAAGGATCTCTTACATGCAATATATCAACCGCTCTTAATAATTCTTCGTCTTCTTGTTCTTCATCGTTTTCTCGGCACAACTGTCTACAAATTTCTAAAGTTTTCTCTATGTCCAAATTTGATTCAAATTCTTTCCTACGTTCTAATATCGTATCTTTGTTTTCCTCGTATATTTGAATAAACTTATTTTCAGCAATAATATCATTTTCGTCACTTTGAAAAGGAACATGCAACAGAACCATTTCACGCCTATAATCGTTGTAATTGGTTGCGCGGAAACCCATTCGTATTTATTTATATTTGACGGTAGGTTGCCAAGTCGTTTATTCCTTTCCAAACGATATCGTTCATACCCTCCTATCGACACATCGGGGTGGTGGGGTGGGAGGGGAAAGAAGATGATTCTAGAATGTCACGTAATCATCGGAACCGAAGATATATAAGGCACGCGCGACCGACGCGCAGGCTCTTCCCGCCGCGCTTGTTGTTGGAACCACACCGCTAGTAGAAACCGCTTTAGCCTGGAAGCAGTCGAGCTCGAGGAAACCCGCCTCACCTCGTGTGAGATATAGTCGCGCACCGCCTCTCTCCGGAGTGTTCCAGAAGAAGTTCCAGAAGTCGCAGCTATAGTGCTCAACAGAATAGAAGAAACCCCGGTGAGTCAATATTCCTAATAATACTGCCTGCTTGATATAATTGTTTTAACCCGCTCCAATTTTGTGTTTTCCTAATCAAGCAGGATTCCTTTCATCGATTTGGCAAAATAATAGTTTCAGTTTTAGGGAAGCGCGAGTGCATTGTACCGCATGCTATAGTAGTCACTTTTACGTAAGCGTAGAAGCAATCGCATATACAGTCCACTTAGATTAATATCTCGCGTAATATGTTTAAGGTTCGACCGGGGAACTAGACTTCGGTAGCCTTAGACACGTGGCTCCACCATTTTATGGTCACTTCGGCAGGATTTGGACTGGAGTTTAGTGGTCGTCCAACCATTTTCTGGTCGATTTATTAAATTAATTATTTAGATAATGCACTCTAATTTATGGAATAGACTTAAATAGTGTTCGCTTAAATTTAAATTTTGATTAGGTACTCGCAAACAGAATTATTCATTTTATAGCGCTCGTATTTGGTTAAATTTAAAGCTTATTAAACCGTTTGATACGCTTACCCGACAATTTTGATAAAAAAATATTGAGTTTAGCGAACAACGCGTCACCTCGACTCGCTGTAACAGATGTTCGATTTGATTACGTAATACGGCATACCGAGTGTCCATCCGTCATTGTTTGTGCGTTGTGAGATTAATTGTGATTAATATAACTTTATTATAATAATTTAAAATGGCAGTTAGTGGAAATGAAATCAAAATTAAAACGCTTTATGCCAAGAGGGACATAGTTTTTTCGCGTATGCAAAATATAAGTGATCATATAAAGAACATTAATGTAGAAGCAGTGCGGGAAACCTTTTTAAATGAAATTGAAACGGTGGATTGTTTGCGGACGGATTACGAAAGAATATTAGACCAAATTAATCATTTGGAATTACAAATCGACCCGAAATACATAGTGAACTACCAACCGCTGCTGGCATTCGAAGATATGTTGTGTCGCGTGAAAAGAACAGCGAAATTCCTATAATCGCAAAACGAAGCAAAGCCGGAAATACAGGTACGTCCACGTGACTCAATTAGGTTGCCGCCAATAGATATTCCGGTATTCAATGGTGATATTAAGACGTGGCCCTTCTTCTTCAGTAGTTTTCAAAACAATATACACAATAACCCATCGTTATCGGACGCTGAAAAATTATATTACTTAATTAGTAAACTTAGTGGCAGGGCACAGTCGATCTGCTCGGGTTTTACACCTACAGCAAACAATTACTTATTAATATTCGAAACGCTTAAAACTAAATATGAAGATAGGAGAATGTTAGCTTCCGAATATTTGAACCAGATATTCGATCTTAAACCTATATCATGCGCGAACATCAACGGCTTAAAGCAGTTTCTAGATAAATTTGTGGCATCGGTGACTGCACATAAAAATTTGAAATTTAATGACCTTATGGACGTGGTGTTTCCCCATATTGCACTAAAGAAATTAGACCCCGACACCGTGCGTGCGTTTGAAATGGAGCATCGTAGCTCGGAGATGCCTTCCTTTCATTCATTAGCATCGTTCGTGCGAGATCAAATAAAGGTGATGCAGCGCTCTCCGAACGTTAAACAGGGGATTAAAAGGTGCGTCGACCGTAGATAGACTCAACCATCTAAAATAGCAGGGTCGTTAACTTACGTAACCGCTACGTCAACATCACTTCAGCATACTTGTATCGTATGTAAAGATAAACACGGTAATTTATATAATTGTGCGACTTTTCGTAAATATTCACCAAGCGAACGTTATAAATTAGTAAAGACAAACAACCTATGTTTGAACTGCTTAAGCGATAAGCATTTAGTTGCAAAATGCAATTCGAGTTCCGTATGTAGCAAGTGCGCCAGGAAACATCACACGCTATTACATTTTGAAAATAGCAACATAGCGGCGTCAAGTAAAGCGGACAAGGAATTCACCCCTACTAAGGTCAACGATTCTAGCGGTCGACCCGGTGATGTCACTCTGTGCTCATTGGCGAATATGGGAGCACAACATCCTTCAACCGTGTTACTGGGTACGGCACGTATTTTGGTTAGGGATTCGCGTGGAAACGAACAAAGCGTCCGTGCACTGCTGGACAGCGGAGCCCAAAATAGCTTTATAATGCGACAATGTTGTCAGCGCTTAGGCTTACTAATAAATAGGTCACTTTCATGTCCTGTAGTTAAAGGCATCGGAGGTACTAGTGAAGCGACACAGGGATATATAAATTTAAAATTTTATTCTCGGATAGATCATAATGTTAACTTTGATATAAATGCACTAGTAGTAGATAGGGTCACTGAACGGTTGCCAACCGTTTCGGTTGACACCTCGGCAATGATTGAATTTAAGAATTTGACTCTAGCAGACGACACTGATGCCGTTCCTGGAAATATAGACATGCTCATTGGAGCATCGCTTTTCCCTCATCTTTTGTTAAACAATAAGGTCAGGGGCAACACCTCGCATACCGCGCCTTTCGCACTGGAAACCGTATTGGGCTATGTTATCATTGGCTCCGCCCCCATCATAGATAGTATTTCGGCAACCTCTTATTGTGGTATGGCTGTCAAACCGCTCGAGTCGTTAGTCCGCAAATTTTGGGAGATGGAGGAGGTGAACGTCCCACCAATAGCTAGCTCAGATGACAGGTTATACGAGGAAATTTACGTCCGCACGACCGTTCGTGATCGCGACGGTAGATATAGTGTAGCGCTACCCTTTAAAGGAGATGTTTTATCTCTCGGCGATTCGCGTCAAATGGCGGAAAAACGTTTCTACAGCTTGGAGCGTAGGATGCTCGCTTCACCCCAGTTAAAGGAAGCTTACAACGGCGTCATTAACGAATATATAAGAGAAGGTTACATATCACTTGTGGCTTCGAAACTAGATAACTACGAAGACACACCGTCGTATTTCATACCAAACCACGGGGTCATTAGGGAGGACAAACTTACATCTAAGTTACGTGTAGTGCTCGACGCTAGTGCTAAAACTAGCACTCAACTGTCGCTTAACGATATCCTCTATAGTGGCCAAATTTACAGGGCAGTTTATTTAATAAAATAGCCAATTTTCGTTTGTTTAGTATAGCATTATCCGCTGATATTTGCCAAATGTTTCTTTGCATAGGGGTCGGTGAATGCGACCGAAGATTCCAACGCATTTTATATCGTTTCAACCCAGAGGAACCTCTAATGGTGTTTGAATTTAACCGCGTTTGTTTTGGTTTAAAGTCGAGCCCATTTCATGCGTTACGCACGGTGAGAAAGCTCGCTCACGATGAAGGTCCCTCTTATCCTAAAGCTAAGAGGGCAATTGAGAGCGGATTATATATGGATGATTTTGTGTACTCGGTCGATAGCGTGGAGGAGGCCACCCTAACCACCGCCGAGGTTATAAAGCTCATGAAATCGGGTCAATTCGATCTTGTGAAGTGGACTAGTAATTCGCGTCCGGTTTTAGATACAATCCCACTATCACACCGTCTTTCGGCGATAAAGGAATTCGACGATTCTGATACACACAAGGTGCTCGGTCTGTGTTGGTCACCAGAGTCCGACGTGTTTAGCCTTAAGGTAAATCCGCCCGTAGAGAAATGCACAAAGCGCACAATACTGTCATGCGTTGCTAGATTATGGGACGTCATGGGTTTCGTAGCTCCGGTGGTATTATACGCTAAGCTTTTAATTAAACAACTTTGGTTATTGGAATGCGACTGGGATGACTCGCCGCCTGACAGCATTGTTCGGTTGTGGCAGCGCTTTAGAGAGGAACTTCCTTTATTAAGAGAAATTAAAATACCGCGTTATATAAACGTAGATAGAAGTAGCGCCATAACAGTCGTTGGGTTTGCAGACGCCAGCGAGAAGGCTTACGGGGGCGTTGTATATTTCCACGTCCAGAATAATGGTAGAAATTCGATTAGCCTCATTAGTTCTAAGTCGAGAGTCTCCCCCCGTAAGGTTGTCTCTCTGGCGCGCTTAGAGCTTTGCGCAATATTAGTACTCACCAAGCTTATTACCGCAGTTATCAGCGCATGTAGGGATAGAGTTCATATAGAAAGGATATTTGCCTTTTCCGACTCCACCGTCGCCTTATGCTGGGTTCATTCTTCACCCCACCGTTGGGATACGTTTGTCGCGAACCGAGTGGCCAAGATACCAGACGAGTTAGAAACACGGAACTTTTATCACGTGTCCGGTACGGAAAACCCCGCCGATTGTCTATCCCGGGAACTCACCCCGATGCAAATAATGGACCATCCGCTTTGGTTCCACGGACCTTCTTGGGTTCACTTGGATCCCTCGCAATGGCCGATAACCGATTTCGAACCTTCGTCAGTGTCACAACCGCCGGAAGAGAAGCGACACGCTCTAGTGGCGAACGTTTCGAGCGAGGTTTCTCCAATCATTGCTCTGGCGAACCGCTTGTCCTCTTGGTCGAAATTATTGCGTAGCGTAATTTACGTTTGTCGATTCGCGAAGCTTTTACCGCGACGTTCGTATGTCTTAGCGTCCGATTACAACTATGCCGAGTCGCTAGTATTACGTGAACTTCAACGTGCGCACTTCTCTGAAGAAATTACAAGATTACAATCGAATAGAGCTTGTAGTCGCGCCTTTCAACGCCTTAAGCCATTTTTACAGGATGGGATTGTAAGGGTAGGTGGACGCTTGTCCAACTCGCAATTGAGTCTCGACCAACGGCACCCTATAGTATTGCCGCGTAAAGACATCATGAACTTATTAGTCGATTACCGTCATAAATTGAACTCGCACGCTGGCCTCGACTTGTTGATGTCGATTTTGCGTCAGAATTATTGGGTTCTTTCTGCACGTAGTTTAATACGCAATCGGGTGCACAGATGTATAGCTTGCTTTCGGGCACGCCCCAAGCCGTCATTTCCGGAAATGGCGGAACTTAGATCTTGTAGAGTAATACAATCGGTAAAGCCCTTCACGCACACCGGGTCTGATTTCGCTGGTCCGTTTAAGGTCACGCTCACTCGCGGGCGTGGTATAAGATCCACAAAAGCTTACGTCTGCATTTTCGTATGTCTAACTACTTGAGCGGTGCATATAGAACTCATTGGTGATCTAAGCACAGCAGGCATTATGGGTGCATTTAAAAGATTTCTATCCCGCAGAGGCCCTGTAAGTAAATTGTATTCGGATAACGGTACGAACTACGTCGGTGCAAAACGTATTCTATCAGAACTACATGAGCTCTTAGCTATCAAGTATTATAATTCGGACTTCGCTCACACTCTAGCCGAGAACCGCATTGAGTGGTCTCTGAACGTCCCAGCCGCGAGTCATTTTTGGGGCAATTGGGAGACTAATATTAAGAGCCTAAAGAGTCACTTATACCGAGTAATAGGAGATCAAATTTTGTCCTTCGAAGAGCTAAGTACGGTGCTCGCTCAGATTGAATGCGTAGGGAATAGCCGCCCACTTTGTCGTGCGTTGTCTAGTGACCCCTCGGAACCGCTGGCTCTAACTCCAGCATATTTTTTGAATTTAACGCCTTTAAAGTATTTGCCCGCCGCAGATATGGATGAGAACAGACTTAGCATTTCCGCACGCCACAAATTATTAGATCGGTTAGTGCAATCGTTTTGGAAACGATGGAGGATGGAATACTTGCATACTTTGCAGTCTCGGCAAAAATGGAACACAGCAACTGAGCCTTTAGCTGTAGGAACTGTAGTTGTGCTCACCAAAGAGAATACGCCGCCTCTCCACTGGCCGTTAGGAATTGTCGAAGAGGTCTTTCCCGGTTCCGACGGAGTAGTTAGGATAGCTCGCGTTAAGACCACGGTTGGGTCTTACCTGCGTCCGGTTGTCCGTTTGTGCCCCCTGCCTCTTCCATAATTTAAATTAGCTTTCTAGATTAAAATTGTACTTGAATTTAGGTAATCTTAGCGTTAGTTGGTTATTTTGTTAGTTGATCTTAGCTCTAGTTGTTTTAGTTAATTTTGAAGGAAATCCTTCAAGGGCGGGGGAGATGGTTGCGCGGAAACCCATTCGTATTTATTTATATTTGACGGTAGTTTCCCTAGTCGTTTATTCCTTTCCAAACGATATCATTCATACCCTCCTATCGGCACATCGGGGTGGTGGGTGGGAGGGGAAAGAAGATGATTCTAGAATGTCACATAATCATCGGAACCGAAGATATATAAGGCACGCGCGACCGACGCGCAGGCTCTTCCCGCCGCGCTCGTTGTTGGAACCACACCGCTAGTAGAAACCGCTTTAGCCTGGAAGCAGTCGAGCTCCAGGAAACCCGCCTCACCTCGTGTGAGATATAGTCGCGCACCGACTCTCTCCGGAGTGTTCCAGAAGAAGTTCCAGAAGTCGCAGCTATAGTGCTCAACAGAATAGAAGAAACCCCGGTGAGTCAATATTCCTAATAATACTGCCTGCTTGATATAATTGTTTTAACCCGCTCCAATTTTGTGTTTTCCTAATTCCAGGATTTCCAGGATTCTTTTCATCGATTTGGCAAAATAATAGTTTTAGTTTTAGGGAAGAGCGAGTGCATTGTACCGCATGCTATAGTAGTCGCTTTTACGTAAGCGTAGAAGCAATCGCATATACAGTCCACTTAGATTAATATCTTGCGTAATAGGTTTAAGGTTCAACCGGGGAACTAGACTTCGGCTGCCTTAGACACGTGGCTCCACCAGTAATTGTCAGCCATATCGTAGTTCCTGTATCTTACTATTCTTGCAGTATCTCTTTTAGTGTAAGTCCCCTTTGTATTTAGGTAATATTTTGCAACAAATTGTGCTAACGTAACCTCGCAGAGTTCTTCAGGTCTTTTCTCATATTTATCAAGCCAATTCTCTTTCCAAATGTTCGTACAATCATCATCTAATGCTTCAAGCACCTTCATAGATTTTCTAATTCTTGCGCGTTCAGTAGGAAATACCGTTGGAATGTAGACTGACACCACCGATGACTTAGCCATAGGTTCTCTTAATAAATACCAAGCAGCTTCTTGTGCCGGCATTTCAACAGACTGAAGTATGTCAATACTCATTTTTTTTCGTGATATCGACAATGTCGAATTCTGGATGTTGGATGTGAAATTGATTTTCTTGTAGCGTTACATTTTCTATATTTTCAACAGCGCTACATTGCACGATATTCTCTTCATTACTGCACAATCGTCTTTTTTTGTAAAAAAATGATGAAATCGTAAATTAAATAATATTGAAGCATATATTACAATTTGTTTTGAAATAAATAAATAAAAAATATTAGTATTAAATCAAATTACATATCCATGTAAGATTTTTCTGCATTATGTTGACGAAATTTCCTTTGACTTTGGTACTGTTTTTTTTCATCATTTTTCTTCAATTCTTTCTGACGCTGATAATATGCCCTTTGACGTGCATTAGTTTTTTTTTCTTTTAGCTCTTTACGATTTTCTTCTCTATAAAACGAAATAGATATAAATAATAGATATAAATAATTTGTATAAATAGTGTAATGACACAACAAAACAAAACTTAACTAAATTCATTTTTGTGAAAAGCTATTTTTGTTAAATTATGATATTATGTTTGGTTTTGCAGTTATTTGAATTACAATTTAATTTTTCACACACGTTTTCTAAGCTTCTAAGCGTTTTATCATTTCTAAAACGAAACATTTTATAAAACACCAAATTGACTATTTTACACCGTATGGCCTCCATACACTAAAATACGAATAAAACAATAGCGAAAAATTTCATTAAATCAATGATCATTAATGCGTGTGTTATACACAAGGAATTAAAATATAAATATATTCATGGTTATATGGACGTCAAATATCGTACGGTATTAAACTTTACCGATAATCTGACGTCATACGACGTAATTCAAATAACTGCAAAACCAAACATAATATCTTAATTTAACAAAAATAGCCTTTCACAAAAATGAATCTAGTTAAGTAAGTAAATTAATTATATTTTCGGAGTTATTCATGTCAGCAACAATACGCCACGGTCTATTGTAGAAATTAACAACCCATTGGCAGTCATTGCAGTAAAACCTTATATTAAAATGAGTTTCTTCCCAAGGTCATATTAGGTTATAAGTCACAATATAAGAAAATGAACTTCTATTAAACCTGTCAATATCTACAATTAGTACTTATTTACAATAGTAAAATAAATGATAATATAGTCAATCTGTAATGTATCACGGCTGGGGAATCCTAGATATTTTTTCGTATTTAGTAAACGAATAACTAGTTGATAAATTAATCATGATATATATCTTTTTTTTTTTCGCCAGAGACTAAAATGATATTGTTTTTTTTCGTAACTGCAGATTCTGTGGATTTATTTCATTATTTTGAACAATATACGAAACTTAAGTGACTAAAATGAAATCTAATCTGAACCAGAATCATAAAAACTGTATCATTCGGGCTAAACGAATCTAATAAAGATCTGTTATTTTTGTCTCCTGCGAAAAAAAACAGACTATAGGAATCTATCGAATACCTACATAAACAAAATATCACCTATAAATAAAATATTACGAAGCGGAATAACTAATAAGAGTGGCAACGTCGCACTATACAAAGGAATTGCGTTAAGACGACACCTCGAAAGGGCTATCGCCGGACTGATCCGAGTGAATGCATAATTTCTATAAAAATTTGAAAAAAACGCCCTAATAAGATCTAAAATAGCGTAGCGCCCGCGACGATTAAAAGCGCTTAGAAATTCTCAGAAACTTTAAAATATTTTTGTAAAAATTATTGATTTGAGTAATCAAAATAATGAGCAAGTAAATTATGAATATTAATGTTATGAATATATTTGAGTGATTTCGAAGCATATAGATTAAATAATTTCGTTGTAATTTCAACTATAGTGGTTTTTTAGAGGTGTTTTCGCAAATAATTATGATCGAGTCAAAATTATACTATCGTGTTTTTGAGCAATCAAATTCAAGATAAAGACATGAATTTACCTATATCAAAATTTCACTCCCCTTAGTGGTGTCATAGTCCTATCAATTATTTTATTATAATAATAGTACATGATATTCCCTTTAAAATGACACCAATATGAATAATATCTTATATCTATATCTACAAATAAATAAAATTGAAGTGTCTGTTTGTAATGTTAAAATAACAGCTTTTTATTAAATGCATATGAAAGTACTAGTAACAAAAACACAATTTTTAAATTTTTTGTCTGTCTGTCGGTCTGTATGTCTGTCTGTCTGTTTGTTCCAGCTAATCTCCGAAACAGCTGGATCTATTTTGACGGGACTTTCAGTGGCAGATAGCTGATGATATAAGGAATAACTTGAACTACTTTTGTTTTAGAAAAAGAATTAGGGTTCCGCGCAAAAAAATTAAAACCCATGAAATCCATATTCCACGCGGGCGAGATCGCGGGGAATAACTAGTACTCAATATAAATAAATGTATACTTATTTTTATTTATTTATTATTTTAATAAATAAATAAAAATAAGAATTAATAATTTCTAGACACATCTCAACAGATATTTCGTTAATAAATTGCTATCAATACTGAAGCATTCTTTTATATTTAGCACCCATTTAAAACAAAAAAAAAACTGATAAGAATACTTTTTAAACAACATATAATCAATAAACTATAATCGCGTACAGTGAATTTCGAGGTAAATTATTATATGTAAACGTTTTTGAATCGTCGTAATGATACATATTTCCTAAAGAAAATATCTCCACAATTAATTTGATGTAAAATAACATTAGAAATAACGTATAAAAACGGAGAAATTGTCAAATTTTTGATCGAGTTCCTAACCAGTACACAAACAAAAATGGCGAATATTCATTTTCACATTTTTTTAGAAATAACGTATAAAAACAGAAAAATGATCAAATTTTTGATCGAGTTCCCAACCAGTACACAAACAAAAATGGCGAAATGTCATTTTCACATTTTTTTCTATATAGTTATTTGTTACAGAGTACACAGATAGAATTCACTCTCATAGATGACAAATTTCAAACACCACAATCTCTAATTTTTTACTCTGCTATTGTTACGGCCTCTAGTTACCCGGGCAAAGGTCGCCGAACCCGGGCCCACCAGGGGTTCAACTCGACGAGTAACAGGAGGTCGGCCTAAATGGCTTGTGGAATATGAGACAATAGCGGTTAAAAAGGAACCAAACAAGACTTACATATTTCGTCGACGTAGGGTCAAACCTAGGAAGATTCAGGTGTAAGTATATGTGTGTGATAGTGTTATGCTCAGTACGTGTTATATTATGTAACCTGACTTCACGCTGACTGCCGAACAGCAGATCCCAAGGCTTCACCTCTATTCCAGTATGGGATCCATCGAAGGGGCAAGCCGTCACAGAAACTTCAGAGTCTAGGAAATTACGCTCGTTTATCACTCATTAATTATAGTTAGGTCAATTGTCATTAGGTTAATCCAATCAAATTCAACCAGATTTAACCGAACCCGCGTTATAACGAACTCACTATTTGTGAAAAATACTGTATCACCGGACCGCGTCGCAAGAAACTCAGGTTCGCGCAGTACATACGTCAGGGCGGCCGTACGGCAATTATATTAACAAGACGCGCAACTACTCAGTTCCACGCTCCACGGCAAGATTTGTCACTTATTATTTATTATCCAATTAATTGTCTTTAAATTCAAATGGCACGCTCTATTATAATCAATAAACGATAATCGCGTATAGTGAATTTCGAGGTAAATTATTATATGTAAACGTTTTTGAATCGTCGTAATGAAACATATTTCCTAAAGAAAATATCTTCACAATTAATTTGATGTAAAATTACATTAGAAATAACGTATAAAAACAGAAAAATTATCAAATTTTTGATCGAGTTCCTAACCAGTACACAAACAAAAATGGCGAAATATCATTTTCAGATTTTATTTCTATATAGTTATTTGTTACAGAGTACACAGATAAAATTCACTCTCACAGATGACAAATTTCAAACACCACAATCTCTAATTTTTTACTCTGCTATCTTCAGCGCTGTACACGAACGGAACGATGTCGTTGAGAGCCGTGGTAGCTCACATGGTTAGCGCTCGTTATAGGTATCACAGTACGGGAGCAACCCGGGTTCGATCCCCACTGGCACCAATGAAATTGTTGCGTGCTGATTTAGCTATCAGTTGGAAAGTCTGTTTTTCTGGGCCGTTTTGTTTTGTTACACTGATATCTCGCAAGTCACGTAGGGACCTAGGAGGTTGTCGGTTGCTTATTTTTTATTTTTCTTTAAAATTTTCGTCGGTAAAATAACATATTTATAAAAGTAAAAAAAAGTAAAGTTACAGCCTATATACGTCCCACTGCTGGGCACAGGCCTCCTCTAATTTCTGAGAGGGTTTTAAGGCAAGGAAATGTCCGCCACGCTGCCTCAATGCGTGTTGACGAACTTCACATTTCTTCGAAATATATATTTTTTAATTTCTCAGACATGCGCTACCAGCATGCGACGACACGGCCCGCGCCTTGCCGCCACTTGCGTTTGCCGCGCTTTGTCTCGTCACAGAGTGGCGAAATCACAGTAATATAGGTATTTTATAAACAGCACCTGTCAAATATTATGAAATATGTAGACAAAACTTAAAACTTACCTTGATAAATGTATACCCTTTTGTTTGTAATATTTTTTTAGACCTCTCTTCAATCGTTTCTGCTTATTCCCCATGTTTTACAAACTAAACTTAAACATTAATAAAACTGTACAATTAATATAACTATAAAACACTACTATTAAACAAGAATCAGAAAAAAACCTACTCCACTATTAACAAAATTAAATTTTTGCGGTAATATTTTACGATTTTATTTCGTAGTGCTGAGCTCTCGCAACGCGGCGTACGTCCACCTAGCAACACGATGCGCCCCGCACTGAATTCGTGGACGAATGCGGGGGTGATATAGACGCAGTATTTAATCGGGGCGCATTTTTAATTTATTATCATAAAAATAATAGATATTTCTAAAAAGTAACCAAACCAAATTATTTTATTTTGTATTGCAAAGCAGTAGATATTTTTTTTATATTCCTTTGATAAACAATGAAGGAGTAAAGTGGTTTCATCTCAACGATTTGGAGGTGATTTGGATATTTTTTTATTTATTATGTGACACCGATAGAAAAATTATGGCTAAACCAAATTACGTATCAGATCATGTAGATTACTAGCTATTTTTTTCATATGTAATTTCTCTGTAAGTGTCGACGAAAAGTTGGTTCATCTGCACGCTTGTTTCAAGCTTTTTGCGAGAGAGCAGCCTTAATAATAAATGCACTTTGTTCATCCATATTCAAAATTTCAAAACTCTTCGACAAAGACAACAAAGACTGAGGAAAAGAAACGACGTTAGACCATCGTTAGACAATGCACGGCCTTCAAGCCACACCTCCGTGCCCGTCGGAGAGCGTGAGGTTTTTTTCGTTACGAAATTTCTGGATTTTCCCGCACTCAAGGCCCGCGATAGAAGCTATGCAATAGCTTAAAAGAAAGATTTGCTAAGAATTAAGATAAAGGCAAAGAAAATTTTGTAGTTAACCGAACAAGAGAAAAAGCAAAGACGAAAATTGTGGCGAGAACAGAAAAGAAAACAAAAAGTATACAAAGAAGCTATAAATGTGCCACAAGCATCCACATCTAATGAAACACCTACTAAACGCTGTAAAAATGAAACGAACAGAGAAACTCTCAAGAACATATTAATAGTTCGTAAATACTAAAACGTTTTCTTATTTTGTACGGACATGTGCGTAGTAGACTTCGCTCGTAGACTTGTTACAAACTATGTGTAATTAAAGATTCCCCGATCTTTGCGGGTGAAATTGTAGGAAGTGTAAACGTAAAAAAATGGGTACATTTTCCTTCCTACATGTAAACTATTCTTTACAGTTCCATTCCGAAACTTTACTATTCCTTTCGGTGACTGTCCTATTTTTGTTGATTACTTAATTTTATTTGTATTACTTTATTAACGTGGAGAAACATTTTTTTTTTGTTAATCTTAAGAAGATTATTATTTGTTGTTTATTTTAAAATAATAATAATTGTATATTTTTGAAAGGCTTCATAATTTTGTCGATAAAAATAGTGTTACAGCTGGTCAAATAGTAACGTAATGGAAATAAAGACTGAATTAATTAAAGTTTGTTATTTTGGTTTATTATAATTTTGTACCATTTTATACAAATACAGTTCTTAAGACACATTAAAAACTGCTAACAAGTTCAAAGTGTGTTTGATTTGGTAAAACCATCATGCTTATTTGGTAACGGAATGGAGCGTTATTCATTATTTGGGCGGATAAATACTAATAAAATATTACTAAAAAGCAAATTATGAACCCAAAAATCTCCATATCATTTATTAAAATATATAATGGATCGATCCGTTGCAAAAATTATACCGGATTCCGATAAAAATAAAATACTGTTATTTTTTATCACTGTCACATTTTTGTGAAACCACCCACATACCCAGCGCTGGACAGCAGCTTGAATATCACAATTATTATATATTACTCGAGATTATTTACGTAAAAAGATAAATTATGTTCACACAAAAACTTTTATAACGATTTTATAATAAAACACTAATAAACACACTAATAAACTATTTGAAAATCCAAAAATCATCACAATAACACGCCACACGAAAGAGGCGTAGGAAATGAACTTAGATTATAAATTAAAATACATATACTAACTACTTTTTATTGCATTAGAAGTTAGGAGATTTTACATTGAGCCTACAATGCCAAATTTCTTCATAGAAAAGTAGTCTCTAAATATAAGTTTTATGGGTTAAAGTGCTGTGGTTGGATGCGGTCTCATGAGACCGTGGGCTCATGAGCCTGCAAGGGGTTAAGAGATTAATAAATACGGCCTCTGTCTTAAATCGGAGAAATTAATTAACCTCCGCTTTTAAAAGTTTAATGTGGGTAACTTTATAAATTATTTAATTTTATTCCACGACGATCAGAGATATATGTGACCAAGCTAACAGTATTGCTACGGCAAACATCTTTTATGGTACTGTCACGTATTTTGACTTACAAAAGCCAACTTCGCCAGAAAGTAAACAAGGTAACTGCGTTGCTAAAATGCTTCCGCAATTTGTCTTTCTATTGATCTGAATTTTTTAAGAAAAAAATTATAATTACCATATAAAATTAATAACTTAATTAATTATAATAATACTTAATTTATACAAAACGTCCTGTATTATATAAATTCACTTAAAATTTTCTTACACTGTTACCATAAATTAACAATTAATTTTTAATTAAGTAATAATTATTAAAAAGTAAAATTTTTGTTAAACTTTAAATATAAATTTGCTACAGAGAATAAAACTTAATTGATATACAAATATTTTAAAGTTTGTTAACTTTTGCATGCATTGTTTGTTAAAAAATATTGAAATGGAAAATCCAATTCATCTATCAATCAATTTTATCTTATATAAATCTTTGACTGAGATGAAAGTAATGTACTAGTATTAATTCTGAGTACCTGGATGACCGAGCTTTCCTCGGTATTTTTTTTTTTGGAAATCGTGTGTTTTGGAAATTATATTTAGATACACATTACAAACTGGTAAAACACGAATAATATTTTTTGATCTTATCGACGTAATAGAAAAAACTGAACTGGTTGTTTTAATAAAAAATGACAAGTGCAATTAGTTTAATTTAAATTTTCGTGTTTCTAAAAATACTAAAAAAAGATCTTGAAATAATAGATTTTCTCACAAAAGAAGGAATTTTGAACAAGAAGGGAAGAACGTCGAACCGAAGACAGAACGCGAACCAGGGCACCTCGATTTTGCGACCGCCGTATATCCCGCTTTACAATTTATTTATTTATTCACTATTTATATATATATATATATATAAATTAAAAAGGCATAATCAGTACTTAATACAATTTACTTCATACTGAAAGGTAACTTATATAGCTCAAAGAACCGATAACCCATGAGGAAGACAGGTTCTCGATTGGTAGCCGCCTTCTCGCAACCACTGGATAGAGTGATGACCTGAAGAAACATGCAGGGGGTCTATGGGTGCAACATAACACACACACACACACACACACACACACACACACACACACACACACACACACACACACGCAAAAACATATATGTTTTTTCTCCATCAGTTGTCGGTTCTTCGAGCTATATGGCCGGCCCATTGTCAATTCAGCTTACTAATCCGTTAGGCTATGTCGGTTACTCTGGTTCTACCGCGGATATCCTCACTTCTAAGTTTACCATGCAGAGAAACCCCAAGCATATCCCTATCCATAACTTGTTGAGCGACCTTGAGCGTCCTCATACCGCCAGCAGTGAAGTACCACGTCTAAGATCCGTATGTAATTACTAACAACACGCACTGATCATACAATAATAAATATAATTTCCTAAATGCTGCTCAGCCGAGTTTAATCCGACAAATGACTTCTTGGTTGAAGTTGGACTTACGTAGTTGGACCATTTCTCCCTGGTAAATGAACTTGTCAACAACTTCATGCTTAGTGCTCCCAACAACTACCGGCATAGGTGTGACAGACATTAAACATGATCTTTGTTTTGTCCATGTTCATCTAAAGACCTTTTGGTTTGGAGACACTATTGAGGTCATTGAGCATAGTGCTTAGTTCCTCCAGCAATTCGGCTATAAGGGCTCTATCGGCGGCAAGCCGAAGGTGAGTATTGTGCTCGCCATTGATGTTAATACCGTGTTCTTTCCATTCCAGTAGCTAACGTCTTCAAACGCAGTGCTGAAGAGTTTCGGAAATTTTACGTCACCCTGTCCTACAGCTCTCTGCAGTTGGATTGGTTTCGTACTCCGTTAGTTAAAAGGACGTATCTACTTTTTTTTCAAGAACAGAGTAATATATATTGCCAGAATGATGAAAAAAAAGGCGGATCTGCGTATAATTTTTAATTTTAGCTTTCTTGCTTAGTTTCGGATTTGCCGATAACCAAAAAGACGTATCTACATCTTTGAATGTGATCTTACTAAGAAGTTAAAACGCATCTAACAAACACTTAAATAAAAAGACGTATTTTTGTATGTGTGTCTTATTTTATTAAGAACTCTCTGTTGTTACGATACTAAAAAGGTCAATTTTACTTGAGAGTTTCGCGCCTTAAGATAAAAAAACGTAACTGACCATTTAAGTTTTTTTGGATTATCTTTATCGTATGCAAGCAAGAAATAGATATATTAATTATTATTTAAATAGGTATATTTATTATACCAGATGCGTTCTTCATTTTAAGTACATGGTGTAGATGCGCCTTATTTTATTAAGGAGTTAAAAATTTGTCACTAACATACTTAATAGAAAAGCTGCAAATGGTAGAAGCGTCTTTTCCATTTAGTTTTCATATGTGTGGCGGTGTGCAGGAGGACAGGAAATGTTCGACATTCTTTCAGTTGCGCCCATAGATAATACACAATATAAATACCCGGTTACCAGGTTGCACCTACGCGACTACCGAGGGGGGACTATTTCACAGGATCGCGAAATAGTTAAGAGATAAGAATATTTTCATCGTAATTTTGTAGATAATGTTGTTTTAATACTTTCTGTGCATTTTAACGATCAGGTTTTCGTCATAATGTTACTTTATTATTTTATACTGTTTTAATTACTTGCGGATAACCCAGTAATAATAGGTAAGTAATATAGGTAATAAGGTAAGTAATATATTAATATTGTATTTTATCAAACTTCCTACGATTTACACTCCAATTCAGTTATGTAAATCAATTTAATGATTATTTGTATCTGTTTTAGTAATCCTTAATAATTATTTTACATTACATATTTTGCATAATATTTTGATACTTTTCTTTTAAAGTTGTGAATTTCATTGTACTTATTTTGATAGAGGGTAGATGTTAGTGGATAGTTATTTATAATACCTAGTAACATTAAATTGGTGAAGTAACTATTTTTATGACCGTTACTATTTATTAAGAAAATTAGTTGACATTACTACATAAATAATATAATTATTAATTTATAATTACTTTTATATTATAAACGCGAAATCCTATATGCCTGAAAATGGAAGGGAATTTGGTATAATTTACCGGTTAGTAACGATCCAATGAATTTGATCACCGAACACAAAGTGTAAGTAGAGGATTTTGTATTATTATATATTTATTTCCGTTACTTATACTTATAGATTGATAGGTATTGTATTTAAGGCAGAAACTATAAGATGTTGAATTACTACTATACGAGGATATTACTTAGTGTTTGGAAACAAATATTTATGCCTGTACCAATGGCTTGGAAACTAAAAGGCCTCATTAAAGTCTATTTATTATTATAGAAGTCACAAAAGTACATTTGTTAAACTTTGTGTTCATAACACTTGGTTATGGTTGTGATAAAACCGTAAAGATCATAAGACTATGTTGAGGTGTATTTTAGGTGACAGTGTGTTCTGGTTTTTAATAGTTGATTTTTTGATTTTTGTTTTATTTTACTTTTAATTATGCTTGTAACAATACTCTGAAATCCTATGATCTCATCAAAGTGTAGACTCAAGTAGCACAAAAACTTTTTTGAAGTGGAATTTAAGTTGTATGTTCTCGTTTTTTATAACTGTCTATATAACATATTTTATAAACCCTGTCATAATTTTGAAAACGTGAAATTTATTACAACAATTTGACAATAAATTAAAAATATATAATATCATGTGTTTTAAGTATAAAAGCCGCATATGGCTTGTTGCGTCTTTTTTACTCAAATGGAAGTGATTCGTATACATGTTTGTACTAAAAAAAACGGTTTTTTTTAAGATTTTTTATTAAAAATAAATAAAATTTAAAAATCCAATAAATGTGTATAATAAAAAGATTGTACAAAATAATATCATACATTATCACTATGAAAAAAAATATTTACTACACAGCAGACTTTTTCCTGATTTGCAATTCAAGAATTTTTTTCTTGAAATTTACTTTTTGTTGAATGCGTCTTTTCAACTAACGGGGGCAGTACTGTACAAGCACTTCGGAACTTCGATATACCGATAGTCAACTTGGCACCGTTGAAAGTACTGTAGCATCACCCAAATTTCGACGGAATCAAAAGCATTCTCATAGTCTACATACGCCAGGCAAAGTGGCAGATTGTATTCTTCGGTCTTTTGTACAATGTACAGCAGGGTACGTATGCGGTCTACGGTACTTAAGCCTTTTCAGAAACCCACTTGTTCGGGAGGTTGGAAGTCGTCGGGTCTGCGTGCGAGACGATTCTTAATGACTCTCAAAAACAGTATGTAGACGCGGCTCAGAAGAAAAATCAGTCTGTAGCTCTATAAATAGCGTTGTCGCCTTTCTTGAAGAACAAGACCATCGCACTTCTGCTCCACGCCTCGAGAGTAGTGCCACTACGGAGGACGGAGTGAAGAGCTTCTGAAAGATTTTAAGTACCGGTGTTCCAACCGCTTTAAGGAACTCGCGAGAGCCATTCTAATCTCGCTCCGACTAACGTTCGGGATATCATCGGAATAGTGTTGGATAAGACTTGCTCTTGGATCGTTACTCACACTTACGTATGGCTCCATGATGATTTTTACAGCTGCCCATAGAACCTGTAAATCTCACACAAAATCTCGGGTGTCCCGGAAATGACTCTGCCATACTCAATCTTCAGCTTCGACAGTTGGCTCTATCTGTAAGACAGATTTCTCACACAGACTTTGAAGCCCCGTTTCCGCACAACCGCTTTTTCAATACGAGCAATATTAAACTTGCCAAAATTCCGCCGCATGTATTTGGAAATCTATTTGTACAGTTGCTTGTATGCTGTCGAATCTGTTGAAAACTACAGCTTAATTTCCTTCCTAACAGCTATGAGGTTAATAGTGTAATCGGAGAGTTTTTTTGTTCTGCTGCGGTGGGTCTTGCAGAAATTAGCTTCGAACACATGGACAGTTTCCATGATCTTATCATTCATATCTTCCACTGTATTGCAATCTTCTAGGCACTGAAAACGGTTTTGTAACTCGATCTGAAAGGTTTCGGGACTTCGAATTGGAGCGTGAGGGGAACGGAGCATTGATTTCATTAGACGACACCTTTCAAAGTTAACGTATAAATTCAGTGTGCCTCTAACCATTCGGTGATCGACTAAGCAATTGCCGTCTAGTCGTCATAATGAAGTTAATCTCATTTTTTTCTCGAATCCTCAGGGTTTGACCAGGTTCACTTTTTGTTGGGTCCGCTTCTGGAAGGAAGAGTTCATCATAATGAGTCCCTCTTTCTCCGTGAAGTTGATCAGCTGCTGGCCCATTGGATTCCGTTGCCCTATCCCAAATTTCTCTAACTTAATCTCACCGTCCTTTCTTGTGCCTAGCTTTGCGTTGAATTCTCCTTTTAACACCGTATTTTAAGTTTTGGAGGAACGAATGGCTATAGAAATATCATCATATATTTCTCCATCTCCACATCATTCTCATCGGGATGTGCTGATGTTGGCGCATATACCCGTATGATCTTCAA